>OU015749.1:65930089-65940854 GCA_907169655.1 Acomys percivali | reverse complement strand
TCTCTCTCTCTCTCTCTCTCTCTCTCTCTCTCTCTCTCTCTCTCTCTGTCTCTCTCTGTCTCTCTCTCTCTCCCCCTCCCTCCTCCCTCCCTCTCTCTTTTTCCCTCTCCTTCTCTCTCTCCCTCTCAAATTCTTATCTTTAACCATGAGCTATATGGTTACATATTACAGTGTATGATTCTGAATCTTTTTTTCTATTTTTTTAAAGATTTATTTATTTATTATTGTGTATACATTGCTCTTCCCACATATACACCTGCACAGTGGAAGAAGGAATCAGATCCCATTATAGATAGTTTTGAGCCAATGTGGTTGCTGGGAATTGAACTCAGGACCTCTGGAAGAACAGTCAGGGCTCTTAACCTAAGTGCCATCTCTCCAGACCAAGGACACTAATTTCTCTGGTACTTTCTTTTTTTCCCCCCTTTGCTCTTTTTTTTCTAATTTAATTAATTTATTCTTGTTACATCTCAATGGTTATCCCATCCCTTGTATCTTCCCATTCTTCCCACCCTCCCATTTCCCCCTTATTCCCCTCCCCTATGACTGTTCCTGAGAGGGATTACCTCCCCCTGTATATGCTCATAGGGTATCAAGTCTCTTCTCGGTGACCTGCTGTACTTCCTCTAAGTGCCACCAGGTCTCCCCCTCCAGGGGACATGGTCAAATGTGAGGCACCAGAGTACCTGAGAAAGTCATATCCCACTCTCCACTCAAGTGTGGAGACTGTTCTAACTATTGGCTAGATCTGGGTAGGGGTTTAAAGTTTACCGCCTGTATTGTCGTTGGCTGGTGCCTTAGTTTGAGCGGGACCCCGTGGCCCAAATATGCCTATCATAATGCTCTACTTGTAGGTTTCTAGGACCCACTGGATCCTTCTACATTGCTATTCTCCCATGGTTCTCTCATCAAGAGTCCAATCGGGTGTCCTCCCTCTGTCCCAGTTTCCTAGTAAGTGAAGGCTTTCGTGGGACATGCCCTTTGGGCTAGTATGCAGATATAAGTGAGTATATACCATCTGAGTCTTTCTGCTTCTGGGTTAACTCACTCATTATGATCATTTCTAACTCAATCCATTTATCCACAAATTTTGGGAATTCCTTGTTTTTAATAGCTGAGTAGTATTCCATAGTGTATATGTACCACAGTTTCTTTATCCATTCTTCTACTGAGGGAAATAATCAAATGCAGGGCTGAAATTAACAAATTGGAAACTAAGAAAACAGTCCAAAGAATCAACAAAACCAAGAGCTGGTTCTTTGAGAAAATCAACAAGATAGACAGACCGTTAGCCAAACTAACTAAAAGGCAGAGAGACAGTATTGAAATCAACAAAATCAGAAATGAAAAGGGAGACATAACAACACACACTGAAGAAATACAAAGAATCATAAGATCCTACTTTGAAGGCATATATGGCACAAAATTTGAAAATCTAAGGGAAATGGACGATTTTCTTGATGAATATCACTTGCCAAAGTTGAGTGAAGAACAGATAAACAAGCTAAATAGTCCCATTTCCCCTACTGAAATAGAAGCAATCATTGATAGTCTCCCAACCAAAAAAAGCCCAGGGCCAGATGGTTTCAGAGCAGAATTCTACCATACCTTCAAAGGCGAGCTAATACCAATACTCTTCAAGCTACTCCAAAACATAGAATTGGATGGAACATTACCAAATTCATTCTATGAGGCCATAGTCACGTTGATACCTAAACCTCACAAAGACTCAACAAAGAAAGAGAATTTCAGACCAATTTCTCTTATGAACATCGATGCAAAAATACTAAATAAAATTCTTGCAAAATGAATACAAGAACTCATAAAGGATATCATTCATTATGACCATTCCAGGCATGCAGGGATGGTTTAATATACGGAAATCCATCAATGTAATCCACCATATAAACAAACTGAAAATAAAAAACCACATAATCATCCCTTTAGATGCAGAGAAAGCATTTGATAAAATCCAACACCCATTCATGTTTAAAGTTTTAGAGAGATCGGGGATACAAGGCACTTTCCTCAACATAATAAAGGCTATCTACAGCAAGCCAATAGCCAAAATCAAAGTAAATGGTGAGATACTCAAGGAAATTCCTCTAAAATCGGGAACAAGGCAAGGCTGCCCACTCTCTCCATATCTCTTCAATATAGTACTCGAAATTCTAGCCAGAGCAATAAGACAACAAAAGGAGATCAAGGGTATCCAAATGGGAAAGGAGGAAGTCAAACTATCCCTATTGGCAGATGATATGATAGTGTACATAAGTGACCCTCAAAATTCCACCAGAGAACTTCTACAGCTGATAAACACTTTCAGCAAATTGGCAGGATACAAAATTAACTCCAAAAAGTCTGTAGCCTTCCTATACACAAATGACAAGCTTGCAGAGGATGAAATTAGGAAAGCCATACCCTTCACATTAGCCACAAGCAATATAAAATATCTAGGAGTTACTCTAACTAAGCAAGTGAAGGACTTGTTTGAAAAAAATTTCAAAACTCTGAAGAAGGAGATTGAAGACGACATGAGAAGATGGAAGGATCTTCCTTGCTCATGGATCGGGAGAATTAACATAGTAAAAATGGCCATCCTACCAAAAGCAATCTACAGATTCAATGCAATCCCTATCAAAATACCTACACAAGTTTTTAAAGACATTGAAAGTTCAATTCTGAACTTCATATGGAAAAACAAAAAACCCAGAACAGCAAAAACGATCTTGTACAATAAAAGGTGCTCTGGAGGAATCTCCATATCTGATCTCAAATTGTACTATAAAGCAATAGTAATTAAAACAGCATGGTACTGGCACAGCAACAGGCTGGTTGATCAGTGGAATCGAATTGAAGACCCAGATATGAATCCACACACATATGGTCACTTGATTTTTGACAAAGAAGCCAAATCCATTCAATGGAAAAAGGATAGCATCTACAACAAATGGTGCTGGTCTAACTGGAGGTCTATGTGTAAAAAATGCAACTGGACCCATATTTGTCACCTTGCACAAAACTCAAATCCAAGTGGATTAAAGACCTCAACATAAAACCAGAGACACTAAGTCACTTAGAAGAAAAAGTGGGGAAGAGCATGGAACATATTGGCACAGGAGACAACTTCCTGAACAGAACACCAACAGCTCAGGCCTTAATGTCAACAATTAATAAATGGGACCTCATGAGGCTGAGAAGCTTCTGTAAGGCTGGAGACAGTCAAGAGAACAAAGTGACAGCCTACAGACTGGGAAAATATCTTCATCAACCCTACATCTGACTAAGGTCTAATATCCAAAATATATAAAGAACTCAAGAAATTAAACACCATCAAACCAAATAACCCAATTGAGAAATGAGGCTTGGAACTAAACAGAGAATTCTCAAGAGAGGAATATCAAATGGCTGAGAAACACTTAAAGAAATGCTCAACCTCCTTAGTCATCAGGGAAATGCAAATCAAAACAACTCTGAGATTCCATCTTACACCCATCAGAATGGCTAAGATCAAAACTTCAAGTGACACCACATGCTGGAGAGGATGTGAGGAGAGAGGAACACTCCTTCATTGCTGGTGGGAATGCAAACTAGTACAGCCACTTTGGAAAGCTATCTGGTGCTATCTCTGAAAATTGGGAATAGGGCTTCCTCAAGACCCAGCTATTCCACTCCTTGGAATATACCCAGAATATGCTCTAGCACACAAGAAAATTTGCTCAACCATGTTCATAGCAGCCTTATTCATAATAGCCAGGTCATGATTCTGAATCTTTAATTTTCTCTTCATTGAACTGATTTAACAAGCAGGGTGATAAGGTTGGCAACTCAGTGATTCCAAACCTTTAAGCATATCACAGTCTACATCTATTGATAGTATTTAAATACAAAAAAAATACAAATCCTTTCACATCATACCTTTCTATTGAAAGCCTGAAATTTTTGACAGCCATTCATTAGTTAAAAAGGGAGTTCAATGTTGGATCACTATTTATTTATTGCAGAGACCCAAACCCTTCTTACTCAGATATTAGCAACAGATTCTGTTTTTGTAAAATTGTGACAGGGTTTATGGAGTAGTCCCTATACACCTGGTATCTGAATCTCTTATTGTTTCTTCTCTAGAACATATTATTCTCCAAAATAAATCAGTAGATAGATGATTCAAGGGTGGTATTAACCTCATTCAAACAAAAAAAAGGCTGCTAATAACATTAAATTAACCATTACAGTAACCCTTTCTCTTTGCTCTACACTCTCATCCTTTTTTGGATATGCATTCTTTTGTTTTGATGAACAAGACCTCTTAGAGAAATAGCTCCTGAACACAAAGAGAAGAAACAACCAAACATCCTTAGGAAAAGTTGGAAGAGTTCACAGATAATTAAAGCTACAAAAGATGAAATGTCTAATGACTCTATAAGAGAACTGACACATTGGATGTGGTTATCATGGTTCCTGTTGGCAGCCTCTATCCTTGTTCCTGAATGGCAACAGCTGCCAAATGATAGACAGACAGACAGACAGACAGACAGACAGACAGACAGATAGATAGACAGACAGACAGACAGACAGATAGATAGATACAGACAGACAGACAGACAGACAGACAGACAGACAGACAAATAGATACAGACAGACAGACAGACAGACAGATAAATATATATAGATGTTCATTCCAAAGGAACAATTTCCAAGATCACTCTTTACAAAATTCAAGGAACAAAGCTCAATGAGATTAAATCAACGGTCTTTGGGCCATTGGATATAACACCTTTAACTGTAAATTTAATGTTGTCTAGCAATCACCTTTAGCTTCATGAATAATTTCCAGATCTTTTCTGGGACTTTAAAACTAGACTCCCTAAGTCAGGATTCAGAAACTGCATGGTAAAAAGTTTCTCCCAGCTACACATTAGTTTGATAACCAATAGCTTAAATGGACAATTTCCTGATAGCAAATCTTGAGGAAATGTTGATCAGAATAGTCACTGTCTTTCAACTCCCCCCAACTGCTCCAATGAAACTCCAGACTTTAAAGATACCTCCAGTCCCTTTCTTCTTAAATCAGTCCAGGCCTGGATTGTTCAATTCTACAAGGAGTTCTGAGCACCCAGAACGTATTTTTTTATCTCCAGATTATATACTGATGTTATATTTCATGACTAAATGAAATTATTTCCACTCATATCAGTATATTTTTGGCAAAGTAGCCTACTTAATGGCAAACACTTATCTCATTTGACAAATAATTGAGTAGAAAATGGAAGCAATTCAGATAGGAGGACTGTCATTACCTTTACCTAAACTCTTAGAATATAAATGGTCTGTTCAAGTTCCCAGAGAATAGCATCATTCCATGTCTTTGTAAATACAACTACATTCTGATGTTTCACTTTAAGTAGCAGGTATAAGCAAAGTTAATACTCTTGAGCCTGTGTGCAAACTCAGGTATAGTAAAAGCCTTGCAATTGAGTTTTTGGACATTAAACAGAACATAAGATAATATGCAGTTAAAACATATAGGATTTAAGCTGGTGTTTATTGCATTATGTCCTGGCTTCACATACATTCTTTGAACACATATACTGATTAGTTTGTATGCAATGGATAAGGAATCTTTTAAATTCTCAATAAAGTAAAAATAAGTAGTTTTTCTCACATTTTCCACAATTTTAATTCATTTTCTGTGAATTATTTACATTGTTTAACACAAAACTGTCTTCATATTATTACATGATCCTTAAAGGTGCTTTCTGTCTTGTTATACAGCAGTCACTAGTTTGGTAGAATTGTTGGAAATTGCAATTGGAATTAATACATATGATCTATAGAAAGATCAAAAGGAGACTGTTTCAATTTTCAGCTACATAAACAAAATAAAATATTTCTTGTCTTTTTTGCTTAATGATACTAAACGTATTCTATAAAATTTCCAATATAGTTATAAGTGATACTGATAAAATGGGGAAGAAAGGGGATTCATGTGGGTCTCTTAGTAAGGGGAGCGGGACCCTCTCTGACATGGACTCTCTTGCCAGTTTTTCAATTACTCCTCCCTGGCAGGGCTGCCTTGCCAGGCCGCAGGGAAAGAGGACACTCTCATTCCTGGTGCAGTTTGATGAGCTGTGGTAGATGGTAGGTGGGATTCCCCTCTTGTGAGCAATAAGGGAGGGGGTGTGGGAAAGAGAGAGAGGGTGGGACTGGGACGTGAGGAGGGATAGGGCTACAAACAGGATGTGAAGTTAATAAATAAATAATTTTTAAAAAAAGAAAGAAAGGACATTTTCACAATTTTCAAAGCATTTAAATTTCATTGAAATTTATGGGTCACAACCTGGAAACTCTTACTAGGTTGAAGAAGGCTTATAAAAATATTCACACATCCAACAAGTCCATATAAAATTAATAAAATGTAGTCATAATTAAATGTTTTCTTAGAAAAATTGCTTAGTATGTCTTATACACACACACAATTTTATGACTGTACTCAATTTGCTTTTCATTTTTTAAATCAAATTGATCCTTTAATTTAAAGAATTTTAGTTAAAGTTCATAAATTAATAAATATCGTACTTGTTTACATTGTTTCTGAGGTTGATTTTAAAGGTTTACATCTGTTTGTCTCCCTTTGCTTATTCCTAAGCTTTTACTAATACAATTTTCTTTCCCCTAGTAAGGAAACATGTTTTTTTGGTCATGCTTGGCCTGGATTCTTTATTTCACTTCACAATTTCTTTAGATGATTTTCTTTTGTTAATAAGCTTTTCTTTCCTTTTTGTAATCCTTATATTTATGTTACATTTCTTCCATCCATTCTACTATCTACATATTCTGATGACTTCACAGCCACCTACAGTAGCTCAGCAATCTGCAGAACTCTGAAAAGAAGCCTCAACTTTGAATGTGTCTGCCTGCATCTCTCCCCTGTCAGATGATGACCCAGACTGATGTCAGAGTCGTAAATAAAACCCAATAAAAATAAGTTACAAAATTCACCTTTGATACAAAATACCTTGATAGTTTTTCCATATGTTTCCAATTATCTAGTTCACTTAAAATAAATAATATAAGTAATTGGTATGCTTCCAACTGTGCCTGTATAATGATGTTTCTTATGACTACACTCCAGAGACTAACAGTAAAATAAAATTTAAAAAAGGAAAAAAAAAATCTAAATGTCCCTAGATGTCAGAAGGACAACGGAAGTTCCCATATTCTTTTCTATGCACACTCCTTAAACTAAAGACTAAAGAAAATAAATCTATGAAGGCTGTGTGGGGTTGGTCAGCATCTGAAACAAATACCTGCCACAGAGCAGAGCCTCAATTACTGATTAAATAGAAGAATTTTTTGGTGATTACAACTTAGGAAAGTAATATACCTTGCTCAAAAGTTTTGCAACACAAAATGTTTGCTGCATGTTTCATCTGTATGCCTGACAATGTATCTCGGTGGACTAAAGAGAAGCCTAAGCATAGCAATTCATAGCAGAGAAGAGTCGGGGAAAGCAGAGATTGTGTCCAAAGTCACACCAGTACTTACTTGTCCAAAGCAGAGAAAAATCAAGTCTCTTGAATTCTGGAATTTTTTTTTCAATTTTATCAACTCTTATGCACTTGTATTATTTTGTGCAATATAGAGCATTATGACTTTTATATCCAATGCTAATGCATCTAGAAATAATTCCTGAAATGTCAAAATCTCTGACTATTCTATGGGTCAAAAAGCTACTATAGTATACATTCATTTCTTTTCTGAATGAAGACTGAATCCCAACTAATTGAAACATGTGACAGGACTTTTTAGTAAATCGGAACCTTCACAGTAAGTGAAGCAGCTTCTTCTAAAATAGAGGATGATGGGAGTGAAGAAACACTAAGCAAGTACACATGCCCCAACAATGGGTATGTTAGGTGGTTGTAGTTACTTTCAGTTGTTTAGCTCTTGTGAGGGAACAGACAGCACACATCATATCTCCCTAACTATTTTCAGAGTTCAACATCCAGTAAGTATAGACGTTTAGACCTATAGTGAAACTTCAAGGCAGTATCTTATTTGTCACATAAAAGGAGGGACCACACAGCACTAACTTAAACTGGAACCTCTCTCTTTTGTTTATGGCAGTAAGTCAACTAGTGATAAGGCTGGTTAATGAGGATTCTTCCTCCCCTTCCACTTCTCTTTCTCCTTCTTCTTCTTTTTTTCCCCTGAAGCCTTTCATGTGTGAAAATATTTGCATCTGCTCACCTGTACACTCTCAACCTCCACCTGGCAAGCCTTTTTCAAATAAAAGTTAATTGCAGCTTTCAAAGTACATAGAACTTCTGCATTGTTTGATATTACTATTTTCAAATTCTTATTCTGAAAACCATTATCTGTTTACATGCTTTTCACATCGGTCACTAAACTCTAACTTACAAAGGAAACCTTCACAGAAAAATTATTTCTTACCTCTCATTCTCTCTGCAGATACTTCAGTTATCATTTTATTTTCCCTAACCCTAATGTGAATGGTTTAGAATAGTCTAAGATAAATTGTCCTTATCAAAGGCATTATTGATAGTTTTTAGAAATTGGCAATTTTTGGTTTTCAAGCACAAAGAAAAATCCAGAGTTCCAATGACAATTCTTTCACAATGGATCTCTGTCTTTAGCTAGATCCTTGTGTTAAACACAAACCTGTCCTTTAGACTCTGTAATTGAATGAACTCCTTCAAACCCAAGCTCACCTAGTCAGTGAAGGATAAATTCAGAGGCCTGGCATTCCTGCAAAAATATAAATACAATGGTGGCAAAAGGAGTGATATGGAAGAATGCCTGGAACCAGGAGACTTGTGGTGTACAGAGGGAACTGCTGATGCAGACATCCTAAGATCACAACAAGTTTGCAGACGTACGTGATGGCATTTATTTATTCAATAAACACAGGAGAGGGTTTTTATGTAAGGAAGGCATAAAAGAAGAAATTTAAATAAAAACGGAAGCACTGAAAAGTCTAAAGATGGCAAAATGACGGATGAGGAAAGGGTACAAGAAGTACTAAGAGTCGTTTTTAAAAAGACACTAGTTCTAATCAGAACGGAAATTCCTGACGCGTAGGAAAACATCAGGAAGAAGGCTCCGTCCCCCCCCCCCCCCCCCTCTCTCTCTCTCTCTCTCTCTCTCTCTCTCTCTCTCTCTCTCTCTCTCTCTCGTGCACAGGTGTGTGTGTGTGTGTGTGTGTGTGTGTGTATGCGTGTGTGTGACATAGGATTACAGGTTTGTATGTGAAAAGATAAGTCAGAAAAGTATCTAACTGAGCATTCCTAAACATGAGAAAGGCATGCAGCAGAGACTTCTGAGAGCCTGTGGAATTCAGAGATGCCCCAAAAGGTCAAGATTGGGAGTGTGGGAAGTGAGGAGAGTAAGGGCTTCCAGGGGCAGGCTGGGGCTCATTCGGAATTCTGGAAAAGGGAAATGGAGCTGCAAAACACAGCGTGGGAAAGTTTTGAGGGGAAAAAAAGAAGGAACGAAGAAGGGAGGGAGGGAGGGAGGATGGAAGGAAGGAAGGAAGGAAGGAAGGAAGGAAGGAAGGAAGGAAGGAAGGGAGAGAAAGAGAAACAGGTGGCCTGAAGAATCCCTGAGGCCATCAGAAAGGACAACAGTGTAGGATGACTTAAGGCTGGAGCTGGGCAGCCAGAAGTCAGAAAGAAAGGGATCTTTTCTTTCCCAGTGTCCCCTTTTGGCCTAAGCCCAAAGGGTTTTGTCTCCCTAAGAGCCACTAGAAACCCTAGGCCGAACTGGGTGAGGCCCGGTCGCCCCCCAGCGGCTGAGAGCTCTCGGTGCTCCCCTGATAACCCTGCTTCAACTTTCCCCACGCCTGTCCTCAGCTGAAGCTTAGACCCCTCTGTTTCCAGCTCACCGAGGGTGCAGTCAGGAGGCTGATGCTCTCGCCTAGTGAGTCCAGGTTGACCCGCCGCCGGCGCTGGGCTCTTTTGGACCCGGGAGCGGCCGCACTAGCAGCTGCGGCGGCAGAGGCAGAGGGGGCCGGGGAGGCAGCCGTGACGGCCGCTCTGGAGCCTGGTGGCCCTGGCGGGCTCCGGCTGCCATTCCAGCAGATCCTGGACAGGGGGCACTCCCCTTCCTCCTCCGGGCTGTTCTCCAGGTAGTCAGAGCCCAGAGAGCTGAAGGACTCGGACGAAATCTTCCTACGAGACATGCTGCTGGAGATGCTGCTGCAGCTGAGGAGACGGTGGCGGAGGTGGCGGTGGCGGCGAGGACGCAGTGGTGGCAGTGGAGGTGGCGGGACTTGCTATGGCAGGCGGTGTCAAGCGCGTCGGGGCGACTGGACGCTGCGGTGCTGCTCCCCCAGACAGGAATCCCTGGGGCCGCTGAGCGCCGCGAGCCAGCTGCTCATGGCGGGAACTTGGTTCGCCACAGCTCCTTGGGGCCCAGGCTCGGCCTGGTAGCGCCTGGGATGCGCTGGGGACCCGAGGACCGCTGCCGCCACCTCTGCAGCTGCAGCTCTCCTGCTGCAGCCTCAGTTCCCGCCCGTGGGCATAGCTCCCGCTCCGGGGATGCGGGGATCCGGGTGCAGCGAGGCTCCGCCGCCTTGCGTCCGACCGACCGCGTCCCGCGTCCTCCGCCCCCTCCCTCCTGCTCCCTTTATCCCCCCGCCCCCCAACGCTGCCTCCGCGGGCATCACGTGTCTCCAGCATACTCACTGGAAGTCTTTGCATCTTCTGTCGCTACGATTCAGGAGCAACTAGGACACTTTGCTGCT
>OU015749.1:65885364-65930079 GCA_907169655.1 Acomys percivali | reverse complement strand
CACACACACACACACACACACACACACACACACACACACACACACACGTCGTGTTCAATTTTAGTTTGTTTTGGAAATTCAGATCGGTCACCTAACTTCTCCAGTGGAGCAGTGCAGACACTTACAGGCAAAAGGAAGGCTAGAGTAGCTTGTGGAGATGGTTTCCCCACTCCAGCAAGGCTGCCTGTACAGTGAGGCTAGCGTCTGCTCAGGTTGTAGCCCTGTTGCTTATTTGTGGAAGCCCAGTTGGAGACATGCTGCCTGCTACAGTGCTGGACAGCTCCTCTTGCCACCTGCACCGAGTTTGTCAGGTGGCAATGAGATACAATCTTTTCTATACAGATTCTTCTCTCTTGGACCTGACTCTAAGGAGCCTGAAGAAGACTCCTACGTCCCTCAGTCACTGGGTTCCTTGAACCAGATATTCATTTGGTTGACAAAAGCAAGGGTCGTGGGAAGAAAGACGATTCGTAGACCTAGACCAGGTTAACCACAGACAGAGAACGTCTCTGGCCACTAGTTTCAGGACAGCAGCATCATTTTAAAGCTTGCCTCATTGCTCTCTGCTTCAGTGGTGGTCACAAGGACTTTGTGTAGCTTCAGAAAACATTTGGACCTAGAGTAGACAATGATAAATAGGAAGAGGCAATTGCAGTATCCCATAAGTGGATTCCCAGGCTTAGTTTCCCAGCTCAGGGAAGCAACTGAGCACTTTCTTTGTCTTCCCCTGACCTCAGAAGGTAAAGAAAGGTCTTTACCTTCTTTAACTCGAAGGACACAAAAGCCAAAGTTTTTACGTTTGCCTTCAATGGACTGATCTGAGTAGTATAGATGTGTTTAAATGAGCAGAGCACATTTAAAAACAAAAGAAAACCTCAGAATTGTTATTGCTTCTCCACTCCAATTTGCTTTTAACTTTTTTTCATCATAATTGTTTAGGAGGACCCATATAAATGGATTGAGGTTTCCCTTTATACTTTGGGAAAATCAGATCCTAAATGAACATTAAAGATATGAAGTAATTGTGCACTACCACTAACTCATTTAAATACATATTTATATTTATGTTATATTTGTACAGCAAGGATCTGAGAATTGCTGAAGAAAGACCCCAGACACAATTAGTATGCAAGAACAAAGAATATTTATTCTGTAGAAAATCCAGCATGTAGGGATCACCACCTTACAAATGACGACCCTGGATGTTGGCTCGCAGGCCTTTTTACGGGTGAAGAAGGGAATTCCAGCAAGAGGTAGTAACCTTCAACCTGATTGGAGGGCATCAAGGCAATTACATGAGTCAGTCTTTGATTGGTCCTTATCCAGGTGGCCAGCCGACCACATTCTTGTGCCGTGAACATTTAAACACAATGAGATACCAACCCTAGTACAGATGGCCACACACTTGTGGCTATCTCCTAGCTGCCCTTTTCTCTGATCGGCTGCCCCTTGGGTGAGGGGGTTCTTTCCTGGAACTGATGACTTTTTGTGTTGAAGACTAGGTCAGTCCTGGTCCCTAGCTGCCCTTATAGTGGGGCATATGTTAACACCATGAGTTGAACAGTAGATAGCTGATCGGGCTCACTCTAGCCCTTCAGTACTACATACCTATGTATATATTCCTTCACACCCTACTAAAAAAGATTCTAGATGTATACTTTCACATTTTACCAGGGGAAATACATGCCTGTGTTTTAAATTTATCATAATCATCATCATCACCATCACCATCATCATTCATATGTATTCATGGTTAAGTTCACCACTGCATTGTATTAATTAAGCCTATGTCTTTGTTTATGCTAAAAATTAAACACCAGCCTGCACATATGGCTCAGGAATAAAAATTAGACACTAATTACATTTTCTGCAATTTTAAAAATTCTTCTAAATTTATATTTATTAGTTTTTTGAGAACTGTATACAATGTACTTATACAATAAGCCATCATGTTCACCCACAAACATACTTTCCACTCTAATTAAACATAGATTCATCTCTCCATTTTTTGATTCCTTCCCAAGTTCATATCCTGTTTTTATCTTTTGTATGGGTTTTAATGTTTTTACTTGAGATAGAATTATATCACTTCTCTTTCTTTTCCTCCCTCCAGCCCCTTCAAGCTACTCTCACACTCACCAAGTCAATTTTGTGCTACCCATATACTCATGGATGTGGACATATCCACTGGCATATGGTGGACATAACAGTATCTATACTTTCAAAGAAACCCAGTGCTGGAACCATCCCTAAGATTGTTCTCTTTCTTTACATTGTCTTTTAGGCTTTTTTATTAACCTCAGCTAATGATTCTCCAATAACCCCAGAATGGTTAACATAAAAGCAATGTTCTTCATGGAAACGAACATAGAGCCCTCTTTGTTGGAGAAAGAGTAAGTCTAAGCCTCTTTTATTCTGGAGAATGACTTCGGATAGAGAATCTATATTATTTTCTAAATGGGAGATGCACATTTATAATCTCTGCATATCTATATCTGTATCTACATCTATATCTATATCTATATCTATATCTATATCTATATCTATGTCTATCTTTAAGCTATTGGAGGTTTTTCTCTTGTAGAGCTATAGGGCAATTCCTGTTCTCACCCTGGTCAGTCTAACTCCTAAAATAGGAGCCAGAGTAAGGGAAATTGGCTCTTGACTGTTCCTCATAATATCTCCTGATATTCCCATATGAGCTCTTAGTATTGATTCTTTCACTAGCTGTATTAAAATTCAATACTCGGTTTTCCCAGCTTTAGTATGATTAAGCAGACTTCCATGTACATAGGGTGTCAAACCTGTGCGGCATGCCCACTATCCAGTTACTGGGAATGTTTTCTGAAGCCACAGTATAGTTGCACAGGTGCTGATGTGAAGAGTACACTTTACCTAAGCATAGGCCTTGGCCTGAGACCTTCTGTAGGGTTAAAGATGCCTCCATGAGTCCATTGGCAGGTGGCAGGCTTGTTGGTTACAGTATAATTGTCCATCAACCATATTCTCTCATAAAATGGGGGCCTAGCATTGTAGCACAACCAACAGGAAGAAGTTATATCTGGTCTTGAGTCTTTCAGAATCTGGAAGGTGTTAGCCATCACTGACCCATAAAGGATTGGTGGGAGTAATGGGGGGGGTAGGGTAGTAGATCTGGCAACACCTATCTCAGTGATATTAGAGGGCAGCTCTGGTGGGATTAACACTGAATTAGGTGCTGTATCTATTGATGGGCTGATAGTCAGGTGTTGACTGCTCAGCCAGATGGTAAAAAGAGCACCTGGGTCATGTCCCCATTGGTTATACATATAAAATCCCCAAGTTTTTACAGTTTCCCAACTGGCCTATTTTCCTGCCTCAGTAAATGTTATTGTTAAGGTGGAAGTGCCATCCTTACAGTTGTAGTTTCTGGCTTACCTTTAGGTTTGATTTGAATTAAATCTGTGGTCATAGGAGTAGTCCAATATGTTCTCACTGTGGTCATGCAGATCCAGGATGCACAGAAATAATCTGCCATTCCACTGCACCCTCTTTTCCTGCTATCCTATCCAGGACATATGTGTAAGTTGCTCCCATTGGCTTTGACTCCACCACAGACCCATTGCCCATATGATATGAGGTTCTTGTCTATGACTTCTAAGGGAGGAAACCAAGTGTCTTTGGTGGCTACTTGTGAAGTTTGCTTGAGAATGCTTCCTTCTGGTTTGATTTTCACCCCAGTCAGATTGAGGGGTTGATGAGAGCTAGTCCTTTTAGAATATACGATGGTCGGTAGAAGCAGGAAGATCATCATGGTCACAGCATGGAGGACAATTTGAGCTTAATGGGTTGTCCTGGTTTAGTTGGGGCTCCCATGTGTCCTCCTGTGCCTCAGGATTTATGTAGTCCTCTGGAGTATCAAAGAGGCTGGCCATTCTAATGTGGGCATAATGAACCCAGGTAGAGACACTGTCTACCTTGAGGGCTGTGGGGGTCATCAGAATCATGATGAAGGTCCCTTTTCAGTGAGATTCCAGGTTCCCCTGGCAGTGTCCCTTGATGTCGACCCAGTCTCCAGGCTGCTACTGGTGGAGTTCCTGAGGGGGACCTGATTCATAGAGGGCATGCAGTTTAGGCCACACATAATCATGAGCCTACTGAGTTGCTTGAACCTTAAACAAAAGATCTTGGTCCTTAATGTCCATCAAGGCTGAAGCCGATGGGGAAGATACTTCAGACATTATTTCAAATGGAGTCAACCCCATTTGGTAGGAGTAATTTCTTATTCTATAAAGGGAAAAGAACAGGAGGGCCACCCAGTCTGTGCCAGTTTCCATGTCAAATTTGTTAGGGTCTCTTTTAGAGTTATTTTTATTTTTTCTACCTGGCCTGATCTTTGTGGTCTGTATGCCCAATGTAATTTCTAATCTGCCCTGATGAACTGTGCTGCTCCCTGGCTTACCTCAGACCCAAAAGCTGGTCCATTAGCTGACCCTAAAAGAATAGAAAAACCATAACTGCACAGGATCTCTTTTAGTAATTTCTTAGCCACAATGACAGCTGTCTCATGTTTCATAGGAAAACCTTCTACCCATCCTGAAAAGTATCTACAAAAACTAGAAGATATTTATAGCAATATTTTCCTGGTATAACCTTGGTAAAGTCCATTTCCCAATATGCACGTGGTTTGCTCCCCCTGAGTTGCTGTTCTGTTTCTTTTGTGATAGGATATGCATTTACCAACTGGAAAGTTCTGTAGTCTGTTTTTATTTGGTCAATCATTGTATTAGCATCCCTAATGAGAACTCTAGATTATCTTACAACATCTGCTATCCATCAACCACCCATGTGGGTAGTTCGGTGAATTTTTTTATATGGTTATGCCAGATGTCTGGGCAGTATAATCTTTCAATCTATGCTTCTCCACCATCCATGGAACAGCTTGGCCCACTTGTTTTCTTCTGGTGTATATTTTGGGTCACCAGGCAAGCTGGGATTTCCTGAGTTGGGTAATTGGACCATTAGTACTGGAGTAAGCTCTTTTAAGGATATTTCTTTTGCTGTCTTATCTGCCAGGTTGTTTCTTTTAGTGATTGGGTTGTCTTTCCTTTGATGACCCAGGAAATGGACTATAGCTAACTTTTTTGGTAACCACAAAGCCTTACATAGATCTAGAATTTCTTGTTTATTTTTTATAGTTTTTCCTTCTGATGTGAGGAGACCGTTCTCTCTGTATATGGCCCATGTACATGGGCCATGGCAAACACAAAATGGCTATCCGTGTAGACATTTAGCTGTTATCCTTTACCCATTTTTGTAGCCTGTGTTAGAGTGATCAGCTCTACTCTTTGTGCTGAGGTCCCAGAGGGAAGGATTTGGGCAAAAATTACCTCCATTTCAGATGTAACCACTGTTCCCACTTGCTGGTCGCCATTATTCATGAAGATACTTCCATCCATGAACCATGTATAGTCCACATCTTTCAAGGGAATGTTTTTCAGGTCAGCTCTCACCCCCATATACTTGAGCCAAGCTTTCATAACAGTCATGGATTGGGGCTGTTAACTCTGGATCAGCCAATAGAGTAGCAGGGTTATGTGAGGTTGGAGTCTGGGAAGAGACTGGCCCAGGGTTTAATAACAAGATCTGATAATGGGTCATTCTGGCATTGCTGAACCATGGATCTGGAGGCTGTTTGACTATCCCTTCAGTAGCATAAATGGTAGTCACAATGAGTTCTTGGCCCAGAGTCAGTTTGGTAGCATCTTTTACCAAGGTGTCACTAACCACCATCATCCTAAAGCATGGGGGCATTCAGCCACTACTGAGTCCAATTTGTTTGATAGATAGGCCACAGGTCTCTTTCAAGGCCCAAGGTCTGAGTCAGTACACCCTTTGCCACCCCTGGATGTTCATCAACATATAGGTAAAAAGGTTTGGTCACATCTGGCAGTCCCAAGACTGGGGCCGATAAGAGGGCATTTTTGAGAGTCTTGAAAACCTATTGATGCTCAGGGAGCCATCAAAACTTACTCTTGTCCTCAAGTCATACAAGGCATCTCGGCAAAACCTAGTATCCAGCAGCACCAGAAGCAGGCTGAGCCCAGAAATTGGCTTACCTGTCCTGGGAGCAGGTATATGTAATATAGTCTCCTATTGAACATCCAAGAGGAATCTTTGGCCCCCTTTTAGAATATACTCCAGGCAAGATACTTGGGGAAGGCAAATTTGGGCCTTCCTTGCAGAGACTTGATATGCCAGATGACTCAGAGTTTTTAACAAACCTTGTGTGCCTCATAAGCATACTTCATCTGTGGCTGCTGCAATAAGGAGGTTGTCTACATATTGGAGTAGGCTGACTCCAGGGTTTAAGGAGCGATACTCACCCAAGTCTTCATGTAGAGCCTCATCCAAGATGGTGGGAGTATTTTTGAATCATTGGGACAGAATAAAATGTCAATGTTTCTTGGTTACGTGGTGCCACTGGCAGGCATAAGAAAGCATCCTTAAAGTCTAGGACCTTATACAACTGTTTTTCTGGATAAAGGGTACTCAAAAGAGTGTAAGTGTTAGGTAGAGTTGGATGAATGTCTATAACCCTCTTATTTACTTCCCTGAGGTCTTTCACTGGTCTGTAGTCCATTCCCCATGGCTTCTTTACAGATAACAAGGGAATATTCCAAGCCAATTTGCAGGAGAGTAGCACTCTTTCTTTTATCAGCCCTAATATGTGTGGTCTAATTCCTTCATGGGCCTCTTTAGACATGGGGTATTGGCATACTCAAACTAACTCTTCTCCACATTTTAACTCAACAAATATTGGGGATCAGTGTTTGGCTGGCCCCATGACTTCTGTTTCCGCCCATGACTGTGGATTCTGTTGTGATCATTGGTTACTATGTGGAAGGTTCTTAGAATAGCTGGTATTTGTCTGTCAACTATAGCGTCAGGACTTGAAGAAGCTGCCACTTAGAGTCCAATAGGTGGCCTTCTTGTGTGGCAAAATGAATTTAAGCTCTCATCTTGGATGGCTGGTCACACCACAGGAGTGGATAAGGATATTCAAAGACATCCATAGCCCACTCCTAAGTCCACTGATCTTCGGATAGTCCATGAGTATGATTTGGTACCATTGGGCCCCTGAACCAATGATCATTTTGTGGACAATGGTCATTGGGGATGTGTAAGGACTGAGTGTTGAGACCTCTTGTCCACTAGAAAGTCCAGGGGTTTCCCCTCCACCTTTAGTGTTACCCTGGGTTTGGGAAGGAGGACCAAACCCTGTCCCTTTCAGTCACTGTCCTTTCCAGTAAACAGGACTTTGGATTTCTGTTTCCTTTTGGGGCATTCTTTTATCCAATGTTCTTCTTCCTTACACTAGGCGCATTGGTTTTACCCAATGGGGATCTCTTACCTTGACATTTTTGTTCACCATCCTCTCCCCTGACAATCATCTTGAGTTGTCAATGACACTCCTGGGGTGCTGTTGAGGCTGCCAAGAGGACTCTACTAAGGTCTCTATTCTGTCTTGATTTGTTTTTCTTCTGGGCTATCTCTTTTATTGTAAGCTTTTTTGCCACTGACACCAAGTCTCTAAGAAACTTTTCTTCTAGTCTTTCTACCTATTGTAATTTCTTTTTAATATCTGATGCTGCCTGATTCATGGGCCCCATTGCTCAGAGGGGTAGCATGGCAGAATCTGCTTGGTGGTGGCCCCTCTTTGGCTTCTGGTACCCTGAGCTGGTCCCTCAGTCAGGCTAGGGAGAGGGGTGGCAAAGGAGGCATGGGCTCTGGTTCAGGACATAGAGGAAGAGGCTCAGAAGGAGGAATGAGATGAGGAATAGGGAGGTTGTAGGGGGCCAGAGGGAAGAGTAGTTCCTCTTCTGTACCACCATGGAGTACTGCATAGAGGGGCACAGAGGGTCTAGGTGATCATGATTCAGCCCTTGTCTTAGTAGCCAATATCTGGGGAGGAGAGCCCAATGATGGAGTAGCTAATATCTGGGGAAGAGAGGCCGATGATGGAGTTGCTGCTGTCTTGTTGGTGCTTGGTTCCACAGTCTTTGGCTCCAATTGGGTGGGTCTGTTACTAGTCCTTTCCATACCAAGATATAGGATATCTGGTCTGGATAGTCATGTACCCTCAGTAATACTCTCTCTTCCACTACCTCAATAACAGGCAAGTGAACTGTGCCTCCAGAGGCCACCCAATCTTAAAGGAAGTCCATTCAGAAGCAGAGAAAATTGTCATTTTTCCTTTCTTAATGTCCACTGACAGATTGTTTGCCCTAGTTCTTACTTCCTGAAAATGGATCAAGACTAGGTCTAGGATACTTGAGGTAGTTTGTCTCATCCTTCCATTCCTCAAAGCCACAATCAATACTGCACACAAAACAGCTGTCAGACACACAAACAGACAGGCAAGTTTGACTTGCCGATCTAAGAAAAAATGACAGTGCTGGTTTGGCCACCCATGAGAGTGCTCTGTGGCCTGGTCTGGTAACAAACAGATGTGAGGCTCTAAGTCCTCCTATTGGGGAATGGAGTCCCCCCTGATGGAGCCTGGAGTGTCTTCTAGACTCCTGCAGTCTTGACTATCCAGCCCATCTGTTGTCACTCCTGGCTGCTAGAGATATGGAAGTCCTGGGATGCCTGAAAACAAAAGTAACAGACAAAGCTGAGGCACAGACACAAACAGATATTACACTTACAAGCCAGTGTAGGACACTCAAGTTTGGGGGTTCTGGGGGATTCTGGACTAACCCCCAAATGCAATGCCCAGATCACTAGACCGTCAGAGACTACCAGGGTTCAATACTGATGTAAAGCACATGGGATCATTTATTGTGGGCTCTAACTCAAACCACAAACTTTCCTGATGCAGCAGGGTAGGAGAGTGATGCTGAGCCCTAAGGGTGGTGAGTTTATTAAAAAAAAAACACACACAGCAGGGGTGTTCAAGGCTTAGCATTTTATAATTGGTTTGTGGGTCACAAGAATGTTGGTCTTTAGGTGCTGAGGTCGAGACAGAGTCACAAGTGGGATACTTTCATCACTGGGTGCTAATTATATCTATCTGCCTTGATATAAGTTCCTGGAAACTGCAGGCAGGTGAAGTTTATAGCCTAGCCACTTGTGGTCATTCTCAGGGCACAGGAAGAAGTAAGGGTCACCTGGAGGACGAATTATCACAAAATATACAGAACATGGAAGTTAAGACAAGATGGTGTTATTCTAGCCCTTACAATCCCACTTGAAGTTTTTTGGTTAAGACATGGAGACATCTATATAGTTTAAGGCTGTGGGCCTTTTGCTGGGGCAGTCTCTCGGTTAGCTACTAACTTAACCTGACTTCTCTGTCACTTCATCTGTTCACACGGTTCTCATTGGTTACCTCCCTATTTTGTTCTATCTCCCTTTTGTCTCCTCCTATGTTGGAGTCTCTGTGTCTCTGTCTGCCCTTATTTCATGCTCCAGCTTTAGCTGCTACCTCTTTATTATGCAAAATACCACATTCCTTTACTCAACTAGTAGACTGGTGAAGATCACTGTCCCCTAAGCAGCTTGATGTACTTTTAAAGGCAGATATGGAAATGACATTTACATATCCTGTTAGCAATGTCAGCTTGAAATAACAAGAACACACTTTTTCTTAGGAAAAATAAAACCAATATTTGTGGGACACCCCAACAGAAAACCAATTTTTTGCCTAGAAGCCATCAACAATCAATAGCTCCTCAGTTATGGTTGAGGGCCCCTGAGTCTTTTTATGTTGGAATGTTGACAGGTTTGATTTTTTTGCAGGTCTCCTGCAGGTTACCACAGGTGCTGCAGTACAGTAGACAGACTTGTCACATTCTAAGGATGTTCCCTCCTGTCCTCTGCATCCACTAGTTGTCTGTCAGATCTCACCGGAGATATTTCTTTGTACAGGTGATGGCAGGTAGCAAAAAGACTAACAACTGACCAAAGAGCAAAGAATAAGTTTCAGTTGTGCCCTTAGGCACAAATGGGACATTATATCACACACACACACACACACACACACACACACACACACACACACATTAAAAAACACATGCAAAGATGCATATGCCTACATGCATGAGTGCATGCATGCTCAGGAACCTGAGTAAATAGATAACAAGTTTCAAACCAGCCTGGGCTATAGTGTGACATTGTGTCACAATTTTCTTTTAAGTATAGCCATTAATTCTGCTAAAAAGTTTAATAGTTCTTCTGTACTGAAGTACAACTGATAATAATTTTTGAAAATTACATTCTTCCATCTTTGAAATGCTGTATAATAATCAAACTGTTCAGTATTGACTGATTAAATAAACAGAATGAGCTAATTGGTAATGAAGCTAATATATATACAGGTTTATTAAAAGAGGCATAGGAGGGGGAAGGGAAAGAGAGAGGGTATGAAGGTTGGAGAAAGGGGAACCTGGAACCAAAACATCTGATTTATATAGTGAATATCTGGAAGAGGGGAAGCCCCACTCCTAGGTAGAGGGCAAGCCATGTCACCTATGCCCTGCAGTCAGACCTAACATCCTAGACTTTTGTTGATAATAAATGGATAAAGGGCCCAAAAATCTCATCTTTCACTGCTTCAAACTGAAAGTAGGGCTGTGACAGGTAGTCTGAAGGTTGAAATGTTGGCCAAGTCCAGGAAGAAGAAGCTACTGTATTTGCTGTCTGGGATCTTGAGACCATCTGTGACTAAGAAACTGCATTTGTAGCTGATGCAGTCTGTGAGGTTTAGGCCAGAACATCTGTGTTCTGGATGCAGCACCTGGCAGTATACTGAGTCATATATATGATAGGAGCAGAAGAAAAAGTTAAGGAGTTTACATTTGAAACTTTTAGGCCCATCGTCTTGGTAGTTGGGGGAAGGAATTCCCAAAATCCAGGGAGTCAGGGAAAAATCCCACCTTCTGAAACAGGAAATACTTATCTGGAGTGTGACCCATGGATTCGAGTGGATCTCCTGAAGCTTACGAGAATCTTTTTAACTTTACAAAAAGAGACAAATAGGCTTGGGGGACAATTTAAAATCTGATTAATGTTAAAGCTCTGTATAGTCCAAATACAATAGTAGAATCGTGAGGAGAGAATCTTAATATACCTTAAAACACCTTCTCACCTTCAAACATTTCTTAGATCCTCAGGCCTTACATAAACTTTCCACTTTTCTGAGAAGGCAGTTGAAGCATTGGTTTTTGTTATTAAATTTATCTTCAAACCCATTTGAGACCTAAGAAAGATAAACTACCACAAGCAGTTTGTTGAAGTGACCTAGGTGTTGATTTATTTGATAAAAGCTTACCCGTTATGCAGATGGCCTTCCTGGTAGGCTCCTGTGGAGTCAGTGGTTTCATTCTGGGGACAAATCTTAGGGCAGTATCACAGAATCAGTCCTGGCCCAGAAAATCTGAGAGGTTTTTCCATGGATGAGGACTTTAAGAGGATGATTGACCTTATTTTGTCTAGGCAAAACAGGCCAATCAACTCTCCAGGTATCCACAGTTTCAGCAGGGCCATTGCATCAGCCTAGTTAGGGCAGAATTGCCCAGTATCACAATCCAGGAGGAGTCATCTCTGGTTGCATCTGAGACTTACTGGAAGCATTGGGGTCACCACTAGATATTGGGGTCTCTGTCACATTAAGCTTTTTTTATTAAGTATTTAGATGTATTTATTCTATAGATTCTCTAAGAGATTTGAGGAACGTTATCTATAAAAATGTAGGTGATTTAAACAAATGGTAGCTCCTGGTGGCAGGGGTGTGTGTGTGTTGGAGCAGTCCACAATAATGCCAGGAATACAGAGGCTTTCCAGGGAAGGGCAGAGTTGGAGAGAGGGAATAAGATTTGTAGGGCCATGTGGAAGAGGAGGAGGGCTGAGAGTGCAATTTTTGAAAAACATGAACAGATGCAGCTTGGGGAAAAAATTCATGCAGACAATCATGTTTCTCAGCTTTTGACAAATCACAAGAATATGGAAGTGACATCCCGGCTTGATATCCTGTGGTTGGTTAGTTTGATAAGGTAAATCTATGTCTCTGGAGTGTGAGATTACCTCAGAACAAAGGCCTGGTTTTATTCCAGAGGACTCACTTTTGAAAGACCATGTCTTTACAGAGCAAAGTCCAGTGAAGTCTTGGACACCAAAAGAGCCACCTGATACCTCATGGCAGGAGATGGTGTCCTGGGGGAGGACAAAGAGAAGCCATTGCCATGTGGCCCAGAGTAGACAGGCTGGATACTAATCTTCTCCAGGGTTCAAAGATGATTGAATCAGAGAAGGCAGAGAACAATGAGGTACAGGGAGCAGCCCCACAAGTCCATCCTTCTTGTCTGAAGGGCAACAGATGACTGATTAAATAAACAGAATGAGCTAATTGGTGGTGAAGCTATGCATAAATACAAGTTTGTTAGAAGCTGTATAGGAGGGGCAAGGGAAGGGGGAGTGTACATTGGGGGTAGAAGGAAGGAAGGAGAGAGGGTAGGGAAGTGGTGAAACCAAAATTTCTGGTATATATATTGAATCTCTGGGAGTGGGTAGAGGTAGGCCATGCCAGCAGCACCCTGCAGCAGGACTTAATAAATATCTCACAGCGTAATTCAATTTCTAAGGATATTGTAATTGTCAGGTTCTTTAAATTACAGATGTTTAGAGCTATTATTAATTATACTACATAATATATGCCCTTTCCATTAATTTTTTCAAATTTTATTAATTTATTCAGATTACAACTCAATTGTTATCCCATCACTTGTATCCTCCCATTCCTCCTGCCCTCCCACTTTCACCCTATTCCCCTCCCTTAGGCCTATGACGGAGGGGGACCTCCTCCCCCATTATATGGTCATAGGCTATCAAGTCTCTTCTTGGTAGCCTGCTTATTCTTTCTTTGAGTGCCACAAGGCCTCCCCACCAAGGGGAGGTGGTTAAATATGGAGCACCAGAGTTCATGTCAAAGTCAGTCCCCACTCTCCACATAACTGTGGAGAATGTCCTGTCCATTGGGGAGATCAGAGTAGGGGTTTGATGTTTACTATTGTATTGTCCTTGGCTAGTGCAATAGTTTGAGCAGACCCCCCTGAACTCAATCCACCCATCATGATGTTCTTCTTGTAAGTTTCTAGGACACTCTGGATTCTTCTATTTCCCCATCTCCTATATTTCTCTTACCTAGAGTCACTGCTCCAGCATGTCACTGGAATTTTTATATATACATGTCATCATTCTCCTCTATTCTACCACACTGGGCTTCTATAACCCTTGAAGTTAACAAAATAATCAGAACTTAGAAGTGGAACTCTTTCCTAAGCAATGAGTATTTGAAACATTTGAAGGAGGGTCACATGTCTTCCTGTTTACAGTGGCAGTTTATTGCCAGAAAGAATTCTGAAATTTTTGGACATTTTTTCTTTCTGTGAACCCATTTGAATCAAAGACTTTTAATAGAAGTGATACAGATGAAGTTGTCTCACAATTTCCCATATGAATTGCCCTGAATTGCATTCTAGTTTTCCCACTGAATTTTTAACTATAAAAAAGTGGAGACCCAGTCATAGATAGGGCACCCTGAGCTTTGTTCTCAAGGGTTTCTTTTTACTTCTGTTAAGGTATAGAATTCAAAAGCTCCCAATACAAAAAGAGCTCTGTACTATATTTTAATTAACGTGCCATCTCAAAAAATTCACATTAGAGGGAGTAAACATACTTCTACTAGTTTAAACAAAAATTTCTCATTGAAATTGAATCATTTGTGGTCTTATTTTAGGAGGAAAAATTCATCCTCACAATCCTATCCCTATTAGTGTATTATATTTTAATAAGGTCTCTAAATATAAGCCTAAATGATAACTCACCAGATAAAAGTATTTACCACCAGCCCTGATGATCTGACTTTGATCTTTCGTACCCATATGTCCTTAAACTGTCCACTAACCTCTACATATACATCACAGGACACAAATACCCTGCCTCCACACACACAGAGACACATGCACATACACAATAATTCAATCAATCAAACATAGTTTTAAAGAAGTCTTTAAATCTTGTTATTATATTGTAAAAGGAAAATGCAGAAATCTACTTCATTCTTTGCAATTTTTGGATACCTAGGGACTAGTTAAGATTCATAAATTTTGTGGAAAAAAAAGACACCAGGAAGCAGATATCTCACCTTAGTCAAGATATGTTTTATCTTAATATAAAGTATTACTATTTAAAAACTCATTTAATTTTATTTTCATCCTTCCCATAGAATCAAAGAAAAATTACACTTGTCATATTTGAATAAGAAGCCAAATAAGTCATGATTCTCTATTTTTTTCCATTCAGAGCTCTGAACTTTCATTTTCTTTTTATCCATGTAAGTCTCCAGCAAGAAAACTTGAAAGATCTGCACGAATGTTCCCTGAAGCAGTGTGCTTTCTTAGTACCAGAAGACTCAAGAAACCTCTCCCTACACTTGATCTGTGCATATATCTAGCAGCTCACAGGGACTATATATGTTGTATTACAGCAAGCTCTGTAATGAAATATAGTAGTCAAAGAACTCTTAACTATACCAAGCTTTTCTGGATTCCCAGTCTAGAAAACACACACACACACACACACACACACACCCCTTACCCATAATTTTATCTCTGCATATTACCGCCATGAGAAAAAAAATCTTCCTATCATTTCATTTGGCTTGTTTGTATGTCCTCACCATACTTTACTGTGTTGAGATACTTTTTTTTTTATTCCTAGTTTCTTTGCAGCCTTTTTCTCCCCATGGGTAGGAGATTATTTACCAGAACACTGGAGTAGGTGACTTATCACTGAAGAAAGTGACATCATTTTCCCCCAGCCACAATTAACTGTCAGGAGTATGTTAGGAAGAGATATCATAAACATCAGCCAAGTCATCTCTAGAAGACAATGTTTCACAGCACTCCTCCCCAGGCCACCAGGGTGTACCTTTCCAGGGAAAATATAAATGGTAAGCAGAGATGTTGTGTTTCTCATTTTTGCATAATTTTAAGTAAAGTTACCTGCTAAACGTAGTGTCAAAGTGAGAAGATCCATTTGATGCACATATATGCAAAGAATCATATGAGAGATAATGTAGTCCATTACTCTATAGTTATACTCCAGCACACATCTTTGGGATGTGGGTGTTCACTGCTGGAGCCAAAAGAAAGGATGAGATGAAAGTAAAGTAAAGCACCAAAGTCAATACTACATTTAATAGTATCAGAATGATAAATAATGGATAGATGTTTTGATGTTACCAATAAAAATCAAAGACATCATAAAGATATTAACTTATGAGGGCATTTTGGTACATCTAGCAGACTACTCCATATGTATAGTGGACTTCCATCTGTCCTTTCAAGATAAAGCCCTTCAACCTAGTATCTCAAGTAAGCTCTAAAGCTTGCTGTAATCCTCAAATTTTCTATCTCTAAAGCATACTCTCAGCATTCTTAGCTCTTCACATACTTCATTTATCTCATGTCTTTTCGGGCAGCAAGTATAGGCTACACTAAGATAGTATTGAGCTTTTCTACACATGTTCTTATGGATTAACTATTAATCTTAGATATCTAATAAGCATTTAATATTTTCTAAATTATATTATATGCTATAGTCATAATTATATATCTTATATGTGATTATTATAATTTTATTTTATTTATTTTATATCCTGACCACCATTTCTCCTCCCTTCTCTCCTCTATGCTCCCCACTCCCATCTAGTCTTTCTCCACTTCTATTCAGAAAAGGGAATTCCTTGATGGATATCAACCAGCCATGGCATATCAACTTGCAGTGAGTCTCTTAAGGCTAGACAAGGCCTTCATTAGAGGGAAGGGATCTCAAAGGCAGGCAACAGAGGCAGGCACAGATCTACTACTATTCTTAGGAATGCCACAAAACAATAAAGGTACACAATTTTACCATATTTGCAGAGTGCCTAGGTCAGTCCATGCAGGCTCCCTGGTTGGTGGTTCAGTCTCTATGAACCACTGTGGTCTCATGTTGGTTGATTCTGGGGGTGTGTGTGGTGACTTTGACACCAGTGGCTGTGAAAATGCTTCTCTCCACAGACCCTTTCTGTAGGATTCTTCAAATTCTGCTTAGTAGTTGGTTGTGAGTGTCTTGCATCTGTTTTCATGAGTTGCTGGGTAAAGCTTCTCTGATGACATTTGAGGTAGATGGCAATACACGAATATAGTAGAATGTCATTAGAAATAATTTCATTGACTTTATTTATTTATTTTCTATTTATGTTTGGTGATATTGTGGGTCTCTGGGCTATTCAGACTCTGACTCCTGCCCTTTGGCAGCATCAGGTGTAGGCTCCCTCTCATGGCATCAGTCTGAAGCTGGACCAATCATTGGACACTCTCACAATTTCTGCTCCACGTTTATCCCATTATATTGCAGGCACAACAAAATATAGAGCAAAAGTTTTGGGGATGGGTTGATGACCAGATACCTCTACTGTCTATCTTGCCTGATTAAAGGAAATATCGAGATCAAGCTCCATATCCCACATTGCTAGGAGACTTAGCTGGAGTCACCCTCATCAATTCCTGGGAGTTTTCACTGCTCTGCTCACCAGTATTCCAGCTATCTCTCCCAGGATTTGGATTTTCTTTTTCCATATTTTGGTTTAGGTACATCTACGTTGTTTCTAGTTTCTGGACATTAACAGTAAAGCTTATATGAACATAGTTGATCAAATGTCCTTGTGTTATGGTGGAATGTCCTTTGGGTATATGCCCAAGAGTGATATAGCTGGGTCTTAACGTAGATCAATACCCAATTTTCTGAGAAATGGACAAATTTATTTCCAAAGTGCTTGTACAAGTTTGTATATGCAAAGAAATGGACGTGTGTTCCTCTAGTTCCACATCCTCATCAGCATGTGCTGTCATTTGTGTCTTTGATCTTAGCCATTCTGAGGGGTGTAAGATGGACTTTCAGTGTTGTTTTGATTTGCATTTCCCTGATGACCTTAACTACTTCTTTAAGTGCTTCTCTATCATTGGAAATTCCTTTGTTGAGAATCCTCTGTTTCAGTCTGTACCCATTTTTAAGTGTCTTATTTGGTTTGTTACTGTTTAGTGTCTTGAGTTCGTTATATATTTTGGATATCAGCACTCTGTCAGATGTCGATTGGTGAACATTGTTTACCCACACACTTCATTTAAGCTTAGGTCTTCTGGAGCAAGAAGTGTAGGCTACACTGAGATAGTATTTTACTTTTCTATACATGTTCTATACATGTTCTAATAGTTTTAAATTATTAGTCTTACATATAAAATAACAATAATATTTTACAAATTATATTATGTTATTATGTTATATATTATATAAAATGGTTAAGATTATATATTTTATGTATGGATTTATTACATATTTTTATTATTGTACCATTGTGACCTTAGATGCTTTTATAAATACTTATATGTACCTTGTATTTATTAATTGTCTAATCATGCTTGTTTGTGTTTGATTTTTTTCTGTGTGTATTTGTTTTTATTAAACAAAAATTGTAGAATTTTAACCCAGACTCAAGAGTATTAACTTTACAAATTTTGCTTACACATGCTACTTAAAGTGAAAGATCAGAATGTAGTTCTATTACAAAAACGTATGGACTGATGCTTTTCTCTGAGAATTTGAGCCATCTATTTATATTTTAAGAGTTTAGGTAAGTATAATAACACTCCTGCTGTCTGGATTTCTTCCATTTTCTACTTATCTGTCAAGTCAGATAAATGTTTGTCATTAAGTGGGATACTATTGTCAAAAACATACTGGTATGGGGAATAAATAATGTCATTGAGTCATAAAACATAACATCAGTATACAATCTGGATATAAAAAATTATGTTCTGTGTGCTCAAAGATCCTTGTAGAATTGAATAATCCAGGCCTGGATGATGTAGGAAGAAATGGGCTGGAGGTTTCTTTAAAGTCTGGAGATTCACTGGGGCTGTGGTTGGGAGTGGAAAGACAGTGATTATTCTTATCAACATATCAGGAAGAAAATATTTACTCAATATTTATTTTTGATTTGTTATCAGGAAATTGATTATTTAAGCTATTGGTTACCAAACTAATGTGTAGCTGGGGGAAACTTGCTAATATGCAGTTTCTTGCATCCTGACTTAGGGAGTCATTTTAAGGTTCCAGAGAGAGACCTGAAAATTCTGAATGAAACTCAAGGTGATTGCTAAGTACATTCAATTTATGGTGAACAGTGTTATACTCAATGTTCCAAAGACTACTCATTGAGTTCACTGATTTAAGCTCATTGGGATAACTTGTAAATACTGATCTTGGAAATCATTCATATAGATAGATAGATAGATAGATAGATAGATAGATAGATAGATGATATAGATATCCATTTTGAAAACATTTTTCTCTAAATATTTTCAATTAAAGGCAAATTAACTAACATTTAAAAAACAGCTCATACCAATGTCTTTTTTTTTATTGCTATAATTGTTTGGTTTTGTTTACAATTCCCAATGTTACATCTTATTATATAGAGATTGTAACTATCTTCAGTGATATGGGCTTCATAAAGTTATAACTAAATTTTCTACTTATGCTTTTCCACTATAACTACTATTGCTGGCTTCTTATAATTATTTTCACCTTCCCTAGACACACAGAGTAAAGTAAACTGAGGAATTAAAATAACAATTCAAATGGGGTTTGTTTGTGATACAAAATAAAATTTTCACATATAATCCACCTATTTCAATTACTTTCTGGAAGATTCTGTGGTGCAAAATGCCAGTACATGCAAAAGCTCCACATCCTACTAATTGCTTTCCTGACAACGAGCACAGTTAACAAAAGCAAGCCACATAACCTCTCTGAGAAAAAATTTATGCATCGCTAAATGAAAAGAGTTAGATAAAACCTATAAGAATAAGCAATCCACAATATTCTATAATGTTTCTAGTTGTTGAGTTGGGGTATTCAGTTCATTCCAGATATATAATCTACTTAGAAGATTTGGCTTTTTACAAAATGTATAATATAATAAAGTTAGCTTCTTTTTTCCCTCTCAATCACAGCCTTCCTGAGAACTCAATATCTCATTAAATCTCTTCTTTAACTATCTAAATCTCCTCTACATATGAAACTATCATAAGCAAAGTCTGTAGAATTAAGTGGATAAAAAGAAATTTTTAACTTAATCATATTTGGTCAGATGCTTAGTATCCCCTGTCTTTCCACAACCGAATTTTCTTTTTGCTTTATTATATTACAGAAACAAATCATGTACTTCTTGCCACAGCTTGTTAACCTTGACAGCTAACAAGAAGTATGAATTATTAGGAAGTGTGATCTTGTTCAACACTGCTAGTAATAATAGATGCTTTCTTAACAATGTTCCATTTGTGACAAACATGCAATCTATTATTTATGTATTATTTTAAAATAATAAATCTATTCAAATTTCAGTTTATAGAGATGCTATTTTTCTTAGAAATATTGGCATTAAGAATGAAATATGCTGATTTATTTCCTGCCTAGAGACCCTAGGCAATGAAGTTAACCAATAATCAGCTGGAACCTTCAAAACTGTACAGAGATAGAGGTTGAAAAGAAACAACAGGGATGGGGAGACAGGGTGTAGTGCAGCCATCAGATGCAATCTACCTGATCTGTGTCAGTCCCCAGAGATCCCCCCATGCCATGAGGGGGCCCAGAAGGCTGTGGACACTTTGGCTTGACTCAGCATGCATCCTAAGACACAGGACAATTCCAGGACCCATAGTACAGGGGAGCTGGGGATCACTGGCTGTTAGAGACCCACACTGCTGGGCTGGCCTCCTGCCATACAGTCCAGGAAGCATCAGAGTTTATGGCCTAGGGAAACCATGAGAAAATAGATGAATCTACCCTCATACTGTCTCCACTCATTCCAGAAGCTACCTCCAAAAACATGGATGGCAAGAAGACTAAAGGAAAGCATACTATCACACACACACAAAACAAAACAAAACAAGATAGTGTCTCCAGATGCCAGCTATAACAAAGAAAGCAACCCAAAGAACTCAAACACAATTGAAGTACAAGAAAATGACTTAAATACCTTAGTAATGAAGATGATAATGGAGTAAACAAATAAAATTTGTAATCAAATGCAGGAAGCTACAGGCAAACAGGTGGAAGATATAAAAGATGCCTATAGAGCAGCACTGGAAAAAATTCAGGAAAATACAAATAACCATATGAAGGTAATCAATAAAACTGTCCAAGATCTGAAGTCCTATAAAGAGGCAATGGAAGAAACTCAGGAATATACAAAAAAATCAGATGAAAGAAAACAATAAAACAGTTAAAGATCTGAAGATGAAAATTGATACAGTGACAAAGACACAGACAGAAGAAAAACAGGAATGTGAGAGCTCAGAATGGAAGGAGAGCAACACAGAGGTGAGCCTTTTTTTAACACAATCCAAGAGATAGAGGAACAAATCTCAGGTCTAGAAAATACAATCATAGATATAGAAGCAACTATTAAAGAAAACACTAAATGTGGAAAATTCCTGACACAAAACATCCAAGAAATCAAGGATATCATGAAAAGAAGAAACCTGAGAATAATAGGCATTGAGGAAAGAGAAGACACCAGACTCGAAGGCCCAGAAAATATTTTCAACAAAATCTTAGAAGAAAACGTCCCCATTTAATGAAGAAGATGCTTATAAACATACAAGAGGCCTACAGAACAACAAATAGAATAGATCAGAAAGAGAAAGTACCCATTACATAGTAATTAAAACCCAAAATATATGCAAGAAAGAAAAAATATTAAAAGCTGGAAGGGAAAAGGGCCACATAACATTTAATGGCAAATCTATCAGAAATCACACCTGACTTTTAAGCCAAGACCATAAAAGCCAGAAGGGTCTGGGCAGAGACCCTGCTAATCCTAACTGAACCACAGATGCCAGGCCAGTGAAACTATCAATAACCATTCATGGAGAAAACAAAATATTCCATGACAAAAACTAATTCAAACAGTACAAACAGCTTTACAGAAGTTACGAGAAGGAAAACTCCACCCCAAAGGGACAAGCCACAACCAAATCTACACAGGAAATAAATACCTACATGATCAAAAAACATAACCACACAAACTCTCTACTGGAACCAACATCAAAATTAACACTGTTAACCATCACTGGTCATTAATGGCTCTCAACATCAATGGTCTCGATTCTCCAATAAAATGACACAGAGTACCTGAATGGATGTATAAACAAGATCCAACATTCTTCTTCATTGAAAAACACATCTCAGCCACAAGGATAGACATTACCTCAGGGTAAAAGGCTGGAAAAAGGTATTCCATGAAAGCAGATACAAGAGCCACCTGGTGTAGCCATTTTAATATCTAACAAAATAGACTTTCAACCAAAATTAATCAAAAGTGACAAGGAAGGACACTTCATACTTATCAAAAGTAAAGTCAAACAAAATGACATCACAATTCTGAACATCTATGCTCCCAATACAAGGGCACCCACATTTGTAAAAGATCCATTAACAAAGCTTAAACCACACATTGAACCCCACACAATAATAGTGGGAGACTTCAACACCCAACTCTCACTGAAGGATAGGTCACTGAATCAGAAACTAAGCCAAGAAATAACATCATTAACCAATGTCATGAATCCAATGGATCTAACAACTATCTAGAGAACTTTTCAACCAAACAAAAAGGAATATACCTTCTCTGCACCCCGTGGAACCTTCTCCAAAACTGATCATATAGTACGTCACAAAGCAAGCCTCAACAGGTATAAGAAGATTGAAATAATACCACGTATCCTATCAGATCACCATGGTCTTAGGCTGCACTCCAACAAAAACAGAAATAAGAAAAAGTCTACATACAAATGGAAACTAAACAACTCTCTACTTAATGACAACTGGGTCAGGGAAGAAATAAAGAAAGAAATTAAAGACTTCCTGAAATTCAATGAAAATGAAGAAATAACATATTCAAATTTGTGCGACACATTGAAAGCAGTGCTAAGAGGAAAATTCTTAGCATTAAGTGTCTTTATAAAGAAATTGGAAACATTCCACATAAGTAACTTGATGATACAGCTGGAAGCTTTAGAAAGAAAAAGAAAAAGAACGACCAAAGAGGAGTACACATCTGGAAATAATCAAACTCATTGGCTGAAATTCGTAAATTAGAAACAAAAAGAGCAACCCAAAGAATCAACAAAACCAAGAGCTGATTCTCTGAGAAAATAAAAAAGATAGACAAACTAACTAAAAGGCAAAGAGACAGTATCCAAATCAACAAAATCAGAAATGAAAAGAAAGACATAACAACAGACACTGAAGAAATACAAAGAATGATAAGATCCTACTTCAAAGGCGTATATGCCACAAAATTTGAAAATCTAAGGGAAATGGATGATTTTCCTGATCAAATTCACTTGCCAAAATTGAGTGAAGAACAGATAAACAAGCTAAATAGTCCCATTTCCCCTACAGAAATAGAAGCAATCATTGATAGTCTGCCATCCAAAAAAGAAAGCCCAGGGCCAGATGGTTTCAGTGATGAATTCTACCAGACCTTCAAGGGAGAGCTAATGCCGATATTCTTCAAGCTACTTCAAAAGATAGAAATGGATGGAACATTACCAAATTCTTTCTATGAGGTGATAGTCACAATGATACCTAAACCTCACAAAGACCCAACAAAGAAAGAGAATTTCAGACCAATTTCTCTTATGAACATTGAGGCAAAAATATTCAATAAAAACTCACAAAACAAACACATCAAAGATATCATTCATCATGACCAGGTAGGCTTCATTCTGGCATGCAAGGATGGTTTAATATATGGAAATCCATCAATGTAATCCACCATATAATAAAATTGAAAGTAAAAAAACCACAGATTATCTCCTTAGATGCAGAGAAAGCATTTGATAAAATCCAACACCTTTTCATGTTTAAAGTTTTGGAGAGATCAGGGATACAAGGCACAGGCCTCAACATAATAAAGGCTATATACAGCAAGCCAATAGCCAAAATCAAATTAAATTAAGAGATACTCGAGAAAATTCCTCTAAAATTGGGGACCAGCAAGGCTGCCCACTCTGTCCAAATCTCTTCAATATAGTACTTAGGTCTAGCCAGAGCAATAAGACAACAAAAGGAGATCAAGGGGATCCAAATGGGAAAGGAGGAAGTCAAATTATCCCTATTTGCAGATGACATGATAGTGAACATAAATGACCCCCAAAATTCCACCAGAGAACTCCTATAGCTGAAAAACACCTTCAGCAAACTGGGTCGATACAGAATTTACTCAAGAAGTCAGTAGCCTTCCTATATACAAAGAACATCCATGCGGAGGAAGAACTTAGGAAAACTACACCCTTCATGGTAGCCTCAAACAATATAAAATATCTCGGAGTAACTCTAACCACTCAGGTGAAGGGCTTGTTTGAAGAAAACTTTAAATCTCTGAAGAATGAAATTGAACATAACATCAGAAAATGGAGGGATCTCCCTTGTTCAGGGATCCAGAGAATTAACATAGTAAAAATGCCAATCTTACCAAAAGCAATTTACAGATTCAATGCAATCCCTATCAAAATACCTACACATTTTTTAAAGACGTTGAAAGGCCATTTCTCAACTTCATATGGAAAAACAAAAGACCCAGAATAGCTAAAACAATCCTATACAATAAAAGATTCTCTGGAGGAATCTCCATACCCTATCTCAAGCTGTACTACAGAGCAAGTGTAATTAAAACAGCATGGTATTTGCACAGCAATAGGCTGGTTGATCAATGGAATCAAATTAAAGACCCAGAAATGAATCCACACACATATGTTCACTTCTTTTTGACAAAGAAGCCACATATATTCTATAGAAAAAGGATAACATAGTCAACAAATGGTGCTGTTCTAACTGGATGTCTACAAGTAAAAATAAAATGGAATTAGACCCATATTTGTCACCATGCACAAAACTCAAATCCAAGTGGATTAAAGACTTCAACATAAACCAAGAGACACTAAACTGGTTAGAAGAAAATTGGAAAAGAACCTGGAACACACTGGCACAGGAGACAACTTCTTGAACAGGACACCACCAGCTCAGGCTTGAAGACCAACAAATAATAAATGGGATCTCATTCGGCTGAGAATCTTCTGTAAGGCAGGAGACACCATCAGCAGAACAAAGTGACAGCCTACAGACTGGGAAGAAATCATCACCAACACTACATCTGACAAAGGTCTAATGTCCAAAATATATAAAGAACTCAAGAAATTAAACACCACCAAACCAAATAACACAATTGAAAAGTGGGGCTCAGAACTAAACAAAGAATTCTCAATAGAGGAATATCAAATGGCTGAGAAACACTTAAAGAAATGCTCAACCTCCTTAGTCATAAGGGAAATGCAAATCAAAAAAACTCTGAGATTCCATCTTACACCCATCAGAATGGCTAAGATCAAAAATTCAAGTGACACCACATGCTGCTGAGGATGTGGAGAAAGAGGAACACTCCTTCGTTGCTTGTGGGAATGCAAACTACTACAACCACTTTGGAAATTTACCTAGCACTTCCTCAGAAAACTGGGAATAGGGCTTCCTCAAGACCCAGCAATTCCACTCCTTTGAATATACCCAGAAGATTCTCCACCACACAACAGGGACATATGCTCAACCATGTTTATAGTCGCCTTATTCATAATAGCCAGAACCTGGAAACAGCCGAAGTGTCCCTCAATAGAATAATGGATAAAGAAACTATGGTACATTTACAGTATGGAATACCACTCAGCTATTAAAAACAAGGAATTCCTGAAATTTGTGGACACATGGATGGAACTAGAAATGATCATAATGAGTGAGTTAACCCAGAAGCAGAAAGACTCAGAAGGTATATACTAATTTATAATTGGACACTAGCCCAATGGGCATGTCCCCTGAAAGTCTTCACTTACCCGGAAATTGGGATAGATGTGAGGACATTCTACTGGGACTCTAGGTGAGAGAAATATGAAAGAATGGGGAAATAGAAGGATCCAGAGGGTCCTCAAAACCTACATGAAGAACATTATGACAGGCAGATTTGGGCACAGGGGTTCTGCTCAAACTATAGCAACCAGCAAGGACAATACATGGAGTAAACATCAAACACCTTCCCAGATCTAGCCAATGTACAGGACATTCTCCACAGTTGAGTGAAAAGTGGGGACTCACTTTTATATGAACTTTGGTGGCCCATATTTGACCACATCCTCTTGATGAGGAGACCTGGTGGCGCTCAGAGGAAGGACAACAGGCTATCAAGAAGAGACTTGATACCCTATGAGCATATACAGGGGGAGGAGGTCCCTCTTAGTCACAGTCATAGGGGAGAGGAATGGGGTGAAAATGGGAGGGAGGGAGGAACGGGAAGATACAAGGGATGGGATAACAATTTATATGTAATATGAATAAATTAATTATAAAAGAATAAAGTATAAAAGAAAAAAGAAAAAGAAATATGCCAACCAAGGACAATGCATACAGTAAGCCTAGATGCTACATTAAGATATAGCCAATGGGCAGCTCAATCTCCATGGTTGTCGGGAGATGGGGCCTGCCTCTGACATAAACTCTGGTGCCCCCAATTTGACCACTTCCCCAATGGGCACACAGAGAAAGAGGAAGCAGGCTATCTGGATGAAACCTGATAGCCTTTGGTAATAAGGTGAGGGACAATGTCCCCTTCTGACAGAAGTCTAAGGGTGGGCAGTAGGGTAGAAAAGGGAGGGAGGGAGAAAACAAGAATATACAAGAGAGGGGCTAACAATTGGAAAGTAAATGAATAAATTATAATAAAATTTTTAAAACTTTAAAGATTAAAAAAAAAAAAAGAATAAGACAGGCCAGAGGCAAATGTGGTGCCCCACTCAGGGAAGCAGAGGCAGGTGAATCTCTGTGAATATGAGGCCAGTCTGGTCTATAAAATGAGTCCAAGATAGCCAGTGCTAACAGAGAAACTCTGTCTCTAAAAACAAAACAAAAGAATCATGCTAGTGTTACAAGAAAATAAAAGATGATTAGGAAAATATTATGAATAACCATTAAATGGCAATGTTCGTAGAGTCTTAATATAACAATCTGAGCCATTGTGGCCCACACTATCATGCTTTTAATCCCAGCACTTCGAGGCAGAGGCAGGCAGATCTCTGTGAGTTAAAGGCCAGCTTGGTCTACAAAGTGAGTTCCAGAACAGGCAGGTCCACACAGAGAAACTTTGCCTTGGAAAAAAAGATAAAAGAAAGAAATGACAGTGAAAACTTGTATGGTGATAAATTATGAATCACAATTTAAGCTGAAGACTAAAACTAGTTACTCTAGGAATGAAACCTAGAAAACCATATTGGTCTTAAAATCACTAAATCAATTTTCTATCAAGTAGTGAAACTTAAATCCTTCAGTAATTTCTCAGATATTTTTCTTATAAGTAAGGAGTATTAATCCTTCTTCTTCTTCTTTTTCTTCTTCTTCTTCTTCTTCTTCTTCTTCTTCTTCTTCTTCTTCTTCTTTTCTCTCTCTCTCTCTCTCTCTCTCTCTCTCTCTCTCTCTCTCTCTCTCTCTCTCTCTCTCTCTCTCTCTCTCTCTCTGTGTGTGTGTGTGTGTGCACATGCATAATGAACCAAAGCCCAACACTCTCTTTCCTTGATCCACTTGAAGTCTAAAGACCATAAACAGAGAAGGATCTTTATTTCTTTGTAAATAGTCAGAATACAAAGTCTTTGCCATGGGAACCTACTTCAGTACTCCCTAACAAGACTTCACAAGGATTGTGTTTACCTCTGTGGTATGCTGGCATAGACTAGACCCATCATCATTCCAACTCCAAAAAAGTCCCTCTGTTTCTGTCTCAGAGGAAAAAAATTGCACATTTTCTTGTTTTTCAAGTTTCCACACTAAGTTTTTAACTAAAGAAATACTTTAATTTAAAATATTCCCCTCCAATTCCACCTGTATTAATTTATAATGTCACCACAAACTACATAGGCAAGTCTTTATATTCTGGCAATTTTGTTACATATACTAAGAAAATAGTTGTAAAAATGAAGGAGTGATAGCTTCTTTTTTTTTATTTGTATTGTAATTTTTTCACATTGCTTCCTGATTGTTATACCCTCACTCTTATACTCCCATTACCACCCTTTCCCCTCTTCCACCCCATTCCCCTCCTCCAGACCTAAGACAGAAGGGGTCCTCTTCCCCCACCTTCTGGCCACAGTTGATCAGGTCTCATCAGGATAGCCTGCATCCCTTTCCTCCGTGGGCCCACAAGTCCACACTACCAAGGGGCAGTCATCAAATTGTGTATACCAGAGTACATGTCGGTGGTTCACCATCCTCCCCCCGAATCCCAGTGGTGAAAAGGGGGTCTAATTTCTCTACATGTATTGTCCTTAGTTGGTGCATCAGTTTGCAATGGTCCCCATGTGGCCAGATCCATCAGCCTTGGAGTTCCTGACCCTTCTGTCCTTCCATTCCCCCACTCTTCCATACCACACTTAATGCTCCACCTGGAATCCAGTATTGGAGTCTCATTATCTCTCCTGATACACAGCTGGGTGGGGTCTCTCAAAGGACTTCTATGTTGGGCTAATATCCACTTATAAGTGAGTATATACCAAGACTGTATTTCTGAGATTACACAGGATGATTATTTCTTGTTCCATCAATTTGCCTGCACATTTCAAGATTTCACTGTTTTTAACAGCTGAATAGTATTCCATTGTTTAAACACATCACAGTTTCTTTATCCATTCTTCAGTTGAGGAACATCTAGATTGTTTCAAGATACTGAATATTATGAATAAAGCTGCTATGAACAAAGTTGAGCAAATGACCTTGCTGTATGGTGGAGCATATTTCAGGTATATGACCAGGAGTGGTATAGTATAGCTGGGTCTTGAGTTGTCACTATTCTCAATTTTCGACAAAACTGCCAAATTGACTTCCAAAGTGATGATACAAGTTTGTACCCCAACAAGCAATAGAGGCACGTTCCCCTTTCTCCACATCATCACCAGCATGTGCTGTCACTTGACTTTTTTATCTTAACCATTCTGATAGGTGTAAAATGGAATCTCAAAGTCATTTTTATTTGCATTTTCCTGATCACTACGGATGTTGAGCATTTCTTTAAGTGTTTCTCAGGCATTTGATATTCCCCTGTTCAGAATTTTATGTTTATCTCTGTACCCCATTTTTTAATTGCATTATTTGGTTTGGTGGTGTTTGATTTCTTGATTTCTTTGTATATTTTGGATATTAGGCCTTTTTCAGATGTAGGGCTAGAGAAGATATTTTCCTAGTCTGTAGGCTGTCATTTTGGTTTGGATACAGTGTCCTTTGCCTTACAGAAGATTTTTAGCATCATAAGGTCCCATTTATTGATTGTTGCTCTTAGAGCCTGCACTATTAGCTTTCTGTTCAGAAAGTTGTCTTCTGTGCCAATGAGTTCAAGGCTTTTCCCCACTTTTTCTTCTAACAGATTTAGTGTGTGTGGTTTTATTTGAGGTCTTTAAGCCACTTGGACTTGAATTTTGAACATGGTGATAAATATAGATATATTTGCATTTTTATACATGTAGACATACAGTTTGACCAGCACTATTTAATGAAGATGCTATCTTTTTCCATTGTATGGATTTGGCTTCTTGTCAAAATTCAAGTGTCCATCCATAGGTATGTGGGTTTATTTCTGGGTCTCCAATTCCATTCCTTTGATCAACCAGCCTATTGCTATGCCAGTACCATGCAATGTTTTCAATTTTTCAATTTTATTTTATTAATTTATTCTTATTACATATCAATGGTTATCCCATCCCTTGTATCCTCCCATTCCTCCCTCTCTCCCATTTCCCTTTACTCCCCTCCCCTATTACTGTGACTGAGGGTGACCTCCTCCCCCTGCATATGCTCATAGGATATCAAGTCTCTTCTTGGTGGCCTGCTATCCTTCCTCTGAGTGCCACCAGGTCTCCTAATCCAGGGGACATTGTCAAATATGAGGCACCAGAGTACATGTGAAAGTCACACCCAACTCTCCACTCAATTGTGGAGAATGTCCTGTCCATTGGCTAGATCTGGGTAGGGGCAATTTTTATTTCTGTTTCTCTATAGTACAACTTGAGATAAGGGATACAAATTTCTCTGGAATATCTTTTTATTGTATAGGGTTCTTTACATATTCTGAGTTTTTGTTTTTCCATATGCTGTTCAGAATTGATCTTTCAAATTCTGTTAATAATCATCTAGATATTTTGATACAGACTACATTGAATCTTTAGCATGCTTTTGGTAAGATAGACATTTACACTATGTTGATCCTCCCAAACCATAATCATGGGAGATCTTGCTATCTTCTGATATCTTCTTCAATTTCTTTCTTCAGAGACTTGAAGTTTTTTCACACAAGTCTTTCACTTGATTATTTAGAGTAACACCAAAATACTTTATTTATCTGTAACTATAGTGAAGAATACTGTTTCCCTAATTTTTTTCTGAGTTCATTTGTCATTTGTATACAGGAGGGCTACTGCTTTTTTTGAGTTGACTTTGTATCTAGCCTTTTTGATGAATGAGTGTCTTGGTAGAATTTTGGGGGTCACTTATGTATACTATCATATGATCCATGAAGAGATACTTTGACTTCTCCATTTCCTATTTGTATCCTCTTGATCTCCTTTAGTTGCCTTATTGCTCTAACTAGGAGTTCAAGTACTATATTGCAGAGCTATGGAGATAGTGAACAGCCTCATCTTGTCCCTGATTTCAGTGGAACTGACTTACCTTTCTCGCCATATAGTTTGATGTTGTCAATTGGCTTGCTGTGTAATGCTTTTAGTATGTTTAGGTTTGCACCTTGTATGCCCAATTTCTCTAAGACTTTTAAAATGAATGGGTGTTGGATTTTGCCAAATGCTTTTTCAGCATCTAAGGAGATGATCATTTGAATTTTTTCCTTCAGTTTGTTTATATGGTTGATTACCTTGATGGATTTCTGCATATTGTGCCACCACTGCATGTATGAGATGAAGCCACTTGGTCATGGTGGATGATATTTTTTATGTGTTCTTGTATTCCATTTGTGAGTATCTTTTGTATCAATGTCCATAGGAAAATTTGTCTGAAATTCTCTGTCTTTGTTGTGTCTTTGTGTGGGTTATGTATCAAGGTAACTGTGGACTCATAGAATGAGTTTGGTAATGACCCTCCTTTTATTTTGTGGAATCATTTGAAGTGTATTTATATTAGCTCGTCTTTGAAAGTCTGGTAGAATTCTGCACTGAATCCATCTGGCCCTGGAATCTTTTTGGTTGGGAGATTTTTGACGACTGCTTCTATTTCTTTTGGGGATATAGGCCTATTTTATTTTTTACCTGATGTTGAACCAACCTTGATAAGTGAAATTTATCAGGAAAATTGTCCATATATTTTATATTTTCAATTTTTGTGGCATATAGGCTTTTGAGGTAAGGCCTGATAATTTTTTGGATTTCCTTGATATCTGTATTTAGGTTTCCCTTTTCATTTATGCTTTTGTTGATTTGGATACTCTCCCTTTGCCTTGATATTTTCAAAGAACCAGATCTTGGTTTTGTTCATTCTTTGAATTGTTTTACTTGTTTCTAATTTATTGATTTAGCTCCTAGTTTGATTATTTCCAGTTACTTACTCCCCTTGGGGGTGTCTGTTTCTTTTCTTCCCTAGTGCTTTAAGTGTTCCATTAAGTTGCTTACATGATATGCCTCCAATTTCTCAATGTGATGAACTTTTTTCTTAGTGCTGCTTTCATTGTGTCCTATAAGTCTGAGTATGTCATGCCTTCATTTTCATTGAATTCTAGAAAGTCTTTAATTTCTTTCTTTATTTTATCCCTTACCCAGTTGTCACTGAGAAGAGCATTGTTCAGTTTCCTTCTGTATGTTGGGTTTTTGTTATTTCTGTTGTTCTTGTTGTTCATCTTTAGTCTATGATGGTTTCACAGGAGATTATTTCCATTTTCTTTTATATGTTGAGGCTTGCTTTGTGACTGACTGTATGGTCAGTTTTGGAGAAGGTTTTATGAGGTGCTGAGAAGAACGTATGTTCTTTTGGTTTTGGGTGAAATGTTCTGTAGATGTCAGGTAGATCCATTTGATTCATAACATCTGTTACCTTCATTATTTCTCCATTTAGCTTCTGTCTCAATGATCTTACCATTGAAGAGAATGGAGTGTTGAAGTCCCCTACTCTTAATGTGTAGGGTTCTGTGTGTGATTTAAACATTAGTAATCTTTCTTTTTTCTTTTTTTATTTAATTAATTTTTTTCATATTACATCTCATGTCTTCCACTCCCTTGTATCCACCCGTTCCTTCCTCTCTCCCACTTTCACCCTATTCCTCTCCCCTAGGTCTATGACTGAGGGGGATCTCCTCCCACACTATATGTCAAGTTACATCTTGGTAGCCTGCTTATTCTTTCTTTGAGTGCCACCAGGCCTCCTCACCAAGAGGAAGTGGTCAAATATCCGGCACCAGAGCTCATGTCAGAGTCAGTCCCAGCTCTCCACACAACCTTGGATAATGTCCTGTCCATTGGCTAGATTAGAATAGGGGTTCAGTGTTTAATGCATGTTATTGTCCTTGGTTGGTGCAGTGATTTGAGCAGACACCTCTGGGTCAAGTTCTGCCTATTATGATGTTCTTCTTGTAGATTTCTAAGACCCTGTGGACCTTTCTATTTCCCCATTCTCCCATCTTTCTCTCACCTAGAATCCCAATAGGATGTCCTCACATCTATCCCAATCTCCTGGTAAGTGAAGACTTTCATGGGAGATCCCTTTTGGGCTAGTGTTCAGTTATAAGTGAGTATATACCATGTGATTCTTTCTGCTTCTGGGTTAACTCACTCAATATGATGATCATTTCTACTTTTGTGGTATATGTGCCTTTGAAGTAGTATTTTATGATTCTTTGTATTTCTTTAGTGTCTGTTGTTATGTCTCCCTTTTCATTTCTGATTTTGCTAATTTGGATAGTGTTTCCCTGCCTTTTAGTTAGTTTGGCTAACAGTTTGTCTATCTTGTTGATTTTCTCAAAGAATCAGCTCTTGGTTTTGTTGATTCTTTGAATTGTTCTCTTTGTTTCTAATTTATTGATTTCAGCCCAGAGTTTGGTTATTTCCAGACGTTTCCTCCTGTTGGATGTTTCTGAATCTTTTTTCCTAGGGCTTCCAGATGTGTCATCAAGTTGCTTGTATGGGATATTTCCAATTTCTTTACAAAGGCACTCAGTGCTATGAATTTTCCTCTTAGCACTGCTTTCAATATGTCCCAAAAATTTGAGTATGATGTTTCTTCATTTTCGATGAATTTCAGGAAGTCCTTAATTTCTTTCTTTATTTCTTCCTTGACCTAATTGTCATTAAGTAGAAAGTAGTTTTGTTTCCATATATGTGTAGGCTTTTTATTATTTCTGTTCGTGTTTAAGGGTGGCCTAAGACCATGGTGATCTAATAGTATACATAGTATTATTTCAATCTTCTTGAATATGTTAAGGCTTGCTTTGTGACTTACTATATGATCAATTTTGGAGAATGTTCCATGAGTTGCTGAGAAGAAGGTACAATCCTCTGTGTTTAGGTGAAAAATTCTGTAGATATCTGTTAGATCAATTTGATTCATGACATTGGTCAGTGTCGTTATTTCTTGGTTTAGTTTCTGTTTCAATGACCTATCCTTCAGTTAAAGTGAAGTGTTGAAATCTTCCACTATTAATGTGTGGGGATCAATGTGTCATTTAAGCTTTGTTAATACTTTTTTTTATAAATGTAGGTACCCTTTTAATGGGAGTGTATATGTTTAGAATTGTGATGTCATCTTGGTTGAGATCACCTTTGTTGAGTATGAAGTGAATATCTTCATCTCTTTTGATTAATTTTGGTTGGAAGTCTATTTTATTAGATATTAAAATGGCAGTACCACCTTGATTCTTGTGTCCATTTGCTTGGAATACATTTTTCCAGCCTATTACCCTGAGGTAATGTCTGTCCTTATGGCTTAGATGTGTTTCTTGAATGCAAGGAATGTTAGATCTTGTTTATGCACCTATTCAGTTAGTCTGTGTCTTTTTATTGGAGAATTGAGACCACTGATCTTGAGAGATATTAAAGACTGGTGACTGTTAAGTCCCTTGATTTTGATGCTGTTTGCACTACAGTGTTTGTGTGGTTATGTTTTTTGTGATGGTGTAGTTATCTATTTCCCATGTAATTTTAGTTGTACCTTGTCATTTTGGGTTGGAGGTTTCCTTCTAGCAACTTCTGTAATCCCAGACTTGTGGATAGGTACTGTTTGAACTTGTTTTTGCCATGGAATATTTTATTTTCTCCATCAATGGTTATTAATAGTGTCGCTGAGTATAAAAGTCTGGCCTGGCATCTGTGGTTGCTTAGGGTTTGTAGGACCTCTGTCCAGGCCCTTCTGGCTTTTATGGTCTCTGCTGAGAAGTCAGGTGTGATTCTAATAGGTTTGCGATTACATGTTACTTGGCCTTTTTCCTTCGAACTTTTAATATTATGTTTGTTTTGTACCTTTAGTGTTTTGATTATTATGTGGTGGGGGAATTTTTTGTTTTTGTGTAATCTATTTGGTGTTTTATAGAACTTTTGTGTGCTTACAGACATATTTTTCTTAATATTGGGGAAATTTTCTTCTATGATTTTGTTGAAATTATTCTCAGGACCTTGGAGAGTGAAATCTTCTCTTTGTTTAATTCCTATAATTCTTAGGTTTTGTCTTTTTATGGTGACCTTAATTTCTTGTATGTTGGGGTCAGGGATGTTTTATAGTTAACATTTTCTATAATGGTTGCATCAGATTCTTCCATTGTGTCTCCTACACCTGAGATTTCCCATCTTTTGTATTCTATTATTGCTTACCTCTGCAGTTCCTGATTTCTTATCTAAGTTATCTTTTTCCATTACTTCCTCAATTTTTGCTTTTGCTATTGTTTCCATTTTCATCTTCAGATTTTAAACCATTTTATTGATTTCTTTCACCTGATTATTTTCATTTTCCTGAAATTCATCCAGTGGTATTTTTCATTTCCTCTGTTATGGCTTCTCTAAAGGACTCAATCTGTCTGGCTGCTTCTTGTTTTAATGTTCTTGTATTTTACTTGTTTCCTCCTTTATCATCTTCATAATGAAAGATTTGTGGTCATTTCCTAAGATTTAAGTTGTGTTAGAGTGTCCAGGGCTGATTGCTTTGAAATAACTAGGTTCTGGAATTGCCACATAATTTTGACTTTTGTTCTTGGTGTTTTTACACTGGCCATTTGCCATCTGGCTGTTTCTTGCATTGTGTGAGTTTCTGGTGTCCTTCACTGGCCATTGAAAGTAGCTCCTCAGGAGTCTCAAGAAGGGAAACCCTAGAGTTGATAACCTTGCTACTGGCTTTTTTGCTCCATGATCAATGAGGTCCCACTGCTTAGCCACTGTGCTCAGAGTGCTCAGACACTATGCTCACTGTGTTGAGGATCCAGTAATTGGATTAGAAAGTATCCATTCCTCCATGGGAAGGGCTGAGGTTGTGGTACCCTGAATGTGGCTGCCACCTGGTTGTGAGTGTGAGCACCAGAGGTACGAGCCAAATGTCTCCTTCGCCGAAGGTAACTACTACACAGGAGTGTCTGAGGTTGGGGCTGCTGATATGGTGCCTAGAAAGTCTTGCAGAATGGCCGTGATAGTGTGCACCTGAGGTACACACTGCATGCTCCCATCCTGGAAGGTAGCCACTTTACGGGAAGATCTGAGTTCGGGGCCCACAAACTGCAGTATTTGGAAAGTCCTTGTTCAGTGATAGTGGGCATAAGCATTTGGAACTGTGATACATGGATACTGGAAATACTAAAGCTGAGGCCATGCCAGAGGGAGCCTGATGTTTTCCTCAGGGTTTAGTCAGGTGACTTAGGCTTGGGCCCAAGATTTTCCCACACTGTGGGCTCTTGTCCTTCCTGGGAAAGATAGTCATTTGGCGAGACTTCTGCAGGCCTGTCTGCTGGTCTCTTTTCACTGCCATTCAGTTAAGGTGAGTACTAAGTGCCATCATCTTGGCAGAATCCAAATGTGCTTTATTCTTATATAGCTATTATCATGTAATTAATTGTTTTAGCTAATTAAGCAGGTTGAATACTGCACAACCTCTCAAACTTTGGGGTTAAATTTGACACTGCCGTTCTCACCTCTTGTGCCACATTAGTTATCCCCTGGTTCTTGTTTTTATCATAGCAGCCTCCTAAAAACACTTTTATAACCCTACAAAATGATTGAAATAATGTAACTCAAGTCTGCTAAAATTGCAAACGTCCAGGAAATAGTGGTTTACTTGGTATCAACAGATGTTAATACAGCATTTGTGAATCCTTCAAAAGGTTAAAAATGTCCCCCCAAGAATACATGTGCCTTCCCTTCAGCACACCAGGACAATGGCATTCGGTTTATGAACTATGGTTTGACTTTCTCAGTTTCTTCAAAATTGTCAGTAAAACTTGTCCTGTATTTTGATTATATACACTAAAGTAAATAGTCAAGAGCTTAGAAATGTAAAATAAAAATTACGCATTTGCATTCCATTTCCCATTATGATAAGCGGCGCACAGAATGTTGCATTTGTGATGTATATATGCTACTTTAGTCCTTTGCTCAAACCTGTTTAACATTTTGGGCTGGCGAAATAGTTCATGACCTAAAGACATCTCCATATTTGGCAGCCTAAATTAATTTCCCCGGACCCACATGATAGAAGAAGACATAACTTCCCCATGTTGTCCTCTGACCACACACATGTAGCACATTTGTGCAAATATACACACACATATTAGTTTAAAAATAATATTAATAAAAAATTTAAAAGTATGTAACATTTTAAATCATTATTTTTAACAACTAAATTTTGTATACATAGCAACAAACAAGGCAATTTGTAAAGAAATGTTTGTTTTTTTAATGTGTCATAAAGATGAAATTGTTACAGGACTGTATATTATGGTTTACTAGAATAATATTATATAATTAAATATTTGTTAAAAACTTCTTTTTAATATAAATGGTATTTTATTATATTCAGAAATAGATCTATTCATATATATTGAGCAATTTTTCCATTTTTGACAAGGTTATTCAGTGTGGAAATCATTAGTGTTTCAACACATGGTAATGATTTAGTGGGGTAGTCATATACTGTAAGAGCTAAAAAGAACATAAGATCATTAATCTTCATTTTTATAAAAAAAATGAAGCACACATAATCTTATATATAAAACTTAAAATTGTAAAAAATTCTGGAAGAAAACACACAGGATTCTTGGTTATTTTAGTTTATGAAAAGTTACTTAGATATGCTACAAAAATATTATCTTCAAGACATATACACTATGGAATACTACTCAGCTATTAAAAACAAGGAATTCCCGAAATTTGTGGATACATGGATTGAGCTAGAAATGATCATAATGAGTGAGTTAACCCAGAAGCAGAAAGACTCAAATGGTATATACTCACTTATATCTGCATACTAGCCCAATGGGCATGTCCCATGAAAGCCTTCTCTTACCAGGAAACTAGGACAGAGGGGAAGACATCCTATTGGGACTCTAGATGAGAGAACCATGGGAGAATAGCAATGTAGAAGGATCCAGTGGGTCCTAGGAACCTACAAGTAGAACATTATGATAGGCAGATTTTGGCCAAGGGGTCCCGCTCAAACTAAGGCACCAGCCAAGGACAATACAGGCGGTAAACTTTAAACCCCTACCCAGATCTAGCCAATGGTCCGAACAGTCTCCACACTTGAGTGGAGAGTGGGATATGACTTTCTCATGTACTCTGGTGCCTCACATTTGACTATGTCCCCTGGAGGGGGAGACCTGGTGGCACTCAGAGGAAGGACAGCCGGTCACCGAGAAGAGACTTGATACCCTATGAGCATATGCAAGGGGAGGTAATCCCTCTCAGGGACAGTCATAGGGGAGGGTAATAAGGGGAAAATGGGAGGAAGGGAAGAATGGGAGGATACAAGGGATGGGATAACCATTGAGATGTAACAAGAATAAATTAATTTTTTAAAAAAGGAAAAAATAAAAATAAAAAATAAAAAAATAAAAAAATAACCATGGGAATCTGGGGGGCATCTCTGGGATGGGGGTGGGTCCCAGGAGTCTATGGAAGTCACCCTCGCTGAGATTCCCAGCAGTGGGGGATATGGATCCAGAATAGGCCACCTCCTGTAGCTAGAGGAACACCAACCCAGCCACAAAACCTTCAACCCACAAATTTTCCTGACTACAAGAAGTGCAAAGATAAAGGTGGAGCAAAGATTGATGGAAAAGACAACCAATGACTGGGCCAACTTGAGACCCACCCCATGGGAGAGAGCCAACATGGACACTATTAATGATATTTTCCTGCGCTTTCAGATAGAAGCATATCCTAACTGTCTTCTGAGAGGCTTCATCCAACAGCTGGTAGAAACAGATGCAGAGACCCATAACCAAACCATAGGCCAAGTTCAGGGAGTTTTGTGGAGGAATGAGAGGAAGGATTGAGGGAGCTGGAGGAGTCAAGGACACCACAAGAAGACCTACATAGTAAACTAATCTAGACCCCATGGGTGCACACAGATACTGAACCATCAACCAAAGAGCATACACAGGCTGGACCTTGGCTCCCTACACATATGTAGCAGATATGCAGCTTGTTCTGCATTTAAGTCCCCTAACAATTAGAGTGGGGTCTGTGTCTTACTCTTTTGCCTGCCTTTGGATCCTTTTCTCATAGCTGGATTTCCTTGTCTAGCCTCAGTAGGAAAGGCTGTGTCTAGTACTGCTATGACTTGATGTACCAGGAAGGGTTAGTATCTATGGATGGGGGAGTTCTCACTTCTCTGAGGATAAGGGAATGGAGTAATGATGGAGATAGTGGAAGAGTAGAAGTGGGACATGCGGAAGGAGGGGCTGAGATCATACTTTAACATGAATAAATAAGTAAATTAATGAAAAACACTGATACGTTGACTTCATCAAGTTAAGGCTTTGGTTCTTAATATTGCAGAAGACATTATTAAGTAACTGAAATCATCAATGACATACTGAAACAAAATATTTATAAGTCATGTTTCTGATAAAAGACTAATATATTCATATCTAGAATATTTAAAGCATATCCAATTCCGTAGGAAAATAGTTTAAAAACAACTGGTGGCAGTGGCACATGCTTGTAAGATATGATGAAAAGACTGTTCATTTAGTTATTTTAATTGGTTTCTGAAAGATAAGTAGCTACACTTGACTTCTTGGCAGTTCATATAGTGAACCCTACATTCAGTAACAGGTATCTAAACCTGTTAGAAAGACAACCCTAGCCCTGTGGCTCAGGGGCAGGTGTTCAATATCGCTAAACATTATTAAATACTCTAAGGTACTCTCCAACATGCTATTGGAATTGTTAATTCTAGTTAAGAGTTCATTAAGTCACTGTTGTAAATACAATTTTAAAATGGTTTCTGTGAATGGTTAACTGTTTAGAGTGATGTAAGGAGTGGATGAAGTCCTGTATAAATGTGTAACATTAGCATGGGCCATACAGAGAATGTTGATGCCTCAGACTCATGGGAATGGGATGCGGGGTACCTTATCCCCCCACACCCCCTACCCATTGTTAACAATTTCTAGTTTATATTTTCTTTAAAATTGAACCTGTTAACTATTCTTGGTTTGGAAAGGTCATGATAAGGTTCACTATTCCCTGATACTTCTATTATCAAAGAAGAGAGGAAGGAACATTACTGAATTTTGTTGAAAGAAAAACAAAGGCATGGCCTGATAGCATAAAGTGAATTACAATCTATATCTTTACACAAAAACATCTCACTGTGTATCCATACTGTAAAATCTAGCATATGCCACATGTTTGGGAGAAATAAACAATATTGACTTATTATTTACTGAGAGAGCCCTGTGACTGCTTTTCCCCAAAGTACAATATTATGTCTTCTTTTCCAGTTCAAGGCCCGAAAATAATGAAAGGAAATCCTAAAAATAAACAAGTCCGATGATTCACCCTGTGTATTGGTTTTGGTATGCTGGTGAAATTTCACCCCTGAACTTGAGCAACCTCTTTGTCTTCGGTATCTGTACTGAAGAGTGCTATATGACACCTGTTGGTCAATAGATTCTCCTTTCAACTACAATATCATCCTGGTATTGTAGTCTGTTTAAGCAAGTCTTATTTAACTTAGTAATTGGTCCCAAAATATATTTTATTATGAGGTGTTATTAACATGCCTATATTTTATAAGTTGTTTATTATATCTTACTTGCTTAAAACTTAGATTTTATCATGAGTAAGGATACATATATACAAGTAAGTACCACACAAAGCTTTAGAACAAGTCCTGTGGCTTTCAAATATATCATTCGGGCATAATAGGGACAAAATTTAGTAATAACAATTTTGTCTTAATCTGCTATTTACAGTCATAGTTAAGTAAATTCACCAATATTTATTCATCAAAAGATATTTGAGTTTATAGATATCTATTTAGTATTAAACAAAGCATGATGAATATATAAACAAAAAACTTTCACATATGGAGACTTTAAAATGTACCAGGCATTTAAAAGGTTAATGCCATAGAGAAAAGTACCAAACAAAATTAGATTTCATGTATAAAATGGGCACTAAGATAATTTTTGAAATAAGAAAGCTAAATTCTAAATATTTCTTTATAGAAATGGAATCCAAAATAACCTCTAAAGAATTTGGAAAATTTGAGTAATTGAAGATGAATTACTGCTTATCAAAAGGGAAGTATAATTTGTATTTTAAAACACTATGTGCCAAACTAGACCAAGGACACATGAAGAAATATAAAATTTGAGGACACTGATAAGACAGGGAAGTCTCCCAACACACTTTCTAGAAGGCATTGAAGGAAATATTTTCAACTTTCTGACTTTGGAACATTACCACAGATCCTGAGTCTGAATCTGCAGCATGTGTAGGTTTGTTTAGACTGACAACTTTACCTTCTTTATCAGAGGCGTATTTTTTAGTGTCCTACATTTGTTTCAACAAGTAGAGAGGAAGTTCATCCATACAAACTGAGATTAACTTTTGAGATTTTTTTTTTGATAGTTGGCCAGAAAAAAAAAAAATCTATGTAAAGCAAACATTTGCAATGAGATTCACAAATATCGAAGTGAAAATGGGGTTTAAAAAGAGACTCATACATATAAATATTGAGAAACATTGAAGTAGTGGGATATTGGGGTATAAGAAGATAGGGTTTGGTAAGATATAAATATAATCTAAGAATAATCAGTTGTGAAAATAGAGTACTAAGTCATCAGACAGGAATGGTGCTGAAGCTAAGACTGGATGAGTTTGTCCAAGAAGGATATTACAAAGGAGGGTAGCCAAGAAGATTGTATGTATTAATAAAGTAATGAACACTTTATCAGGTAGAACATTTGTTCAAAAACTGTACAACTGTGAGAGGTCACTATTACTGTGTTAAAAAGTTACAGGGTAAGCAAGTGGTCAATAGTTCCTGCCTTGCAAATATGTCTGTCATATATATTGGACTAGAAGGCCAAAGATGATGTTCTAATTTTATAGAGTTCAGGCAGCAAACTGTCTGTCATTTTTTTTTTCATTTTGGAGCTGCTAATCTATACTTCCAGTTCACTCGTGTATTTAAGTTTTATTTCTTCTCAGATGGGGTTGAAGACTAGATAGTCTAGTCTTACAATTAAGTTTAGTTGGTTAGGGGTTAAGATGTTTTAGATCAAGATAGATGTTTTAAGTTAATACAGATGAGATATGATAGATATTGATTTTTATTCAGAAATTTAAACCCAACAAGATAGGAAAGATGTTTACTTCAAGTTAGCCAAATACAAATATACAAATCACTATGAATGTAACATTTATATAATCTCTGATTATCTCATGGCTCTTCCTGCTGTATGTAGTTTATTTTATTCATATGCAATAGGATAAATGTATATGTTTAAAAGTTACATAATTATATAATAATACTTATTAAAATAACATGTATTAAATATGTAATTCAATATCATAAACTTTAAAGTAAAATTAAAATTTAAATAATAGATATTAAAATTTTAATAAAATACATCCATTTTATTGTTAAAATGATAATTGAAAGTCATCATCTAAATCAACTTTATCCATGTTGATAATGCAGTAGATACCTACATTTTCTACTTATCTGAATGTTATAGCAAAATACCTAATAAAAGCAACTTAATGAAGGCAGGGATCCCTTAAGTTCATACCACTATGCTTTCCTGCTTCTTAATTTTTCTTATTTTAAATGGGGCTATAATTTTCAAGGAGGTATGTAATGAATCATAATAAAATTAATTGTCTCCAGGATGATGAGCTCAAGATGTTCTACGGTTCTTGAGCACAGCTTTTTAGCAGAGTTTTTTTCCTAGCTGTTCTCAGTTCTATTTGTCATCCTATTGCAAAAATAAACACTTTTGCTTTCTGCTGTTTGCTTTTAGTTGGGAGTTTGCCATTAACAACAACAACAACTTATTCTGAATGTAATTTCCATACAAACACAACTCAGCAAGATTAAATGGAAGGCATTATAAGACACTCATAGGACATGTTCATCCTATAAAGGGGATGATACTGTTTTTATGCTTCTGATAAGAAGTACAGAAGCATTTCTAAGCTGACATTGTCGCTCAAATTCACTGGAGTATAGCACCATTAGTGAAGCTGCCATTTGATTGTAGCAAGGTTCAACATTTTAAAGATGTGCATTCACATTCTTCTCACAAACAACATTCTTTCTCTAAGTTATTGGTCCTCAGCTACTAATGTACAAAATAGATGTAATACTGTTAAGAAAATTGACAATTTGAAAGGAGTTATTGGCAGTTTCATGCTTGAATGTAAGTCAGTGTAAAAATAGATGTATTCCTATAGTAAATAAATGTCCTTCTTATTAGTAAACATTAGTTCCATGACTGTTCTGTAAAAAGTTATTTCCTTTTAAGACAAGAATCTATATCAAGAGAGAATTCATTTTCTCTTCCTAGTTATAATTGCACCTGCTATGATTATTATCTGAAGGTAGAGAAAATAGTTTCATGCAAGAAACAATAAAAGAACTTGTTTCTGGCCCTGATAAAAATAATTTTAAAACCCAGATGCACACATCAATTTATCCCTTCATTTAAAAATATAATGTAATAATATTTTAGGGAAGGCACTGCACCAGCTATCCTGCAGAAAGAACAACATAAAACATAGTTTTATTGTCAAAAACCGAACAATGAACTTTAAAAACAAAACACTCCAATATGCACAACACCGATAACACTGATAGTCCCTGGAATGTTACTATGATAGAGAGGTAAAAAGGACACAGAGAAGCAAACTGCAACTGCAGCTGCAATTGAAATGGATCATGGGTGATAGCTGAGCTGAGCTGAGCTGAGTTTTAAAGAAGTATGCAGAATTGGAAGACAACAAGTTTAAAGAAAGGAAAGTGAGTCTAGGTTAGGGATCAATCAAAAAATAAGAACAAAATTGAGACATACTAAAAATGCAAATAATCCAAAACTGTTAAGAGCGTGAGAGAATGGATATATGACTTTGGAAAATGTTGTAATGAGAGGTACAAACAGATGCCAGATATACGAGTAATTTGTTCCTCATTATGGATCTGCATTCTCATCTTGGGTAGAAAACAGAAATGAGTAGACTTGATGAGCAAAGGCTTTAAGGAAAACAGGAGGCCCAGATACTTAGAAAAATATTTGTGTATCAATGGAAACTACACATGGAATCAACACTGAATTTGTGCATAAAGAAAATGAAATATATGTAAAAAATAAAAATACTTTCCAGCATTTACAAAAGAATTAAATCCTGTTACTTGTGACTTCATGGGTAAAACTGAAAAATAATTTTTATTTGTTTCATGATATACATCAGACACCTATAAACAAATATTGCATGATATCACCTACCTGTTAAATTAGAATCTTGTTAGAGCCATAGAACCAAATACTAGTTTTGAAAGGACCAGAAGAGTCTATGACTGGGAAGATGTTAATCAATGAATATAAAATTTCAGGAAAACTATGAGAATACATTCAAGAATATTTTATATGCATAGGGACTATCATTAATTAAAATTTATGATATTCATAGATGTTATAAAAGAGTAGATTTTAAGTGTTCTCACAATAAGTAAGGTATAAGCACGAGGTTAAAAATAGCCATAATATATTTACTCAGAAAAGCCAGAAATTTTTATCAACTTAAATATTCATCATTAATATAATTAAAAAGAAATAATGGTATAATCATACAATATAACAATGATCACACGTATATAAATACACTATTGATACCCCAACCACATAGTCGCTGTTTTGATTGAAATACATGCATCACACTCTGTTCATATGAAGTTCAAAAAAGAGGTTAAACTAATCCAAGAGAGCAGAAGTCAAAAGGTCTATTGTTGGGCACATGAAGGTGATAAGGAAGATTTAACTATAAGGCAGGAGAAAACTTGTTGTGTAACAGTATTTCATGTTTTAAGTATTAGATCTATAGGTAAATACATGTCTTTCAGAATTTATCAAGCCTCACTTTATTTACAAAGACTTGATGAGGAAAGAAGCCATTCTATGTTACAGTTATCTAGCCAATGCTAAGCACAGTGCTCTGTACCAGTGCTCAGATAAGAGTTTGTTAATGAGTAAGTGAGTGTTACTAACAATGCCTACCATACACACTTATAAGTCAATATTAGTCATAAAGCATAGGATAACCATACAGCAATCCACAGACCCAAAGAAGCCAAGGAAGGTCCAAGGAAGGCTTCTTGAATGTCATTCAGTAGAGGGAATAAAATAGATATCTGAAGTAGATGGAAGGAGGGAATTGGGCCAGAGATGGGGAGGGAGAGGATAACAGGGGTAGAGATCAGGTGTGGGGAGAAGCGAGGATGGCAAGGGAGAGACAATGGAAATCTGTGGGGAGCACTTCTGGGACAGAAGATGGTCTGGGATTCTATGAGTATGACCCTATTTGAGCCTTCTAGCATCTAGGAATATGGAACCTGAAGTCACCATTTCCTGTAGCTAAATAGAGCTCTCAATGGAGGGAGGGGAACACCAATCCACCCATATAAATTTGAATTTAAAATTTGTCTGACCTACAAGAAGTATTGAGGAAATGTTTCCTTCAAGGCTGCCAAATACAAATAATTAAAACACTATTAGTAAAATTATATATATATAATTTCTTATTGTTTCATGATTCTTCTTGTAGGTAGTTTATTGTATATATGTGTATACATATACACAAATGTATATACAAAAATATTTAATAAAAAATACAAAAATACAAAAATAAAATGAATGCCTATTGAATAAGAAAGAAGAAGGAGGAGGAAGAGGAGGAGGAGGAGAAGGGAAAGGAGATGAAGAAGAAGAAGAAGAAGAAGAAGAAGAAGAAGAAGAAGAAGAAGAAGAAGAAGAAGAAGAAGAAGAAGAAGAAGAAG
>OU015749.1:65868596-65884240 GCA_907169655.1 Acomys percivali | reverse complement strand
TACTAAAATAGGCCATCTATGAAAAAGAAATCCTTTTTCAAAGGTTACTTTAAAATGCTTCATATTGATGTTTTACTTGTATTTTCTCTCTACAACATCAGCAGTAACAGCAAAATTAAATTTAGTTCACTGCCTGCTCTGATGGACCACACAAATAGTTATCTGCTTGCCATTTAGCCCCATCTTGTGGTAAGCTACAAACTGTGATTACAGGCTCTCACTGTCCTATTTTATGTTCAAAACTGTTGGCACAAATGTCTCTACGTCTTGTTATACTTAGGCTAAAAGATATTAGGTATGAGAAAAGATGTAGCCACCAAGGAAATGGCTTTCTTCTCCTTCTGTGTATCACACAGACATTGAGAGGACTGTGTGAAGTACTTTGGCTCCTTCAGTCAGACAAGTCAGTTTTCTCAAAATAAGCTGTTTTCGCAGACAAGTCCTAAATAAAATGTATATGCTGCACCATTTCTTCTTTACCTTAAAAAAAACCCAAAATTTCTTGCTTTTAGAAGCTATCATTTACCTAGATCAGAAAAATCAAGCTTGATAAGAAAGATGGGGCTGTGCTCTTCACCTCTAGCACCAAGAGAGATTGGGAGCAGGCACCCGTTTACAAAACTATAAAGCAAGGTGTTTCAGCAAGGAGCCATACTGCTCAAAGACGCCCAAATCATAGAACCAAAATTTGTTACTCTGATTTTCTTTCTTTTTTTTAATAGCACTTAAAATTATATAGGGGAAGAGATTTTTAGTTGTCTTTTGCCATAATGGCACTGAAGTTTTTCATTCTTTCTCTGTCTTGTCTGTCTCTCGCCACCCCCCCTCGTGTGTGTGTGTGTGTGTGTGTGTGTGTGTGTGTGCGTGTGTGTGTGTGTTGCCTGTATGTATGTCTATTGCTGTGTGCGTGCCTTATACCCAGGAGTGCCAGAAGGGATTATGTACCTCCCGGAACTGGCACTACAAAGGTTTGTAAGCTACCAAGTGGGTTCTAGAATTTGAACCAAAATCCTCTGGAAGATAAAAGCTAGTGCTCTTAACCTTTAATCCATTTTTCCACTTAGCACAACCTTTTTGAAAATGTCATTTAGAAATATCTTTTTCTTTCAATTTGAAATGGAACTGGCTCTATATAATGCAAGGTAGTTATTTATTTCTATATAACTTAACTAAATATCATATGACTTCAAATATCATAACTAATCATAAGGAATTCTCAGAATGATATTTACTGAGACAATCCTGGTTCAAGGTTACCACAAATGAAAGAATATGAATTATAAACATACCTTAATCACTACTCACCTTGCCAAACCACTGGCAAATAATATGAATGTTCAAGAACCTCTTTCATATACTATGATTCACTTCTAAAGGGAGAAATATTCCTCTAAAATAAAATGAAAAGACTCCTGGGGAAAATATGTTCTTATTTGATTCAACAAAGGGGATTCCAACATACCACACACAATTTTTTTATAAGTTGGATAATATTTTCATATTGAATTAAATTATATGCTTAGTTGTTTTGTTATGGATATTTTATTTTTATTTTAAATTAACATTGTGTTTGGGAGACAAGGTCTCATATAGACCAGACTGACCTCAAGATACTTGTGTGGCTGAGGATGATCTTGAGCTTCTGATCATCTTGAGTCCACCTCCACTGGGATTACAGTAGGAATGACACCAAATTTCTACAATGCTAGGAGTTGAGCCAAAGCCTTTATGCACACTAGATAAAAAATCTGATAAATGAACTATAACCTCAGATGGTTTCTAATTAATTTAAGTTAGCACATAAATACATTGCACACATAGTTTACAAATCAATACTCTCTTTTCAAAGGATGACGACAATAAATTCGTCTTCTCTAGATTTAATCCCTGTTAACACTGTTGCACAACTTTCTGTAGATAACTAAATGAACCCATTAGCAAAGGATTTGTTTCAACAAATTAAAATACATTTTGGGCATCCTTGATATGTGCATTTTCATGTGCTTGCATCTGTGGGTGTTAATGTGTATCCTTATAGACCTCCATTTAGCAAATAAGTGTAATTCTAACATTTCTTCTGTACAAACATTTGAAAATTTCCACTATCTTCATGTATATTCTATGTGCTACCTGGCTTTCTCTTTGTTAATGTCATCTTTTTGCTTTTTACTTTTTATTCCTCTTTTCTATTTTTAATATTTTTCTTTTAATGATACACAGTAAACATGGAAATTTAAGTGTTTCTTTTACTTCTCTCATTTTATCTCTCTACTTTTCTTTATGATCCTCTTTTCTCATCCTGGTTACCTGTCCCACAAAGCTGATTCAGTAAGTAAGCCAGTAATGTCTCTATAATTGAACCCATGTCAACAGAAACTTAATGCCTGAACACAGAGTTTATACCTTATAAGTGTCTTAATTAGCTTTAAATTTTATGTAAATAGTCAATTATTACTTTTGTAATTAAAGTCTGTAAAACACTATTAACACTAGATTTTCAAACACTGATGTATTTTATAAATACTAGAGAAAATAGAAGGATGGGCTCCTGCAAGATGCTGATTACATGTACATATAACACTGATTAATGATGCTCATACATAAAAATATACTGTTTAACACATATTTTTGAGTCATAACTTCTGTACTTCATAAAATGAGTGAAGATTCTTTAAGACATGTATATTCTTTAAAAAGCATATCACATTGATAATGTTAGAGAGTGTTTGAGGCCAGTTAAAATAAAGAAACTAACAACAACAGCAACAATAAAAACAAAAACATCTTAAAAGTCATAATATCTTAAGCTGGGCATGGTGGCGCATGCCTTTATTCCTAGCACTATGGAGGCAGAAGTGGGCATATCACTGTGAGTTCAAGGCCAGCCTAGTCTACAAAGTGAGTCCAGGACAGCCAAGATAACATAGAGAAACCCTGTCTCAAAAAGCCAAAACCAACAAACAAACAAACAAAACCAAAGTCATAACATCTTAAATAGTACACTTCCTCACAGTAGGAGTGTCAAAGTAAGAATGCAGAACATAACTTTAACTGCACCAGCAACATGCATTAGATGCCTCAGTACTCTGCATATGTCTTCCAGTGGCCTCCAAATCACCATCATACTGATTTTGAAGATTGAAAGTATAATAATTAGGCATATTTTCAAAACCAAAACCAATAAATGTTAAAAAAAAAAACACTGTACTCTGATTACCGAGAAATTCAATTAATTGATTATGACTTGTAAATATTTGCTATAATTAATAAAATACATTTAGGCATAAAAACTTTGTAGTTAAAAATGTTTTTAAATCAAAAACCAACCATGAAAAAAAATGAACAAAAATTTGTTCATGTATTTTGTAGTTGAATGATGATGCCTCTATATACATTTAAGATTTATGTATGTTATGTTCTCAACTTTACAGCTAAGTTTACATTTATAAATTGCCATCATCATCATCATCCTGTGTGTACATACATATCCTACCAGCACACATGCGGAGGTGAAAAAACAACTTTTAGAAGTAAATTTTCTTCTTCTTTGTATGGGTTCTGAGGATCAAACTCATATTGTCAGGCTTACATGGAAAATCCCTTTACTCAAGTCATTGCGGTGGCCTGAAATGTCAACTTTGAAATGAGAAAAGGGATAAAAATTCATTGAAAAGTTTTCTAGAGAGTAAAAATATGAGACAAGAACTGTGAACTTAATTTTGAGGCTGAAATGTCAGAAAAGCTATATGATGTTGGATAGACCAACTATTCTGTCTCCTTATTTCTTTTGAAAGGAAATGAAAGAAACAAGAAATGGGGTGGAAATTATGAAATGTAAGAAGTTTTCCAAAATGTAAAGTAAAACTATATCTATTGAAGAAAGTATTGTTATAAATTAAATGGTGCAATACAAATATCTATGCAAAACAACTAATTGTCATTGTAATTACAAGTATTAGGAATACAATGCCTATATTTGAGGGTACCTACACTCCAATTACTAGTAATTTTAGAGCTTTTCCCCATTGTTATTAAATAACAACTAGGAACAATTTTACTTCATGCCTCTAAAATTCCAACAAATGCTTAAAACATTTTTTTCTTTCTTACCTATAATCTTCTTAGTTGATCAGTGAGAAATTACCATTGGCAGACAATGCCAATGTATATCCCTGAGAAATTAGGCCATGCTATAGATTAGGAGTAAATGAGGTTTATTGGGGGAGGGGAAAGGAATGAGGACCTGAGGAAGGGATGGAGGCAGACAAGTGGACATGCAGACAGGCAAACAGACAGGAAGTATAAAGAGGGCCATGAAGACCAAGAAGGGGATAGGGAGCGGGGAGTATGTAGAGCACACACAAAGAGACAATGGAGAGAAACAGGGAGAGTGTGTGTGCTGGAGTGGCTGGTGGTCCTTTCATTTGCCCACTCTGGAATCCCATAAAAACACAAAACTGGAACCTATAATATATACGCAGAGGATCTTAAACAGATCTGAGCAGACCCTATGCTGGCTGCTTCAGTCTCCGTGTACTCACATTAGTCTCTTCTGTGTATAAAGGCATCTCTTTCTTTAAGTTCCCTTTTTTAAAAATTTTATTTTCTTTTATTATTTTCTTGAAAATATTTATGATCATTGGAGCTGGGAATCTTCTTTTTATTCTATTCCTATCATTCTTATTTTTCATATTTTCATGGTGTCCTTGACTTCTTGAACGTTTTGTGTCAGTAATTTCATAAATTTAGTATTTTCTTTGACAGATGTATAGATCTCTTCAATTGAGATTTTCCCTTCCATCTCTTGGGTTCCATTGATGATGCTTACCTCTGTGTTCCTGTTCTCTTCCCTAAGCTTTCTATCTCCGAAATTTCCTCACTTTGTGCTTTCTTTATTAATTTTAGTTCCATTTTTCAGGCCTTGCACTGTTTTACTCATTTTCTTCACCTGCTTGATTGTGTTTTTCTTTATTTCTTTAAGTAATTTATTCATTTCCTCTTTAAAGGCCTCTATTTGTTTGATTGTATTTTTCTGTATTTCCTTGAGGGATTTATTTATTTCCTCTTTAATGGTCTCTAATCATTTTCATAAGCATAGATTTAAGGGTTTTTTTTTTCTGTGCTTCATTTATATTGGAGTATCCAGAGTATGCTGTCATAGTGCTTTCATTTTTATTGATTGCATTCTTATGCTGGCCTTTAGCTATCTGCTTGTCCCTGTTGGCTGGTTGTTCCTAGAGCCTGATGGGATACTTTGACATGTATTGAGATCCCCAGGTGATGGGATATAGCCTGTACCTCCTCAAGTAGCCTACAGCTCATCTCTACTGGTTTAGTCCCAGTTGGACCTATAGGTAAGGAATCTGGGTATGAGATTCTAACCTATGTGATCCTGAGGTCCTGAAAGTCATCTCAAGAAGGCTAGTAAATACATGAATTATAGGCTCAATCTGTATGTCTCTGGAATCACAGTCACTCTCAGGTTAGCAGGAGGTCTTAATGCTATGATTCTGGCAGCTATGCTCCTCGCTTCTTTCTGGGAAAACATGAACAGACACTGGCTTTTTGAAGCTTGCAGCTGGGCAGATGCTGGTCTTTTAGACACTGTACTCCTAGTACTTAGACTCTGTTCAGCTCCACGGTCTTGGAACAGAACCCTATATGCTTCTATTTCCAGCATGTTTTAACCAAAGAATAGATAAGACCGTGCACCATAGGGTGGTACTGTGTCCTTGGTATCCAGTAGTTGTCCTTGAATAGGTGGGAGAAGTTTGGGATCTAGGTGCTGGAGCCATGTCTCTGGAACTTGGGAGCATTGTTGCAATAGGTGGAAAGTGCTAGGATCTGGGAACTTAGGATCATGTGTGTCTCTTGGACCAGAGAACCATCCATGGGCCCTGGGGACAGGAACTGTGTTTCACTAGCTCCAAGGATACTTCCTCTCATCTGAGAAACACAGGTATTGGGTGAATCTGCAGTCTCTGATCTTCTGCTACTCAGATATCATATGCACTGTAGATTGCCACTACTTACACAAATTTTTAAAGTTTGCCTTAAACACAAAAAAGTATGGTTATTCCTAAAGCAGACATAACTTACAAATAAATAAAAATAAGTATGGTTGGTAGAAGGAAAGATTTCAACTCTTCTGTTTTGTGGATATTTGTGGGATTTTTTTCATACTCAATTTTCTTGCAATTAAAAATAATAATATTTAATATTAATGTGTATGTGTGTACCTAAAACTATACATATAATTCTATATCTATCCCTCTATTAGAGAACTTTAAAATGATATATGCTGTTATATATATATATATATATATATATGATATGTAAATAATATATATGTGAAGTGAGGAAAAGAACAAGAAAATGGAAATAAATACCTATAATAAAGGAAAATAATATGTGACATTTCCAAAAAAAAAAGTATGATTATTTTTATCTGCTTACTTTCTGTTTAGTAGATATGTGCTTTTTCTTTTTCTTTTTGTTTTGATTTATTTTTTATGAGATTACTGATCGAATTCCAAAATAGTGGCGACAAACATGCACTGCTGAGCTACAGGATGGTGACTAGGGATTCACAGACTGCAAGACCTGGAGAACACTACGTGAGAGGGGTCCACAGAGTGCAGACCACACATAGTCTGGCCGGGGGTCATCCAATGGCCCATGGAGGATGGGGGCCCAGTCCCAGCATCTGGACTGGAACCCGCCTGCAAACTGCAACCATGCTCTATAGCACAAATTTGGTATATGGGACTGAACTTTGGGCAGTGAAGCACCAGAGCTCCTGGCCTGGGAAAATCTCAGGAAAACAGGTGGATCTGTCATCAGACCCTACCCACACACTCCGTGCCAGTCCACAGAAAGCCCCAGGTGTCACATGGGGGCCCAGGTGGCTGTGGACATGTTATCCAGCCACAGCTGCATAGTCTAAGTGGGACAAGGCAAAACTAGTGATCTGTCCCATCAGACTGGTCCTGCACAATTTGGTAGAACTTACCCAGCCTATCCAGGCTACACAGCCCAGCAGAGCCTCCCAGGCTCATAGAAGAGGCTGGGTAGGCCTTAGGGGATAGAGAAGAAAACTAAACAGCTGTCCCAACCCAGCGGGACTAAGGCACCACAGTCATGAGTCTGAACGGGAGTGGGCAGGAAACTACCTACTGGCCCCAGCAGACTGTCCCTGCACAACTGGACACAACTGACCCAGCCTAGCCAGTATCCACAGGCCAGCAGGGCCTCCCATGCTCTTGGTGAATGCTGTGCAGGCCTGAGGGGATAGGGCAAAAATCTAGCCAACCAACAACAATCAGAAAGCAGTAGCTGCTCTCTCCCTGGTAGGTCAAATCTGGGCCCTACTACCTGGAAGGATCAGGCAGAAACCTAAACATCTGCTAGAAGCCAGCAGAGGTACAGGCACTCTAGGGTGCCTAGGGTGCCTGAGCCTAGGACCGAAAGCCACAAGGCCTGAGTCCAGGATATTTAAAGCCCAGCCAAAGACAGGATAGCTAGCTCTACATACACTACCTTGAACTCATCCTGGGGCTGCAGACCACCAGCACCTACCTCTGCTGACCCAAGAAGGAACCCAGAGTGTGGAGTAAATCTCCTGGAGCTAAACCAAGGTCACTTGCCTGTTCCAGGGAAGAGTTCCCTGATCCCACAGGCAGGGGCCCTAGACCTATAATCATTCACCAACAATCCACTCTCAATAACCAGTGAAAAACACCAGAAGGTGCCTCCCAACATCAGAGACAGCAAGAAGACTAAAGGCCAGTGTAAAAACACAAACAACAAAAACCAAACCAATATTGCATCTCCAGATCCCAGCTATCCCAAAGAAAGCAACCCTGAGAATTCAGACACAATAGAAATACAAGAAAATGACATCAAATCCTTAGTAATGAAGATAATAGAGGAAATGAATAAAATCTGTAAACTAAAGGAGGAAAAGGAAGCAAAAATAGATTGAAGACATAAAATTGGTCTATAGAGAGGCACTGGAAGTAATTCAGGAAAATATAATCAGATAAAAATAAATAAATAAAACATTTCAAGATCTGAAGATGAAAATAGAAACAATGGTAAAGGAACAGGCAGAAGAGAAACTGGAATGAGAGAACTTAGAGAAGAAAGCAGTCAGTATAGAGGTGAACTTCTCTATTAGAATTCAAGAGATGGAGGAACAAATCTCAAGACTAGAAGATACAATTGTAGAACTTGAAGCAACCATCAAAGAAAATGCTAAATCTGAAAAGTTCCTGGCACAAAACTTCCAAGAAATCAAGGACACTGTGAAAAGATGAAACCTGAGGATAATAGGCCCAGAAAATATCTTCAACAAAATTATAGCAGAAAAGTTCCCCAATTTAAAGAAAGAGATGTATATAAACATACAAGAGACCTACAGAACACCAAATAGAATAGACCAGAAAAGAAAATCTTCTTGTCACATAATTATCAAAATACAAGTTATACAGAACAAATAAAAAATATTAAAAGCAGCAAGGGGAAAAGGCCAAGTACCATATAATGTCAAACCTATCAAAATTACACTCGAATTCTCAGCAGAGACCATAAAAGCCAGAAGGGCCTGGAGAGAGGTCCTACAAACCCTAAGTGACCACAGATGACAGGTCAGACTACTATACTCAGCGAAACTATTAATAACCATTGATGGAGAAAACAAAATATTCCATGATGAAAACAAATCCAAACAATACTTATCCACAAATCCAGCTTTACAGAAGTTACAATGAGGAAAACTCCAACCCAAAGTGACAAATTATAACCAAAATTACACAGGAAATAAATAACTACACCTTCACAAAAAGATAACCACAGAAACATACTATTGCAACCAACATCAAAATCAAGACTTAACAGTCACTGTCATTAATATCTTTCAACATCCATCCATTGTCTCAATTCTGCAATAAAAAGACACAGACTAACTGAATGGATGCATAAACAAGACCCAACATTCTTCTGCATTCAGCACATCTCAGCCACAAGGATAGACATTACCTCAGGTTGGAAAAAGGTATTCCAAGCAAATAGACACAAGAAGCAAGCTAGTGTAGCCATTTTAATGTCTAATGAAATAGACATTCAACCAAAATTAATCAAAAGAGATGAGTAAGAAATCTTCATACTAATCAAAGGTAAAGTCAACCAAAACGACATCACAATTCTGAACATCTATGCTGCCAATACAAGGGCACCCACATTTGCAAAATAACTATTAACAAACCTTAAACCACATGTCGATCCCCACACATTTATAGTGGGAGACTTTAACACCCCACTTTCACCAAAGGATAGATCATTGAAAGAGAGACTACACTGAGAAATAATGACACTAACTACAATGTTATGAATCAAATTGTTCGAACAGATATCTATAGAATTTTCACACAAACCCAAAGGATTATGCCTTCTTCTCAGCACTCCAGTGAACCTCCTCCAAAATTGATCATATAATAGGTTAAAAAGCATGCCTCAAAATATATAATTAGATTGAAATAATAATTTATAGCCTATCAGTTCACCAAGATCTAAAGCTAGACTTTAACAACAAAAGAAATAACAAAAAGCCTATACACACATGGAAACTAAACAACTCTCTAGTTAATGACACCAGGGTCAGAGAAGAAATAAAGAAATTAAGGACCTCCTGAAATTCAATGAAAATGAAGGATCAACATACCCAAATTTGTGGGACACATTGAAATCAGTGCTAAGAGGCAAATTTATAGCACTAAGTGCCTTTATAAAGAAATTGGAAACATCCTATATAAGCAACTTAATGACACATCTGGAAGCCCTAAAAAAAAAAGAGAGAGAAGCAGAAACACCCAAGAGGGGTAGACATCTGGAAATAATCAAACTCTGGGAGGAAATCAATATATTAGAAACAAAGAGAACAATTCAAGAAATCAACAAATATAGGAGCTGGTTCTTTGAGAAAATCAAGATAGAAAAACCATTAGCCAAACTAACTTAAAAGCAGAGAGACACTATCCAAATTAACAAAATCAGAAATGAAAAGGGAGACATAACAGCAGATGCTGAAGAAATACAAATAATCATAAGATCCTATTTCAAAGGCATATATGCTACCAAATTTGAAAATCCATGGGAAATGGACAATTTTCTTGATCAATTCCACTAGCCAAAATTGAATCAGGATCTGATAAACAAATAAAATTGTCCTATTTATCCTACAGAAATAGAAGCAGTAATTAAAAGTCTCCCAAGTGAAAAACAAAACAAACAAACAAGAAAAAAAAAAACAGGGCCAGATGGTTTCAGCACAGAATTCTACCAGGCCTTCAAAGAAGAGCTAATACTGATTCCCTTCAAGCTACTCCAAAATATAGAAATGGATAGAACATTACCAAACTCATTCTATGAGGCCACAGTCACTTTGATATCTAACCCTCTCAAAGACCCAAAAAAGAAACAGAATTTCTGACCAATTTCTGTTAGAACATTGATGCAAAAATAATCAATAAAATACTGATGAACCGAATCCAAGAACACATCAAAGATATCATTCACGATGACCAATTAGGCTTCATTCCAGACATGCATGGATGGTTCAATTTATGGAAATCCATCAATGTAATCCACCATATAAAAAACTGAAAGAAAAAACCCACATGATGGTCTCCTTAGATGCAGAGAAAGCATTTGACAAAATCCAACACCCATTCAGGTTTAAAGTTTGGAGAGATTAGGGATACAAGGCACATACCTAAACATAATAAATGTTATATATGGCAAACCAATAGCCAACATCAAATTAAATGGAGAGATACTCAACGAAATTTCTCTAATATCGGGGACTAGGCAAGGCTGCCCACTTTCTTCATATCTCTTCAATATAGTTCTCAAAGTTCTAGCTAGAGAAATAAAACAACAAAAGGAGTACAAGTGAATATAAATGGGAAAGGAAGAAGTGAAATTATCCCTATTTGCAGATCATACGATAGTGTACATATTTGACTCCCAAAATTCTACCAGAGAACTACTACAGCTAATAAACACCTTCAGAAAAATGACAGGATACAAAATTAACCTAAAAATGTCTGTAGGCTTCCTAAACAAATAACAACCATGCAGAGGAAGAAATTAGGGGCACTACACACTGCATGATAGCCACAAGCAATATAAAATATCTAGGAGTAACTCTAACCAAGCAAGTAAAAAGACTTGTTTGAAAAAAGAAACTTCAAATCTCTGAAGGAGATTGAAGATGACATCAGAAGATGGAAAGATCTCCCTTGTTTGTGGAACAGGAGAATTAACATAGGAAAAATGGCTATCTTTCCAAAAGTAATTAACAGATTCAGTGCAATCCCTATCAAAATACCTACACAAATTTTTAAAAGACATTGAAAGATCAATTCTCAACTTCATATGGAAAAAAAAAAAACAGAAAAGCTAAAACAATCCTATACAATAAAAGATCCTCCAGAGGAATCACCATTTCTGATCTCAAGATGTACTATATAGCAACAGTAATTAAAACAGCATGGTACTGACATAGCAATAGGATGGTTGAACAAGGGAATCTAGTTTAAGACCCAGACATACATCCACACTTATGGTCACTTGATTTTCTACAAAGAAGCCAAAACTATTCAATGGAAAAAGGATAGCATCTTCAACAAATGGTGCTGGTTCAACTTAATGTCTACATGTAGAAAAACGTAAGGAGACTCATATTAACCACCATGCACAAAACTCAAGTCCACGTGGATTAAAGGCCTCAACATAATACCAGAAGCACTAAATGTGTTAGATGAAAAAGTGGGGAAAAGCCTGCAACACATTGGCATGGGAGACAACTTCCTGAACAGAACTCCAACAGCCTAGGCCTTAAGGTCAACAATTAATAAGTGAGACCTCATGAGGCTGCGAATCTTCTGTAAGGAAGAAGACACTGTCAACAAAACAAAGTGACAACCTGCAGACTCGGAAAAGATCTTCACCAACCCTAGATCTGACAAAGGTCTAATATCCAAAATATATAAAGAGCTCAAGATATTAAACAGCATGAAACCAATAACTCAATTAAGAAATGGGGCTCAGAATTAAACAGAGAATTCTCAACAGAGGGATATCAAATGCTTGAGAAACACTTAAAGAAATGCTCAATGTCTTTAGTCATCAGAGAAATGCAAATCAAAACAACTCTGAGATTCCATCTTACACCCATCAGAATGGCTAAGATCAAAAAATTAAGTGGCAGCACATTCTGGCGAGGATGTGGAGAGAGAGGAACACTCCTTCATTGCTGGTGGGAGTGCACACTTGTACAACCACTGTAGAAATCAATCTGGCACTTTCTCAGAAAACTGGGAATAGGGCTCAGGACCCAGCTATTCTGCTCCTTGGAATATACTCAAAAGATGCTCCACCGCACAACAAGGAAATATGCTCAACCATGTTCATAGCAGCCTTATTTGTAATAGAAAAAAACATGGAAACAACCTAAATGTCCCCAGTTAAAGAATTGATAAAGAAATTGTGGTACATTTACACTATGGAATACTACTCAGCTATTAAAAACAAGGAAAATTTGAAATTTGTGAGCCAATGATTGAAACTAGAAATTATCATACTGAGTGAGTTAACCCAGACCCAGAAAGGCTCACATGGTATATACTCAATTATAATTAGACGCTAGCCCAAAAGGGATATGCCATGAAAGTCTTTACTTACCAGGAGTTTGGGATAGATTTGTGGACTTCCTATTGGGACTCTATATGAGAAAAGTATGGGAGATTGGGGAAATACAAGGATCCAGAGGGTCTTAGAAACCTACAAGAAGAACATCATGATGGGTGGATTTGGACCCTGGGGTGTCTGTTCAAACTGCTGTACTAACCAAATATAATACATGCAGTAAACATTGAACCCCTATTCCAATCTAGCCAACGGACTGGACATTATCTACAGTTGTGTGGAGAGCAGGGACTAACTTTGACATGAACTCGGATGCCCCATATTTGGCCACTTCCCTTGGTGAGGAGGCCTGATGGCACTCAGAGAAAGGATAAGCAGGCTACCAGTATTAGACTTAATAGGCTATGACCATATGGTGGAGGAGGAGGTCCCCTTCTGCCACTGACCTGGAGGATGGGAATAGGATGAAAGAGGGAGGGAGAGAGTAATGGGAAGGTACAAGTGATGGGATAACAATTGAGATGTAATCTGAATAAATTAATTAAATAAAAAAAGAAAGAAAAAAGATTGCTGATCGTTACACTGGGACCATTTTATTTTTGTTGCTCCTAATACTTCCTAAGGAACAGGATAGAGAAATAGAGTCACATCAGAGTAAGTAATAACTTCACATGGCTACTACTTAAATTCTCCACAGCTACATCTGTGCCTTACCTGATATTATGTGCCTTGATAACTGCAAATCAGTGATATTTATAAATCTTGCTACTGAGTGTTAATGGTGTGACAATGTGTCAATGAAAATCATGTTCCAGATTAGATATATGTTCCTTCTAGACTACCACTTAAATTATTTAAAAGAAGTATAATTTTTGTGACCTAATGCCCAACCAAAAGTACAAACCTAACTGTGCTTTTTATGGTTTACAAGAAATTTCAAATAAATAATCTTTGTGCATAAAAATGAAAATATTTTTAAATTGATGACTTTTATGTGTATATAACTTATGAGATTTCCCATAGACTTAGAATAGTCTTTGATTTCTTTCATAGGTGAAACAGTATCAAAGATGTGTCTATTTTATTTTCCTGAAAGGAATATTTCCATCTGTGCTGTAGCAGAAAGTAATGCACTGCCATTCTTTTATTTACTAAATGTATTCATCTCTTCCAATGCATTCAATTATCTACTCAGCAAACATATTTTGCATACTTCCATATATTGGGCTCAGTACAGTATAAAACTTTTCACAAGTAAAAAAATATAGTTCAATAAGAAATAAGCATTATTTTACATGTGGTCATCTCTTTAAATAGTATAAATGTCTATACATCTTTTAAAACAAATAAAGACTAGTGTATATCCTGTAATCAGCCAGGGTCTATTCTTAATTCACTCTCCAACCAAATGCATGACTCTGAGTTTATTTTGCACATTTGTAAAGTATCAGATCACTTTGTGCTTTAGATGTGGAATCCCTAGGGCAAAAATAATAATAATTTACATTATGATAGAATCTGTAGATAGGTTACATCTAACACAGCTAGAATAATTGGCATTCTTTCTATAGTTAATGAAACCCCAGCCTGCTAGTCTGGATATTTACAGTTTTTATTCACATTTGAAACTAAGCCACATAAATGAAATTACCCTAGGCAGCGATATCTAGGTTTAAATATTAGTTCACATTAGGCAGGCCTCGAGTCCTTCTAATGAGTGCTAGGGAATATTTTGGGGGTCTCTCAAAGCTTTTTTAAATACTATTCAAAAATCAGTTTTCCATTTTGTCTTTATGACCATGATTGGTTGATTTTTGTTAATAATATTTATGTACAATTTCTAACATTTAAAGTAAAAATACTTAGCTTTCAAATTAACCATGTTTCTTTAGCTGATTATCTTTCAAGTTACACTGAAATTTAAACATTATTTATAGTTCTTGAGGCACAAAGAAAAAGTCCTTATGTGTTTCTGCATTATTTCCCAATATTTTAAAACAAGATAGTGATACGATACCAATACAAAGTGTTTGTAAATAATAAATAATGTGAAGATGTTGTCCATATTACAAATGAGTGCATGTGTGTCATCTTTAACTGAACTGCCCTTGCTGCACAGCCCATACATATGTAGAATACAATTAAAAGTTAAGACTTTGCACTGCAAGAAGACCAGACATCAAAAAAGACAAGTATCCCAAAGGATTCTGTTTTACAGATGATCTTAATAACTGTTTCCTCAAAAATCAGTATCTCTCACTATTTCAAAACAGCTATCTATATTGTCCAGCATTACAGACTATTCCAGTCAGGACTACAGTTAATCTCTCAACATTCTCTACATTCAGACACTGGACAAGCAAAAGTTACAATTAGCTTTCTTAAGACTGGAAAATATCCCAATTTTCCTGGGCCCCCAAAAGAGAAAACTACATCTCAAACCAGCAGGAAGCAATTTTAAAAAACCATGTCGCATTTCCAACAAAGAATGGATGGCTTAGGGCCATTCTATGGGTGATAGATATTTATTATTGTTTTAAAGTGGTTAATTACAGAAATGCTTAAATAATAGGGTAGATTACTGAATCTACTTTTATACCAAAGAACAGTAATTAACCAAAATATTACATTGGTTTAAATTATTGTTTATTGTTACATATTAAAGATTATATTTGGTCACAACGTGCTAATGTACTGTACCTATATAATTCTTAAAACAGAAATATTAAATTCTAGTCCTTTTAAAACCTGCTATTACCAACTGTTTATAATAATTAAGAAATAGATACTAGCAGTCAGATAATGAAACTTATGGTCATAAATAAGTTTAGTTAATTATAAAAGTTAACAGATTAAAAAAGCTATAAACAAGCAATTTGGGATAGATAGATAGATAGATAGATAGATAGATAGATAGATAGATAGATAGATAGATA
>OU015749.1:65845433-65862088 GCA_907169655.1 Acomys percivali | reverse complement strand
GTGTGTGTGTGTGTGTGTGTGTGTGTGTGTGTGTGTGTGTGTGTGCTGGGCATCATACACCACAGAAACATTATAAGTTGAAGCATCTTGCTACCTTATTTATTAATATATTTTCATGGAGAAATGAATTATCCTCAAAATACGGTCCCTGCAGGGTGAGATACCCATCTTGGCATACTTGTGCTGGAGTCTAAATTCAACCAGCCAGTTTCACTTCCATTAAATGCCTTTATTATGTAAAGAGCATATGCTTCAGGTACCAAGGGAAAGGAAATTGGCTTAAACACATATTACTCTAAAAGTCATGACCAAATGGGCTTACTTATCATTCATAACATCTCTAAAATGTATTAGACTCTCTGGGGTATGCTTGCTAAAATCAAGACTACAAGCCATATTATTAAAGAATTATGAAGGTGAAATTGAATTTTTGGATGCTTTTGATGTGCAGCCAAATACAGAAGCAAGAAAAGCCAAAATATTTATGATGGATTAAGTTATAATGTTTTTTAGCAAGGGAAGAAAAGAAGAAGCTCAGCATGATGACTCCATGGCTAAAAGGCATGTATTTCCAAGTCCCTCAACCTGAGTTCAATTTTTGTGTATCACATGATGGAAGGATATAATTGACTCCGAAAGTTGTCCTCTGACTTTTACCTATGCTTTTTAGTAATGCATGCACCTTAGAAATAAAGAAATAAATGATAATTTTAAATGAATGGAGGGAAAGGAATGTTTTTCAACAACAAGGGATTATGATAAAATGTACCCAAGTGCTTTTAGAAAGTTTATTGGCTAGATGATGTTTCCCTTGTGCAACCTTTGAAGATATGCAATCACTGATGAGTTGATGACCATATTGTTAAGGATAAGATTAGTTTCATGCTGGACTTGGATAAAACTGGAATAATCAAATCTTTCACATATTTTGGGTGAGGTTGTATTTTCTTTTACTGTCATCTGTTTTTTTACATACAGCTTTTTAAAATATAATTTATTCACTTTACATCCTGATTGTTATCCCTTCACTCTTACATTCCAGTTCCCAATTTCCCTCACTCTTCTACCCTATTCCCTTCCCCTAGACCTCTGATTGGGGGCCTCCTCCCTCACTATTTGATCAAAGTCTATCATGTCTCATCAGGGTAGCCTACATCTCCCTTCTCTGTGTGCCCACAAGGCCTCCCCACCAAGGGGCAGTGATAAAATCGCAGGCAGTAGTGTTCATGTCAATGTTAGTGCCATCTCTCTCCCCTCCCCATGCACATGGAGCATGATATGTCCATCAGCTACATCTGAACAGGGGCTTAGGTACTCTTCATGCATTGTCCTTGGTTGGTGCATCAGTTTGTGGATCCCCTGAGTCCGGATCCACAGGCCATCGTGATCTTGCTGTGGAGCTCCTGATGGTTTTGTGGCTTACCAATCCCCCACTCTTCCATATAACTATCAGCTCTCCTCCAAAGTCCAGCTGGAAGTTATAATATCTGCCACAAACCCCCACTGCATGGAGTTTTTCAGAGAATATCTATGTTGGGCTAATGTCTCATCTCTAAGGATAGAAAAAAAGTTTCAGCTACTTTTAAAATCCTTTTCTGTTGTCTCTTCTAGAGCACTTTTTTGGGGTTCTTTCAAGTGATTTAGCTAATAAACTACATTATATATATATATATATATATATTTAATTTTTTAATTTATTTATTCATTTGACATCCCTCAGAACATGTGCCTCAGAATGGGGTGCTGGATCTCCTGGAAGTGGAGTTATGGACAGTCGTGAGCTGCCACTTGTGTGCAAGCAATCAAAACTGTGTCCTCTACAAAGCCATCTTCCCAGCACTTAATATATATTCTATCAATTTTATGCTATAGACAACACAGAAAATTGTATAAGATAAATTTTCACATAAAATGTCAATATTTTAATGCAAAATATCACTAAGAAATATTACACCAATGTGACCTATGTCTGTTGAGTGATCGCACAACAAATTTTTGACCTGGAAATAAGATTTAATATGCTTACACCTTGTGTACATGTGTGTATATTGGTACATATGTGAAGGCTAGAAGTTGACATTGTCTTCTTCTATTGCTTCTCACCTCATTAACAATTGTATATGTGTATTAACATGTGCCCTAGAGTGATCCTCTTAGAGAGAACCTCTTTGCAGAAGAAATATTCTACTATATCTCAAATCTGCCCATTCTTAAAATCTTTATGTTTTTCTGCCTAGTCAGATTCCCTAACATCGTATAAATTTAAATATTGAATAAAATGAACAATGCTCATTCAGGTCCCTAGTTTCTTTTGACTTAAAGCTATTTGACTATCACCCAGAGGAGCATGGGTTATCTCCTTGTAGAGAGATTTGCCCAATTTTGTTGAGTCTATGAACATATTAATGGTTAGAAGCCAAAGCATACGGGCCGGTTTTGCATGTTATTACTATGGACACTGTTACCTGAGGACTAGGCTGTGTCCCTGTTGGCAGGAAATACAGAAACATTACTTTTGGACATTGAGAAATGGAAAAAAATATTTATGACTAAAGGTTAGATTTTTTGTTTATTGTTATTTTATTCTAAAACTATTGCCGATAGCATTTTTTTTATACTTTCTTAAATGCTTTCTTTTATAACTTTAATTTACCAGCCTTTGTAAAGGAATGGAAGAACTGATTGCACCATATGTGGTGCAGGGTGTGGGGCCAGCTCTGGCAGTGTGCTGTGGAAGTGGGCATTTGCTTACCTAACTATAGATGGCACAGGAGTTGAGAGTGACTGCGGGTTGAAAATAGAGTTGAAATGTTTTAAGTTGATAAAAATGAAATATGATATATATTGATTTACATTCAGAATTTGGACACAATTTAGACACACCAAGATAGGAAAGATTTTTTCTTCAAGGCTGCCAAACACAAACAGCCAAAACACTATGAATGTAACATCTATATAATTCACGATTGTTTCGTGAATTCTTGTTGTAGGTAGCTTATTGTATATATGTGAAAGAATATAAATGTATATGTAAAAAAATAATAAAAAAGGAAATACAATTGAATGCAAATATTTGTGGTTCGAGGGAGAAGTGAAGGGGTCTTTGTGTAGAAATACAATATGATGCCCCCCCGAGTATCATGGCACCAATGTTATATTTAAAAATTAAAGATGCCTCACAAGAAATATGATATGAAGAGATTTGTTTGAAGTAAGGAAAGGGGAAAGGGGTTAGGGCTGGAATAGGCCATGAGAGTAGAGAGAGACAGACAGAGACAAAGAGATGGGGAAAGTGGGCATCCCAGACACAAGGAAGAAGAGAGAAACCTAGGGGACAGAGAGGGGGGAGGAGAGAGAGCTTAGTGATGGTTGATCCTTTATATCTGGCATGCAGCTGAAGTGCATCTAGCACAAACCTGGCAGTGACAGGTGACATTTAAGAGGTTGCTAAGCAACCTAGAGGCAGGTTAGCAGGATACCCTATGTGCTAAGGACCAAGCTGCAAGGATTGTTTTTATAATTGGTAAAAGAACAAAAAGCATCCTTTTCCCTGTAATATACACTTGTTATGTTAGCCTCAGGACCTCCACAAATTATATAATTCAGTAATAGTTACGTGAGTCCAGATCAGCCAGTGCTCTATTACACAGAGAAACTCTGTTTCAAAAATCAAAAATCAAGAAAGAGAGAAAGAAAATAAATAAATCGAAAGAAAGAAAGAAAGAAAGAAAGAAAGAAAGAAAGAAAGAAAGAGAATAATACTCCTCTGACTTTAAACAAAGTTGCCATTTCCAGTAGATAATGGAACATCAGTTAAAAAGGAAGGAAGAATAAAGTCATACACAAATTCCCTTGGTTCCAGTAGAACTGAATTCTCAATCTTCTAGGGCCTTACTAAAGACACCACATAGGCTCATAGATAAGAAAAGCATAGCTTTCAATTATCGCGTTAGTAAGCCCCTATAAGAATATTATTTTTAAACAAAATTACCCACAGAAAAGTATGGAGAAAAACAGAGTACTTGAATCTACTCTCCTCAGTGCCTTTGATGTTTCTGTTAACTTGATTTTAGTGTGAATCTTACTTCAACATAAAGATATAAAACATTTTTCTGTAAACTATTTCAGAGTGCAGTTGCATGTTTCATATCTCTGCTTCCCAATCATCACTCTTACTTGCTTTCTACTTGAAAAATCACATTATATTTATATTTATTTGCATTCTACAAACTCCAAAACAGTGCCTGTGTCCCAAACTTTTGGATACTTATCAGATGACCTCATTTTTCCAACCCGGTGGAAATCATATTGCTTATGGTCAAGAGCACACTGAGAGCCACATCATTTCTGTAATCAGTTTTGTTTGTTTGTTGCTTTGTTTCACAAGACAAGGTTTCCCTGTGCAGCCCTTGCTGACCTGGAATTTTCCTTGCAGATCAAGCTGGCCATTAACTCAGAGATTCACCTGCCTCTGCTTTCCAAGTGCTGTAACTAAAGGTGTGCATCATCACTGGCTTAAAGTTATTATTAATGCTCCAGCACATTGTCTAACTGGATAAATGTCAATAGATAATTGATAGGTTCTTATATAATTCAGGGCACAGAAGAAACATTCAAATGTAATGTAGTATACCTTTCTAAAACATCGAACTGTGGTGCTGGAAATATGAGTGGAGGGCTGCATTTGATGAGAGAAAATTTAGACTAGTTGGAAAATACACCTTCACTTTCATATAACTTTACATACCACACATGTCCACTTCACATTTCTGTTTGCAAGCCTAGGTTGCAGGTGCAGTTTTTGAAATAGAATCTGAAAATTTTCACCCAAAAGTCCCATATTTCAATATTTCATATTTTTATCTACATTATCAGAATAGAAAAGTATAAGTATCAAAATATTAAGGCATAACTTATTTAAAAATAGAATGAGCATGAGGTTTATTTTGTGAAAATTTAGAAACTTTTTACCATGTGTTATGAGTGAGATACTATGATAAAGTTACTAATATAAAACAGATTGAGCCCTGTTCAGAGTTAGAATTTGCTATACAAAATATAAAATATTTTTTAAAAAACAAAATATAAAAGATCATCTGAAACCATAACTCATAAAGTGTACAAAATTATTTAATTAATTCTACCAAAGTTTTTCATCCTAAAGTGTTGGTTGGAAAGATGGCTCAGTGATTTATGAGTCCTGGTTGTTTCAGGCAATCTAAGTCTGTTTCCAGCATTGACATTGCAGCTCACAACCATTGTAACTCTAGTTTTAGATAATTTGATGCTTTCTTCTGTTCTCCTGGGTACTAGTTAGAAATTTTGTATGCACCCTTACATATAGGCAAACACACACACACACACACAAACACACACACATAATAAAATAAATAAGTCAGCAAATTTTGAAATAAGATCTACTAGACAATATTCATTGAATATTAAAATTTTATATAAGCAATATTTCCTTATTCTGTACATGGTCTTCAGACAATGGCTACTAATATCCATCCATGATTAAATGAAAAATAAAATTAAAAATAGGCTTAATTTATTGCATCATTGTAAAGAGGGAGAATGTGCCATAGGAATGCACTTTATAAAGAACTGCAGGGTATTCTAGCAGAAAGATAATGCAAAGAATTTATATTATTATGGGACTGAAATTTTCATTGATTTTAATTGGAGATGAGAATGCTAAGACTCACCCTGCTTTGGGTGAGGTTAGAAAGCAGAAGCAGGGTTCTATTCCTAGATCATGGATGAATGACCTGAAAGATCTTCTCCTCTTTCTAACTCAGACTGGCACACAGAGGGGAGGAGAGACAATGAAACCCAATGATTAGGTAGTTCAGTAGGTCATATGTCAGAAATAGATAAGGAATGTGAGTATAGAGGAGCAGCAACAGCCATTTCAGGGGGCTAGCTAACATTGTCCTGTCAAAAGGATGGATCCTAAGGGGCCAAAGCTGCTGCTCTGCTCTCCGGCACTGGATCCTTTAATCCCATTGATTCTTTAGATTCCTTTGAGCCCAGATGCCCTTGCATCCTGATATTTGGGTACTGTATCTTGGGCCTAGGGGTTTAACATTAGCAGTAGCAGCAGCAAATGACATCCATAGGAAAGCTTGTGAAGGTGTGTAGAGAAAATAGCCAATGATACTGTTATTGAAGCAATGCTTCTGGCCCCTTACAAGTGTAATGCCCAAATCAGGCCATCCCCAAAGGCCACCAGGAGTCCAAAGCCATATGCAAAAGCAAAAAGCCTTTATTTCCCCAGCTCGAGGGCTCTTGAACTTTACTAATGCAGAGGAGAACCATCAACAGGCAGGGCTCATTATTGTGATTACACGAATTTTAACAAAATGGGGTGATGCAATGGGATTGGCCAAGCCTGGTCATAAAAGCTTAAGCAATCTTGAGATAACATTTGATAATGTTAGGTACATTCCTCTATCGCCTGAGCAGGCCTAGGGTAGTTATTTTCCTGGAAGTTTGTGTTTTTTCCAGTAACTTGGGTGAACTTGAGGACAAGGATAAGATGGAGTCTAGTGACAAGATGGAGTCTCCATGGCTTAGGGTCCACACATGCCTAAGCATGTCTCACTTCTATTCTCATGAACACTTTTGATTCCACTGTAAAGTTAATCATAAGGATAAGAGCACATTGACTATTGCTAATGGCCATAAAGAACAACATACTAAAACGAGAAAAATTAATAATAATAAAAGCCAGAGTAGAAGTCATTGTCATTAGCAAAAGAGAAGAGGAAGGAATGAAAACAAGGTAGAAATAAAGGAAAAAGAGCAAAAGCAGGGCAAAAAATAGTAGAAGCGAGTAAAGCTGCTCATAAAGTCAAGACAGAAGATTCTGACACCAATATGAAGTCCGTACTTCAGGTCAAAATTTAACAATTTGAGGAAAGAATGGGTTGACTCAAAACATCAAATTAAGCAGAAAGGCATTGCCAAAGCAAAAGTCCATTCAGAAAAGTCAAGAGCCCTGTGAGGGATCCTGCTGATAATCTAATTCCTGAAAGAATGGGTGCAAGGACCATTTTCTGCACGCAGCTGGCAGCAGGAATTCGATGAGTGGATTTGAACAAGTTTTCTTCTCTGCAGTAGGAAATTTTTGAGATATGAGGATGGTCTCTGATAGAAATTCATGATGTTTCAAAATGATTGTCTATTTGGAATTTGTTAATGTTAGTTCAGTACCTCTAACAATTTAATTAACTGACCAATCAATTTTAGGAGTGCCTATCATAGCACAGGAGGAATCACAATAGACAGAAGCCTCAGCTTTAGCTGCAGCTGCATCTATACAACCATTTGCAACACAGTATTTTCAACTTTGTAACATATTTAACCTACAAATGGAAGAAGGTGGATGGGATATAGAGATTAAGGATTATGTGATTGAAGAATGCAATAAACATAAAGTAGTTATTCATATTCATGTTGACAAAAATTCAGCTGAGGGCAATGTGTATGTGAAGTGCCCATCTATTGCTGGAGCAATTGATGCTGTCAATGCATTGCATGGCAGATGGGTTGCTAGTAAAATGGTAACAATGGTGTGTATCTCTTACAACTTACCACAACCACAACTTACCATATCAACACAAGTACTGATTCCAAATAGATAATAAAGAAAGATATAGTCCATTTTGTATATAGCTTTTTTCTTGAGAATACATATTGAGTTATCATTTATTTAGATAAAAATACATAGTCAACAGTCTATTTGTCATTTGTATACAGCTCCAGTGATCTTGAAATATAAAAATGTTAACAGGGGGAAAAAAAGAAAAGAAACAGATAGTAGTTTACATATCAAATACTAATTACTAAGAATTCGTTTTTAAAATTATTTGCTTTTTTATAAATGGCACCATGAAGTATTGGTTTTGTTTTGTATCACTTTAAGTCTGGATAGCCTTGTATTTGATTAGTACTCTGTAAAACTGTTTCTAATAGAATAATGTGACTCAGACATGAATGCCAAGTGTCATGACCACCCCAGTGGAGTCTATGTGAAAAACGATATTGCACAACCTGAGGCGACGACCCCTACCTAGGAAGAGTGTTCTGGGATGGGTCTGATGTTCCTACCAGGGGTAACTGATTACAGCCTTCTTGTTTTTGAAAATTCTGACTTTGTCTTTTCTCTACTCTAATATCAGAATTTTTCAAATATAACTCTGTTGCTATGAGATGCCTTAACATGAGACTGCAGCCAAGGGTCATTCAGGCTAGTTTACCACTGAGTTCCACTCTACTTGTTAATACAAACATAGCTAAGAATTAATCATTAGTTAATAGTTTATAATATGACTTACAAATAAAGTGTTTAAGAAAGCTCCAGATAGTGATGAGAAGAGCTAAGAAAAAATTGTCTTGACACACAGATGTTTGACAAAATGAAAGAACATTGACCTTTGATAAAGAGGGCACATGCATACTGATCCCAAGCTAATGATTTAAGAATGATGATTCAAGATTGATGACATTATTACTTTGCATCCTGTATTTTGAATTGTATGACAAAAGTTTAACCACAAAACACTCGCATTTCAAAGAGTGTGTATAAAACTCTAGCTTGCTAGTCTGCAAAATACACTCAGATTCAAACACTACCCCTGGGTTTATCTCTATTTGTCACTTTCCTATATTTGTCCACCGATGCTTCATGAACTCCTGTTCCCGACTGAAATGGTCTGTGGCAGCCAAGCTGCTTTATTTTTTATTTTTTATTTTTTATTTTTAGATGTTTATGAGACAGGGTTGCTATGTGTAACAGTCCTGACCTTGCTTTTATAGACCAGGCTGGCCTCAAACTCAGTCATCACCTGCCTCTGCCTCCCGAGTGCTGGGATTAAAGGCATGCCCCACCATGCCTGGCTCAATACCAAGCTACCTTATGAATATTGCAAGCTTTTTGTTTTCCTCATTTCCAAATTTTGGAAATTGTTTTCATTTTTGTAACATAAATTCATGAACTACTGAAAGATGAGACAATATAAATTTGATTTGGAGAAATAATGGAAACCTTCTCATACTCAGGACTATGAAGTGAAATTCAAAGCTGCTCTTATCAAGAATAACTGTGTAATTCTACCACTTCAAGACAAATCGAGGAAGCATTGAGAGTGAAGACTCCCAAGGTGGAGTGGTTCAATGCTGCTGAGTGCCCTAGTAATTGATACAGAGCTCCTTCATACCTCAGACAAGATGTACATGGTAATGCTCATAATTAGAAAAGACATTTGTTCAACCCCAGTTAAGAGATGGCCACTGCCCATGATATTCCCAAATGCTCATTCTAAATATCATTATAATTTACCACCATATTGTAATGTGATGAGAGTGTTAACTATTTAACCCCTTACAAACTACTCACCACTTTTATCTCCAGATAAAGTTCCCTGTGTCTACTAATATTGATATCTTGCTTATATTTGTTGCTATGTTCATTCAAATGTTCTCTCTTGATAATGCCATTGACATGGGGAGGGCAATGGGGAAACACTAACTCATGGGCCATTTTTATATCTTCTTTGATACTTTTATTACTTTGCTGACTTCCAACCACCATTTGATTTAAAGGTACTATTTTAGTTTTCTATTAATCAACTAAGTAAGTTCTTCCTCAGCTTCCTGGGAGTCCTAAAAACTGACCAGAATCACATATATATCACAGCAGTCAGTATTCCAACTAGTATCTTCTGTCTGATTCACAAGCTAACCATTTTCTACCTTAATGGAAGAGCTCATTTTATTTAAAATGATATTTATATATTAAATATACATGTACTCATTATATAGTTTATATATAATCATAAATAATATATATTAATTAAATTATTCCTTTTCAGAAATATTTTTGTAGTATAAGTAAATAAATTATTTTTATTTCTTGGAAGTTAGGAAGTATTGGATAGTCTCAAGATGAACAAGTAAAAGATGATAAAATATGAGGTCCACCACACATTTGGATCCCATCTGAGTTAAATGTGTAAATATTATCCATTCAGAGTGGCCTCCCTTGGAATGTGATCCAGTTGGTCATTGTTTATGCTTCCTGAACAACAGATTATGTGAAAAAGAAAGTGTTATAATAGGACATAACAAACACACACACACACATAAATAATGTGTGCACAGTCATCTTTATATCACATTTGAGAAACTCTTCCTACACTATAACATTGATACATCTTCATGAAGAAATAGTATCTTTGACTGCCCACTGCCTCCTTGAATCTAGCTTTTCTAAAACAAGATGACAAAAAATATTGTTGTCTTTGCCAAACATAGTGACACATACATGTAATCCCAACACTTAGAAGGTACAGCAGGAAGATCATAAGCACAAGGTCATCCTCAACTATGTTACAAGTTTAAGCCTAACTCATGCCACATGAAATGGTACCTCTTAAAAGCAAACACACAAATTAAAAGTTTTCTGGGTTCTTTATCATTCTGGATACTACCCTCTATCAAATGTATATCTGCAAACTATTTGCTCCTATTCTGCATTGCTCTCTTGGTTGTTTTCTTTGTTGTACAGAAGCTTCTTAGATATAATTCCACTTGTTAATTCTTTTGTTTCTTAGGCTATTGATTTGCTAGTTAGGAAATACTAGCTTGTGTCAATATATTTACACTTCCCCCTATTTTCCTTTTATAATCTCGAAGTTTCAAATCTTAAATTAAGATATTTTAGGCTGAGCCTGGTGCAATGTATCATTTTTTTAAATTAATTTATTCTTGTTACATCTCAATGGTTATCCCATCCCTTGTATCCTCCCATTCTTCCCTCCCTCCCATTTTCCCCTTATTCCGCTCCCCTATGACTGTTCCTGAGGGGGATTACCTCCCCCTGTATATGCTCATAGGGTATCAAGTCTCTTCTCGGTGACCTGCTGTCCTTCCTCTAAGTGCCACCAGGTCTCCCCCTACAGGGGACATAGACAAATGTGAGGCACCAGAGTACATGAGAAAGTCATATCCCACTCTCCACTGAAGTGTGGAGACTGTTCTGACCATTGGCTAGATCGGGTAGGGGGTTAAAGTTTACCGCCTGTATTGTCCTTGGCTGGTGCCTTAGTTTGAGCGGGACCCCTTGGCCAAAATCTGCCTATCATAATGTTCTACTTGTAGGTTCCTAGGACACATTCGATCCTTCTACATTGCTATTCTCACATGGTTCTCTCATCTAGAGTCCCAATAGGGTGTCCTCCCCTCTGTCCCAGTTTCCTGATAGGTGAAGGCTTTCGTGGGACATGCCCCTTGGGCTAGTGTGCAGATATAAGTGAGTATATACCATTTCAGTCTTTCTGCTTCTGGGTTAACTCACTCATTATGATCATTTCTAGCTCAACCCATTTGTCCACAAATTTCAGGAATTCCTTGTTTTTAATAGCTGAGTAGTATTCCATAGTGTATATGTACCACAGTTTCTTTATCCATTCTTCTACTGAGGGACATTTAGGCTGTTTCCATGATCTGGCTATTATGAATGAGGCTGCTATGAACATGGTTGAGCAAAGTTTCTTGTTGTGTGCTGGCGCATCTTCTGGGTATATTCCAAGGAGTGGAATAGCTGGGTCTTGAGGAAGTCCTATTCCCAGTTTTCTGAGATAGCACCAGATAGATTTCCAAAGTGGCTGTACTAGTTTGCATTCCCACCAGCAGTGAAGGAGTGTTCCTCTCTCCCCACATCCTCGCCAGATGTGGTGTTGCTTGAATTTTTTATCTTAGCCATTCTGATGGATGTAAGATGGAATCTCAGAGTTGTTTTGATTTGCATTTCCCTGATGACTAAGGAGGTTGAGCATTTCTTTAAGTGTTTCTCAGCCATTTGATATTCTTCTGTTGAGAATTCTCTGTTTAGTTCCAAGCCCCATTTCTCAATTGGGTTATTTGGTTTGGTGGTGTTTAATTTCTTGAGTTCTTTATATATTTTGGATATTATACCTTTGTCAGATTTAGGGTTGGTGAAGATCTTTTCCCAGGCTGTAGGCTGTCACTTTGTTCTCCTCTTGACGGTGTCTCCAGCCTTACAGAAGCTTCTCAGCCTCATGAGGTCCCATTTATTAATTGTTGACATTAAGGCCTGGGCTGTTGGTGTTCTGTTCAGGAAATTGTCTTCTGTGCCAATATGTTCCAGGCTCTTCCACACTTTTTCTTCTAAGTGTCTTAATGTCTCTGGTTTTTTGTTGAGATCTTTAATCCACTTGGATTTGAGTTTTGTGCAAGGTGACAGATATGAGTCCAGTTGCATTTTTTTACACATAGACATCCAGTTAGACCAGCACCATTTGTTGAAGATGCTATCCTTTTTCCATTGAATGGATTTGGCTTCTTTGTCAAAAATCAAGTGACCATATGTGTGTGGATTCATCTCTGGGTCTTCAATTCGATTCCACTGATCAACCAGCCTGTTGCTGTGCCAGTACCATGCTGCTTTAATTACTATTGCTTTATAGTACAATTAGAGATCAGGTTGCAGAGGAAGAAATTAGGAAAGCCATACCTTTCACATTAGCCACAAGCAATATAAAATATCTAGGAGTTACTCTAACTAAGCAAGTGAAGGACTTGTTTGAAAAAAATTTCAAAACTCTGAAGAAGGAGATTGAAGCTGACATGAGAAGATGGAAGGATCTTCCTTGCTCATGGATCGTGAGAATTAATATAGTAAATATGGCCATCCTACCAAAAGCAATCTACAGATTCAATGCAATCCCTATCAAAATACCTACACAATGTTTAAAAGACATTGAAAGTTCAATTATGAACTTCATATGGAAAAACAAAAAACCCAGAATAGCAAAAACGATTTTGTACAATAGAAGGTGCAGCATATCTTTAATCATGGCACTGAGGGACAGGGGCAGGAAGATTTCCACACATTCGAGGCCTTCCTCATCTACAGAGCAAGTTTGAGGACAACCAACACTACACAGAGAAATCCTGTCTCAAGAACTTTGATCCATTTTTAGCTCATTTTTATGCTAGAAGTGATGTATGGGTCTAATTTCTACTACCTACATAGGAACATTCAGTCTTTGCAGAGACATTTGCAGAAGTATCTTTGTTCTATGTTGTGACTTTGACACCTTTGTCAAAAGTCAGGTGGCCATATAAGTATGGGTTTATTTCTGGATTATCTGAGGTTTCTTATTGATCTTCATGTCTGCATTTACATACATGCAATGGTGCAAAAGAACCTTTTATCACTCTTAAGTCCTTTAGCTTGTTTAAGTTCTGCTGGGTTACTAGCATAATCTTTCATGTCAGGCATTCAGTTATTAACTGAGGCTTCAATCATAAGAAGGTTCAACTGGCTAAATTAATGAAAGTTCTAATATATAGCAGATTATCTTGAACTGTCAAACATAGCCTATTGACATGGTCTACCACTGAGTTCCTGTATCTTATACACATTCCTGGATTCTGAGAGATATGCAAGAACAAGTGATAAATGTATGTCAGATGGAATCATTCAGGCTAGTTATGAGACAATACTGATACTAGTGTGGTTTCTTACTACCATACTTTATTAGCCAAAAGTGAGTCATGGGTCTATCTGAGTTTCCAGGTATTAAGAGGCTTCATCAATTAAAAGATTCACCTAGAGATGAGCAACCATACTAACAAATGGGCAACTCATGTAAATTGTGCTTTATTTGTTTCACTCATAATATTTAGGAGATAAATTATTTTATTTGAAATGATGACTATAAAATTAAATGAAGGAATATACATAGCATAGTTAGAATACCTGATACACAAGTGCTCAATAAACATTCTCACTGTGGCTAGACGCTTGGGTAGTACTTTCATACTCACCAAATGGCTCTATATCATATTATATCATTGCAAAGTTATGGCAATTCTAGTATAGAGCTTAACAAAACTTTATTTGGAACTATTTCTTATGTTTTAGGAAGCTCATTCATATTATTAGCACTTGGTGCATGAGTGTGTTTGGCAGTGTGTGCATTGGTGTGGATGTGCATTTGCACATTTGCATGGACACTGACATATGCATGTGAGGTAAATGCTTGAAGTTATCACTCTTCATATTATTATTTATAGGGGCCTCTTAAAGAACCTAAACTCTTCTATTTCAGTTAGACTGGCTAACAGCAAGTTTCTGGGACCAGGCTCTCTCTGTCTCCTCCCAGTGTTGTGCTTACAGGCTTGGATAGACACAACAATTTTTATGGGATGTTAGGAACCAAACTCAAATTCTCGTGCTTAAATAGCAAATACTCTGTATGCTGAGCCCTTTTCACAGTACAGAGAATAATTTTCCTATTTGTTGTTGCTGTTGTTGCTGCTATTGTTTTAAACGATGTCTTACTAGGTTGCCTAGGCTGGCTTCAAACTCATAATCTTACTTATTCTCACCTGCTAGGACTATATGCATGCATGTCACTATGCCAGATGTTATCAGACTTACTATAAGAATGTGTTGATGCCAGCCACACGAAACTTGTTCAGGGAAGGTCAAGGAAGAGGTCATATCAATATTTTCAAATTATTAAACACGACTCCTAGTAGATTGATTATCAATACACCTACCAACAAGGCAAATATCTTTCTTATCACAGGTGGACTTTTAAGATGTAGAAGAAAAAAAATGACTCTGTGGTTGCCAAGACTTTTGGCCCCTGTGCTTGAGAATTTTGTATACATTGGGCCATTTCCCTTTTGGAAAATTTTGCAAGCTTCACCTAATGGAAAAGATTCAAAACTTTCAGAAATCCCTTAACATAGAAAACACCAGCATAGCATCTTCTATGATCGTGCAAAGAATCTTTTCAAGATCCTCCCATATGGAGTTGCTACTGTAAAAGCCAGACTCACTCAGAATGCAGTGGAAGCATCATTTAAGGCAGTTTTAACCTACTTTCCCTCTAAATTCCTGAAGAGTTCACTGACTCTAGCATTGTAGAATCTGAGAAGCATCAGTATGGTACTGCTACACATCACATGCTGTCTACTTATCATGCTGCCTCAAATACTAACAAATGTACTTTTTTCATCTTGCCACCCATTTACTTTTGAAAAATAAACATGTGCTAGGGTTAATTCTTTATGGATATGTGTTAGATAGAGCTCTGAAGCTGGGTGTGATGGTGCACACCTTTAATCCCAGCACTTGAGAGGCAGAAGTGGGTGAATCTCTGTGAGTTCAAGGTGAGCCTGGTCTCCAAAGAGAGTGCTAGGACAGCCAAAGATACACAGAGAAACCCTATCTCAAGACAAAAATAACTCTGGCTAAAATTTAAAGAAAAAACTGAGAAGAGAGGAGGAAGAGGTCTTTGTCAGGGAATAAAAGAAAGATTGAGATATAAGAGAGAACCAGAAGCAGAAATTTGAACTCTGGAAAACTTTATCCAGCTCAATAATGTTCCATCCTTTAGTATCATAAGTAAGACTCTGTAATTGTAAACCTGGACACTAAAGGCTTATGTTCATTCTCTCAAATATCAAACTATGATTGGCCAGTACAGACTAGGAACTAGGTGTTTATCTACAAATCAATAACAATATACAAAGAGTAACACTGTAAGAAGAAAAAAGTAATCGCCCATTTAGGTCATGAATATCCATCTGTTTTCTGTGTTGTGTACCTGTAGGAAGAGCTAGAATATGAGTCACTAAAAGGGAAAAAGTGATATAACCAAAAGAAAGAAATAGCCCAGGACAAACACATTACCACCTATAAAAGTCATTATCAACTTAGAACACTTTAGATTCCTTTATCCAATATATATTTTAGGATTCATTAGGACTAGTGCACTGAGGGAAAAGAACTGGACTCTCAGAGATATGGAAAGGGAAATATTTGAAGAACATATTTGTTATCAATAATTGCAGTTTGGATATTTTCATTTTGTAACACTAATATCAATATGTATGCAGCTAATATTAAGTAATGTTTTGCATCTTTTATATACAGAATATATTTACTGCATTCTCTGAAGAAACAAACATTAGGTCACAAAGCAGCAACTCTTGGGCTAAGGAACTAGGAATGGAGCAAAGCTGGCTGAAAGTAGAGTAGTCTCAGCAATAAACACTGTCTATGGAAACAGTATATTCCAGGCATAACAGGACATGTGTGAATTCACAAATATTGAGACTGCATACACAAGATCTGCACAGGTTCAAACAAAACAAAATCCCAACTCTGAGAATGGGGAATAGACTCAAAGTCACACCCTTAACCAAGAAGCTTTTGTAACTGATTCTTGCTGGGAAATAGAAAATAAGTTTTCTTCAGTGGAATGTCAATGGCATATCAACTAAAGTTCAGGGCAGGCCTCACAACCACAAAAATTTAGCCAACAAAATAGACTTCATGTATTTTATGAACTTTTAAAAAGTTGTTGTTATTGTTGTTTATTTTTATTACTTATGGCTTCTTTTGAGAAAGAGAGAGGAGCATAAAGTTATAACATTGGGTGAGTAGAGAGCTGAAGAGCATCTGGGAGGATTTGGGGTGTGGGAAATAATTTGATGAAAATCTATTTTGTGAAAAAATAAATTTCAAATGAATAACATTAATTATATACAAAATAAGCAGGTATTTGCTTGCATATATATATATATATATATATATATATATATAT
>OU015749.1:65823556-65845423 GCA_907169655.1 Acomys percivali | reverse complement strand
ATATATATATATATATATATATATATATATATATTTAAAGAGAGTCCATTAATTTAAGTGAAAGTGGGTGGAGGGTTGTAGAAAGGAGGGAAATTATATAAACAGAATACATATATATGAAATATTATTAGTTTAAAAAAGAAATAGAGTCAGAAAAGAAGAGGAAAAGGCAAGACTTTAAACTCATCAGAGTTTTTAAAGGGTTAACTTTAAACTCTTCTGAGTTTTTCTTTCCATGCAGACTCTGATTTCAATTTTAGAATCTGGATATTGCATGTTTGTCCAGTCAGTAGAATGGGTTTTTCTCCACGATTCTAGGTGAAGTTGCCACATGCCCTCTGTGTTTGAATTTTAGACTTCTGCCTGTTTCTGTAACTAACCTGAAAACAGTCGGTGTCTTGCACATACCCAGGTGCCTGTAAGCCTTATATGCCTGTTCATATGCTTCTTCTTTTGTGACTTATACAGAAGAATTTCCTCAAATGAGAATGACTTGGCCTAAAAAAGAAGTCATGCTTCCTGAGCTACGTTTCACCAAGTGATATTATTAACATTCTTAAACTTTCCTTAAGGTTCTTCTATAGTGTGAGACTGTATATAAGTCAATATTTGACTCTAGTGTAGAATGTTTAATCTATTTTCATACTTTGCAGAGACCCTTGATGTACACCCATACAACAAGAAGTACTTTCTCCATGGTTGCTTGAATGAAAGTGTTCCCCACAGATGCTTATATTTGAACAATTGGTCCACAGCTGTTATTGCTGTTTGGGAAGGTTATAGAAACTTTTAGAAGATTTTACCTTGGTAAAGGAAGTATATCACATAGGCAGACTTTCAGGTTGGCCCCACTTACTGTTCTCACGCTCTGTTTTCATTGTATGGGTGAAATATGATCACCCAGCTTCTTAATGGTTGCATCCTACAGTTGTTACCATGCCTTCTCACTTATGATGGACTATATCCATTCTGGAATGGTAAACCAAAATAAATCTTTCCTCTGTTAAGTTGCTTTTTGTCAGGGTAGTCTGTCAGAATAAGAGAAAAGTGACTAACACATGCCATATGTCTATCCCCCCTTTCTTCTTGTATAAGTACAGTAGCCATGTAGTCATCATGGGTGTAAAGATCTTGGGTCAGCCTCAGAGTAGATGCTCTTGAAGTTAGAGATAGTAAATACTCCAGTCTTGTGGAGAAAAAAAAAACTTGTGATGGCTAATCTTGGTGGTCAACTTGACTACATGTGAAATTAACTAAAATGCAAATATGGAATTGCACAGTTGTGAAGGACTTTTGCTTAATTTAAAATGGAAAGATTCACTTATAGTCTGGATCTTTGAAATGGGGAGACATATCTTTAATACAGATCTTTTGAGGTGAGAAGAGTAACCCTTAATCTGGGCCTTGCTTTCTACTGGAAACCTATGAAACACATGGAAGAAAGAAGCTTTTTCTTATTGCCTGCTTGTTCTCACCATGTTAGCAAGAAAATTACTTCACTGACATTACAGAATACCTCTTTGGGATTCCAGCATATTTTGAAAATAAGCTATGACATCCAGCCTTGTAGACTGAACAGTTACAAATTCTTAGACCATCATATATAGGCAGCCATTGTTGTAATAGCTGAACCACAGCCTGTATGTCATTCTAATAAATCCCCTTTGTGTACACACACACACACACACACACACACACACACACACACACACACATGATTCAGGGTTACTGTAAATAATTTCTTCCAGTATTTTATTTCTAAACCACATAAAAATTGTTTTCTTCCTCTTTACAACACCTCTGGATTAAAAAAAATAACAGGAAAATTCTGTTTTAATGTTGATATTCAAACTAAGCAAGCAGCTTGATCTAGTTCTTATATTCATTGAGTATCACAAAGTCCTTTGAGCACCAGAAAGCAAAAAAAAAAAAAATCAGCTCAGCTCATTACTCATGTTTGGAACTTCTCAATCAGAGATTTGTAAATCCTCACACTCTCAAGTGACCATTTGAAAACCATTTAGTTTTAATACAACCATTATCTGAGAATCACAAGTGGAGTTGTGCTACAAGCACACTTATCATTTTCCAAGGCCTGGCTTTTAATGGTGGCAGAAAACTAATTACTGTAACTTAAAGTAAATTCAATTATTTGTGTTTTAAAACTCCAAGTGACCCTTCCTAGTTTGAATGTTCAGTTAATTTAATATCTCCCATTTCTCAATATCACCTCCTCTTTCTTGGGGACTTAACTAAATTATGGGAAGAAATTGTAAGAATAAGTTATGGAAGGAGTTTGTGGCCAAATACTACAGCAGTGGCAATCCTCCAGACATACTTAGGAGGGAGATTATCTTGAGTAGATTAGCCTATGGCAATATCTGTTAGGAATTATCTTGATGGGGTAATGAAAGTGGGAAGGCTCTTCCTAATGTGGGCAGAACCATTATCTGGGTTTGGATTCTGAATGCATTGAAAATAGAAAGCTGTGTTTGATCATTCATTATGCTTTTCTTGACTATAGATAAAATGTACTCAGCTGTTCCAAGTTCTTGCTGCCTCAACTTCTCTGTAATGAAAACTCTTATGCTCAAACTGTGAGCCAGGATTAATCCTTCCATCCTTAAGGTGTTCTTGTAGTCACACAGCAACAGAAAAAGCCACTAATACAGTCCTCGGTCTTTATTATATTTTAACCCAAATATTGGTAGGTAATCGTCATATCCAGCCACTTGAAACAGAGGAAAAACTGATAGTCCAATGTAACTTAAAGCACTAGCTACATTCATTGGCCAGAGAAGTGGTTGGAAGTTTCATAGAGAGCCCTGTACTCCTGGATTCATCTATCCCCTCTGTTGTTTTTACTCCTTGACAGGATTCTCTGGACTCTGTGGGAACAGATTTCATGGAAACATCTAGTTTGGAGCTATGTATTCCAAGATTTCTTGTTTGTGTTGTGTGTGTAATGTCTGGATGATGTGAATCTCTGTACTTGTTCACAAATGTTTGAAAGCTTCTCTGGTGAAGGCTGAGTAATGCACAAATCTGAGTATTGCAGAATATCATTAAGGGTCCTTTTGTTACTTGTTTATATGAGTAGCCTTTGGTTTTACCCTAGGACTCTGGAATATCTAGGGTCTAGTTATTAGTCACCAAAGCAGTTTTAGGTATGGGTTCTACATCATGAGTTGGGCCTTGAATCAAATTAGAAATTGGTTGGTTATTCCCATAAGTTTTTTGCCATGATGGCCCAATAATGGCAGGACAGACTGTAAATAAAAGATTTTGGGGCTGAGTTGGTGTTTAGGTTTCTCTTTTCATAGTCTTCAGAGTACTTTTCTCTACCAAAAATACTAGAACATAGGGATGAAGGTTCTATGTAGGCACCAGCTCAACCTCTCCACCTTCAATGAATGTGTGGGTGTTATTTTCAGCAATGGGGTTTTATTCTCAGTTTGTAGTGAGCCACCTATTGTCTTGGCAAAAGTATATATTATTTGGGGGTTTCGATGGTAGCCCTTTGGCGACAAACAAATTTAATAAAACCCAGTACCAGTCCTGGAAGCTCATTGTGTAAAAAGAGATGACCAGTAGGGGTTGTGATATCCTCATTATTTGGAGATATCCCTAGGATTGTGTTTATATTTTATAGGATATTTCTACTGCACCTCTTCAATGCCCTTTCATTTTTGCTGTCTTTACTCTCATTCCTTCATCAATCCCATCTTCCTTTATCTTTCAACCTGATCCTCTTCCAGTCCACCCCCAAAATTATTCTTTGTCTACATCACAGGGAGATCTATGTGTCCCCACACCATACCCTCAGTCTCTTCCTCTAGTCTTAACCTTTCTAAGTCTATTAACTGTAACTTCATTATTACTTATTTAATGTTTAGTATCCAAATATAAGGAAATATATACCATATTTCTCATTTGGGGTCTAGGTTACCTCACTCATAATGGTTTTTACTAGTCCATTCATTTGCCTGCAAATTTCATGATATAATTTTTAACAGCTGAGTAATACTCCATTGTTTTACATGTGCCAAATTTTTAAATCCATTTGAAGATTTAGGGACATTTAGGGACATATAATAGGTTTCCAATTTCTAACTAGATCATCAATAACAACTATGACCATGTGTCTCTGTGGTAGAATGCAGTACAATGTCCTTTGGGTATATGCCCATAGCTGAATTGATTCACATATTTCTGAGGAACCACTATACTGATTTCCATAGTGGATGTACAAGTTTGTAGTCCCAATAGCAATGAAGGAGTGTTCCACTTGCTACACATTTCCACTATCACTTGTGTTATTTATCATTGCCATTTAAACATGTATGTGTAAGATACAATTTTAAAGTACTTTGGGTTTGGATTTTCAGGATTTCTAAAGATGTTGAACATTTTTTTAAGTTTTTCCTAGGCATTTAGATTCCTCCATTGAAAATTCTCTATTTAGATATGTATCCCATTTTTATCTGGCTTATTTCATTTGTTGATATCTAGTGTATTGAGTATAGCAGGACTATCTCACAACTGCCAGCAATATAAATAATTACATAAAGGCTTTTTAATATCTTAAAGCTTTGGCCTTCTACCTAGGGCAGTCTTCCAGATACTCTAAACTTATCCTAACTAATCTTGGCACTACATGCCTCCATGTCACCACATCTACCTCTCTGTTCCAGTCTGGTCAGTCCATTTACCTCTGTATCCCTGGTGAATTTCCCACATCCCATTTCTTATCCCAGCATCTCTCTCTCTCTCTCTCTCTCTCTCTCTCTCTCTCTCTCTCTCTCTCTCTCTGTGTGTGTGTGTGTGTGTGTGTGTGTGTGTGTGTGTTCTGCTCTTTACTTCCTGCCCAGATATTGGTCATAAGATCTTTATTAGAGCCAATTCTACACAATTAGAGATTGCCTTAGACAGGTGAGGAATAAAAAATATTTATAAAATATGAACCTGGTCATGGGCCATAGAAATAACAATACCAGAGGAGGATCCAAGACTGCAGCACCAATCTCAGACCATGTCTGATCTGCAGGACAGTAGGGACTGCACAGCTACCTAAAGACCAAACTGAGAACTACAAAACATCAGTGCTAGTCATTTCCAGGTAAGAGGGGTGCACACTATGTAGAGCATGGGTGGCTTTCAACTATGGCCACCAAGCAAATCCACAGAAAAATCCCTAGAACCCTGCAGACATCTCCATCTCCAAAGTCTAGCCACTCACCTGCATACACATGTGGTCCCTATGTTCTGGGTATCAGACTGAATTGGAGACTACAAAACACCAGTGTCTGGGTTTTCAAGATCAGAGGAAACTTCACAATCTGGAACACAAGTGATAACAACCTCAGCTCATCCATCCAATCCATGGAACATCATTGGGTCCACACAGGCACAGGCATGGTCTCTAAGACTAACCATATACCTGGCAGGGCACACAGTACCTGAACTCTGTGTCTTTGAAGGAACCATGAGCTATAAAACACAGGTGTCTGAGTCTCCCTGCCAAGAGGAGACAACACAGTATGGAACACAGGTAGATCTGACCTCAACTCACAGGGTGGTCCACAGAAAGTTCCCACATCTGATTTCATGTCACCAGCCTGATCCATCTTAAGAGTTCCTTCATATCCACAGATAAGGGTTCTCAACTACAGCCACTCACATATAAGCTGCTCTCAATGGCCAGTGAAAACACCAGAACCTACCACCCAAAGCCAGAGACAGTAAGATGGTAAAGGCCAACATAAAAACACAAATGACAAAAGCCAAAATGATATGGCATCTCCAGGACCCAATCAGCCCTGGCCATTCTTATACAACTGAAACATAAGAAAATGACCTCAAATCTTTCCTAATGAAGATGGTAAGTGAGGAAATGAATGAAATCCATAACAAATATAAAAATATGCAACCAAAGACATAGAAGCCCTCAGAAAGGCCTACAGACATGATATGAGGAAATCATTGGAAGAATTTCAAGAAAATGCAAACAATTATATGAAGGAAATCAACAAACCAGTTCAAGATCTGAAGATAAAAATGGAAACAATAATAAAAGCATAAACTGAGGAAAGCCTGGGAAGAGAGAACTTAGAGAAGAAAATAGAGCCTGCAGCGGTAAGCAACAAGTATTGCTGGTAGAATACAAGAGAGGGAGGAAAGGTTCTCAGATATAAAAGATACAATGGAAGAATTTGATGCAACCATCAAAGAAAATGTTAAATCTGAAAAATTCTTGACACAAACATCCAAGATATCAAGGACACCATGAAAAGTTGAAACCTAAAGATAATAGGAATTGAGGAAAGAAAAGATGCCTAGCTCCAAGACCCGGAAAATATCTTCAACAAAATAATTAAAGAAAATTTACCCAATGTTAAGAAAGAGATGCCTATAAATATCTAAGAGATCCATAGAACACCATATAGAATAGAGCAGAAAAGAAAATTCTCCTACCACATAATAATCAAAACAATAAATGTACAGAACAAAGAAAAACTATGAAAAGCAAGCAGCAAAGGAAAAACACCAAGTAACATGCAATGGAAAACCTATCAGAATCACACTTGACTTTTCAGCAGAGGCCATGAAATACAGAAGAGACTGGGCATATGTCTTACAAAGCCTAAGAGACCACAGATATCAGTCCAGACTACTATACTGAGTAACACACTCAGTAACTATAGATGGAGAAAAGATGTTCCATTACAAAAACAAATTTAAATAGTACCCATCCATAAATACAGCCCTAGAGAAGATATTAGAAGGAAAATTCCTACCCAAGGAGGGTAACTACACCCAGGAAAACACTGGAAATAGATATCTTCACTTTAGTAAAACAAAATTTAGACAAGCACACAAACACACTACCAAAACCAGCATCAAAATAAAATGACGTAACTGTCACTGGTTACTAATCTCTCTCAACATCAGTGGTCTCAACTTTCTAATAAAGAGACACAGACTAAGAGATTGGATGCATAAGTAGGATCAAACATTCTGCTGCATACAAGAAATACCCTCAGCCACAAAGATAGACTTTACCTGAGAGTAAAGGGTGGAAGAATGTCTTCCAAGAAAATGAACTCAAGAAGCAAGATGGAGTAGCTATTCCAATATCTAATAAAATAGACTTTCAACTAAAATTAATTAAAAGAGATAAGGAATGATACTTCATACTCATAAAAGTAAAACTAAATGAAGATGACATCATAATTCTGAACATGTATGTCCGCAACACAAGGGCACCCACATTTGTAAAAGAAACACTAATAAATCCTAAGACATGCATAAATCACAACACATTAATAGTGGGAGACTTCACAGAACGTAAGCTGAGAAATAATGGCACTAAGAGATGCCATTAATCAAATGAACTAACAGATATCTACAGAACCTTCCCCCAAACAAACAAGATGATACCTTCTTCTCAGTGCCTCATGGAGCTTCCTCAAAAACTGACCATATATTAGGTCATAAATCATGCCTTCAAAGATACAAAATTGAAATAATACTTGTATCCTATCATACCATCATAGATTAAAGCTGGACCTCAACAACAAAAGAAATAACAAAATGCCTACAATCACATGGAAAATGAACAACTCTCTACTAAATGATAACTGAGTTAAAGAAGAAATAAATAACAAATTAAAGACTTCCTAAAATTCAGTGAAAATGAACTGGGTACAACATACCCAAATTCTATGGGAGACAATGAAAGTATTGCTAACAGGATAGCTAAGAGCACTATGTACCTTCAAAAAGAGATTGAGAGCATCTTATCCAAGCAACTTAATGGCACATTGGGAAGTCCTAGAAAAAAAAAAGACGCAGACACACCCAAGTGGAGTAGATGGGAAGAAGTCATCAAATCCAGGGCAGAAATCAATAAATTAGAAGCAAAGAAAACAATTCACAGAATCACAGAAACCAAGAGCTGTTTCTTTGAGAAAATCAACAAGATAAACTAACCCATAGCCAAACTAATTAAAGGCAGAAAGACACAATCCACATCAACAAAATTAGAAACGAAAAGGGAGACAAAGCAACAGACACCAAGGAAATCCAAGGAATCATTAGGTCTTACTTCAAAAGCCTACATACCACAAAATTTTAAAATCTAAATGAAATGGACAATTTTCTTGATACATTCCATTTACCAAAGTTAAATCAAGATGAGGTAGATGAAGTAAACAAATTGAATAGTCCTATATCTCCTGAGGAAATAGAAGCAGTCATCAAAAATGTCTCAATGAAAAAAGTCCAGAGCTAGGTTTTGTCACATAATACTACTAGACCCTCAGAGAAGAGCTAAAACCAATACTCTTCAAACTATTCCACAACATATAAATGGAAAAAATACTACCAAACTTATTCTTTGAGGCCACAGTCACGTTGATATCTAAATCAAACAAAGAACAAATAAAGAGAATTTCAGACCAATTTCTCTTATGAACATTGATGAAAAAAAATTCTCAATAAAATACTCACAAACCAAATCCAAAAACACATCAAAGATATCATTGATCATGACCAAGTAGGCTTTATCCCAGGCATGCAAGTGTGGTTCAATACACAGAAATCCATCAAGGTAATCCAACATATAAGCAATCTGAAAGAAAAAAAAAACACAAGGTCATCTCCTTAAATGCTGAAAAAGCATTTGACAAAATCCAACATCCATTCATGTTTAAACTCTTGGAGAGATCAGAGATACAAAGGCACACACTTAAACATAATAAAGGCTTTATACAGCAAGCCAATAGCCAACACCAAGTTAAATAGAATGAAACTGAAGAAAATACCACTAAAATCAGGGAATATACACGGCTGCCCACTCTCTCCATATCTCTTCAATATAGTACTTAAAGTTCTATCTAGTGCAAAAAGACAACAAAACAAGATCAAGAGGATCTACATCGAAAAGGAGGAAGTTAAATTATCCCTATTCACAGATGATATGATAGTGCACATAAGTGACTACCAAAATTCCACCACAAAACTCATACAGCTGATAAACACCTTCAGCAAAGTGGCTGGATACAAATAATTCAAAAAAATCAGTAGCCCTCCTGTATAAAAATGACAAACCAGTTGAGAAAGAAATTATAGAAACTATGCCTTTCACAATAGCCAAAAACAAAATAAAATATCTTGGTGTAACTCTAATCATGCAAGTAAAAGACTTGTATGAAAAAAATTCAGGTCTCTAAAGAAAGAAATTGAAGAAGATATCAGAATCTGGAAAGATCCTCCATGCACAGTGGATAGGAGGATGACCATAGTAAAAATGGACATCATACCAAAAGCACCCTACAGATTCAGTGCAATCCCTATCAGAACACCTACACAAGTCTTTACAGATCTTGAAAAAATAATTCTCAACTTCATATGGAAAAACAAAAAACTCAGAACAGCTACAACAATCCTGTACAATAAAAAATCTCCTGGAGGAAACTCCTTCACTTTTATCAAGCTGTGCTATAGAGCAACAATAATAAAAGTGGCATGTTGGATAATAAATATAGGCTGGTGGATCAATGAAACCAAAACAAAGCCTCGGGGGTAAATGCACACACATACAGAAACTTAATATTTACAAAGAAGCAAAATCCATTCAAATGAAAAAGGTAGCATCTTTAACAAATGGTACTGGTTTAACTGGTTACCTATGTGTAAAAAAATGCAAATAGATCCATATATGTCATCAAACATATTTATCAATGTCCAAGTGGATTAAAGACCTCGACATAAAACCAGACAAACAACATCTGTTAGGAGAAAAATTGGAGAAAAGCCTGGAGCCCATTGGCATAGGAAACACCTTCTTAAATGGGACACCAATTGCTCAGGCTCTAAGATCAACAATTAATAAGTAGGACCTCATGAAACTGAAAAGCTTAAGTAAGGCAAAGGACACTTTCAAAAGAACAAAATGACATCCTACAGAATGGGAAAACATCTTCACCAACCTTACATCTGACAAAGAGCTAACATGCAACATATATAAAGACTTTGAGAATTAAACACCACCAAAACCAATTTATCCAATCAAAAAAATGAAATGCAGAGCAAAACAGAATTCTCAACAGAGGAACACTTGATGGCCAAGAAACACTAAAAGAAATGTTCAACAGCCTTACTTATCAAAGAAATGTGAATCAAAACAACTCTGAGACTCCATCTTACACCAACCAGATTGGCTAAGGTCAAAAATTCATATGACAGCACATTCTGGAGAAGACATGAAGAAAGAGGAACACTCCTCCATTGCTGGTGGAGTGCAAACTTGTACAACTACTTTGGAAATCAACCTGGAGCTTTCTCAGAAAATTGGAAATAGTGCTAACTCAAACCCAGCTATTCCACTTCCAAGCATATACCCCAAAATGCTCCACCATATAACAAGGACATTTGCTCAACTATGTTCATAGCAGCTTTAGTACATTTTCACAATAGAATACAAATCAGGTATGAAAAGAAAGAAATCTTTAAATTTTCAGGTAAATGGTTGGAACTAGAAAGGATTATCCTGAATGAGGTAACCCAGACCGAGAAAGAAAGGCATGTTATATACTCACTTATTTGTGGATATTAACTCAACATAGATGTCCTCTGAGATACCCTACCATGTGGGGGAAGAGGACAGATGCAGAGACTCATAGCCAGACTCTGGGAGAATGATGAGAGTGATATAGAAGAATGGAATTAAGTAATAACCAAGAGGGTTGAGAAGCCCCACAAGGAGACCATCAAGGCCAGACAAACTTGCTCCAACCAATGGCAATGCATGCAGTAAACCTATACCCCTGTTCAGATATAGCCAATGGATAGCATATTCTCCATGGTTCACAGGGGGAGTGAGAACTGCCTCTCACATGAATTCTAGTTCCCTGCATTTGATCAATTCCCCTTGGTAGGGAAGCCTGGTGGTGGAACACAGAGGAAGGGGATATAGGATATCTGAGTGAGACTTGATAGTCTGTGGTCACATGGTGGTGCAGGAGATCCTCTTGTGTCAGAGGTCTAGGGGTGGGGAATAGGGCAGACAAGGAAGGGAGGATGGGAATGGAAAGATACAAGTGAGGGGATAAAAATCTGTATGTAATTTTATTAAATTGTAATACATTTTTTAAAAGAAATAACAATACCAAGATCATCCCAGTATTTAGTTCTCTGCTGGTACAGAATGAACAATTGAAAATACAGAGACACACTTTCACACACTGTGTACCCCAAGTTCTTTCCTTTTTATTCCAATAAGTGCTTTTTCTCTAACATCAACAAGCTATATGCAAGAAGAACATTTATGAGAACCATCAGGTAAGAATTATATTCACATTGTATAGTCCATTTGTATGTGGCAACCTTGGAGAAAGTACTCCCCTACATATTCCATCATGGTGATTCCATAGGTCTGTACCTGTCACTTCTATTACTTAAATCACTTTCTATTATTACTAAAATCACTTTCTATTATCATCTAACCTTTTATATAAGACATATTCTTAGACCCTAAAATATTTCTTATATCCTTTACAATTTAAGCTTTTTATGTCTCCCAATCTATATAAACTTTACACGTCTTTTGTTAATTTTCTTTTCTGTATGTCTGATAAGAAAATTGTAAGACTATAATTATCTAGTCTTTAAGATAATCAGTCACCTGAGAAGGATAGGGTTTACCTGCGTAACCAGGAAGTACAGTGCAACCAGTTTTCAAATCTAGAGAAATGACAGAGACTCTGGCTATGTGGACAGCCACCTAAGTTTCCTCTGTATCTGTGGAGCATATGCATCTTCAGTCATCAGGCCCACAATATCTGACAGACTTATCTGTGAATCAGGAATTTTCAAGTACTGTCCTATATTGTCTCTGCAAAGTGGACCAATCAATTTTCCAGTGTCCTGCTTGCCCACAGTTTGGACACCATGCAGTCAGCAGACGAGGTAGGTGCAGTGTTTTGCCCAGTGGCCTTCTTTGCCATAATTAAGGCAAACTCCACATGGAAGTTCTTTTGTGCCCATCTTCTTCAGAGAAGAATAGTGATGCTTCCAGGACCTCATGTGTATCTCTGTCAAAAAAGTTTTTACCAGTAAAACATCTCACACACAATATTCTATAGATCTCTGAAGTGTTTAAGAACCACCTATCTGTATTAAATATATCTAAGTAGACAAACATTGTTTGTTTCTATTTACTTTCTGCTTAACATTGAAAACATATACAGACTAAATAAAAACTTATGTTTGTAATCAACTAAATCAATATGTAACATGACTATAAGTATTATTATTTTTAGGTTATTACCTACTAACTTACATTCATTAATTACCTAAACAGTTTACAATATAAGCTTTCATAGAACGAAAACTTTACATTATATTTTAAATGCATATGTACAATACCTTAAACAAGAGTTGAATTATATATACAGTATGTTGTAGCAAATATAAACTCATATTTCTATCAATATATAAAAATCCATACCACTGTAAAAATATTTGCGACTTGCTGGTTTATAGTCTAAAAATATGTGCAGTAATCCACCTTTCTTTTCCTTTTATTCCTTTGTTTTCTTTTGTCATTTCACCCTCTTTCTCTCATTCACCCTATCAAGTGTTAGAGGAGAAAGAAGGATAAAAAGGAGAAAGGGAGAAATAAATCACTGAATATAAGCTCCTTTATTTTGTTTCCTCCCTAACCAAGCCCACTAACAATTTACAACCAACCCATCTAAATGATGACAAGCATAACCTACTGAAATACCAGTCATCTCCTAAGAATGAGAGTATAATATTCCTTAAATTTCTCCTTCATATCTAGGGATAAAAGTATTTTTTGGGAACTCTAAGAAATTTGGATATTGGCCAAGTCCAGGGGACGACGGCTGTTTTGATATATGAGCTTTGTGTGATAGTGAAACGCAGAGATTACCTGAAGTCCTAGCTCACGCAGTCTGTGGAGCTACACCACCTAAGTCCAGCTGCTCTGAAGCTATACTGGACACAATTTGCATATTTGAAGAAACAGAAATTGGGGCAGACTGTGAGGGTGGATCACCTAGGATATTTGCTTTGTCTTCATTGATGTTTGGACCTTTTGCTTTAAAATCACACTAACTTTTAAATGTAACATTGTAGGTACATTTATGCATTAGCACATGTGTGAAATGTGTGGTGTGCACAGTTCAGTTAAATGACTCTTTGTTCTATGCTTGAGCAGATAAAGACATCTGTCAACTTTAAAAGTCTGACTGGAAAAACAGTTATATAAGGCTCCAACCATGCCATGTGAAAGAATGGCATATAATAGTAAGGCTTGGTAGTCAACACAATTAATTCATTTCTCCAGAGATATTCATGTCTCAGCCACTCTGTGATCTGTTCTCATATAAGAGGCTTAGCATATGTCACTTGTTTTGTTGTTCTTCTGGGTCTCCGTTTCCACTTCTGCAGCCAAGATTTTTAGGTGCTCTCCTTTGGACAAATCTAATCTTAATTAACTTTGAAGGAATCAACAGTTTTTGTTGTTGTTGTTGTTGTTGTTGTTGTTTCCTGATGAAAGAAGAGTAAATGCTCTTCCCCCAGTGCAATACATTTCCTGATTTCCATTCTGAGGTTAACAAATCCTAAAAGTATGCAGTCTCGTACTCTGGTGCCTCACATTTGATCATGTCCCCTGGAGGGGGAGACCTGGTGGCACTTAGAGGAAGGACAGCAGGTCACCGAGAAGACACTTGATACCCTATGAGCATATACAGGGGGAGGTAATCCCTCTCAGGAACAGTCATAGGGGAGGGGAATAAGGGGAAAATGGGAGGGAGGGAAGAATGGGAGGATACAAGGGATGGGATAACCATTGAGATGTAACAAGAATAAATTAATTAAATTTAAAAAAAGTATGCAGTCTGATTTGTTTCAGCCATCTCTTTTAAAATCCAGTGGTTTTTGTAGCTGCGCTACCTGTCTCATTGACACTTAAAAAATTTAAAGTCAATAATTATTTAATCTATCTCTGGAAGACCTTATATCCCTCTTTTGTTTATATGAACATTTCATTTAAGGTGTGGTTATATCTTTCCAGAATTTTTTGACACTGACATGTAGAATTGTAAGGTATACCTGTAATACACTTTTGATTATGATATATAAAGTATTGTTGCAGTTTTAATCTGTAAAGGTATATGTAAGATAGCCATCATGTTTTATAAATGTGTAAATATAGATCAAGGCAGAAGTCTATTGGAATCCTGAATAGGTATCAATTGTATGGTGTAGATACTTTAATTTTCCAAACTCTGCAACATGAAACATATTCATCTGCCAACTTTCATTCCTTTGACTACCTTTAGGTAATCTTTCACTTCCACCAGAAAGTGGTGTTTGATTATACAAAAAACAAGTAGAAAACATTTTATAATATTTTAGCTTGTCACCAAGTTATAGAAAAATTTTTCTTTAAACCTCTACTATTTACATGATTCCTTTTATGAAAACTTGAAGTTTCTAATACATTTCCTATTAATAATTGATCATTATCCTCATTTCCTGGAAAATCTGTTTGAGATTGAATATGGAGTATATAAAATGGATGGTCTCTGTTTTGAATAAACTGTGTAACTATATATAAAACAAAGTTAGTTCTGCATCATCTGGAATAAGTTCAGCAGTTTCGATATACAAAACAACTCTTTATAAATATAGAGACTCAGTGACTATATTAAGAGGCTCTGTAAAATCTAATAGAACTATGAGAATAGGATATAGTTCTGATTTGTGAGGTGAAACATATGGGTTTTTAATGGTTTTATTTATATTTTCTGAATTATAACCTGCCACTCCTAATTTACTGGCATCTGTATAAAATGTGTGACATTTCAAAATTGGTGTTCCTCTCACTATATGAGGAAAAATTCAATTAGTTATTTTTATAAACTGAAGCCACTTGTTCTGTTGGTATCTGTCATTAATTCTGCCACTCCTAAAAAAAATTTACTGCACGGTCATTGCTAAGCCTCATTGATTACTCATAATGAGATAATGTCAGCATTATTATAAGGCATTACAATCTCTTCTTGGCCTGGTTTTGCTATTTGACAAAGTCTTATTCTCTCATTCATAATCAAATCAGAAACATTTTCAATATGGTTTCTTAAAGCTTTTACTCTGTTTATGTACTAAAAATATTCATGATAAGATATCTTCTTTCTGTATAAGAATTCCTGTGAGAGAATGAGTAGAAAGCAAAATAAAGTCAATCTTTGGATCCAAGCAATCCATGTGTATATTCTGTAACCTCTTTTCTATCAGAGTCAATTCTCTTTAAACTTCAGATGAAATTTTTTCTTGGACTATTTAAATCTGAATCACCTTGTAAGATTTCAAATAAATTACTTAGCTTTTGAAAAGATGATCCAATTATGGGCTATAGCAAATTAATATCTTCCTGCAATTTTTGAAAATCATCAACAGTATGTAATTGGTCTCTTCTGATCTTTACCTTTTGTAACTATATTTTCTATAAACCTATTTACATCCTAGGTAATTAATAGAAACTCTTCATTGTATTTTTTCAAAAGCAATTTGTAATCCCCACCAGCGCAAAATTCTCTTTACTTTATCAAACTTTTTTCTAAGGTATCCCAATCTAAATAAGCAAGCAAGATATCATCCATATAATGATAAATTATAGATTAAGGAAACTGTTTAGTAATTATTTCTAACAGCTGTTGTACAATATATTGATGTGAGATGGGGCTCTTAACATTCCTTATGGCATGACACTTTGTTGCTACCTCTTAGTTGGTATTGAGAAATGGCAATCTTTTAAATCAGTCAATATAATAGCCCATGCCATAGATAACAAAGTTAAAGGGTTCCAGGTATTAAGAAAGCTATAGGCTCAATTACTTTATTGATTGCTATCAGATTTGTCAGCATCCTCCGTTTACCACATTTCTTTTTAATGGCAAATATAGGAGAATTTGAAGGGCTGGTGCACTCTTTTATATGTTGAGCCCCCCGCTGTTCTCGTTCTACTGCTTGTAACTTTTCTTTATTTAAGGGACATTGCTCTACACAAACAAGTTTCTTGGTTAGCCACTTTAATGGTATATAAGCTGGAATTTTGTCAGCAGTGGCCCTTCCTACAAATTTGGAAAGCCAACTTCTGTTGTGCCCTGTTTACAGACATCCTGGACAGCTTGTAACAGGTTTTGATGACATTTTTCAATACCTTTATCAGGGACATCTCCTATTTTATAGTGTGTCTCTGAAGTTGGAGCAATGCTAATTGGTGCTTTTCATTTCTGCTGTAGATCTTATCCACATAGATTCATAGCTATATCTACCACATATGACCTTAATCTTCCAATCTGATCATCTGGCCCAAACATTTAATCCATTTTAGACATTGTTATACCTGAGACAATGTCCCAATCCCTAAAAGCAATGCAGATCCCTTTTGAAGTGGTCAAGCTGAATTCCAACAATCTTGTGAAATTATTGTTAAATCTGCACCAATACATACTATTCCTTCACTATCAATTCCTTCTAATTGTAATTTCAACTTCTTTTCTTATCATTTATAGCAGTTTGCCAAAATATTTGCTTTGGATATCATTATAATCTCCTGTTCTACCTATTGGAGCTGCTCAATCTCTGTTAAATATTTTAGTTAATTTCAACTAAATGAATGGCTCATGTTGTTTTTGTTGAGGCTCAACCAAAGCCCTTTAGCCAGTTTTCAAGAGGTAAGAAATTGCCAGGAATGTCTCTGGATGGTATACATTCTTGAGCTTTATGTCTGAACCTTCTATATATTTTACATGTCCCAGGAAGATTCCTCCCTAGATTGTCAGTAGAGAAAATTTTATCATTAGGACTTGTTTGTCTACAGTCCTTTAGGAAATGACTTGGTTTTCCAACAGCCACAACATTGGACATTTTGAGCTCTCATACTTGTCTGCCAAATCACAACTGAATTTTAAGATTTAGAAACAGTGTCTGCAGTAGTTTTAATCCATTCATAAATAAATGTGGATCTGGCCCTTTAAAATCCTAATAGCATTTTTTCATTCAGCGTTAGCATTCTTAAAGTCTAAAGATTAATTTAAACTTTTTCTAGCATCTGGATCTGTAATTTCTCTATTTAGAGCTAAAGTTAATGTTTGTAAGAAGTCAGTGAAAGATTCATCTGAGCCTTTGAAATTGTTCTGAATGCTTTTTCTGTTGTTCAACCTTGTCGTAAGCTTTAAAGTTACTATACAGCATTGCTTTAAGATGGTATCATTATACAGAGTCTGCACTCTTACTTCAGCATATTGAATTTGACCTATCTAGTGGTCCTTGGCAATAATAATGCCTCTAGACCAATTTTGTTGCTCCATAGCTGAAGCTTCATCTTGTCACCATGTTCAACATTGTTGTTGAGGTCCAAGTTCTAAGATAGATAACATCAAATCTAATCTGTTGGAATTAAACAATTTTTCATGACCTCATAATTAGTATCTGTTTTAAATAAGATCAATATATTCCATAAGCCATTGTTGCTTCTTTTAATCTTTTTAGATCAAACATCTCTGTGGGCTGCCACACAAGCTCTATGACCTTGAGTTTCTTTGGAAAACTCATGATTGATCTTCTAATGGGCCTAAATTGCCATCCTGTAATGTCACCACATGATAACACTGTAGGGTTAGATAGGAGTCTTCTGGCTTAGCTTGAGAAAAAAAAATTTATTCTGATATAAAAGATCATCTAATGAATGTTCTATTGCTTGTACCCTAGCATTCCATCTCTCAGTCCTCTCCTTATCTAAGTCTTCTATTTTGATATTTCTTAGAAAGGGCATTTAAAAATTAAAATAATTACCAAACATATTGCACTTAATTCTATTTTGATAGTCTAAACTAAACTATACATAGTTCAAGTGTCCTCTGCCATACTGTTTTCAATACTTTGACACAGATTATTATTTTTTAATATCTAATTCTCTCCTTCCTTTGGAGACCTTATTATATTAAAACTCAATATTTTTTCTATGACTTTCTATATTTAGTTTCTTCCTTTCTTTAGTATCAAAGCACATTTACAGAACATGATACATGATAGATTGACAGAAAGGTAGATAGATAGATAGATAGATAGATAGATAGATAGATAGATAGATAGAAATAGGTAGATATAAATTGTATGTGTGTGTGTGTGTGTGTGTGTGTGTGTGTGTGTGTGTGTGTGTGTGTAATTCTTCTTGTACCTAAGTTTCTATAAACTCTATCTTCTAGGGATTGCTAGTTCCAGGTATTGTATCTGTTCTGAGGTTTTCTCAGTTTTCACCAGCCTCAGTGGCCTGGGGTGGCTACAAGTTTCTCATTCAAGGCCTGGATTTACAGCCTATAACAATTTTCCAGCATGGGCCAAGCTTTAAATAGGTCCCGTTGCCTGCCATGACTAACCCAAAAGGAATGTGTGGTCCCACCATGCCATTAACTAGCTCACATATGCATACTTCTGCACATCATGAGTACCAAGCCTCACAAGCCCATCTCACCTAAAGCATCTCCATTTGTCTTCCTTGCCTAGGTTTCTTGTCTGGCTCTCATATCTGGAACTTTTCTCAAGCCCTAGACCAGAATTTCTTGTACCTGAGCTTGGAATTCTTGGGCCCACATGGGCATATCATATATAGGGGGACTATCTCAGACCCACAAGTGATATAAACAATGACTCAAAGGCTTTAGAGTTTTAGCTTTAGAATTTTAGCTACTCTGAACTTATTCAGAAAAATTCTGGCAGTACATCTCACCACGTGGCCAACTCTACCTAATCTGCTCCCCTCTGGCCTGTCTGTTCACGTTCATTTCCCTGGTGAATCTCCCATACTTCATTCCTTTCCCCAGCATCCACCCCCACATCTCTGTTTTTCCCTCCACTTCCTGCCCAGCTAATATCATCAAACCTTTATTTTTAAATTAGTTTTATTGTATGCATGTTGGCTTTTTTCACTGGCTATATATCTGTGTAATGGTGTCTGTTCCCCTGGAAAAGGAGTTACAAACAATTGTGAGTTGCCATGTGGATGTTGGGAATTGAACCAGGGTCCTCTGGGAAAACATTCAGTGTGCTTAACTGCTCAGCCATCTCCTCAGGCTTACAGCCAACCATACAATTCTAGATTGCTGTAGGCAGGTGGGGAAGAGTGAATATTTACAAAATACAGACTCCTTTTCTCAGCAAGGCTTCCTCTTCACTACCTGACATTATTGGGAGACTGTTCTTAGGCACAGATGCTTGTCTTGCTTGAAGGATCACCCTGCCCAAAGCCTCCTGCAAGTGCTATGTGATTTAACACAGAGTTCCATTCCTTCCCCCTGCCCATATCATAAATAGGTACTATGTTATGAACTATCAGCCCTTCCTGCCCATATGATAATTAGGTACAATGTTATGACCAATCAGTTCTTCCTGCCTGTAACTCTAAGAATCTTTACATATGTTACTTTTAAAACAATAAAATGAGTACCTCTCTGAAGATGACTGTACAGATGACTATCTGAATTCCATTCATTGCTTTTGCTCTCTTTCTCCTTGTGTGCCCCTCCACTCCCAGTAGAAGGGAGGATCACAACATTATAATTAGGCAGGAATAAGAGTCACTCAGGGGACAGCAGAGATAGCCTCACAACTTTCTATAACTCCAATTCCAGAGAATCCAACATCCTCTCACAGACATGCATGCAGGCAAAACCCCAATGCAAATAAAACAAATTGTAAGAGTCATTCAGATTCATCATTGTGGAACTTCTTTTCTTCTCTAAATAATAAATATAACAAAGGCCTATAAAATAAATGACAGGACATTATTTCTCCTTGACTAATAGAATTGTCCAGGTTGTCCTCATGAGATTTAAAGTGTATGTCATGCAAACTACTCTTCAAGGATCCCAGTGTTTGTACTCAGTGTCCTGATATAAGAAGACTACATGTATCCTTTAGCCTGGCTCAAGAAGCCTGATTTCTATGAAAAAATAAAAGCAAAGGAAAAAACTTTCTGTTAAAAGAAGAAGAAGAAGAAGAAGAAGAAGAAGAAGAAGAAGAAGAAGAAATCTGTTTCAGAATCACAGCCTTGCTTTTCAGGGACAGAGACTTCCACAGAGCCATGCCAAAAACAATTAGTGGAGACCAGCCTTTCCACTCTAAATTGTTCTTTATCTTGGTCTATCACAGCAGAAAAGCTCATTATTTTTCAGGCTTGTTTTTGCGACTGTTCATGGACACTGTGTCTGAGTTTTCAACTTGGAAAATGAAAGGTAGTACGTTTACAATGTTATTTTACATACATGTATCAGTATAAGTCATAATAAAATGTTATTATTGCCTCTTGATCATATTGGGTATATCAGTGTGTTAAATATGCTAACTTCACAATTAGACAGGTTTTGTACCATTTCATGGTCTTTTTATGGTCTCATGAGTGGATTGCTATTCTTTGCCTAACACTTTGTAGAAAAATTTTAAATGTAAATTACCAATACTTACTTTCATCCAAACATTTATAACCAACTGTTCTGCTCTTGACAAGCAGAACATAAACCAAGAAGACAGCATAGATGGTAAAGGCTACTTATTTCTTGAGCTTCTCTCTTGGCAGAAAGCCTAACATACACAATGTAATCATCATCATCAGAAATGACACAACCACTATGTCAGTTCTTGCAGATCTACTGCTCAGCATAAAGGCCTGTAGTTAGACCACTAGCTCATGTTCATCAATGAATATAGGAAATGTTATCAAAATTATTGCCATTTGATGAAAACAACATATTTAATGAAGAAATCACAATGTGAAGCTTTAGAATCAAAACTTACATCAGTGAACTTCAACTATTTGTAAGATACAATGCTAAGCTGGGTGGTGATGGCACCCAGCACATGGCAGGCAAAGGAGGCAGATATCTGAGTTTAAGGCCAGCCTGATCTATGGAACAAGTGAGTTGTGAGATAGCTATGACTAAGCAGAGAAAATCTGTGCCACAAAATCAAAACCAAACACACATATGCACACACACATACATGACACAAAACAGGTATCATGTCAAGTATTTTAGTAGGATATTATCCCATCTTTTTAGGTGGGAACAAGCTGACTGTGAAGGCATGTATTTAAGTCATCCTTACACAAGTCAGAGTCATGACAAAGTATAAGCAGAGTTTTTAAAATGTGACTGAAGTAGTTCTTTACCAGAGAGTAGTATTTGGACACATATAAAGATAACAATGGCTGGAACAAAGCAAAAGAGCAAAGAGGATGAAGTGAGAAGTTCAGGACATGAGGAAATCATGGTAGGTTTTCCTCAATTTATCACACTGTTGAAACAATGGATCCCAAAAAATGGAAATTTCTCTATAAGTCTCATGCTGGTAAAAGCAAATGGTCACAACCAGAGAAACTTTAACATATGAGATTGAAGCCTAGTAAAGATGGGGCAGTACTGGGTGTGACCACACTCGGATCTGGACTACTTAGATGTGCATATCCCTGGGCCTCCCTTTAAATTTTGCACTCAATTTGGCACTGAAACACAGACTTGTGAAGGTTGCTGAAATTCTTTGTCTCTCTTCCCAGTGTGGCCTCATTGAATACATTTCATTTTTTTTTAAACTTTCTGTTTGTCTTAGTCAATGTTCTATTGCTGTGAAGAGATACCATGACTACAACAAATTTTCCCCTTTTTAATTTTTATTTTTAATTTATTCACTTTACATCCCAATTGTAACTCCCTCCCTCATCGCCTCCAAATCTTTCTCTCTCTCTCTCTCTCTCTCTCTCTCTCTCTCTCTCTC
>OU015749.1:65792995-65823456 GCA_907169655.1 Acomys percivali | reverse complement strand
CTCTCTCTCTCTCTCTCTCTCTCTCTCTCTCTCTCTCCCTTACTCCCTAGCCATTAGAAATGGAAGCCCTCCTCCTCTAACAGCTGACTTCAGCCTAACAAGTCTCATCTGAACTGCCTGTATCCTCTTACTCTATGGTTTGGCAAGGCCACACCACCAGGAGGAAGTAAGTGATCAACATGCAAGTATCAGAGTACATGTCACAAGTAAACCTTACCCCACATATTATGGGCCCACAAGGAGATTGTGCTGACTATCTGTTACATCTCAGAAGAGGGTCTGGGTCTACACCATGCACAGTCCTTGATTGGTGCATCAGTCTCTGCAGAACCCAATTCCTTCCCCCAAGATTTATGGACCCCTATGGTCTCTTTGTGAAGAGCCTGACACCCCTATGTCACACTATTCCCCAGCTCTTGCATAAGACTCCCTGTCATACACTCAAGTTTGGCTGTATGTCTCAGCATCTGCTTGGATCTCCTGCTGAGTGAAGTCTTTCTGAGGTCCTCTATTTTAGGCCCCCTTCTTGTTTCTTCACTTAAACTGCTTCCAGTGTTTATTCTACTTGCCCTTCTGAATGAAAATTAAGAATTCTCCCTAAGCTCCTCCTTGTTATTTACTTTCTTTTTCTTTTTTCTTTTCTTTTCTTTTCTTTTCTTTTCTTTTTTTTTTTTTTTTTGAGACAGGGTTTCTCTGTCTGATCTAGAATTCACTCTGTGGACTAGGTTGACCTCAAACTCAGAGATCTGCCTACCTCTGCCTCCAAAGTGCTGGGATTAAAAGCATGTGCTACCACCACCCAGCTGTTATTTACTTTCTTGAGGTTTGTGTACTGTACTGTGGTTATCCTGTATTATTAGACTAAGATCCATTAATAAGTGAGTATGTACCATGCCTGTCTTTCTGTGTCAGGGTTATCTCACTCAGGAGGATCATTTCTAGATCCATCAGTTTGTATAAATATACCACAGTTTCTTAATACATTCTTCCATTGAAGGACATATAGGTTGTTTCCACATTCCAGCTATTACGAAGAAAACTGCTATGAACATAGTTGAGCAAATGTCCTTGTTGTGTGGTGGAACATCTTTCAGGTATATGACCAGGAGTGGTATGCTTAATTTTTGAAGTAGAACTTTTCCAAATTTGCTGAGAAAGCTCCAGTTTGGTTTCCAGAGTAGTTGTACAGGTTTGCTCTCCCATCAACAATGGAGGAGTGTTCCCCTTTCACCATATACTCTCTAGCATGTGCTGTCACTTAACTTTGATCTTAGCCATTCTGATAGGTATAAAATGAAGTCACGGTCGTTTTGATTTGCATTTTCCTGATTACTAAGGACATTAAACATATCTGTAAGTGTTTATCAGACATTTGATATTCTTCTGTTGAGAATTCTCTGTTTAGCTCTGTACCCCATTTTTGATTGGGTGATTTGATGTTTTATTTCTTGAGTTCTTTATATGTCTTGGATATTAGACCTTTGTCAGATGTAGGGTTGATGAATATCCTTATCCAGTCTGTAGGCTGTCATTTTGTTTTGTTGACAGTGTCCTTTGCCTTACAGAAAGTTTTCAGTTTTTTGAGGTCACATTCAATAATTGTTGATCTTAGAGCCTGAGCTGCTGTTGCCCTATCCAGGAAGTTGTTTCCTGTGCCAACGGGTTTAAGGCTCCTCCCCATTTTTTCTTCTAACATATTTAATGTGTCAGGTTTTAAGTTGAGGCCTTTAACCCACTTGGACTTTAGTTGGTTTAGGGTGATAAATATAGATCTATTTGGATTTTTATACATGTGTACATCCAATTAGACCAGCACCATTTGTTGAAGATGTTATCTTTTTTCTGCTGCATGGATTTGGCTTCTTAGTCAAAAAATCAAATATCTGTATGTGTGTGGGTCTATTTCTGAGTCTTTGATTCAATTACTTTGATCAACAAACAAGTCTATTCTAGGCCAATATCATGCCATTTTTATGACTGTTGCTCTATAGTACAGTTTGAAATCCGGGATGGAGATTTTTCTCCAGAAGATGTTTTAATGCACAGGATTGCTTTAGCTCTTCTGGGTTTTATGTTTATCCATATGAAGTTGAGAATTGATCATTCAAGGTCTGTAAAAAAATTGTAGGAATTTTGGTGTAACTGCATTGAATCTGTAAATTGCTTTGGGTAAGATGGCCATTTTTACTATGTTGATTATCATGATCCACGAGCAAGGGGTTTCTTTACATCATCTGATATCTTCTTCAATTTCTTTCTTCAAGGACTTTAAGATTTCACTTTGTTTGAATTTTTTGCTTGCCTGGTTTTGGTTTTCTTTTTTATTTTTTGAGGCAAGTTTCTCTGTATAGCCTAGGCTGACCTAAAACTCACTCTGTAGAACAGGGTGCCCTCAAATTCAGAGATCTGCCAGAATCTGCCTTCCAAGTGATGCGATTAAAGGCATGCATCATTTTTTTTCATGAAATTTTTCACTTGTTTTGTTAGAGTTGCACCAAGATACTTTATATTATTTGTGGTTTTCATGAAGGGTGTAGTTTCCCTAATTTCTTTCTCACCCAGTTTGTGATTTGTATGGAGGATATCTACTAATTTTTTTTACTTGATTTTGTATCCAGCCACTTTCCTGAAGGTGTTTATCAGATATAGCAGTACTTTGGTAGAAATTTCAGGGTCACTTATGTATACAATTATGTCATCAGCAAATAGTGATAGTTTGACATCATACTTTCAAATTTGAATCCCTTTGATCCTTTAGTTGTCTTATTGCTCTAGCTAGGACTTCAAGTTCTATATTGAAGAGATATGGAGAAATTGGACAGCTTTGTCTTGTCCCCGATTTCCGTGGAATTGGTTTATGCTTCTCCCCATTTAGTTTGATGTTGGCTATAGACTTGCTGTATATTGCCTTTAATATGTTTAGATATGACTTGTATCCTTGCATTCTCCAAGACTTTACACATGAAAGAATATTGGATTTTGTCAAATGCTTCTTCAGCATCTAAGGAGATGATCATATGGTTTTTTCTTTTGATTTGTTTATATGATGGATTATCTTAATGGATTTCTATATATTGGACTACACCTGCATGCCTGGGATTGTGCCTACTTGGTCATGGTAAATGATATTTTCGATGTGTTCTTGGATTCAGTTTGCAAGTATTTTATTGAGTATTTTTTGCATCAATGTACATAAGAGAAATTGGCCTGAAATTCTCTTCATTTGTTGGATCTTTGTGTGATTTAGGTATCGAGCTGACTGTGGCCTTAAAGAGTGAGGTTGGTAATGTTCCTTCTATTTCTATGTTCTGGAATAGTTTGAAGAGAATTTGTATTAGCTCTTCTTTGAAGGTACGGTATAATTCTGTGCTGCATCTCTCTGCCCCTGGGGCTTTATTGGGTTGCATTGGGTTGGTTTTGGTTGGGAGACTTTTGAAGACTGCCTCTGTTTCCTTAGGATATGTAGTTTACCTGATCTTGATTCAATTTTCACAATTTGTAGCTATCAAGAAAATTGTACATTTCATTTGGTTTTCAAAATTTGTGGCACATAGGCTTTTGAAGTAGGGCCTAATGATTCTTTGGATTTTCTGAGTCTATTGGTATGGCTCCCTTTTCATTTTGGATGTTGTAGATTTGAATGTTTTCCCTTTGCCTTTTCGTTAATTTAGCTAAGGGTTTGTCTATCTTATTATTTTCTCAAAAAAACAGTTCTGGGTTTTGTTGTTTCTTTGAATTATTCTCTTTGTTTCTAATTCATTAATTTCCCAAGTTTGATAATTTCCATCCATCTCTCTTTTGGGGTAGGCCTGCTTCTTTTCATTATAGATATTTCAGATATGCTTTTAAGTTGCTAGTATGGGATCTCTCTATCTTTTATACAGGCACTTTAGTGCTATACACTTTTCTCTTAGCCCTGCTTTCATTGTTTCCCATGAATTTGGGTATGTTGTGCCTTTGTTTCATTGAATTCTAGGAAATTTTTCTTTCATTTTTTTTTCCTTACCCAGAGGTCATAGAGTAGGGAGCTTTTCTGCTCCCATAAGTTTTTAGGCTTTCTGTTGTTTATGTTCCTGTGGAGTTCTAGTGTTATTCCATGGTGGTATGAGCATATACAAAGGATATTTTAGATCTTTTTGTATCTGTTGAGTTTTGCTTTGTGACCAAGTATATGGTTGATTTTGGAGAAGATCCCATGAGGTGCTGAGAATGTGTATTCTTTTCTCTTGGGTGAAAATTTCTGTAAATATTAAATATATGTTAGGTCAATTTGATTCATGACATCTATTAGATTCATTATTTCACCATTTAGTTTCTGCCTTGAATATCTGTCTATTGGGGAGAGGGGAATATTGAAGTCCCCCACTATTAATATGTGGGTTCAGTGTGTGATTTAAGCTTTAATAATGTTTCTTTTATGCGTGTTGGTGCTCCTGTATTTGGGGTGTTGATGTTCATAATTAAGATATCCTCTTGGTGTATTTTTTCTTTGATGATCCCTTTTATTTAGTTTTGGTTGAAAGTCTATTTTAATGGAAACTAGAATATCTACTCCAACTTGTTTCTTGGGTCTGTTTGATTGGAATACCTTTTCCAGCCCTTTATTCTAAGGTAATCTTTATCTTTGTTGATGAGATGTGTTTCTTGTTTTTTAAATAATTTTATTAATTTATTCATATTACATCTCAATTGTTAGCCCATCCCTTGTATCCTCCCATTCCTTCCTCCCTTCCTGTTTCTCCCTACTCTCCTCTCCTATGTCTGAGACTGAGGGGGATCTCCTCTCCCTGGATATGCACATAGGGTATCAAGTCTCTTCTTGATGACCTGTTATCCTTCCTCTGAGTGCCATCAGGCCAACCCATCAAGGGAATGTGGTCAAAAATGGGGCACCAGAGTTTGTATGAAGGTCAGACCTCACTCTCCACTCAACACTGGAGAATGTCCTGTTTTTCAGCTAGATATGGGTAGGGGTTCGAAGTTTACTGCCTATAATTTCCTTGGCTGGTGCCATAGTTTGAGCAGGACCCCAGGAACCAGATCTACCCATCATAATGTTCTTCTTGTAGGTTTCCAGGACCCTCTGGATCCTTCTATTTCCCCATTCTCCCATGCTTTCCTCAAATAAAGTCCCAATAGGATGTTCTCCCCTCTGACTCACTTTCCTGGTAAGTAAAGTCTTTCATGGGACATGCCCCTTGGGCTACTGTGTCGATATATACCATTTGTTTCTTTTTGCTTCTGGGTTAACACACTCATTATGATAATTTTTAGTTCAATCCATTTGTACACAAATTTTGGGGATTCCTTGTTTTTAATAGCTGAGTAGTATTCCACAGTGTAAATGTACCACAGTTTATCAATTCTTCTACTGAGGGACACTTAGGCTGTTTCCAGGTTCTGTCTATTATGAATAAGGCAGCTATGAACATGGTAGAGCATATGTCCCTGTTGTGTGGTAGAGCATTTTCTGGATATATTCCAAGGAGTGGAATAGCTGGTTCTTGAGGAAGCCCTATTCCCAGTTTTCTAAGAAAGTGGCAGATAGATTTCCAAAGTTGTTGTAATAGTTTGCATTCCCACCAGCAATGAAGGAGTGTTCCTCTCTCTCCACATTCTCGCCAGCATGTGTTGTTAGTTGAATTTTTGATCTTAGCCATTCTGATGGGTGTAAGATGGAATCTCAGTGTTGTTTTGATTTGCATTTCTCTGATGACTAATGGGGCTGAGCATTTCTTTAAGTGTTTCTCAGCCATTTGATATTCCTCTGTTGAGAATCCTCTGTTTCGTTCTGAATCCCATTTCTCAATTGGGTTATTTGGTTTGGTTGTGTTTAATTTCTTGAGTTCATTATATATTTTGGATATTAGACCTTTTTCAGATGTAGGGTTGGTGAAGATCTTTTCCCAGTCTGTAGGCTGTTGCTTTGTTCTCTTGACAGTGTCTCCTGCCTTACAGAAGCTTCTCAGCCTCATGAGGTCCCATTTATTAATTGTTGACCTTAAGGTTTGGGCTGTTGGTGTTCTGTTCAGGAAGTTGTCTCCTGTGCCAATGTGTTCCAGGCTCTTCCCAACTTTTTCCTCTAACCGATTTTATGTTGAGGTCTTTAATCCACTTGGATTTGAGTTTTGTGCATGGTAACAAATAGGGGTCTAATTGCATTTTTCTACATGTAGACATCTAATTAGGCCAGCACCATTTGTTGAAGATGCTATCCTTTTCCATTGAATATATTTGGCTTCTTTGTCAAAAATCAAGTGACCAAATGTGTGTGGATTCATCTCTAGGTCCTCAATTCGATTCCATTGATCCACCAGCCTATTGCTGTGCCGGTGCTAGGCTGTTTTAATTACTGTTGCTCTATAGTACAGCTTGTGATCAGGTATAGAGATTCCTCCAGAGGATCTTTTATTGTATAGGATTGTTTTTGCTATTCTGGGCTTTTTATTTCTCCATATGAAGTTGAGAATTGATCTTTCAATATCTTCAAAATATTTTATAGGTATTTTGACAGGGATTGCATTGAATCTATAAATTGCTTTTGGTAAGATGCCCATTTTTATTATGTCAATTCTCATGATCCACAAACAAGGTAGATCCCTCCATCTTTGATGTCATCTTCAAACTCTTTCTTCAGAGATTTAAAGTTTTTTTCAAATAAGCTCTTCATGTCCTTGGTTGGAGTTACTCCTAGATATTTTATATTGCTTGTGGCTATCATGAAGGGTGTAGTTTTCCTAATTTCTTCCTCTGCATGTTTGTCATTTGTATATAGGAAAAATACTGACTTTTTGAGTTATTTTTCTATCCAGCCAATTTGCTAAATGTGTTTATCAGCTGTAGGGGTTCTCTGGTGGAATTTTTGGGGGTCACTTATATACACTATCATATCATCTGCAAATAGGGATAATTTGACTTCTTCCTTTCTCATTTGAATCCCTTTGATCTCCTTTTGATGTCTTATTGCTCTGGCTAGAACTTCAGGAACTATATTGAAGAGATATGGAGAAGTGGGCAGTCATGTCTGGTCCCAGATTTTAGGGGGATTTCCTTGAGTATCTCTCCATTTAATTTAATGTTGTGTATTGGCTTGCTGTATATATCCTTTATTATGTTTAGGTATGTGCCTTGTATTCCCAATCGTTCCAGAACTTTAAACATGAATGGGTGTTGGATTTTGTCAAATGCTTTTTTAGCATCTAAGGAGATGATCATGTGGTTTTTCTCTTTCAGTTTGTTTATATGGTGGATTACATTGATGGATTTCCATATGTTAAGCCATCCTTGCATGCCTGGAATGAAGCCTACCTGGTCACGGTGAATGTGTCTTTGATATGTTCTTATATTCGTTTTGTGAGTATTTTATTGAGTATTTTTACATCAATGTTCATAAGAGAAATTAGTCTGAAATTCTCTTTTTCTGTTGGGTCTTTATAAGGTTTAGGTATCAACGTGACAATGGCCACATAGAAAGAATTTGGTAATATTCCTTCCATTTCTATCATATAGAATAGCTTAAAGAGTATCCGTATTAGCTCCTCTTTGAAGGTCTGATAGAATTCTGTGCTGAAACCATCTGGCCCTGGGCTTTTTTTGGTTGGGAGACTATCAATGATTGCTTCTATATCTATAGGCAAAATAGGGCTACATAATTTGTTTATCTGATCTTGATCCAATTTTGGCAAATGGAATCGGTCGAGAAATTTGCCTAACTCCCTTAGATTTTCAAATTTTGTGGCATAAATGCCTATAAAGTAGGTTATTATGATTCTTTGTATTTCTTCAGTGTCTGTTGTTATGTCTCCCTTTTCATTTCTGATTTTGTTGATTTGGATAGTGTTTCTCCATCTTTTCATTAGTTTGGCAAATGGTTTGTCTATCTTGTTAATTTTCTCAAAGAACCAGCTCTTGGTTTTGTTGATTCTTTGAATTGTTCTCTTTGTTTCTAATTTATTGATACCAGTCCTGAGTTTGATTATTTCCAGACATCTACTCCTCTTCGGTGTTTCTGCTTCTTTTTTTCCCTAGGGTTGCCAGATGTGTCGTTAAGTTGTTTATGTGGGATGTTTCCATTTTCTTTTTAAAGGCACTTAGTGCTATGAATTTTCCTCTTAGCACTGCCTTCATTGTGTCCCACAAATTTGGGTATGTTGTTCCTTCATTTTCATTGAATTTCAGGAAGTCCTTTATTTCTTCTTTGACCCAGGTGTCATTAAGTAGAGAGTTGTTTAGTTACCATGTGTGTGTAGGTTTCTTGTTATTTCTGTTGTTGTTGAAGTCCAGCCTTAGACCATGGTGATCTGATAGGATACAAGGTATTATTTCAATCTTCTTGTATCTGTTGAGGTTCGATTTGTGACCTACTATGTGATCAATTTTAGAGAATATTCCATGGCATGCTGAGAAGAAGGTATAATCCTTTGTGTTTGGGTGAAAAGTTCTATAGATATCAGTTAGATCCACTTGTCATGGCATTGGTTAATGAAGTTATTTCCCAGTTTAGTTTTTGATTCAAGGACCTATCCTTCAGTGAAAGTGGTATATTGAAGTCTCCCACTATTAATGTGTGGGAATTGATGAGTGGTTTAAGATTTGTTGATAGCTCTTTTACAAATGTGGGTGCCCTTGTATTAGGAGCATAGATGTTCAACATTGTGATGTCTTCTTGGTTGACTTTACCTTTGATAAATATGAACTGTTGTTCTTCATCCCTTTTGACTAATTTTGGTTGAAAGTCTAATTTATTAGATATTAGAATGGCTACCCCAGCTTGCTTCTTATGACTATTTGCTTGAAATATTTTTCCCCAACCTTTTACTCTGAGGCAATGTCTGTCCTTGTGGTTGAGATATTTTTCTTGAATGCAGAAGAATGTTGGGTCATGTCTATGCATCCACTCAGTTAATCTGTGGCTTTTTATTGGAGAATTGAGACCATTGATGTTGAGAGATATTCATGACAAGTGACTGCTAAGTCCCTTCATTTTTGCTATTTGTTACGGTCGAGAGTTTGTGGGGTTGTGATTTTGTGATGGTGTAGATATCTATTTCCTATGTAGTTTTGGTTGTAATTTGACCCTTTGGGGTGGAGTTTTCCTTCTAGTAACTTCTGTAAAGCCAGATTTGTGGCTAGGTATTGTTTGAATTTCTTTTTGTCATGGAATATCTTGTTTTCTCCTTCAATGGTTATTGATAGTTTCACTGGATATAGTAATCTTGCCTAGCATCTGTGTTCTCTTAGGGTGTGCAAGACCTCTTTACAGGCCCTTCTGGCTTTCATGGTTTCTGCTGAGAAGTCGGGCATAATTCTGACAGGTTTGCCATCATATGTTACTTGGCCTTTTTTCTCTTGCCATTTTCAATATTTTTCCTTGTTCTGTATATTTTGTGTTTTTATTATTATGTAGCAGGAAGATTTTCTTTTCTGGTCTATTCTATTTGGTATTCTGTAGGACTCTTGTATGCTCATATGCATCTCTTTCTTCAAATTTGGGAAATTTTCTTCTATGATTCTGTTAAAGATATTTTCTGGGCTGTGGATTCAGGTTGTCCTCTCTTTCCTCAATTCCTATTATTCTCAAGTTTCATCTTTTCATGGTGTCCTTGATTTTGTGGATGATCTGTGTCAGGAACTTTTCAGATTTAGCATTTTCTTTGAGGGTTGTTTTGAGTTCTATGATTGTATCTTCAAGTCCTGATATTCGTTCCTCCTTTTCTTGCATTCTGTTAGATAAGGTCACCTGTGAGATGCCTGCTTTCTTCTCTGAGGCCTCTCGATCACGTTTTTCTTCTGTGTGTTCATTTATCATAGCTTCGATTTTTATCTTCAGGTCTTGAACTATTTTAATGATTGTCTTCATCTGGCTATTTCTATTTTTCTGAAATTCTTTTAGTGCCTCTTTATATGACTCTTTTAAATCTTCAGCCCTCTTGTTTGCCTCCTCCTGCTGTTGTTACAGATTTTATTTGTTTCTTCCATTATCATCTTACTTACTAAGGACTTGAGGTCATTTTCTTGTATTTCAATTGTTTTTGGTTTCTCCTGGTTGTTTTCATTGGGATTGCTGGGATCTGGAGTTGCCAAACTGTTTTGGTTTCTGTTAGCATTCTTTCGCTGCCCTCTTGTCATTTTGATGTTTCAGATGTTGGGAGGTAGCTTCTAGTGACCTTCAACTATCTAGTGGATAGTTGATGACTGATTATAGGTGGGGTGCCCTTGCCTGTGGGGATCAGGAGTATTTCCCTGGAACAGGCAGGTCATCTGGTTTCCACTCCTGGAGATTTTTCTCTATACCTTAGGCTCCAGACTGAGTCAGCCAAAGTAGATTTCTCTTTGAACCCGTGTTTGCAGGCTCAGTCCATTGTGTCTGGCTTTACATTGGGCCCAGGACAGCCCATGAGCTGCACGCCCACTCTAGCTGTTTTTGGTGGGTCCTGCCACCTGTGTTTCCACTTGGCCTGGGTGGGTGACCTCCGCAGTTTGGTGTTGGTTGGGTAGAGGGATCCAAGGGCAGTTTCACTCTTTTCCCTGAGACTCCCCAGGCCAGCGGCTCTGGAATACCACCTACCCACGCAGCTAGTTTGTGCTTTATATGCCCGGTGCAGCTCGCATGTCGATTCCATTCAAGAGTCTGGGGAGTGGGTTTAGCACCTTTGGGCTGTTGCTTGTCTGGAGCTAGGGCCACTGGTGGCCTGCGGAGTTTGGGACCCCACTCACTTACAGTTCTCATGATCCAGCAGTCTGTGGCTCCATTCAAGTCCCTGGACTCCTCGCAGTAGATCAGATAAGGTGCATACTGGCTGACACCATCTTGGAACCCCTCGATGTGTTTCTTGTATGCAGCAGAAAAATGGTCCTATTTTCACATCCATTCTGTTACCCTATTTCTCTTTATTGGGGAATTAAGGCTATTGGTGTTGAGAGATATTAATGGCCAGTGGTTATCAGTTCCTTTTTTTTTTTTTTATGTTGGCAGTGGTAGAGTGTGTGTGACAGAGAAAGATTCCTTTCTTTTGGTTTTGTGGGTGTGGGATTATTTATTTCCTTTGTTTTCCTGGGTTAAGTTAGCTTCCTTGGGGTGGAGTTTTCCTTCTAGTATGTTCTGTAGGATGGTCTTTGTGGTTAGGTACTGTTTTAACTTGGTTTTGTCATAGAATATCCTTTTTTCTCCATGTATGGTGATTGAACATTTTGTTAGGTATAGTGGTCTGGATTGTCATCTGTGGTCTCTGAGCGTCTGCGTGACATCCATCCAGAACCTTCTGGCTGTCATAGTCTCTGTTTTGATATCAAGTGTAGTTCTGATAGATTTGCCTTTATGTGTGACTTGGACATTTTCTCTTCCAGATTTTAATATCCTTTCCTTGTTCTGTACATTTAGTGTTTTGACTATTATGTGGTAGGAGAATTTTTTTCCTGTACCAATTTGTTTGGAGTTCTGTATGCTTCTTGTATATTTATCGGCATTTCTTTCTTGAGGTTAGGGAAGTTTTCTTCTATTATTTTGTTGGCAATATTTTCTGTAGCTTAGAGCTAGGAGTCTTATTTTTCTTCTATCCCTATTATTCTTGAGTTTGGCCTTTCATAGTGTCCCAGACTTCTTGGATGTTCTGTGTCAGGAGCTTTTTAGGTTTATCATTTGCTTTGGCTGGTGTACTGATTTTTTTTCTGTCATATCTTCTAACCGTGGGATTCTGTCTTCTATCTCTTGTATTCTTTTGGTGATGCTTGTCTCTGTAGTTGTTTTCCTCTTCCCTGGGTTTTCTATTTCAAGGATTGTCTCAGATTGTGTTTTCTTCGTTGCATTTATCTACAGTTTTAGGTCTTGAATATTTTTATTCATTTCCTCCTCCTGTTGGATAGTAGTGTCTTGTCTTTCACAAATTTCTTTAAGTGATTTGTTCAATTCTTTCATCTCTTTCTTTGTATATTATTGATCTAGTTTGAGTGATTTATTTTCCTCATTTATGGCCTCTATCTTTTTCATAACCTCATATTTGAAATCCTTCTCTGTGCATCAAGTATGCTAGTGTCTCCAAGGCTTGTTGTAGTGGTCAGACTGCTGGTTTATACTGGTATCAGACAGTCCTGGGAATTTGCACTTGTGTTCTTATGCTGACCTCTTCCCATTGTGATGTCTCTGGTGTTAGCAGGTTTGATGGCCTCTGATGGTCAGAGGGTTTGGGAGTAGGTATAGATGATGGGGATTCAATCTTGCACGCTACTTACTTCTCCTGTGTTCACTGTCTCTGTTGGCTCCATCTTTATTATCCAAATAAGCTAAGCAGCTAGGGAGTAGGCAAAAAGGTATCAAAACAGAGATGATCTGGTGGCCTCACCTAGTTCCTCTGAGCAGAGAGCAATGGGACGTTGGTCCTGTGCCCAGCTCAGCCCAGCTCTGCTGAGTTCCCTATCTCTGTTGGCTCACTGTTTGTGATCCAGGTATACCAAGCACCTGGGGAGAAGGTGGAAAAATACTGAGTACAGCACTGTTCCTGTGGGCCTGCTTAACAACTAGGGGAAAAGGACAGTGTTGGTGTTTTTGCCAAGCAGGACTCTACGTCCCAGAGTTCAGAAGTTCCCCACCAGCTAAGCATGAAGCTAGTTGTTAGATTGTGCACCCCTGCATGCATAAACTTGGGAGTTTTCTGTCAATTTATCCAGTGAACTGAGGTCAGATTACTTCTGTTTCAGACTGTGGCTTCTGTCCCATGCTAGAAGTCACAGAAGCTGATTTTTTGCTGGCCACAGTTCCCTCTGAGCTTCAGGAGTTCAGAAGGTGCCTGCCTCCCAGGCATGTGGCACTAGCCTTCAGAGTATCCAGCCATACCTTCAGTGACCTGTAACTTTTCTGTAGATTAGTTAGTTGGCCTGAGGCCAGACCCAACCATGCTCCACAGAGCTTAGTCCTCTCTCACTTGTGCATCACAGGTACTGGTGTTTTGTGGTTCTCAGCTCGGTCATCAGGTTGCTGTACAGTCACTGTTGTCCTACTGATCAAACAAGGTGAGGGTTCAGTGTCACCATCTTGGCTCTTCCGTGGCATTTTCTTTGTGAAGGTGCTTAGTGTTACAAACTTTCCTCTTAGCACTGTTTTCATTGTGTCCCATAAGTTTTTTTAAGTTGTGCTTTCATTTTCATTGAACTATATAAAGTTTTTATTTCTATTTTATTTAATGCTTGACCCAGAGGCCTTGAGTAGGGGTTGGTTCTGTTTCTATGAGTTTGTAGGCTTTCTGTTGTTAATGTTTTTGTTGAGTTTCAGTTTTAATCCATGGTGGTCTGATAATTTGCAAGGGATTATTTCTATCTTCTTGTATTGGTTGAGGTTTGCTTTGTTGTCAAGTATATGGTCAGTTTTGGAGAAAGTCCCATGAGGTTCTGAGAAGAAGGTATTTTCTTTTGTGTTTGTATTGTGTTTGTGTTGTGTAGATATTTGTTATGTCCATTTGATTCATGATGTCTATTAGTTTCATTATTTTTCCATTTGGTTTTTGTTTTGATGAACTGTCTATTGATGGGAGTCAGGTGTTAAAGTCTCCCACTATTAACATATGAGGTTCAATTTGCAATGTAAGAATTAGTAATGTTTATTTTATGAATATGGGTGCCTCTGTGTGTGGGACATAGATATTCAGGATTGAGACATCCTCTTGGTGTAATTTTCCTTTGATAACTATGAAGGGTCCTTCCCCATCTCTTTTGATTAATTTTGGTTGAAAGTCTATCTTGTTAGATAGTAGAATGGCTACACCAGGTTGCTTCTTGGGTCTATTTGCTTGAAACACCTTTTCCAGCCCTTTACTCTACGGTAATCTCTATCTTTATTGCTGAGGTATGTTTTTTGTATACTGCAGAGTGATGAATATTGTTTTTACATCAATTCTGTTACTCTTGTCTTTTTATTGGAGAGTTGAGGCCATTGGTATTGAGAGATGTTAATAACCAATGGTTGTTAGTTCCTGTTTTTTTTTTGGTTTTTGTTTGTGTTTTTTCTTATCTTGGTGGTGGTGGAGTGTGTGTGTGTGTGTGTGTGTGTGTGTGTGTGTGTGTGTCCTTTCTTTTGTTTATGTGCATGTTAGGTGTCAGGAACTTTTTAGTTTTAACATTTTCTTTGACTGCTGTATCAATAACTTTAACCATATGTACTACACTTGAGTTCTTTCTTCCATCTCTTTTATTCTGTTGTTGCTTGTATCTGCAATTGCTGTTCTCTTCCCTAGGTTTTTCAAATCCAAGATTTCCTCAGATTGTGTTTTGTTCCTTACTTCTAATTCTCTTTTTAAGTTTTACATAGTTTTATTCATTTATTTCTTTCTCCTGTTTGATTGAATATTCCTGTAATTCTTTATAGTATTTATTCAATTTCTTCATCTGCTTGAATGTATTTTCTTGTATTTCTTTGAGATGTTTATTTTCCTCCTTTAAGGCTTCTATCATTTTTATCACCTCAAATTTAAAATCTTCTTGCACTTTGTGGGTATTCATATCTCCAGGACTTGCTGTAGTAGAATCACTGGTTTCCAGTGGTATCATATGGTTTTGAGTTTTGTTGTTTGTCTTTTAGTGCTGGCCTCTACTCATCTGGTTGTCTCTAGTGATAGTAGGCCTGGAGGTTCCTCCAATGGGGTCACTGTCTGTGTGTGTACAACTTGGGCCAGGCAAGTCAGAAGCTACCAGAGAAAACTTCAAGCTAGAGCTTCTCAGAGGCCTTTGTAGGATGGTTGACAATGGGTATTGGAACCTGAACCCATCTCATCTCTACTGTGTTCCATGTTTATGTCCCAGTTGGGTCAGAAAGGAGAGGAGCAGGTTGAGAGAGCTTTCATCCAAAAGCTTCCCGGGTGACCCTCAGACCTCCTTGGTATTGGGAATAATGACTGTTGTGGTCCAAGCACAACTCACCTCTGCTGGTTCACTTTCTGTCATGGACCACTAGCTCAGTTGGGGATAGTCAGGGGTTCCTGGAGCATTGGTGAACAGAAATAAGGCAATGTGACACACAGACACGCCTTCATCTGAGTGTCTTTTGTAGCCAAGCAGTCTAGCATTATATACATTTCTTCTTTTGAAACAAGGGGTTTTGTGGTGGTTACACTTTCCACAGAGTAGTAGCCAAGCAGTGCCATAGGAGTAAGTGAGCAATCAAACATACACATTACAGATACAGAATGTAAAATTATTGTGTTGTAATTTTTTTAATTACAGCTTTGAATGAAACAATACAAAGTACATAGCAGAAAGATGTCATCTCTCCTAAGTTACTGGCTTGACATCAATATAAATGTGCTTTCTTTGTTCAGGGACAACATCCTCTTCCTAATGAAACTTGTGCCAAGTGCCTGTGTGTCAGGACATTTCTCTATTTTTCTCGTTCCTTCTACCTGGAGTCTTTTGAAATATTCCATTTCCTTATAAGCCACAGTGTAACTTATTAACTAATGATTAATTTCAGTCATGTCTCTTTTAATACGTGAAAGTGTAGCGGAACTACTTTGGCTCTGTGCCCCAGATGGGCCAGGCAAGTAAGAAGTGGGTGGCTGGAGAGAGGCCCAAGCCCAAAGTTGTTCAGGTAACCAAAAGGCCTTCTCTGGCTGTCAGCTAATGTGAGTTGTTGACTCTGCCAATCACAGCTCTGTCTGTTTGCTCTCTGTGTCCCAGATGAGCCAGGTCAGTAAGCAACCACAGCAACACTTCTAAAGGAAGCATTTCACTGGAGTTGGTTTATAGTTTCATGAATTTCGTTCATTAATATCATGGCAGGAAGCATACTCCAGGCAGACATGGTACTGAGGAAATAGATAAGAGACAACTCTGCACCAGCATATATATGCTAAAGGAATGGGATGTCTTATTTTATAAACCATGTACTTCAGGCAATGGACTGGACAAAATAAAAGATGTTCCTGGCCTTCCAGACCTCTCATTCAGTGGAAGAAGCGGATATCACATTATGGGAGACCCATTTATTCCTAAAAAAAAAAGGCACAACCCTGAAAACTAAGTCAAAGTAAATTGGGACCATATTAGCACATGGGTATATTAAAATGTTTTCAGGAAACCAGGCATGAAAACCTAATAAACACACCAAACCAAGAAATGAGGGCAATAATTGAACACAGACCCTATAAAAAGGAGAGCATATACTTCTGAAATGAAGATAGTTCCTATTGAATTGTCATCTGACCACCTAAAAGATGTCAATGGGCCAACAGACAGAGAAATTCAAACTATCTCATGAACTTCATCTCAGCATGGTTCTTATTGTCAATGCAACCTATAAAGAACTACCATCCAGGGGCAGGAGAGATAGCTCAGATGTTAAGAGCACTGACTGCTTATCCAGAGGTCCTGAGTTCAATTCCCAGTATCCACATGGTGGCTCACAACCATATATAATGTTATCTTATGCCCTCTTCATCAGATAAAGCATTTATATACAATAAATCAAATATATAAATCTTTAAAAAAAAAAACTACGATCCATGTCCCTCTGTCCTTTCCCTTATGACTTCCATGCATTTAACTTTGAAGCCCAACTCAAATTTTGGTCTGCACTGTAGCACCAGCAGCTTCAGCAGATTTCAGAAGGGTTCATTATTTAATCACCTGCACAGAGACTTTGCATTTCTTTCATCACTCTTTTTCTACTCAAGGATTCTGTGTCCTCTGATATGGCCTCTTTAAACTTTTGAAGACATACTGGAGCCTATACAATATAGACACGGAAATTCACTGTGTGGTTTTAATATATGATCTGACAGTTTTAACAGTTGTAGTTAAACATGTGTTTGCCAATAGCCAGCTATCAAAGAAAGGTAGAGGTACTTTACAAATTGCAGCCAATGAAGATGATACCTTTATGAATTTAATGTTATTCAATAAATTATGACATTGTACAAAGAGGAAAAACATGTGTCTGTTTCTGAGGTAACATGTTGACTTTCCTCAAGAACTTTTTCCTCACTTTAACCTGTGCATTTATTTCAGTAATGAGGAGATGAAAACTAGGTAGAGTTATAAGAATAGCCCTAGTAAAACATGTGATGTTGTTGAGGTGGGAATGAATTTAAATCTTGTGAAGAATTAAGACATTGCTGATGTTAGATAGAACCTAGTTAGATCTTAGCAAGTTTCAAGGTCGTTGACCTCCTCAAGGTTGGCAACTTGTAAAACTAAGACCTGAAATTTGAGGAGTCAGGTTTATGGTCAAATTAATGTGATATGAATTGTGTCTCTGGCCCATGGTAAATATGACATTCTAAACTCCCCAACAGTATATAGTAATAAATATATAACAGATATAGTAATAAGATTACTATATAACAGAAGGTTTTATGGTAAAGAACACAAAATGAACTGTTATCCCCTCCTTTAATAGTTTATTGAAATATGTCTATTAGTCACTTGAAAATGCTCCTCAGCAAAGCTATTTTAGAAACCTCATGATATGATCTAAAACACACTTAACAATGTAAATTGGTACGCTGGCCATTGTCTCCTCAAGAGAATGTTCTACTCTGTGATGGCCCCGTTGTCCACTGCCCACTTTAACCCTTGACCATGTATCACTTTATCTTGTAGCAAAATACATCTATAATCTATACTACATTCTGTGTATTTTCTGATGTTTTTCAACAGAGATCACAGTGACCAGAGAGGAGAATGGAAATCAGAGTTAGATACCACTATCTGAAATATAGAGTCTGATGATGTGCAACTGCCAGAAACCAAGTCATGCAATATCTCATAAACAAGAGTAAGACACTTTGACTTCATCTTGTTGACATGAGAAGTAATTAGTGATCAGGAGCATCTGAAATGCTCTGGGGAGAGGAGGAAAACCCAAAATTTCCTTACTAACACTTATTGCTTCCCCTGAAGCCAAGATGTGAATCCAATTACTGGTTCATGACTGTACTGAGCATATGAGTTAAGTCCATCAAATCAATGAACTGCAGGAATTTATTCAAGTAAGAGAGAAAACAGTTCCCTCCATTGCTCCATGAAGCATTAATTTCCCCAATTGTTGGTCATTGTTTTTTGCCATTAGAAGGAAATCAGTGTAAGCACATTAATCAAAAGGGATATAGTGAAGTAGAAGAATGGTAAAGATTGTGAGATTAAGGATCTATTATTGGAAACCTGCCCCATGTACAGTAACACTGGAATCCATTCCAATAAAATATATTTGCAATAAAGACAAATTAATATTGAGAGAAAAATAGCAATTTAAATGCAGAGCTTCTGACATGAAACAGGGACACAGAAAACTGAGTAGGTCTCAGGTAAAGGCTGTGCCATCTTGAGCCACAGATTGAACCAGTAAATACAACATAATAAAGGGCATTTCTGTTCTTCCAGTCTTCCTGAATGCTCACAGAAGTGTTCCATCTACTGTGCAATTTAACTTCATACATTGTGTTTTTACTTCTAACCTTAAATCGTTTTTCTACATATTATTTTATTTTACAGTTTTGGCTTACTTAAGGTCTATCATGTAATACTTGTGTAGATGGCATTATCTATCACATCACTTTTCAGCTTCAGAGACCACTGCTTATTTTCTTCCTTCCTTCCTTCTTTCCTTATTTCTCTTTCTTTATTTCCTTCTTCCTTTTCTAACCCCCTCTCTCTTTTTTAAACAGCATTCCTCTGTGTAGCCTTGGCTGTCTTGGAATCAATTTGTATACCAAGCTGTCCTCAAACTCAGAGATCCTTCCTGCATCTGCCTTCCTGAATGCTGGAATTGCAGTGCTTACTTTCTAATTAGAGCCATTTTCTCCATTCAAGTTCGAAAGGGTAGAAGAATAAACTATCTAGATCTTTCTTCTTTGAACAGAACTCATGTTGTACTACTGTTTGTACTGCTAGGTGATAACTCTGAAAGTGCTAGCCATGAATTTATGAGATCTTGTGTGTCATGGTTTTATTAAAAATGTCCCCCATAGGTGCATATATTTCCATGCATGGTTCTAAATTTTTGAACTGTTGGAAGGGATTAGGAGACAGAGACCTTGTTGGAACAGGACTCCGTGTGGAGATCTGATCCTGATAGAGGAAGTGAATCACTCTGAGATTTCAAAGGCCCCACCATATCTTCTCTCTCTCCTCTCTCTCTCTCTCTCTCTCTCTCTCTCTCTCTCTCTCTCTCTCTCTCTCTATCTATCTATCTCTCTCTCCTGATTATCAGGATGTAGCACTTTTGGCTTTTCCAGCACTCTGCCTGCCTGTCTGTTGCCACAGCCCCGCATGATAATGAGCTAAGCATCTGAAATTGTAAGCAAGCCTCCAATTAATTTTTCTTTTATAAGAATTATCTTGGGAATGTTGTCTCTTCACAGCACTAGAACACTAAGACAGAATTTGGTACCATGAGTTGGGTATTAGCTGTGGCAGAACAGACCATTTTGTTTGTTGAATAAATATAGAAAACATTGATTATTTGGCCTAAAAAGGATAGTGGAATGTTTTAATTGTGGTTTAATGTGTGATCCTAATAATAATACAGAAAATAATAGTGCTGAGAACACTAACAGTGATTTGAACTGTGCTGGCCAAGCTCAAGAGGTTTCAGAGGGGATAGGTATTAGCAGCTGACATTTTGATATTTTATGATATTTTGGCAAACAATGTGGCTTATCTTTGTCCTAAAATTTTTTTAATTTGATAGAATTTCATTTTATTTCTCTTTTATTTAAGTAATTTATCCAAATTACATCTCAATTGTTAACCCCTCACTTTTATCTTCTTGTTTCTGCATCCCTCTCTGTTTCACCATATTCTCCTCCCCTACGTCTGTGACAAAAGGGGATCTCCTCCCCAACCATATGATTACAGGCTATCAGGTCACATCCTGGTAGCCTGCTCACCCTTACTCTGAGTGCCACCAGGCCTCCCCACACAGGGAAATGGTCAAATAAGTGGCACCAGAGTTAATTTCAGAGTCAGTCCCTGCTCTCTACACAACTGTGGAGAATGTGCTGTCCATTGGCTAGATCTGGATAAGGGTTCTAGGTTTATTGCATGCATTGTTCTTGGTTGGTACTGTAGTTTTATCAAACTCTCTGAGTCTAGATCCTCCAGCCTTAATGGTCTTCTTGTGCATATTTAGGAGCATTTGGATAGTTCTATTTCCCATTCTCCCTTACCTTTCTCACCTGAAGTCCCCAAAAGAAGTCCCATTATCTATCCCAATCCCCTGCTAAGTGAAGATCTTCACCTGTTGGGCTAGTGTCCAATTATAAATGAGTATATACCATGTGTATCTTTCTGGGTCTGGGTTATCTCATTCAGTATGATCATTTCTAGTTCTATCCATTTGCCCACAAATTTCAAGATTTCCTTCTTTTTAATAGCTGAGTAGTATTCCATAGTGTAAATGTCCCACAGTTTCTTTAGCAATTCTTCAACTGAGGGACATCTACATTATTGGTGGCACACGCTTTTAATCCTAGCACTCGGGAGGCAGAGGCAGGTGGATCTCTGTGAGTTCAAGGTCAGCCTGGTCTACAAAGGGAGTCCAGGACAGCCAAGACTACACAGAGAAACCCTGTCTCAAAAAAAAATCCAAAAAACAAAAACAAAACAAAAAAACAAACAAATAAGGCTGCTGTGAACATGGTTGACCATATATCCTTGTTGTGTGGTGGAGCATCTTTTGGGTATATTCCAAGGAGTGGAATAGTTGGGTCTTGAGGTAGACCTATTTCCAGTTTTCTGAGAAAGTGCCACATTGATTACCAAAGTTGTTATATGAGTTTTCATTGCAACCATCAAAGAAAGAGTGTTCCCCTTTCTCCACATTCTTGCCAGCATGTGCTGTCACTTGAGTTTTTTATCTTAGCCATTCTGATGCATGTAAGATAGAATATCAGGGTCATTTTGATTTGTATTTCTCTGATCACTAAGAAAGTTCAGCATTTCTTTAAGTGTTCCTCGCCCATTCAATATTCCTCATTTGAGAATTTTTTGTTTAGTTCTGAGCCCCACTTCTTAATTGGGTTATTTGGTTTTGTGGTGTTTAATATCTTGAGGTCTTTATATATTTTGGATATAGTCTTTTTGCTAGATGTAGGGTGGATGAAGATTTCTTCCTAGCCTGTAGGCTGTTGTTTTGTACTGCTGACAGTGTCTTATGCCTTAAAGAAACTTCTTAGCCTCATGCAGTCCCATTTTGTTGAGGTCCCATTTATTTATTGTTGACCTTAGAGCCTGGCTGTTACATTTCTGTTCAGGATGTTGTCTCCTGTGCCAATGAGTTCCAGGTTCTTCCTTACTTTTTTGTCTAACAAATTTCATGTCTCTAGTTTTATGTTGAGGTCTTTAATCCACTTGGACTTCAGTTTAGTGCATGGTGATAAATATGGGTCTAATTGCATTTTTCTACAGGTAGACATTCAGTTAGACCAGCACTATTTGTTAAAGATGCTATCCATTTTCCATTGAATAGATTTGGCTTCTTTGTCAAAAATCAAGTGTCTATATGTGTATGAATTTATTTCGGGGTCTTCAATTCAATTCCATACGTTATCCAGCCTATTGCTATGACATTACCATGCTGTTTAGTTACTGTTGCTCTATAGTACAGCTTGAGATTAGGTATGGAGATTCCTCCAGAGGATCTTTTATTGTATAGGACTGTTTTGGCTATTCTGGGTTTTGTTTTTCCATATGAAAATAAGAATTAATGTTCAATTTCTTTAAAAACTGCATAGGTATTTTGATAGGGATTGTATTGAATGTGTAAATTGTTTTTGGGAAGATGGCCATTTTTACTATGTTAATTCTCCTGATCCACAAACAATGGAGATCTTTCCATCTTCTGATGTCGTCTTCAATCTCCTTCTTCAAAGATTTGGTGTTTTTTTCAAACAAGTCTTACACTTGCTTGGTTAGCCTTCCTCCTAGATACTATTTATTGCTTGTGGCTATCATGAAGGGTGTAGTTTTCCTAATTTCTTTCTCAGCATGACTGTCACTTGTATACAGGAAGGCTACTGACTTTTTAGAGTTAATTTTTTATCCAGCCACTTTGCTGAAGGTGTTTATCAGCTGTAGGAGTTCTCTGGTGGAATTTGGGGGGTCACTTATGTACACTATCATGTCATCTGTAAATAGTGATAATTTGACTTCCTCCTTTCCCATTTGAATCTACTTTATCTCCTTTGGTTGCCTTATTGCTCTAGCTAGAACTTCAAGACCTATGTTGAAGAGATATGGAGAAAGTGGGCAGCCTTGTCTGGTGCCTGATGTTAGATGAATTTCATTGACTTTCTCTCCATTTAATATGATGTTGTTTATTGGCTTGTTGTATATAGCCTTTATTATGTTAGGTATGTGCCTTGTTTCCTTGATCTCTCCAAAACTCTAAATATGATTGAGTGTTGGATTTTGTCAAATGCTTTTCAGTCATCTAAGGAGATTATCATGTGATTTTCTTTCTTTCAGTTTGTTTATATGGTGAATTACATTGATGGATTTCCATATAATGAATCATCCCTGCATGCCTGCAATGAATCGTAATTGGTCATGGTGAATGATATCTTTGATATGTTTTGGGATTTGGTTTGTGAGTATTTTATTGAGTATTTTTGCATGAATGGTCATAAGAGAAATTGGCCTGAAATTCAGTTTCTTTATTGGGTCTTTGTGAGGTTTAGGTATCAAGGTAACTGTGGCCTCATAGAATGAGTTTGGTAATGTTCCATCCATTTCTATTTTGTAAAGTAGCTTAAAGAATATCAGTATTAACTCTTCTTTGAAGGTATGGTAGAATTTTATACTGAAACCATCTGGCCCTGGGCTTTTTTTTTTTTTTTGGTTGGGAGAATTTTAATGACTACTTCTATTTATGTAGGAGAAGTAGGACTATTTAATTTGTTTATCTGATCTTGATTCCAGTTCTGCAAGTGGAATCTATCAATAAAATTGTTCATTTCCCTTAGACTTTCAAATTTTTGTCATATAAGCCTTTGAAGTAGGACCTAAGGATTCTTTGTATTGCTTCATTGTCTCTTGTTATGTCTTGCTTTTCATTTCTGATTTTGTTGCCTTGGATAAGTCATTCTGCCTTTTAGTTGTTTGGCTAATGGTTTGTCAGCTTTTTTGACTTTCTCAAAGAACTAGATCCTGGTTTTGTTGACTCTTTGAAATGCTCTCTTTGTTTCTAATTTATTGACTTCAGCTTGAGTTTGATTAGTTCCAGACATCTACTCCTTCTGGGTGTTTCTGTTTCTTTTTTTCTATCACTTCCTGATGTGTCATTAAGTTGCCTATATGAGATGTTTCCAGTTTCTTCAAGAAGACACTTAGTGCTATGAATTTTCCAATTAGCACTGTTTTCAATGTGTTCCATAAATTTGGGTATGTTGTTCCTTCATTTTCATTGAATTTTAGGAAGTCCTTAATTTCTTTATTTATTCCCTGACCCAGTTTTCATTAAGTAGAGAGTTGTTTAGTTTCCATGTGTGTATAGGCTTTTTGTTATTTCTGTTGTTGAAGTGCAGCCTAAACCATGGTGAACTGATGGAATACAATGGATTATTTCAATCTTCTTAAATCTGTTGAGGCTTGCTTTGTGACCTACTATATTATCAATTTTGAAGAAGGTTCCATGAGGTTCTGAGAAGAAGAGATAATCTTTTTTGTTTTGGTGAAAAGTTCTATAGATATCTGATAGATTCATTTGATTCATGACATCTGTTAGTGTCATTATTTCTAAGTTTAGTTTCGGTTTTGTTGACCTATCGTTTGGTGAAAGTGAGGTGTTTAAGTCTTAAACTATAAATGTGTGGGAATTATTGTGTGCTTTAAGCTTTGTTAGTATTTCTTTCACAAATGTGGGTGCCCTTGGATTAGGAGCATAGATGTTCAGAATTGTGATGCCATCTTGGTTGACTTTACCTTTGTTGAGCATGAAGTGTCCTTTCTCATCTCTTTTGATTGATTTTGGTTGAAAGTCTATTTTATTAGACAGTAAAATTGCTACACCAGCTTGCTCTTGTGTTCACTTTCTTAGAATACCTTTTTCCAGCCTTTTACCCTAAGGTAATGTCTGTCCTTGTGGCGGAGATGTGTTTCTTGAATGCAGAAGAATATTGGGTCGTGTTTATGCAACCATTCAGTTAGTCTCTGTCTTTTTATTGGAGAATTGAGATCATTGATGTAGAGGGATATTAATGACCAGTGACTGGTAAGGCCCTTGATTTTGATGTTTGTTGCAGTAGAGTGTTTGTGTCATCATGTTTTGTAACAGTGAATTTATCTATTTCCTGTGTTATATTGGTTGTAGTTTATCACTTTGGGTGGGTGTTTTCCTTCTAGTGACATCTGTAGGGCCAGATTTGTCGATAGGTACTTTTTGAATTTGTTTTTGTCATGGAATAATTTGTTTTCTCTATCAATGGTTATTGATAATTTTTCTGGGTATAATAGTTTGGACTGGCATTTGTGGTCTCTTAGGGATTGTAGGACCTTTGGTCAGGCTCTCCTGGTTTTTATGGTCTCTGCTGAGAAGTCAGATGTAATTTTGATAGGTTTGCCATTATATGCTACTTGACCTTTTTCCTTTCTGCTTTTAATATTTTTCCTTGTTCTGTTGATTTTGTGTTTTGATTTATTGAAGGTTGGATGTTCTTCTCTGGTCCATTCTATTAGGTGTTCTGTAGTCCTGTTGTATATTTATATGCATCTCCTTTAAATTGGGGAACTTTTCTTCTACGGTTTTGTTGAAAATATTTTCTGATCCTTGGAGCTGGGCATCTTCTCTTTCCTCAAAGCTTATTATCCTCAGGTTTTGTATTTTCATGTTGTCTTTGATTTCTTGGATATTTTGTATCAGGAATTTTTCAGATTTAACATTTCTTTGATAGTTGCATCAAATTCTTCAATTGTATATTCTACTTCCAAGACTCTTTCCTTCATCTCTTGAATTCTGTTACAGAATCTTACCTCTGCATTTTCTGTTTTCTTCTCTAAGTTCTCTCATTTGCAGATTTCTTTTGTCTGTGCTTTTAACATTGTTTCCATTTTCATCTTCAGATCTTGAACTGTTTTATTGATTTCCTTCATATGACTGTTTTTGTTTTCCTGGGTTTCTCCCGGTGCCACTCTATAGGCCTTTTTTAATGTCTTCAAGCTGTTTGGCTGCATCTTCCTGCATTTGTTTACAGATTTTACTCTTTTCCATTATCACCTTCATTACTAAGGATTTGAAGTCATTATCTTGTGTTGCATTTATGATTGAGTTCCCATGGTTGAATTCTTTGGCATAGCTGGGATTTGGAGATGTCATATTATTTTGGGCTTTGTTGTTTGGGGTTTTTATATTGGCCTTTAGTCATCTAGATGTCCCTGATGTTGGGAGGTAGTTTTTGGTGTCCATCACTGGCTGTTGAGAGCAGCTTGTTGGTGTCTATAGGTCAAGAACCCTCACCTGTGGGGATGAGGGAACCTTTACTTGGATCATGTAGATGACCTGGTTTCAGCTCCATACCTTGGGTTCCACACAAGGTTAGCAGAGGCAGGTCCTCATGCTCTGCAGGCCAAGGATCAGCTTGAGGTAGTGTAGATAAAGCCAGTTATCCTTCCTTTGGCTGAGCTTTGAAAGCCCTGCTCTCAGGCACTGGGCCTTTGTGGGCCTAGCCTCAGTCCATGCTAGAGTGCTAGAACCCCTGCTGGCTGTGGAAGTTGGCTAGGCTTCTGTGTTATCCCTTAAGGCAGGTTCAGTCCCATTTGATCAAGAGTAGGAACTCATGCTGGGTTGGACCAACTGAATAGGCTCTGCCTGAGCTTGCTGGATTGAGGTGGCTGGCTAGGTTTCTGCCTGATCCATTTAGATGATGCCACCTTAGATCAGTGAATCTGAGAGTAGAGCTATGGAGCTGTAGCTGGAGAATGTGTCCACAGCTGCCTGGGTCCCTGTGTTGGCCTGGGTCCTTCAGTGGACTTCTGAACCAGATCTATCCCAAATCCACACCATCAGCTCCCCCTTAGCCAGCGGACACTGATGCTGTTTCTCTGTGGCCCACAGATCAGACAGAGAGGCCTGTTTTAAGTTAACAAGAAACTGAAGCTTATCATGGAGACCACTATGCTTATTTAGCCAGGCCTCTTCACAGACCGGGTATGGAACCAATACAAAAGCAAGAAGTGTGTTGTAGTCAACAAAATTGAAAGGAGTTGAAGATCTAAAGAACACTTTGGATTCAGATATGAAAGCACAGAATTTGGACTTTGCCTTGCTTGATTTTTTTGCCTCTGGACTAGCTTTTTTTTTTTTTTTTTTTTTTTTTTTTGCTATGCAGCAGACTAATACACAGGACAGTGTCCCATCACTGCATGAAACATTATTCATACAGACTATAACATTCTCATCATAAAAGAGATGTCCTCAGAATTTTACAACCTTTTAAAGGTCTCATCTCTTAAAAAAATTGTTTATATATGTTATGTACGTGGGTGTTATGTCTTTGTGTACATTTGCACACCAGAAGAAAGCATCAGATCCCATGAGACATCAGACCCTGTAGTGGTTGTAAAATGCCATGTGGGTGTCGGAGGTCTTTGGAACTTTGTCAAGTAAAAGCTCTATAATTTGTCCTCATGTCTGTGACAACTCCTAGCAGGATGGGATACTGAGACTGAAATGGTCGCATCCTGTAGCTGACTGGACTTCCGGTGGAGGGAAGGAGACATTAACCATCCAGAAAACCACTGACCCAAAATTTATCCTTCCTACAAGTTGTGTTTGGATAAAAGATAAAACAGAGATTGTGGAAATGACCAACAAGTTAATGGCCAAACTTGAGATCCACTAAATGGGAGATACCTAACCTCTGACACTATTGATGATACTCTGGTATACAAAGAGAACTATTAATGTTTTTAAATTTAGTATAGTGACCTCTGAAATGGAAGTCAGTAAATCCTACCTAACCTGAGCAGAAACTCTAAGATTTATTTTAATTTCTTTTCCATTGCTGTGATAAAATACAATGACTAAAGCAAATTACTAGAGGAAGGGTTTATTTTGACTTATAGTTCCAGGTTATAGTTCACCACTGGGAAGAAATAATAGTAAGAGCTTTAGGGAGTTGGTCACACTAGCAAGCTATTTCTCAGTCCTCATCTCAACTTCATATATTCCATAATCTCCTACCCAGGGAATGGCCTTACCCATGTTTAAGTTGTGCCTTCTTACATCAATTATATAAAAATAATCAAGACAATCTCCCAAAGACATGCTCAGAGGACCATCTACTAAGTGATTCTAGATTCTATCAAACTGACAGTTAATTAACCAGCAAAGACTGACACCAGAAATTGTAAGATTTTTTTTTTAGAAGAGAAGTTATTTCTCAACTTCCTAATTGTGGTTAAACTTATCAACACTGTAGTGTAGGACAGGAATCCATTCTTGCAACCCAACTTCTGTGGCCTAGGGTCTGCCCTTAGTGTGCTAATGTATGACACTGTGCTTGACCTTGCTTCACTATAGCATTCCAGGGTTCATTAATTTAAAACTGACCCCTGATTGCAGAATTTACCACCCATTAACAATTGTTTTCACCACCGGTAAAGGAAAATACTGGTTCCTACTCTCCTAATATGCAGAGTGGCTTCCCATGGAGATGAACATCATCTAGTTATAGAGGAGGCTCAACTATTAATATATAAAATGAAACCATTTTGCATAATGATGACCAACAAATGAGGCTATGTCAAGCCCCTCTTTCCTCTTGAATGTTACTTCTAGTTTTAGAGATTTCTAAAGTGTGTAAGAATTATCCCTGTTCACTTTTCAACTTGTTTCACATATAATACACAGCTTTTCCCTTTCATAGTTCCTCCCAGTCCTGTTGCATGCTCACCTTCTGATTCTACCTGGTTGTGGTACCTGGCTCTCACTATCTTCCCTCCCTAAAGGCAGAATACAAAGGAAGTATAAGAAAGAGACATCATCTCATGTGGATGAAGGTCTTGTTTCCTCATTGTGAGTGCACGGCATCTATTCTGGCTCACAGTGGTGCTCATTTCCTCTTGTCCAGTAAAGAAGCTCAGTCCTCCCCAGCAACTCTAGAATTGAACAGCTAGTTGGGAGATATGACATATGGAGTCCCACAAACCTATACAGGGTTTTTCTTTCTTACCTCCATGAAAAGGTCAGGCCTCACCTTACCACTTGCTCTCTCTATATAAGATACCCATCTTTCTCTTTCTTTTTGTGACAACACAGACACAAACTAATAGGCATGATAGTAATCAACTGAGAGACCATTCTTAACAATTTGCCCCACTTATTTCACCTGTACAAGCAGGTCATTTGGGACCTGTTACTCTCCCATCATCTTTTATACAAGACATCATTAATGTAAGAAAAATACAGTTTTTTCAAACACATTGCATTACACTTTCTAGCATCACCCTGCCTGTTCCTTGATCTTCAGTTATATTAAGAACAAAGAGAAGGGAAAAAACAAAGGCATGACAACAGAAAGTCAGTGTTAGATCAATTATAGTAACGAGATTGTAGAGATTTTCAGTTGTTTTTCTAGTAAACTACGTGGATATAGCTTCTGCCAATTTTGACAGTTTTTTGAATCTATATTATTTTGCTGCATGCTGAATCTTATTACTTACTTAGAAATCTGGTGATGTAAAGGTAATTACTGGATGGATCTTTTGAAAAAGAAAGCTACAATTTTGTAATCCATAATGACTTTCAGATGTTATATCCTCAACCCAGGTATGATGGCTCATGCCTGTAATCCCAGAACTCAGGAGGCAGAGCCAGACAGATCTCTGTGAGTTCAAGTACAGCCTGGTCTACAAATTGAGTCCAGGACAGCTAGGGCAACACAGAGGAACTTTGTCTCAAAAAAAAAAACAAAAAACAAAAAAAAAAAAAAACAAAACCAGATGTTATAGCTTCAAATTTCATCCCATTATGATTTTTTTTTTTGAGGGGACTATTTCAAGACAGGGATTCTCTTTGTAGAGTCTTTTTGTGCTTTAGATATCAAGGTGATGGTGGCATCATAAAATGAGTTGAGTAATGTTCCTTCTGTTTCTACTTTGTGGAAAAGTTTAAAGATAATTCATATTAGCTCATCTCTGAAGGTCTTGTGGAATTCTGTACTAAATCCACCCAGTCTTGGGCTTTTTTTTTGGGGGGGGGGGAAATTTTGATGATTTCGTCAATTTCCTTAGGAGATATAAGACTATTTAATTTGTTTAGCTGATCTGGGTTCAATTTCAGTAGTTGGTATCTATCAAGAAAATTATCCATTTCATTTAGGTTTTTAAATTTTGTGGCATATAGGCTTTTAAAGTACAACTAAAGATTCCTTGGATTTCCTCACTGTCTGTTGTTATTCCTCCCTTTTCATTTCTGATTTTGTTGATTTGATTATTCTCCCTTTGTGTTTTAGTTTGGCTAAGAGTTTGTCTATCTTGTTGATTTTCTAAAAAACAACAACAACAACAACAAAAAACCCAGCTCTTTGTTTTGTTGATTCTTTGAATCATTCTCTTTGTTTCTATTTTATTGATTTTGGCCCTGAGTGTAATGATTTATGATTTCCAGCCATCTACTGCTCTTAGTTGAGTGTGATTCTCTTTGTTCTAAAGCTTTCAGGTGTATTGTTAAGTTGGTAATATTGTATCTCTCTAAGTTCTTAATAAAGGCACTTTGTGATATGAATTTTCCTCTTAGCATTGCTTTCATTGTGTCCCATAAGTTTGGGTATAGTTTGCCTCAGAATTCATTGAATTTTAGAAGGCTTTTATTTATTTATTATTTCATTCCTTACCCAAATATCATTGAGTAGGGAGCTGCTCTGTTTCCATATGTTTGTACACATTCTGTTATTTTTGTTGTTATTAAGATCCTGCTTTAATCGTGGTGGTCTGATAGGATGCAAGGAATTATTTTGATCTTTTTGTATCTGTTGAGGTTTGTTTTGTGACCAATTATATGGTCAATTTTGGGGACGGTTCTGTGATGTGCTGAGAAAAATATGAATTATCTTGTGTTTGGGTGAAAAGTTCTGTATATATCAGGTAGGTCCCTTTGGTCCATGAAGTCTATTAGTTTTGTTGTTTCTCCATTTAATTTCCACTATGCTGATCTATCTACTGGTGAGAATGGGGTTTTGAAGTGTCCCACTATTAAAATGTGAGGTTCAATGTGATATTTAAACTTTAGTAATGTTTCTTTTATGAATGTGGATACTCCTGTATTTGGGGCATAGATGTTCAAAATTGAGACATCGTCTTGGTCTTTTTTTTTTTTTTTTTCCTTTCATGACTATGAAGTGTCCTTCCATATCTTTTTTGATTAGTTTTGGTTGAAAGCCTATTTTATTAGATACTAGAATGTCTATTCCAGTTTGTCTCTTTAGTCCATTTGTTGGGAATACCGTTTTCCAGCCCTTTACTCTAAGGTAATGTTTATCTTT
>OU015749.1:65776695-65792985 GCA_907169655.1 Acomys percivali | reverse complement strand
AGCATTCCTTACCCAGTTTTCCAGAGACCTTTAACACACTTCACATATTGTATTGATAGGGATTTTTTTTTTTTTTTAGTAGAATCACACCTAGCCTCTTAGTGTCACATAATGTTTGTCATGGCAAGGCTTCCACAATTCTTAGAATCTTGTCATTCTCTTTCATTTCTTTTAAATTCTCCTCCCTCTGACAATCACCACCAAGATACTCCCTATTTGTTTGGCCTTCTTAATCAATACTCTAATCAGAGGGTCTGCCCAGGTTTGATCTGTGTTGGCCCCAATAATCATGGTATGAACTGCTGTCTTCAGGTCCAGAGGGTGGGTAAACATCATCTGATTTCAGGTGCCTAAGACTGCAGATGAAAGAGAAAGAAGCTGGGAGGGGGAGTAGTTCTGGAAACTTAATTTTGTTACCTTATTTTCTAATAGCAACATATCAGAATGTATCTTTGTGCTAAGGAGAACAGGACCTCTGCTGACAGGTATCAGTGTGATACTAAAATAATGGGATAATAGATATTTAATGAGTTGGAATAGCGATAGAGAAAGAATAAAAAATATTAAGGATGGCCTAAGGTGAGAGGGTATGAATAAAACTGGTTTCATCCTGCTTGGACTGATATGATACAAGTGAAGGACAGGGATTTCTGAAGTCAGATAAAATTTTCATCTATTATTTACCTGTTCTAGAATGGTACAGCAAATAACTAAACAAAATGCTAGACTGTTTTTGCCTAGTCTTAGGGTTGAAAGGCAATGGATGTTATTATAGCTTTGTGTAGACTTTTGTTTAATGTGAAAGTCAAAACACTAAAAGTAGAGGTTAACTAACCAAGAAATGTAAAATGAAATAAATTGTAAGAGCGCACTCTCCCTATGTCTAACTAAATCAAGATTCAACAGTCTTATACCAAATAGCCTGAAGTACAGTGTATAAACTTACAATTCTGGAAATTTTTGCTTTGTTAAATAGAGATGAATATGGAAGACTCTCCAAAGTTTCTCCTTAACAATAATATAGAATTAAAGATTACAGATTTGTTTTGGACTCAAAATAATTTATTAAAGGAACTCATTATTGTAATTACATCTAGATTACAGTCCTTCTGGATTATAGCTTTGAAGGTTGCTAGGACATGAATATTTACTAACTAGCAAGCCACATCAGGAGAAAAGGTTGTGACCATCTTTGTCCCCAAATGAGAGGATCCTAAACAATAGTGCTCTTCAGACTGACAGTTGAAGCCTGACAAAGTGTGATTCTGGACTTAGGATCTATGACTGTCTCTCTGAGCTGGGCTCCTATACTAGGCAAAAAGGTTTCATTGTCAACTTGACAGCATATGGAATTACCTAAGAGATAGACCTTCAAACACACCTGGTGAGGGATTACTTTGCTTATGTAGGTTTATGCTAATTACATAATTGATGAGGTAAGACCCATCCTAAAAGTGGGCTGGAATTCTGGAAATTACAAAAGAGAGAAAGCTAGCTGAGCACAGGCATACATGGCTCTCTGCTTCTTTACCTTGGCTGTAATGTGACAAGCTGCATCAAACTCCTGTTGCTCTGACTTCCCTAGTATGATGGACTATATTTTTGAACTGTGAATTAAAATAAACTCTTCCTTCTTTAAGTTCCTTTTAGAGTTTTTATCACAGCAACAGGAAATTAACTAAGGCAGCCTACAAAACCATCTACTGATAGTAAAGGCAGCAGATGGCTAGGTAAAAACAAAAGTAAGCCTATTTATCCAAAGGATCACCCTGTGTAGCGTGCCTCATGGTGTTCCCATATGCATTTCACCCATTGGCTAAAGTTGATGACAGAAATGGCAGTCAAGAAAAAGAAAAGTGACTTTCTTTCCTGAGCAAAACCTACTAATGTGGTTAGGAACATTTCATTTTAAGCTTTACTTTGTGTGTTTTCTTGGGTGGATGCAAATATTAAGAGCAGTTGTTTCATCCTTTTACCATGGGCTTAACTGCCTTGTGAGCTTACTGTGATTTCAATGTGTGATATAACCAAGAAGAATAAAAAGTAAATTGCATTCCTAGCCATATGCCTACAGGTGACAAATTACTTAGCTGGAATATACTGTCATTTGGCCAACATGCATCAATAAAATTGTATTTCCTTGATTAAAAAAACACATTTTATTTGGTGTTTTCTTTGGAGATGAAAGTGAAAATGTACAAGCTGTAGGCATCAGAACTTCCATTTGCACAAATAAGAATTGAATCATGAAAATATAGCTTCTTCTAGTGTGAAGATGACCTTTTCTACTAGATATGAGGAAACTGGGTACTTTTTCTAACTCAGGCATTATGAGCTTAGATCAGGTGCACCTGATCAGCTCATTGTGCACCTGAGCTCTAGAAATAGAAATACAATTTTGTCCTTTGCAAGGATCAAAGACAGGGTTGACTTGGAACAATCTTAGGATGCATGAAGCCAGTGGACTGAATAAGTTAATGGATAAAACCTGACCCAGCCCTGAGGTTTCTGGATCCAAGATGGCAGCACATACACATAACTTGTCTGGTCAGAAGGACATCAATGACTATTCAATTATTCAACAACCGAAGGGCTGATCTGAGAACAACAAAACATCAACTCTGGTGACTCTCAGGTGAGAGGGATCCAAATTTCGTGTAGCATGGTTGTGTCCAGCCCCTGGCTACTGGGCAAAAGCACAAAGCTCCTGGTTCCCACAGAAATGGGTGCACAGCCTCCAAAGCCTATTGCCTCATGTCCAGCTGGTGGGAAGATCTGTGTACTCCTTTGTGTACAGAACTAGCTGGGGACTGCGAAATCACCAGTGTCTGTGGGTCCTAGTACCAAGAAGACTCCATAGTCAGGATCACAAGTGGGTGTGATCTCATGTCACTTAGAAAAGCCACAGAGAGAGCTCCTGGGTGCACAACAGCCACTGTGCCCTTGTGCCTGCCACATGCATGGCTGGCAGACAACTATTGAACCTCAAAGTGCACAGAACTAGCTTGAGACTGAAGAATCACCAGTGTCTGGATTCTAGCACTGACCAGACCCCACAGTCGGGATCACAAGCAGATCTGATCTCAGGTCACTGAGAAAAGCCAGAGAGAGCTCCTGTGTTCCCTAACAGCCATGTATGACTAATCTGACAATATTGTCTAAGCAAATCTAGTAAATCCTCATTAATCAAATACAGCAACAAAAAATTAACTAAGACAACCTGTTTGTTAAAAGATAGAATATTGGTTCCAAAAAGACAACATTTAAGTATGGAAGATAAAATATAAATATGTATTTGTATCTTGTAGGATGACAAATAGTTCTATTCTTTGCCAGATTTTGTATGTTTAATGTTTTTAAATTAATGTTTTAATGTTTTTTTAATGTTTACTCATAGAAGCACAGGTATATTTTGTACTTAATATGTTAGGCTCCCTTTTGGTTAAAGCTCTAGTGCACATGCATGTGAAGGCCAGATCACAAGCCAGATGTCTTCCTCTGTCCTTGTCTACCTTAATGCTTTGAGACAGTGACTCACTGAACCAGAAGGCTGCCATTTCTGCTAAGGTAGCTGGCCTAGTCTTGACCTTCTTGACAGTAGCCTTCTCTGCCTTCCAATGCTGGTATTATGAGTGCACACAGCCATGCCCATGGTTTCTGGGAACTCAAACTCAAGTCTTCCTACTTTGATAGAAAGTGGTGTTACCTACTGGGCCAGAAAAAAATTTGTGAATATGTGTGTGTGTGAGCCACACATTGCTGGGTGTCCCAAATTGCTCTCTGGCTTAGTTATGATGGGGTCTCTCACTGACCCAATGGCTCACCAATCCAATTGGACTAGCAGACCACAAAGTCTCAAGGGTTCTTGTCTGTAACTCTCCAGCATTGTGATTACAAGGATGCCACTGCATTTAGCTTCATATGAGGCTACTAGGGATTTGAACTCAGGTTCTCATGTTTGAGAGGCAAGCACTTTACTGAGTCAGCCATCTTCTCAACACCTCATTTCCTTTAAAAATTTGGTACATACTTTTACTTGATGAAAAGCTGAAGTGAAAATATTTGGCTCATGCTTTATTCTGGTTATGTTTTACTTAGATGGTAAATCTTTTAAGGCTCACCACAAGTCCAATTTCTTCAATGAAATCTTTTTTAGTTTTTCAGATCTAAGCAACGGCTTGACTCTTCATTTGTCCTCCTTTTTATGTCTGTTGAAAGCATCTGTGGAATTCCCTTCAAGAACTCAGCAATCCTCATCTTTGCTCTCTACAGCTTATCTCCTTATAGAAAACAATCCATAGTTTTTGTGTAACAGAGTGCATTCTGCTAAGCTTAAAGTTAAAGAGTTTGTTTTTATTTTGTTTTTTAAGCATAAAATGTATAGAATGCTGTGACATAAAGGCTTTTAAACTGTCCAAACCACTTTTCTCTTTGGTTTGTATTTAGCAGTCGAGTGCGGAAGACTGCAAGCTTCTACCTGCAGGAGGGAAGACAAGAAAAATTGAGTCTGAGGTTTACATTTGTCGGGAAATAGTCTGTATTTGAATGTTGTGTGTATGCAGGAGTCTTGTGCTTCATTTAGTTCTCATTATAATTGTGTATTACAATTACTGTGATAGTTTTCTAGATGAGAAAGTCAGAAAAGAAGCATATGGACCTCTGAGCCAAAGAACTCCAGAGTGTGGATATTTAAGCAGTTAGGACATGAAGAGGACAGGAATGTGAATGGTTGCAAGAGAATTGAACTAAAACTATACAACAGCTGCTTATTCTGAGGAGGGAGCTGAGGTATGTACACCTACTTCACTGAGGGGTTTAGGTAGGAACACCTGTTACTACTTAAATGCCAAAACATTCCACTGTCCTTTATGGAGCAGACCCTAAAGATTATTGTGGTTGCCACTGTATGCTAATACATCTGATATCCTCTGCATTTATTTTATTAATTTATTTTTTTTTACTACTGCCTCCTCTCATTTCTGAATTTCTCCAGTGACCTGTGGATAGCCACTATTTTTTTATTTTTTTTTATTTTTTTGGTCCCACAATGCTCATGTAGCTATTTAAATTGATCCTTGAGCCATACCAGAAATCATTTTGTTGTCTATGGTAGTTAGATATTCCCCATAGGCTCATAGGCCCTCAACTGGTAGTTATGGAGCCTTGCTAGAAGATATACATCACTGAGAACAGGCTTTGAGTTTCTAACTTGGCCCCTACTTTCTGCATTCATTCATATCCATTCCCCACACCTGTATGGGGACAGAAATATGATCAGCCAACCTTCTGCTCTTGCTTTTTATGCTATGAATTCCCTGCCATGATAACTGGAACCTAAACCAAAATAAATTTTCATTTCCTTAAGTTACTTTTAAACATGGCATTTTACCACAGCAGCAGAAAACTAACCAATATAGTGCCTATATTTGCTATTTGTGGCAGTGATTAGTATTTCAAACATCACTTCCAAGGATTTCTTAAAATGCTGACATATGGATTTAATGAAACCTCCATTACGTTCTGATTTCATTCTTTTTTATAGGAAACATGCAAGTACTTCTGCTTACAAATATGCACTAGGGAGACCAGTAATTTTAAACACACAGGGATGTGTCTTCAAAGAAAGATGTCTAACCTGTTCACTGCTCAGGAGGCTAGGAAAAGAGGGGGTTAATATTGGTGACCTCAGCACTATACTTACAGTCAGGCCACAGGGCTCCCCCAGATTCTCATATCTCCAGCAATCTATAGTATGTCCTCCCCAAAATCCTCATCAGGAACATTGATTACCTGGAGCCTGTTTTCCCAGTTAATCTATAGAACCAACATTTATGGATATGTCACTTGTATTTTACAAGAGTTTCAATATAATCATGTCTTACACTTTGTTGTACACATGGGGAAACTTTTTTTCCCAAATTGTGATGTGTTTAAATATGCTTAAAATAAACTGTTCTGTTTCAGGCTCTCAACATTTGAACTAACATATGCTACTGAGTTGTACTGAAGTGGACAATTTTCTTGCCGTGTGTGGACTGACACTTGCAGAAACTTTGCAGAAACTTTGGGTATGGGGAAGATTATTGGCTTGCTTCCAACCAATAACACATAGCCGTGGTGACAGGATATATATTTGTGATCTTTGTTGTCATTATGTGATTACCTTACATATAATTAGCCTTTGGTAATCATCTTAGCAGATTCCTGTTACCTTACTTGCTATGAAGAACCAAGCAGCCACTTTGAGAAACATCTGAAGAACTTTCAGTGTCACATAAAAGCTACCTAACAGCCTGGAAAACACATGAAGCTATCTGTCTAGTTGGAAGGATCTGAATGTAGCAAACAAACACTTGGGTGAGGAAGTAGATCTTTTCCCACTGCAGCTGAAATGAAGACCCTGTCCTAGCTGGCAATGACCACAACCTTGACTAGGCATGCCTCTAACATCCTGGCACAGATGTGGTGAGATCGTAAAATCACGTTGCTGTAAGCAGCTAGTTTTGTGGAAATTTGCTACATAACAACTGAGAGCTCTGTATGTGAAGGTTTAAATCTATTTTTTTTCCTATTTGTCCCATCTGTAGTTTGCTTTTCTATTTTCCTATTTGTATCTGATATTTTTATTAATTTATTCTCTCATATATTACATCCCAATCCTAGTCTCCACTCCCAACCAACTCCTCCTTCATTTCCCTTCAGGAAAGGGCAGGCCTCCTAGGGATATCAATCAAAATGGTATATTAAGTTGCAGTAAGACTAGGCTTCACACTTCATATTAAGGCTGGATAAGGCAAACCGGTAGGACAAAGGTCCCAAAAGCAGGCAAAAGCACCAGAAATAGCTCTAGTCTTTCTGGTAGAAGTCGCACAAAAACACCAAGCTACACAACTCTGTGTGTGTGTGTGTGTGTGTGTGTGTGTGTGTGTGTGTGTGTGTGTGCGTGCGTGCACGGGCACACACACGCCTGCACACGCGCAGAGAGCCTAGGTTACTAGGCTAGTAACCTAGGCCCTCTGATGGTTGGTTCAGTCCAAATGAACCCCTATGGGTCCAGGTTTTCCTGTGATGTCCTTAACACTTCTGGTGCCATAGGATTCACGGAGCTCTATCTAATGTTTGGCTGTGGACCTCTGTATCTGTTTTCATCAGGTGCTATATGGAGCCTCTCTGATGGTGATTATGACAGGCTCCTGTGTACATAGTAGAATATCATTAGGAATCATCTCTTTATCCCTCCCCCAGGCTCCCCCTCAATGCCCAGTGTGTTAGATTCTATTGTAAGTCTCTGGATCATCCACCCTTTGGTTTCTGGTCCCCTAGGCAGTAACAGTGGTGGGCTCCCTCTTGTGGCATGGATCTGAAACTGGACCAGTGATTGGTTGGTCACCCCCACAATTTCTGTGCAACCTTTACCCCAGCACATCATGCTGCCAGAACAAATTGTAGGTTGAAGGTTTTGTGCCTGCTTTACTGTCCTTTTAAACTATATTTTCTCTTAATCTTAAGGACCTCTTTAGAATTTATATTTTTAACTTTTTATATTGTAATTTTAACTTGCTAAAGTCTATATTTAAAATTACTAACACTTCAATAGAGCAGCAATCTTATAACAATACAACTTCCATTCCTTTTACACATCTTCACTATTTGTAATTTTAGTTTTGGATGCTATAAATTCCTCATTATTTTTGTTTAAATAGTAAAGTATTTCCTAAGAAAAAACACTTATTTACCCAAGCAGTTGCCAGTTTGGTGCTTTGCATGGCTGTTTTTTGGTTGGACTTCAGACATTTCAACATATTTTAATGAAAATATTCTTCATTTTAATATTTTGAGCTTTGCTCTAGAGTGCAAATAAGTTGCTTGGAAAGTTTGATACCTTTGCCTTTTACTTTTAGGGTGTTTCTCAAAAACTAGATCAGTACTTAGACTTGAAGCAATAACTTTAAACTACCGAGGCTATTATTCTATGCTATGTGCTGTCTCCCCAACTCCCAGTCAAGTATGCAATTTTACATTCTAGCAAATAAAAAAATGTTATTGCTAACTCTCTCAAGCTAATCTTTAGCCAAAGAAAGCCTCCTCATATGTATACTAAAAGATGACTCCTTGCAGATCTCTGTTCAGCAAACTCTACTTTAGTAACTGTCTTGTGGTCTAGATCTCTCTGTGCTCAAAACTGCTTTTCTTCAGGTTGAATAATGCAAGTAGGCTTTTCCTGTATCCCCCACCTTGAACCACAGCACAGGACATAACTTAAGCGGGCTCATTTCACTTGTTTCCTGTTTCTTAGTAATCACTAAACTTTGTTTTCTCCTTACCTGGTAATCATGGTTTGGTTTATATCATCTGGTGGTTGTTTTAGGCAGGAGGGTAATACAATCACTCAATCTTTATCTCCAGGCATAATTCTTGAATAATTTCTTATGCAAAAGGAAAGCCAAATCAGCTAACTAAGAGTACCAAGAACAAAGAAAAAAGCTAGGCCTTTCTCAAGAACAGACTGAGGCTCTAATACATAAAACAGTAACATATGCCACCTGCTGTAGGTTTAACGGCATACATGGATAGGGAGAGGTAGACAATTTGCATCTTTAAGTATACAGGTCTTCAAACTGAACGGAAAACTCCTCAGTAGTTACATCTTGCTTAGAAGAGGCCATAAGCCTGATACTAAAGCCTCACTACAATGAGGCTTTCTTAGGAGGATTGGAACATACTTTTTTTTTTTCCTTTTTGAGACAACATTTCTCTGTGTAGTCCTGGATGTCCTGTGTAGAACAGGCTGGCCTTGAACTCACAGTGATTCTCCTGCCTCTGCCTCACAGGAGATACATGTAAATTTGTAGACAGAGAATAAACTGTAACAACTTAAAGATGAACAAACATTATTTCACATTTCTCTTATTATGACCTCCTCCCTTTTTGTTTTGTTTTGAGATTAGATCTCTAGGTAGTCCTGGCTGTCCTGGACTATGTAGACTAGACTGGCCATGAAATCACAGAGATCAGCCTGCTGTCTTCCAAGTGCTGGGATTAAAGGCTTGGCATACCATACTCAGCCCTAAACCTCTTCTTAAAAGTAGACAGGCTGTCAGTTATGTTTGAAAAACATAATACCTATTCTGATCAAGTTGTATCAGAATCTGTCCTCTGCCTTAGAGACCAGCACATTCCACATCTTGTAGCTTTCCCTTGGAATAGTTGCTCTGGGGAGTTTTAGGGAAGAGAGGAAATCCAACTATCCTGAAAATATCATATACAGAAAAAATTATACTAGGCGATCTCCAGCTGTTCCCCAGCCCAGACATTAGACACGTAAGTGACAAAGCCACATAGAACATTCCAGAGCCAATATTTGCAGGATAATGAACAGAAGCCCTCAACAAACAACTCCAGTCATCTCCAGATATTTTAACTATTTTAGCCAAGGACCTACACATCATAAAGGAAAGGCAAATCATTAAAAGTTCCAACCACAAATTACAAGATAATAGCTATTATTACAAACCACTGAAATTTTAGGAATTCACTGTGCATCAAGAAGCAACTGGAGCCAGGACAAAGCCAGGAGTTTAGTTGTGATAGACATGCTACAGATTCAGTAAAATTTAAGGCAGGAATATTTATATTTTTTTGAAGTATCAACACATAATATAGTACTCTATAATCAAATATTTTAGCATATTGATTATAAAAAGGAACATAAGACTTGAGACAAAGCCAAAAGGTGAAAGCACTGTCAATAGCTTCAAGCAACAATGACGCAAGATGTCAGCCACCACAAGCTTGGAAATAAAAGTCCCTCAAAATTTCCAACTGTTGGAAGAGCTGGAAGGCCAGAAACGAGTGGGCGACAAAACAGTTAGCTAGGGTGTAGAGGACGACAAAGAAATGATGCTTACAAGATGAACAGGGATGATAATTGGGCCTCCAAAAACTATTTGTGAAAATTGAATATACAGCCTTAAAATAGAATGTGGGCCGAAATACCCAGAATCACCCCCATCTGTAAGATTTGTAACAAAAGCCAATATGAGCGATGTGAGTAGCTCGAATGGAGTGGTGAATCCACGAGCCACAGTTGTGCTGGTAAAATGGCAAAATTCCTATAGCATCAAAGTCATCCGGCAGGAGCTTCCACACTTGATGATATCAAAAGAGAACAGGAAGCGGCCACAGCTGTCATTAGGACAGTGTTACAGCAACTAGTCACCAGGGCCTTGGCTTCCCCGCCCCATCCACCTAAGTCTTCATTTTACACAGTAGTGAATTTTCTAGATACATCTGTAGACCTCAAAGTACTGGAGAGTAAGCTCCTTTCAGACTTCATCCTCAGGCACTGTTCTGATACTAATTTCTTGTCCAATTGAAATACCTAAGTTGTGTTGTGTAACATCTGTTGAATGCAACCGCTGTCTGCCTAGTTGAACTTCTGGGGTTCTGTGTTGAAATCAGTTTCCTCTGGGAGCTGTGGGCACAGCTAATGCAACTCTGAACAAACAAGTCACAAAAACACCCGGTGCTGGCACATGGCATAGGTCTGTCTTTGCCCTCTTGTCTTCCCACCACAGCTGTGTGGTGGCCCTTAGAATAGATGGGAAGGCTTTAGGTGGCAGCTGTGGGACCACTGCTGATCTTGAGGATGCTTTGGCTGTACCCTTGCTCCGTTAAGTCTTACGTGATGCCCCATCCACACCATAATACCCACTGCTCTGCGCCCATCCTTGGCCAAAGTTTAGATGGTAACTCTCCCCTCCCTCAAAACTGGCCATGGTTGAGGAAGTCAGGGCTTCCTGTCTTCCCACCTTTATCTAGCGGTGCTGTTTTCCCCCTCCTCAAATCTCTTGTTGCACATTACCACCTAAAATTTGCTGTGGCCAAAAGCCATCAGATGAGATTGGAAGAACCTCGTCTCCCTCACTTAGCTACAGACCACCTCAGTTCACTGCCTCCAGGCTGGAAAGGGAGTACCAGGCCCTTGGCTCAGGTCTCAAGATGAACAGAGCAGTCACAGGACTGGCTAGTCCTCAGAGTCCTTGGTGGTTCCTCCTAGAAAAAGACTATGCAGAGTCCTGAGTACACACAGTTCTGGGTTGGTTCCTTTGCCCATAATTGCTTTGCTTTTACACATTGAAGAGGTTTGAACAGGGCTCTCATCATGGCCACCCATCGGCTCTGGTGTGGAACCTGACAGCTGGAAGGCAAGGCCTTGACCCTGAGGACTCAGGTTTCAGTGCTGCTCCTCAGACCTTCTGCAGGGACCCAGAGGAGTTGTGTGTCACTATGCTTGCAGACCGCTGTGCCTGACCTCCTGGCTCACTGGCAAGTTCCTCATTCTGTTCAGGATCACTAAATGTTGAAATGTGGATGCATACTCAAATAAAGGCATTTCACTGTGTTGGAAAAATAAAAAAGGGAAAAGACGTACTTGTAAATTTTGAAAAGAACAACAACAACAAAAACAAAAACAGTTGTCTTTGGAACATACAAAGAATAAACATGGAAACAGTGACAAGCGGACATTAAAATAAACATGTAATGAGTTACGCAGGAGCACACTTCACACTGATTCTAAGTATTAATATTTTATAACAAAATATCACCGTTTTATTTTTTAAAAAGACATTAAAAATAGAGCTACTACAATTCATATTTTAGAAACACAAGGCTTTCTCAAGATCAAATGTTTAAAACAATACAACTTAAGTATATTTAATCAAGTAGGAATAAGAGAACTGTTCCTGATACTTACATTTAACATTTGAGACATGCAGTGATTTGGCTACAGATTCCAGCTTTACACAAACCCCAAACAACTGTGTTATTTAGAATAATTACTTTTTTGTGTGTTTATTTGTTTTCAGGACAGGGCTTTTCTGTGTAGCCTTGGCTGACCTAGACTTACTTTGTAGACCAGGCTGGCCTTGAGCTCACAGTGATCTACCTGCCTCTCCTTCTCAGAGTGATGAGATTACAGGCATGTGCCATCACCCCCAGATTAGAATAATTATTTAACATTACCAAAATTCAGACTATTTAAAGGTCCAGAAAATTTTAAAAACACATATTTCCTTATCACTTAATTATTTAATTGTTTTCTTTAACAAAGATACTACAGCACAGTGCTACTATAATGTTACTAGTAAGAAAGAAAAATAAACTTCTATAAAGCTATGAAAATAAATTTCAATTAGTACTGAATTCTTCTGATCTTATTTAAAAAGGATAAAAGAAGCTAGAAGCTAGGTGGCCGACTCTACCTGGAAGCAGATCCACTTTCCCCTGGAACCTTGCCAGATCTCTAGAAACAAGTCCTTCTCTAGAGTAACTGCGTAACAGGGAACAGTCAGAAGTAGACACAGAAGCTAATGTGAGCTGATACTCCTGATGCACTTGTTCTTACTCTACAGTTACTGAAACCAGGTCTCCAGGAGCCACAACGAAGAAAACAATTTGACCTAACATGGATGTCAGTGACTAGAGTGGCCAGCTACTGAAGCTTTCCTTAGGACCCAAGGCACAGTTGTTTGTAAATGTAAACAGACATAAACTGGGCTCAGCAGAGGAAATGAGATATGACATACACTTAACAGCTTTTACTGTTGGTGACATCATATGGTTTCCACCACTGAGCAAATTGCAATGCTTTCTTCCTCTGGTCCTCAAAGCTTTCTCGAATCCCCTTCCTCCACAGCCTGGGCTCTAGATCCAGCATACCACCAATGATTTCCTTTAAAGAGTAAGAAAAATATGAACATATATTATGAACAATGTAGTAAAGAATAGAACTATTCACTTATGCCAATAAATATAATATTAAGTAGTTCTTTGCAACAATGTACAAATATTTCATACTAGTTTCAAGAAAATAAACCTTATTTCTAATCCTAACTGCAAATTCTCTGAGTCCTTCTAGTGTCTCTTGTGAAGCAACATGTTGCTTGGTTCCTCATTAATATATCTATCTAATGGTAACAAAAAGAAGGAAGAAAGTGAAATTTACTTTCTTTGGTCACAATAACTAATATGTCAACAAAGAGCTCCTAAGAGAATATGGAGATGTGGTGAAAACCAGAATAACAAAGTGTCAGCTATACACTGGAAAAGGGGAGCTGACACAGCAGACCACTATGACACTTGAGATAAACAACAAAATCCTATTTGTAAATAAATCAAAAAAAGAAACCACCTGTCCACTTTGCATGTGGCCTCAGGAGAAACTGGACAAATTCAGTCTAGTCCAAGAGTTTCCTAGCATTACTCCATCTAAACAGTAAAGTCTGAGAAGGTTTTTATCTGTAGAAAAGTGTCTCTAGATTGCTGCTTATGTTATGTGTCAGTGCAAGATGGATTCTAATTCTCTTACTGCAAAAGAGTCCATTTTTCAAACCTCCTCTTGTTCACCAAGCAACTGCTTGGACAGCAAGTCAAAGATGGATCCAAAGTATTTCCTGAAAAGCATGCTCTGTAGCATGAGGAAACCACCTATTCAAAATTAAAAATGTATTACATAAACCACAATACATGAGTAATATTTGAAGGGGATACAGTTTTCCCTATGAAAAATTTCAAAGTAAAACAATGTGCTAGTGATGTCCTTTTCTCTAGATACAAAAAGAAGTCAGGTGTGGTGGCACAGGCCTTTAATCCCAGCTCTCCACAAGTAGAGACAGGTGGTCTATCTGGTCCACAAAGCAAGTCCAGGACAGCCAGGGCTACACATAGAAAACCTGTCTCCAAAACCAAAAGAAAAAAAAAAGAGAACAGTTAGTAATCTCCAGGAAAATAATAACAGGATTTTTCACAGAATTGAAAACAAAGTGGTTTTTGTTTTGTTTTTATTTCTGTTAATGCTACAGAAAAAAAAAAAAAAAACACAAAAAAACAAAAATCCTGTAAACTTCTCAAACAAGGGCTGGGGATATATCACAGTAAAGTAGTAGAGTATATGTCTAACATACATGAAGCTGTGGGTCTGATCCCTAAGGCTACACAAATAATAGGTGCGGTGGTTCATTCCTGGAAATTCAGCAATCAGGAAGTGAAGGCAGGATGATGAGGACCTAAAGAACATCCTCAGCTATGTGGTGAGTTAAAAATCAGCCTGGGCTATGAGAGAGTTTATAAGCAATAATTGAAAGATGTATGTAATTTTGAAACATGGCTACATTAAAGAACATAATAAGTTCTGGATCCAAACCAACGGATCTGTTTCCTCTTAGCACATCCCTAATTATTGTAGAAGATGATTTCATGCAATTAAGAGTAGGGTAGAGAAAGAAGAGGGTGGGCAATTGTGAATTCTCAGCAAAGCTCATTACAGTCCCCCTCTCTAGAGGCACAGGCACAAAGAGGTGGTACAAGCAGCTCTGATTCATTCTGCCAGATTCATTTTGCCAATTTCAAATGCTGTATGAATTTTATTTCAGTTTTTATAGACACTTAAAAAGAAGACCTCTAATTTAAAGAATATATTCTTATGAAGGCATTTTTTTTTCCTTACCTGAAAGAAACTACTGGCATTCAAATGACTGGGACTTTCATATGTGTCCAGAACCTAACTGTGAAATTAGTCATTTACTTTTCCTGGATAGAACCTTAACTATAAATGCAAAGCTGAAACTATCTATTCTCTACACTAACTATAACTTGTGGCATTTGGTTCTCTCACTTAGCACAAAACCCTAGGCAAGTTACACAACCTCTCTGTAGTTTTGATTTTTCCTTTCTGTACAACAAATATTGTATCAAAATCTAGACAGCAGAGCTATTGTGAACACTAGATGATGATTAGGGCAGTAGATAGGCATGCTGTAAGCCCTTCATAAATGCTAGTAAATGTCAGCATTTTTCAAGACAAAACTGCCTGACTATAGTGGAAAACATTACAGCTACTGAGCCCACTACCAAAAATGTCTGGTCACACAAGGATGTGTCTAACTCATCATGAATATTCTGGTATATTTTTATTGTTAGTTCCTAACTTCTCTTCCTCTCCAAAATTTATATAGATAAAAATTCATCAATTTCTTATATACTGTATCCAAAGTTTTAATTTTCTTTCACAATAGAAGTATTAACCAAAACACTAGACTCCAAGGCTTTATCAAATTTGTGAATATACCTTTCCAAAGTAACGAGGAAATTTGTGTAGATCTTCAATGACATGGGCAAATCCTCCCTGAAGGCCAAAGTCTACAGCAAAGTAAGGCAAGTTTCTGGGCACCTAAGTAAACAAATAAAACACAAATGAAATGGGAAAGCTATGCTTAACTTCTTGCTCTGATTCTCTGTCATCGTCTGTCAGATAATGTACATGACAAAACTGTGATGACCTAACTTCCCAAGGAAATGAATTCATTGTGATAGCCTTCCAGCCAGCCAGAAATTTGTCAAGTCTAATAACTCACAATCAAAGCAAATACTTTCACCTGTTCTTGGAGATAATAAAAAATGTATTTAAATATTTTTTACATAGCAAAGGAATAATCTTTCTATGATTATACAAATAAAGATGTGGTTTTTCATATTTTACTTAGGAAGAGGAAGCTTGATATTATATCTGAATATGTTAACTGATGCATAAAATTTTCACTATGATTATTCTTATCAAATATAAATGTTTATAATTTTTATTTATCTCACTAGCTGGTGAGGTAATATAGCAATATTTAGATTACCAAGTTAATTTCACAATATCTTTGTGATCAGCTCTCTATTATCTGTAGGAGGAAAGTCCAACTTTGTTAACAAATGAGATCTGGTTACTGCCCTGCCATGGACATTATTATAAATACTGAAGTATCACTTGTAACCATGTATTGAGAAGGAATGTTCCCCCAATTATCCCTGAATGGCTAAATAAAGACTCTAGAGGGGTAGGGGAAATTTTAGGTTCCGGAGCTTGGGTTTGGAGAGGAGCAGGAGAAGACGTAGCAGGACAGGGAGTTGAAGAGAGAGGAGTCATCACCAGGGCAAGATGGCAATCAATGAGCACATGGCTGTAAGGACAGACTGACAGAGCACAAGCTGCCTAGGAATCATCAGACTGGCAACTGATTGGTTTTTATGTGGGTTTTTAAGCTCCTAGGATGGAATAGCTCAGAATCTGTCTAGCATAGTGCTTACAGCTTAATAATAAATCATAGTTTCTCTGTGTCAGTCATTGGAGAGCTGGTTAAAGAAAACTGCTACCATAATAATTTACTTATTAATCAATATAGAAAGAATAATATTACATTCTATAATTATCACTTTCTCCATCTCTTTTTACAAACATACACA
>OU015749.1:65722583-65775042 GCA_907169655.1 Acomys percivali | reverse complement strand
AATAATAATAATAATAATAATAATAATAATAATAATAATAATAATAATAATAATAATAATGACCCTCAGAAAAGGCTGTGTGTCATACAACCCCACTCCCTCCACCCCCACACTCTCAGTCTGCCCAAATCCTGCAGACCTCACCCATTCCTTCTCTACTTCATCCCTCTCAGCCTAGTGTACCTGGGTGCAGGAAGAAGCGGAACTGGGAATCACAGCCCTGAACACGCTACTTTACATGGCAAAAGGAACAAGGTGTGAACAAGCTAAGAGCCTTGAGGTGAAACTGTGATGCTGGGTATTCACATGAGATAAATGTAATCATGACTATTAATTATAAGAAGTAGCAGGCCTGAGTTATAAAGGTTGGCAGGTAGGGAACTTTTGAAGGCAGCAAAAAGCAACAAATCACAGATACAGATAGCTTCCATAAATTGAGAAGAGAAGGGTGTCCATTTCTCTCTAGAGCTGATGACAGAGGGGTATGATCACAGCCACTTTGGAGCCTGAAATAAGAGGGCTGAAAGTTCAAAGACTTGACTACAGACAGCTGAAGGAAAAACAAAACAAAACAAAAACTAAGGCTGAGAAAGGCTCACTGGGAATTTACTTGCCTTACATGCATGGAGCCTCGGGTTTAGCCCCAATCCATTTAAAAAATACTTCCTCTTTACACTCTCCAGGAGGAGACACCCAACAGGGTGTATTTCATACTTATGACTTTCCAAACTGTGGTGTGGTATAACTGCATAACATGCTGTCGTCACAGCATTTACATAAACGACAGCTTCTGTCATGGCTTCTCCTTTATTCTGTTTTCCAGGCTTCAGCAGGTGGAACCTGCAGTCCTGCTGTAATAAGTGTTGTAGGTCTGTAGATATGGCAAAGGCACTTGCATCAGAGTGTGCATATTCGTAATTGTTGGCATTCTCCTTTTCTTGCCTTGTCCATCACAAGGAAAACTGCTAAAACTCTAGTTATCACTCTTTAACAGTGTGCACAGTAATAGGGCCTGACATATAAGTTCCATAAAGCAAGCAAAGGCAATGGCAACTGCCAACATTGTTTTAGGAGGCTCTTGTAACCCTCCAACAAACAACTTGAGGGGAGGTTTCCCAAGCCAGGCACTGTGGTTTCTATTAATTAGAGCATGGCTTATAAAAAAATGTGTTCTAAATATTTATACTCACAGTTAAGTATAGCTATCACCTTTCATAAAAGAAATTTCTTTTTTTCAACACACGGGGACTATAACAGAGAATCGTAAGTGGTCAAAACACAATTGCTGAATCCCAACTGATGTATCTGCAATGCAATTCCTATACCAAAGGCTCAGGGAATGTCCCTGGCAGCAGGGCAAAAAATTCTAAGAGCCAGAGGCCCAGACACAACAGAGAAATCTCAACAATACGGCTACCTGAACAAAAACAGCATAACAACAAGACCAACTGACATGCCATGGAGATAGGGGTAATCTTGTGAGGCCCCAACTGAGATAGAGTGAAAAGTGGTCAACAGACATCTACTGCAACTTTTGAAGAGCCTCTGTTAAAAACAAAGTAACACAGCAAAACAATCCAACTCTACGAAACCTCACAGCTTCAATGTTTCCTAGTTTCACACTTTCAATGCTGGCGTAAGACTCCTGTTCTTACATGTACCCACTCCTGCTTCCTGTTTTCTGTATCTGTTAAGGTGGTAAAAGCACCCTAAGTCATGGTTTTAGAAAAAGCAAGCTTAAGCACTAGATGGACCAGAAGTTGCACTTACAGTAGCAAATGATGGAAAATACATTTCTTTTAAAATTTCTACTTGAAATATATTGGCTGTCATTACAACTTTATGAAAGAATTTGAGTATGAAAATAGTTGGCCTGCTCTATTCAGTGGCATATAATAGACCATGTCTCAAACACAGTATAAGGCAAGGACATAGACACACGCATGGATGCTCACGTGCGAGCGCAGGCGAACACACACACACACTCATTTTTATTTTTTCTTTTAAAATGGAGTGGGAAGAAAGGAGATGAGGTTGAGTGCATAAAAAAGGAAAGCGTACCAAACTCAAATAAAAGTACATACAAAATTGTTTCTTTCATTTTAATACCAGTGACAAAAAATGTTCTCCTGAAATGTCACAAGGCAGAATGCAATGGCCACTGTATCTGACTATAGGGAATAAAAGGGAGGGGGTTGAGGACCAGGAAGAAGGATTTATTTGAACACATGAAATCCCCCTATAAACAAGTGATCATTTTACAAATGAGATCGAATGAATATACTTTCTTCTCGATGTGTATCTTAGTTACTTCATCTTTACCCACTCAGCAACATAGCTTAATTCTCAACCAAGAGGTAGACATTCACAAAGATTCTCCACACAATAGGAATTTCTTATTAGAAAAAAATCTTATTACTACTTACAGACTTTCTAACATCTTTTGAAGACAAATCAATCAATTTCTTATTCATGGACCATTCTTCATCAGACTCCAATATGGCTTTCTAAGAAATAATCATTTGAAAAACAAGAACACAAAGAAACTGGTTTTTGTTGTTTTGTTTCTTAGGTGAATGAACGGTACAGTGTACAGTATAGACTGTTACTATGAATGAGTGAAAGCCTTAATTAGAAGATCTAAATCTAGAATTACTTGACTTTTTAAAACCTGACGTTTAGTCAAAGACAATATTCTTTTACTCATTCTTAACTCCTTAGTGAACAGTTCAATTTTATGTGACAAAACGTGCAAAGATTAAGCAATTTAAGATAGAACATGATCTGTGAATGTACAATTTAACAAATTTCTTTTCTTATTCATAGAAATCTACTCCAATAAATTCATTTAATTTTACTTTTCACCTTCCAAACATCAAAAGGGGGAATATGATTTGTGGCTACCAAAAACTATTTCATACCATACCACAATTGAGTAATCATGTAAAGAAAAATTACTCTCAAAACCAAAGTCTACTTTTTTAAAGGCATGGATAAAAATACATAGAAATGGAATTTTAAGACTTTTTAAGTTAAATAGTATAGGTATTATTTATAAAATAATCTTTTTTGGGTGGCTACCATTAATGAAACACACTTTAAGGTGAAATTAACATTCAACTATCACATAGGCTGTCATTCCCTGTTTAAAATTGCATGAGTTCAATTTTATAGTTACGACTTGGAAGTGCTTCATAGTAAACCTATGACTTCACTAAAAACAAAGTTAAAGTAGGAACTGTAATCACTATTTGATATATATATATATATATATATATATATATATTGGAGACAGGATTTCTCTGTGTATCTAGTCTTGGCTGTCCTGGCTGTGATAGACCAGGCTGTCCTCGAATTCACAGAGATCTGCCTTCCTCTGCCTCCCCTAGGGCTTGGATTACAGGCATGCATCATTGTGCCTGGCTGCTTTATTCATACTTCTAAGCAAGCCTCCTTAAACAAAAAGTTCAAAATTCTTTATACTGAAATATACTTGGAATATTTTATGCTTTACTTCACTTTTTAATGTCAGATTTGGTATGGATATATAAAAAATACATTACAACAAATATATCCCCCAAAAATAACATATAAAAAATAAGAATGTACACAAAACTGTTCATAAATACCTTAAAGTAGATGGGAGCCATATCACCCATTTCCTTTGGGAGAGGGATACATTCATAAACCATATGATACTGTTTTTTCATGCCCATGTTAGCCTCTAAAAAGACACAATCCAATCCTTTATCTTCAAACATCTTTACCAATGATTTCCGAAAAATCTAGAGAAAGGGCAGAAAAGATGAAAGGCATACATACTCAACAACTTCTCCATATTTGCAAATGTTTTAAACTCCTGGCTAGATGGAATAATTTGAGATGACCAACTACATTAAAGGAAAAACATTCTTCAAGCTCAACATAAAAAAGAATATTATACAATTTAGATCTTTCTCATTTGTAATTTGTGGTTGTTCAATTTTTTTTTTTTTTAATTCTCTCCTTTCAAGTATGTTTTGATGAAAATTATGTTTTCTACCAAACATTAGATCCAAGGACAATTCAGTGTTATTAGTAATAATGCATAAAAAAGAAAAGAATTAAGCTGGGTGTCGTGGTGCACAACTTTAATCCCAGTACTCAGGAGGCAGAGGTGGGTGGATCTCTGTGAGTTCTAGTCCATCCTGGTCTGCAAAGCGAGCCAAGGCTATACAGAAAAATCCTGTTTCGAAAAACCAAAAAAAAAAAAAGAGAGAAAGAAAATAATTGAAAAAGAGCTTCTGCATTTTCAAATATTTTGAATTAAGTCAAATTACATTTCAAAATGTATCTAATAAATGGATACATAAATAGTATAATTAATTTGAGTGCCACACATAATTGGAAGTAAAAGCTAAACATTGTGTGCTTCTTCAGCTATGCTGCTATAAACATCTCAGGGCTCCACTCTTCACCATGTGCAATGATGCTCTTCCTTTCCCAAGAAGAACTTTAATGCTGTTGTAGTCGAGTGCTCACTGTCTAGTGGACTGAATATTTTATTCACTTCTAAGTTTTTCACCACATATCTTAATTTCTCACAGAAATATATAACATAAGATTCTTGAAATAAAATGCTTTTTTTTCTGTTAAATCAGTTTTTCAAAAAATTTTGAATGCACCTCATAATAGTCCTACAATAATACCTAAAGATCAAATTTCCATACTCTTTAATTTCCATTAGGAAAATTTTTTCACATCAAAAAGAATTTGTCTGTGACTTTAGTTATGTTTGGCCTTTGACACAGTTTAATTGACCCATGAACTCTGGGAGTACAAATAATTAAAATGCACAGGAATAAAATATAGGCCAATATGTCCTCTTTTGGCATCTTTACTCATGTTCTGCAAAAAACTACTATGCACTGTCATCTCTTCTGAAATCCTGCAATTCCACATCCGTAGCCTGGGTCCTCTGTAACAACTGACAGCACTTAAGAAAGTAACAATACACAATCTTGCAATTCCACATCCATAGCCTGGGTCCTCTGTAACAACTGACAGCACTTAAGAAAGTAACAATACACTTTGTCTTACTCATTATGAAGTTTTGAAATAATTCAGCAACAATTTAGTCCATTCTTTGCCTTTCAATCTCTCAAACAGCCAGCCATAAAACCATGTAACTGATTCGTATAACTGAATTCAAAGCCAGGGTACGTTATGAAGGGAAGAGATAAGAACAGAAGCTGCTCTGGTAGCGCCATCACCATAGTACTGAGGGCCAGGGGCCAAAGAGTAACTGCTGACTGGAAACCTCTGACTCCACATCTTTTGATTCTCAGAAACTTTCTTTTTTGGTTACAATTTAATAAAAATGATTATCTCAAACTGCAAAATGCACTAATTAGAAACCCAATTGTCTTTTTTAAAGTAATTACTTTGTCAGTTAGCTTAGTAAATAACAGATTTCAAAACAGGAGAATGTGAGAAAAATAAAATTAATGAGAGATGGAAACATGATGATCTGTAGACAACTACTGTTAATGCCCAGCTAGTGCTCTGGAGAGGGTCCAGGGTAGTTTCTCTCTGGTGCTGGATGTGGATGCCCTTCTAGTTCACTTTATCTCTTGGGTGGCCAGAGCTGATGGCTCAGGCAACCGATCAGGGTTGAAAGAAGAAAAAGAAAGGAAAGGGAAAAAGAGCCCAAGGTTTCTTCTCTAGGGACTGGCTGTACTGCGGCTGAGAACTTAAACTGACCACAAATTTCCTATGGCTGAGGCTGTAAAAGCAGCTTCTGGCTAGAAATTGCACGGGGGTCATAAAAAGAGGCTCTTTGATCTGTAGATAGGCCTCTTTGTGGAGATCTCCAATAAGTTGGTGTAAACTTAGGCTTATTAGCCATAGAAAGCTGATGGCCCTGAGTCTGCTAACTTATTTGCGAATCTATAGAGAAATAAGAAGTAAGACAGAGAGAGAGATAGAAAATAAACCACTCACACACATACATTCAAAAAAGAGAATCAAGAGAAAAGGTGGATGAAGTCAGGCATCTTAACTTCAACTGAAGTTAAGCTGCTCAATCTTTCTTCTTCTGCTCTTTCAGGTTTACTGTAGACCGTACTTATACTTCTGAGTATAACTCATACTCAAAAGAGTACAATTAATCACAAAAACAGATGAATCTAAAATACAACAGTTTACATGTTTTAAATCTAAAAATTTCTTATCTATGTATCCATTACATAAGTTCATGGTGAGTTCAGAATGACGAAGATTGGCAGGGTCTAAGGTTAATAGGGTCTGAAACTTACAAGAGCATACAACTTATCAGTTAGGACGTACCTGACTATACATTACCCAGCTATCTCCTAGTTCGTTATGAGCTCAGGACAATAATTTTGTCTGTCTTTCATTCTAAGAAACAGAGTAAATTCAGACATCTCTAGGTAACTTCATTCCACATAGGTTTGCATGGAGTTTTAACAAATTTGGCTATATTTATGGTGAAATACCAGGACTTGTGGTGCCATCTGCAGTGGAGGCTTATCTGAAGCCACAAATCTGCTAGTAGGCTATCCTAGTGAGGCATCTGGAGGTCCACAAAGGTATTTATTGCAGCTATGAACTAACTTTAACTTTTAAAACTATTTGAATCAAATCAGGAATTCCATAATCAGGGATTAATTCATCTGAATAACAAAAAGTACATCTTCAATAAGATCCTCTAGGAAGTTTGCTCAATCAGAGCTGGTCAGTACCCAGAAAATAACAATTCACACCAATGCCAGATGTATTTACTTTTCATTTTATGAGACAGGGTTTCTCTGTGTAATCTTGGCTATCCTGGACTCGCTTTGTAGACAGGGCTGGCCATGAATGTAGTCCTGGCTGTCCTGGACTCACTTTGTAGACCAAGCTGGCTTTAGACTCACAGTGATTCACCTGCCTCTGCCTACCTTGGTGCTAGGATTAAAGGCATGCGCCACCATGCCTGGCTCCAATGCCAGATTTTAGAGAGATGCAGCAAAGCACAACTGACAGGGTAGTCAGAGGTTGGAGGCAATTCTGGGGTACATCACGATACAGACTTTGCAAATATCGGATCACCTCCAGCGATCTCTCATGCCTCCTGGACTCCCCCAAATCAATGGCTCCTGACAGCATGTCAGAGGCTGGAAGCCTCGGGGTACATCGTGGTATAAGACCTTGCAAACACCAGATCACCTCCTAGACAGCCCACATGCCTAGTGAGCTCCCTTAACAGGGCGGCTCGTGGCAAACTACAAATTATAAAGTAAAGATATCAAACCTGTTTGAATTTATTATAATAATTTGCAAAACCTCTTCATGATTCCTGCAGACATTGAGCACTGAAGTACCGACCTGAATCTCCTCCCAGATATCTTCATCCAACAGAGTGGCTGCCTGATGATGCTGCAGAGGAACGATGAGGCAGTGGCCCTCAGTAAGAGACTGGACATTGGGTAAACATAAATAAACCTAGAGGCAAATTCCAATGGCGATGTGTTATTTGGTCATAAGTGTAACAGATGAGACTACAGTAGTGAAATCATGGGTAGTATTAAGGCAGACTTGTTTAAAAGAACTATTTTTATTTTAATACTCACAAAGATACTTTTTTACTTTTAAAATATCATGGAAATGGTTTCTAAAAAACTAAAAATTTAGAGCACAAGTTTCAGTTTTCACTGATAGACATTAAAGACTAAGACTTCCCAAGAAAGAACAAGAACAAATACCCACTGATCTTTTATCTGAGAAAACTATATATTTACAAAGACTGAAAACAACAGTTTTTGAAAATAAAATGACAACATAAATCTTATGAATGGAAGTTCCAACAGGAGCTGCATCTTGCGCTGTTTAGAGCTAATGAACTGGCCAGAACTCCCGTTGTGGAGTCTGAAATGGTGCAAGTCCAGAGCCAAGTTACCCTGAGCTAATCTTTAGCTCCCTAATAGTCCTTTATTGCCCTCCTCTGTGTGTAGCGCCCCTGTGACCAATATGTAAAGCTTCCAGGAGGTCTGACAGAGCACTAACTTCTACCAATCAAAAAGTAAGAAGCCTTGGAATAATAAGATTTCCTAGCCGTTCTATAACTTGCCTGTTTTCACTAATACACACAAAAAGTCTCTTGATTATTTTTTTCATTTTCCTTATTATGCTATTCTAACAACATTAGGAAAATTTTAACACATTGGAACATGGAACATGGGGTAACCTAAATTGGTGTTCTTGGGCCATAGTAATTCATATTTGTATCGAGAATAGAGCATCTATTGTTCCTCTGTGAGGAAAGATGTTTTCTCTTACTGACAGTTTACATTATGTGTATCACCCAGGCAACTTCTGTCATTACTCAGCTGAGAGAAAGAAAACAAGCCCAGGCTAGCTTTACCTCTCTGGCAAAATTCTGTTTATTTACATATATGATGACCTTTGACTTGAAGCTATTTTTCTATTATATAGAAGGAAGTATTCAAAAATATATGAAGAATGAGGAATACTATAAATATGTATGTTCCCCAAACTACTAGTTCCTGAAGCAAGAACTCATTCCTTCAGCCTCAGCCCATCCATTCCCACTAATCCACTCAAGCCTTTTTTTCTATTTAAAACAAACAACCACATGCAACAAACAAACAAACAACAACAATGGGGTTTCTCTGTGTAGCCCTGCTGTCCTGGAATTCTCTCTGTAGACCAGGCTAGCCTCGACCTGAGAGATATGCTTGCCTCTGCCTCCAGGGTGCTGGGACTAAAGCAGTGCCACTCCAGTCTTCTTATTTCTTTCTCTTCTCTGAGAAGGCTTTTCATTCATTGGTGCGTCAGAGAAGACTTCTAGAAAACCTTTTCAATAAGACACCTCCAGCCCTCATATTACGACAATATCCATCTGAATTGGGGTAATGATTAATCTGCTTATTTTATTAATTTTTTTCAATAGAAGATGGAACCCTAGATTCAAGTCCTGACCTCCCCTAATTCCCCCATAGAAGTCTTTAAATAAATTTTTTTTAAAAATTTTAATTTTCCTGATTCTTTACTTTTCTGTGACAATTAGAATTTGACACCTACCACATCCACAAACTAATTTACACCATGTGAAAAATAGTTACCAACATTTTTATTCAAATAAATGTCTCTGATACATTACCAGATATTTGATTATTGTATATAGAAAACCTTCGTGTTAGCAACATATAAAATCTAAATAGATACTGTATTTGTCAGATGAAAAGATGCAGTTTTGGTGTGCCACTAAAGACCTCCATAAGAATGCTAAAGAATGGAAAGCTCCTGCCTAATTTAAGGCAAGATGCTTGGGAAAGATTTTGTGATCTTTACTCTATGACCCAAGGCAAAGTAAGGTGGGTAGCCTGGAGCTAACGCACATAAAGGTGAAATCGTTCAGCCCGTACTAACGTGGCTTCAAGCCCCCCACCATGAGAGTGACATGGTTCAGCCTGCCAAGGGTGCAGGGGAGTAGCCAGAGACTTCTTTGATAAGCAACTGGACCTTTGATAGAGCTATCTTCGGGCTTGCAGGAACAACAGCGAAGCAGCTGGCAGGAAACAGGTAAACGAGAATTCTAGGAAAGAGCTAAGGTGCTCTCTTGGGTTTGGAGGAGCTCAAGAGAAAGACTAGCTACGTAGAATGACACAGACAAAACGAAGGGTCTAAACAGCTAGTAGTTCAGTTGTGGAATCAGGATTGTAAACAGATATTTTGTATATATAGTTCAGAAAAAAAAGGTACCTTGTTGAGCTAGCAAGTTTTATTTTGTGTTTATTTTAACCTCTTAGGGCTCCTGTGTCTTTCTTGGTGTATTAGATACTTTATGTGGTTGCAGTGATGTACTATGAAGATGCTTGGAATACAATGGTGAGCAAAGGTTATCTCTGTAGTCATGAAACCGAAAGACTTGGAGAATGACTGGACCAATAAGACAAAGTAACTTTAATAAAGTTTTCAAACTGTGACAGAGCCTGTGAGATATCAAAGAAATGCTGTTTAAGAGGAAGTTAAAAAAAAAAAAAAAAAAAAAAAAAGAAGCTGCTTTGGATTAAAACTGAGGGGAGATTTTAGTGCTGAAATCAATTCAGTCATTAGGTCAAAACATAAAGCTCAAAAACATCACAGCCAGAATTTGATTCTCAACAGAACAGAATCACATACAACATGAACTGAAACAATGAAATGCTAATACTTGGTCTATTAAAGGCCCAAAGAACTATGGTAACTTAGAGAACAAAAATATTTAAAAATCAGAATTAGTAAAAAAAAAACCTTCAAAGTTTTTATAAAAATCTGAAGGAACAGCTGGGTGTGGTAGCAGACACCTGCAATCCCAGCACTCTGGGAGGTACAGGCAGGCTGACCTCTGTGAGTTCCTGGACAGCCTGGTCTACAAAGCTAGTCCAGAACAGCCAAGCGTACACAGAGAACCCACCCCCACCCCCAAATCTGAAGGAGCATATCTGCATATACTAACTGACCTTTACTTTATCTATGTTTTATTTCTTACCTTCACACCAATTGCAACAATAAGGTGCTTAGGGAACTGAGAGCTGTCCAAACAGTATAGACACTTGGCCATTTGTGCTGTAAGACTCTGATGCTCGGCAATTGCTCTTCTCCTTTGGCTGTCTTCCTTTTTACCAAGATGTTCTTTCTCAGCTGCTTTGGAGACAAACATGTCATCCAAAGTGTAATAGTCTCCATCTGATTTTCCCATGAACTGAAATACCAAAATAATAACAGTAGATAGAAGGCAGTAGTTAATATTTTAATGAATAATGGTATCCTAAAGTCCTATCTGTAAATACTATTGATACAACCTATATTTTTTTAAATGATTAAAATTAGATTTGAGCTCAAAAAAAAAAAAATCCATCCCTACTGAGGCCACCATCAATCTAATCACAGCTAAAGTCACTGAATCTTAGCTAAGTACAAATTCATATCATTCAATTAGTTTTGTACTACTATAATATGTAAACCATTATTATGTTCAGTTAAGCTGAAAGGAAACAAAAATGCAAAGGTTAAGCTACTTGAAAATAGAGGACAAAGAATATAAAAAACGTAAATATTGTTCAATTTGATCTCTACTTCTTTGACACTCTTTCCAACATATGGAGAAAGACAGAAAACAAATTTTGTTTCTGCTTAAAATTCTTAAAAACCTCTATTATTTTTTATAGAGGTCTATAGAAACACAAAATCTGCTATAAAACAAAACAAAACAACCAAAAACAAAACAAAACAAAATCTGCTATAGCCTACAAAACAGTAGAGACAAAAAGCTGTATCAATTAGAAACTTGGTTCTATAGTCAAAATAAACACAGTAAAATTCTATCTCCTACCTACTTAAGCTTGAGCTTGCTATTTCCTCTCTTTGCACTCTCTCCTGATCACAATAATACTGTCTGTCTTCTGGGGTTATCCTTACAACACATGGTTGGTAAAGACTCATAGTGAAAAGTAACCACTGTCATAATCTAGCAGCAGTGATTGCTAACACATCTGGCCACACCTATTCACTCTCTATGTTCTAGTGCTAGTCTTCCAAGGCACTGCTGCCTTCCAACTTGCACATGCTCTCTGACCAATTCTCTCCATGCTGCCATGTTGGTCTGATATATTTTTATGCTAATTAATAAAGGGCCATCACACCTGGGCAGGGCAAATAAGATAGGCGTGGCTAAGGTTCTCAGGCATAGGGTGACAGAGAGTATCTTGGGAAGAAGAGAGAGAGGAGAGACAGAAGTCCACCATGGATTAGATGGAAGAGAAGCACATGGCTGGCTTGGATGGAGAATTTGGCTCACATGAAGAACATTAGCAAGTATTTGGGATTATGGATGGGTGGTAGCTTGAAAGAAATTATTAGAAGCAGATGATGGGATTGGCACAGGTATCCCATACTTACCCCACTATGGGAAGTAGTTTAGGGGATTAATATCTGCCCTGCCCCAGGTCAACTAAGGCTATTTTAAAATATAACAAGTGTCTGTGTCTTGATTGATTGGTAGGTTATACTGCCATAATAATAATTACAGGCCTGATAATAAATATTATTAAGCCATCCTAGTAAATTAACAACAATATTGCTTTTTTTCTCATTCATCAGCTGTAGCTTTAGATTCAGTTGTCGCCCTCAGGAAGAAGTTTCTTCAAGTATCCATGTCCCTCCAAGGTATTACCATCAGTCTCAGAAAGCCTCCACTGTATTCAGTGTTCATGGACCTGTTTCTCCTTTTTGACTACATTATTTTCTACTCAATCTTCTGTCCACACACCCATACTTTTTTTTAAAAAAATCATCAAATACGAAGCAATTACAAGCTACTTGGATCTTAGCAGACCTTTAAAACAATTTAAAGTCAGTATATCTACTTAAGTAAAGGAATATTTCTAATAACAGATTATGAAAAATAAAGAATGCTCATGCTTTATTTATAGTACCTGGAAGGCAAAGGGAGGTTGGTCTCTATGAGTTCATGGTTATCCTGATAAACACAGTGAGTTTCAAGCAAGCCAGGGCTACATAGTGACTTTATCTTTAAAAGGAAAAAAGCTACTTCAAGACACAGCATTCCTAAAATGTATGTGCCTAATAACAGAATTTCAAAATACACAATGCAAAAACTCAGCGGCACTGAAAGAAAAATATAATCCACAACTCAGGGATTTAAACATCACCTTATTATTACTAGAATAAGGAGAGAAAAATACAAAATGAAGACTTTAACAGACTATTGACCAATATGATCTACTTAACACTGACAGAGGTCCCCCTTGGCAAGAGAGTGAATGCTTTTCAAAGTGTGCAGACTGTCCACCAGGACAGATACTACGATGACTTTAAAGTATCTAAACTATAACAAGAAATGTTTTTGCAACAACTGCCAAGTTCAAAGACTACATGGAACAAATTTGTTGTTGTTGGTTTTGGTTTTTTTGAGACATGGTTTCTCTGTGTAGCCTTGGCTGTCCTGGACTTGCTTTGTAGATCAGGCTGACCTCGAACTCACAGAGATCTGCCTGCCTCTGCCTCCTGGGTGCTGGGCTTAAAGGTGTGCGCAGCCACGCCCAGCTGTAGTTGTTATTGTTGTTGTTGTTTTTAATGGAGGGTCACTATGTAGCTCACACTGGCCTTGAACTCCTGATTCTGACTGCTAAGGTAATACATGTGGGCCATTACTGCAGCCATATGTCTGACAACTGACAACTATATTTATGTGCCTGGCACATAAATAACACTTTCCTTTAAGAACCTAATCTCTAACATATATATCACCAATATACTGTAAATACATTCTACAAAACGGAAGAATTAGAAGAAAACTAGATTTCTTCTAGAATAAATAAACCAAACAATGTGAAGGTTTTAGTAGAAGTTTATCGACAGTATAATATAGCTCATGCTTCCATTTATAAAAGTATGCCCCTATTAAATATAGCACACTGTCTATATATCACTAAAGGAGGTGTTTATGTTCTGTATATGGAAGACAGAACATCTATACTTTGTAAAAGTTATGAAGATCCGTCCAATCTTCTCTAATTTATTTATAGTGTTTTGTGGAGCGCCACAGATAGCAGCGCCCCCTGCTGCTTCCCCGGAGCAATGCGCATGTGCAATGCGCCCTTGAGTGAGCCCCTTATGTGCATGTACAATGGTATGACGCTCGGTGGCAACGTGGCAGGCTCTGATTGGAGCAGTGGCACTATAAAGGCTTTCTGAGTGCGGTCCTCGGGGTCAGCCGTTATTCAAGAATCCTGAGTAAACTGCCACAAGAAGAGTTCCTGGTGTTGGTGTCTTTCCTGTTGGTTGGGGGCGGCACCGACAGTGTTTGACTGATTCTGGTATAGACTAGCCAACTGAGAATTATTCCTCAACAGAACTGAAACATGGTTCCATTTAAATGAGAACAGCATAAATGAACTCCTCATACACATCAGTTATCTGAACTTCTTTCTATTGCCTTCTCTTAGGGGTGTGCTCAAATGTTCTCACCTTATCTGTAATATATGCCTCTTCTACAATTTTGATCTACAATACTGTCATATTTGGTATCAATTAACAATCTTGTAACAGGTAGTAAAAAATATTTTATACTTCAAAAAAAAGCCACCGAAATGCTAGACAAGTGAAGGTAAAGTAGAAAAATGGGGTCAGGAAAATAAGCTTCTTTATCATTTAGACAAAATGGTAAAGGAAGATAACTATAGTCTAAAACAGTACACTATATATACTAAAGCTTGGAGAACCTCTACAACCAATATCAGAAAAATGTTTAAGTGGGTATAAAAATTAAAAGAAAGAAGATTTTTCAAAGAAAAAATGTTAACACTACACCAAGTGTCATACAGATTCACTGAAGTCCCCATTAAAAACTCTGAAACATTTGTTATAGAAATAAAAAACAAAAAAAACAAGACGAGAACAAAACCTGCCTTGATCTGATAACAGACAAAAGAATTCAATTTGAAAACCCCAACACCGATACTCTGTCTCAAAACAAACAAACAAAAACATCAACCAAGAGGAATTACCATCCTAAAAATCTCAAGGAGCCTCATCCAATACAAATAGCTAAAGCAATCTGAAAAACAAAAGTGTAGACATGGAGATCTCACATTTACTGATTTTGAAAGTTGCTTTGAACTACAGGAATCAAAATACTGCAGAAATGGCAGAGACACAACAAATACACAGACCAATAGGGCAGAGGATGGAGCCCAGTGAGACAGAGAGAGAAAGTAAAGACACATACATGGTGAAATAAATACACGTATACATGGTTAAATGACTCTGAACAAGGGTGTCAATCATTTTGTGAAAAAAAATGATAGTTTTAAATAAATGGTTTTATCAATGGAATTTTATGCAGCTGTGAAGAATAATGACATCATGACATTTGCAAGAAAGTGAATGTGACCATGTTAAATGAATATGTTAAGTGAATGTGTTAAATGCAATAAGTAAGAGTAAGAAAAACAGATATTGCATGTTCTTTTTATATATGGCACTTGGATTTAAAAGTTGTGTGTGTGTGTCTGTGTGTGTGTGTGTGTGTGTGTGTGTGTCTGTGTGTGTATGTGTATGAGTGAAGTTATAAGACTTTAGATGGCTGAAAATTTCCTTAAGCGAGAGGAAAAGAGAACAATGGAACACAAAAAATAAAGCAAGTAGAAAATACAACTTCCTGGAAAGGAGAAGGAAAGGATCCAGCCAGAGGGGTACAAAATGCCGGGGACACAGGAGAAGGCAGTAGGGAAAGAGAATGAACACAAAGTATAATGACATATCAGAATAAAAATGCCACAATGAAGTCCATTACTCTCTATGTAAGTTCCATATGTTAATAATAAAAAGGGAAAAGAAAAGCACTGTGGGATGCAGAGGTAGAGGCAAAAGCCTGTGAGTTCAAGGCCAGCCTAATCTACAAAACAAGTCTAGGATAACCAAGGTACACAGGGAAACCTGTCTCGAAAAACCAAAGAAGAAAAAAGAATTTCAGTTTTAGATGCAAATTTTTGGAAAACCATTTTCCAAAGCCTGCTATCCACATGTAAAATAAATAAATAAAAACTGGATCAAATATATAAAGAGAAAATGCAAACCTTGAGTCTAGAGAGGTAGTTCTGAGATTAAGAACAGTGGCTGCTCTTGAAGACCCACTTTCAGATTCCAGAACCCACACTGTAGCTCATAAGCATCTTTAACTCCATTTCTTGGGGATGCTGTACCTTCTTGTGACCTCTGTAGGCATCAGTCACACATGTGGCACATATACATACAGGCTTGTAAAATACTCCAGAGTAAATAAATCATAAAAGAAAAAAAAAAACTAAAACTTTCACATTCATATAAGAAGTAGCAGGATTATCAACAGAGGGAAATTCACTGAAACCCAATGTCCAAAAGGGCACCCAAACTTATAAAGGCAAAATGTTAATCATCTCAGCCAGAAATGGAATAAAAAACAAAAGAACAAAAAAACTCTAAACCAAGGAAAAACTGGAAATAAAAAATTTAGGAGCTCAAACAGGAACTCAGAGGCAAGTCTCACAAATAGAATACAAGAGTTGGAAGAGAAAAACTCAGGCATTCAAAACAAGATAGAAGATATGCATACTGTGGTCAAAGGAAACCTAAAAAAAATACAGAAACAAAACATTCAGGATAAATGTGAAACTATGAGAAGAACAAAACTATGAATAATAGGAATAGATAGAGATAGTTGTGACTTCTGGACAGAGAGAGGAACCCTGGGAGGAATTGAGAGGGGCAAGATTTGTCAGTCAGATACAGAGAAAGTCCTAGGAACTGGGACTGAGTAAGAGGTCATGGGCCACATGGTAAACAAGTAATATAAGCTAGTTAGGAGGCAGCAAGCTAAGGCCTATGCTATAATAAATAATAATTCTCCATGTCATTATTTGAGAGCTGGCAAGTCCAAGACAGAGATACTCATTAAAACAAAGAATTGATTCTTTGAGATAGTTGGTAAAATCGACAAACCTTTAGCAACATTAACTTAAAAGTCAGACAGAGAATATTCAAATTAACACAATTAGAGATGAAAACAGATACCAAGAAGTCCATAGAATCATAAGGACATAGTTTAATAACCTGTAATCCACCAGATTGAAATTTTTTTTAAGTTTAGCCAAAGATAAATTAAGATCAGACAAGCAATTTAAACAGGCCTACAAGCCCTAGTCATAAAGAAGAAAGTCATTAAACGTCTCCCAACCAAAAACCCCAAGGACTAGATGGTTTTAGTACAGAATTCTAACAGACTTTCAAATAAGAACTAATTAATGCCAATACTCTTCAAATTATTCTACAATAAAAACAGTATGTTTGATCTCAATTTACTTTATTATTATTCTTCAGATACCTGTTTGTTTTCCAGTAAGACAGAAAGGGAGTAGATTTGTATTGGATGAGAGTTAAGAGAATATCAGGAGTTTGGGGGAGAACAATAACCAGAATATAATATATAAAACAAAATCTATTTTTAATAAAAGAAAAATAGAAAAAACAAAACTAAATTTTTTTTTGAACTGTGAACTTATCTTTTCTGACTCCAGGCCTTCAAATTCATTAGAAAAAAGAGAAATTTGTTCAAATACAAATTGCTGGTAATGCTGGACTTTGCTTTTCCTTAACGAGAAAAGTGGATAAGCTGTCTACTTGATTCATCAACAATTTAACATTAGACCAGAACTCTAAGAAATGTTCTACAGTCTTCAAAAGTACATAGGCACCAAATGGACTTGATTATAATGGTACTGCACACACAGTACTACTTCTTTTTGTAAGACATAGATTTTAAAAAATATTTTATTAATTTATTCATATTACATCTCACTTGTTAGCCCATCCCTTGTATCCTCCCATTCCTCCCTCCTTTCTCCTAAGACATAGATTTTAAAAGAAATTGATGAAAATATAAGAGAAACTGGAACACTTCTATCTTGCTAGTGGAAATGTAAAATTATACATTTTACATTTATATATAAAAAAATTGGTGGTTCTTGAAAAATAAATTAAAACTAAAACTACTGTTTGATCCAGGAACTGTACTTCTGGAGATAATTCCTGCAAACTGAGAGCAAAGATGCCAACATGTGGATATCACCATCCACATTGGTATGCAAACAACAGCAAAAAAGTGGAAAGCACTGAAAACCTAAAATGATCATCAACCTACCAGTAAAAATACAAAAACATTAAAAGGAATGGGATTCAGATACATGTTTCATGGATTTGAAAACATAAAGAATGAAGTCATACCCTGAGTATTACCAGAGACAGGTAGAGCAGAGGGACAAGACAGGAGAACCAAAGACTGGGTACAAGTCTTCTGCTTAAAAGGTCACTGAACTCTTGGCATGGTGAAGTCCTAGAAATGCATAATACTGATGGTTTACAACACTGCAAAGATGGTACTGAATTGTATAATTGGAATAATTAAATGGCAATACCTATACCATGTGCATTTTATTATTAAAAAAAAAAAAAAAAAAAAAAACTAGAGCCCAAGTAAAAGACTGTTAATGAAGTATGTAGATAATTTGATGTCCCTATCCTTTCTACTCATCATACCTAGGTGAAGTTCAGAAAAACTAGAAGTAAGAAATTGAACACCACCAAACCAAATAACCCAATTAAGAAATGAGGCTCAGAACTAAACAGAGAATTCTCAACAGAGGAATATCGAATGGCTGAGAAACACTTAAAGAAATGCTCAACATCTTTAGTCATCAGAGAAATGCAAATCAAAACGACTCTGAGATTCCATGTTACACCCATCAGAATGGCTAACATCAAAAATTCAAGTGACACCACATGCTGGTGAGGAGGTGAAAAAAGGGCAACTCTCCTTCATTGCTGGTGGGAACACAAACTTGTACAACCACTTTGGAAATCTATCTGGCTCTTTCTCAGAACACTGGAAATAGAGCTACCTCAAGACCCAGCTATTCCACTCCTTGGAATATAGCCAAAAGATGCTCCAGCACACAACAAGGACATATGCTCAACCATGTTCACAGCAGCCTTATACATAATAGCCAGAATCTGGAAACAGCCTAAATGTCCCTCAGTTGAAGAATGGATAAAGAAACCACAGTACATTTACACTATGGAATACTACTCAGCTATTAAAAACAAGGAAATCGCAAAATTTGTGGACAAATGGATGGAACTAGAAATGATCATAATGAGTGAGTTTACCCAGAAGCAGACTCACATGGTATATACTCACTTATAATTGGACACTAGCCCAAAAGGCATATCCCATGAAAGTCTTCACTTACCAGGAGATTAGGATAGAAGTGAGGATATCCTACTGGGACTCTAGGTAAGAGAAATATAGGAGAATGGGGAAATAGAAGGATCCAGAAGGTCCTAGAAACCTATAAGAACATCATGATGGGTGGATCTGGGACCAGAGGGCTCTGCTCAAACTACTGCACTAACCAAGGACAATATAAGTAGTAAACATGGAACCCCTACTCTGATCTAGCCAATGGACAGGACATTCTCCACAGTTAGGTGTAGAGCAAGGATTGACTCTGACATGAACACTGGTATCCCATATTTGACCACTTCTCCTTAGTGGGAAGGCCTGGTGGCACTCAGAGAAAGAATAAGCAGGCTACCAAGATACTTGATAGCCTATATTCATATAGTGCGGGAGGAGGTCCCCCTCGGTCATAGAGCTAGGGGAGGGGAATAGGGTATAAGTGGGAGGGAGGGAGGAACAGGAGGATATAAGTGATGGGATAACAATTGAGATGTATTCTGAATAAATTAATAAAATAAATTTTAAAAAATATTAATTTTTCAAGAAAAAAACTAGATTTTTTAAAAGCAGCTTAGCTAGGATACATATATCTTTTTCAGTTCAAAATAAAAACAAAACATCACTTCTACCATTTTAGGACATACGATCTTTTTTATGGGATGTTTCAGTAGCTCTAAATGGTATCACATTCTTGCATTAGCCTCTTCCTGCTCTAATTTCCCTTTGTAAAATCCACAGGGGCTTGTAGAGATGGTTCAGTGGCTAAGAGCATTGTCTGCTCTTCCAGGGGAGCTGGGTTAAATTGCCATTGCCCACACGTCAGTTCACACTTGTCTGTAACTCCAGTTCCATGGGATCTGACTCCCTCACACAGACACATGCAGACAAAACACCCGTTTTAAATAAATAAATAAATAATCCACAGCTGACATATATAAGACTTTAGCAACTGCAACCTTCCTTATCTTAATCAAATCAAAAATTCAAATGTGGTGTGTAGTTCAACCACTTAAGGTTTCTTAAGAACAAGTACACTTGATGTTTTGTTTTGTTTTGTTTTGTTGCTGGGCACACCTACATTCTCAGCTACTTAGGGTTCTATAGCAGGAGAGTCATACATTTGACACCTACCTGGGCAACATAGCACAATCCTATCTAAACCCAAACTAAGTAAACCAGAGTCTACACTTAAAAATTGACAAAAAGATGCCAAATTGAGAATCTGATCAGGGTCTCACGAAGCCATCATCAGAGGAGTGTCCTCTTGCAAAGGATGGAATTAACACAGAAACCCACAACTGGACAAGTGTGTGGAGAGTGAGAGAGACCTTAGACCACTCAGTATTAAATGGGATGCTTTCACCAAATTCCTTCCCTCAAGACTCAGGAAGCTATGCAGAAGAAGAGGTAGAAAAAGAGGTAGCAAGTAAGAACCAGTGGGAATGGAAGACACAAAGGAAACAACAGGATTTTACACACATACAAACTCACAAGCACTGGCTAGCATCCATAGGTCTAACAGATACAAACTATGTGGGATTCCAGCACTGAGACGCAAAATGGATATGAGCCCCAATCTTAACCCAGAAGCTATCTTCATGTGTTAATTGCTAGCAAGAAAAATTAGTTTTCCCCAATAGAGTTGCACTGGGTATGCAAAGCACACTTAAAGCAGGTTCCAGGCCAACACAAAGCCAACTCAATGGATTTTTGGAGAATTTTTATCTCATAATGTTTTTACTTGGGGATTATTAACATTACTGGGGTTTTTTTCTTATTATGGTTTCCAATTTTGTGTTTTGTGTGTATATGTCTGTTTCTCGTGCTTTTTCTTTATTGTTGATTTTTTTTCCTGTTTGTTTTGTTTTATTCTGGTTTGTTTGTTTCTTAATTGCCTGTTTGTTTTCTAGAGAGAGAAAGAGAAAGCATGAAGTGGGATGGATAGGGACGTGGGGACGATCTGGGAAAAGATAAGAGAGAACTGTTATCTAATATATGTATAAAAAATTTTCATTTAAAATATTGAAAATAGTCATACAAAGTATTTGCTCTAATATTTTCCAGGCATACCATGTAAAAATGTTCAATTTAATAAATTAGATTAGAGATGGTCAGATCTCTTTAGCATGTATATCACCATCAGTTTCTCAAAATGCAAAGGTTTGCCGGGAGACTCTTACCTTAGATGCCATTCTCATGAAATCTCTGTTTTGATCAGTATCTGTTCCCATCTTTACATTCTTGACTAAATCATTGAGACTCAGATGATCATCATCAGGAAAGTATCGGAGCCTTTCTTTATCCTCATGGGTTGAAACCTACAGCAATGTGAACATAATGAAGTTTATGCAGATGCTTTGAATGGATCATCCATAAACCTGATAATAAATGCACATAATCCCATCAGATATCACAACTGTTGCTCCATGTGAAAGAAAGTCCATCAGCATGACACTTTGTACTCTTCCCCTTTCCAGTCTTCCTTCCCTGGAGGAGGACCACACTAGCTGATTGCCAGGTTTGGTGAAAGATTACAACTGTCCATTCCCCTCTCTCCTCTTTTCCTGTAGTTAAAACTCCTTATTACTGTGGAAGGAAGACTGCCAGTATTCAAGCCAAAAATAAGTATATAAAAAACAGAGGTGAAAATTCACTTCTATGTGCCTAATGTTTGTATTCCTCCGTCAACTCACATGGTGCCACAATCCCAATAAAATGGCACCAGAAATGAGGACTTTGGAGAGGTAATCGGGCCATGAGGTGGAGCCATAATTAGTATTCTATCAAGGCATGATAGCACCTTTTCTGTGTCTGCTCTTTACTGCGTGAGAAAAGATTGAGAAAGCATCACTGTGGACCCAGATATTAAAACCTACCAGTGTCTTCATTTGGACGGCTCAGCTTCCAACACTATAAGAATTCATTTCTGTTGGCCAGCCCACCAATCTGACATGTTGTTTGACAGTTTAAATACTCACTCCTAAGCACTATTTGCTATCATAGTCTATTCTAACATTGTTATTATTTTTTGCTAACCTAAAGCTCATTTGCTATAATTTCCTCGGCTCTAAATACTTAATATCCGGCCTATGCTCAAAATGCAAATCCTAGCTCTGAATGACTACGTCTCTGACTTTAATCATTTATTCATATTGTTCAGTAATATGCAAATCAAAATGGCATCTCTGCTTATGGATTCCTAGTCAGTTCTGTCATTTTATATATCCAGACTTTTATTTTTCTCCACATCTCTCCAGCTTTGCCAGGCTTCATATTACATTAGGTCAATCTCATTTCTAATTACTGAAAGAATAAATTAGTAACTATAGTAGGATAGACACTCAACAGGCAAACAATCAATATTGGACATAAAATTATTTGTATATTTAGTTATCATCTAAATGATCTTCAAATTTAAAACAAAAATTTAACTCAGAGGAAGTGAAAGTGTTGTTTTCACCTCCTTTCAAAATACTCAAGGTAGTGGTGGAAACTAATTCCCAGAGCTAAAAGATAGAAAAGAAAATGAGGTGCTCAAAAGCTCATAGCACCTACATAATTAAGACAGTACTGTGTATGAACATCGTGTTTCCAGACCTCAAATTAGGTGTCTATAAAGATAACAGAGCTAGGAAGTCAGGATTTTCTATGTGCAACATGGTAAACATGCAAAAGAAACTGAATACAACACCAAAAAATGTACACTAAAATTAATATGTGGTAAGCCTTCCATGTTGAGACACTGGAAAGGACACAGTTGAATTGTTTGCCGATTGTAAAAGGTAAAAAGATACAACTGAGAATAAAAGTGATAGTTTGCTATTTTCCAATATTTTATTTCAAAAAATTTCTAGTCTAATATAAAAGGAACTCAAAAGATAAAAAAAAGAATTGTGAATTAGTAAATGAACGCAAATACTAAACATACCCTTTGTCTGTTCCGTCTTTTTGCTTTCATATCCAGAGTCTCTCTGGGGGTGTTCACAGGCCACATTCTTCCAGACTCATCCGTTCTAATAAGGATCACTTCTTGTTCATCTTCATGCTATAGAAAGGTTTAGTTAATATTTGAAATTCTAAAAGAATGTTAAATTGCTACACTTAACTGCAGCAATTCACAGAAAATATTCTAGTTTAAATACGGAAGTATAGGTCATTTCTAGTCGCCTGGATTTTTAATCACTTATTATAAAGTGAGCATGACAAGACGAGGAGAGAATCAAAATTCATTTTAGTATTTTAATAACTACTGAGACAACCTTCAAATAGTTCTGGTACTGGTTTTAACTGGGCATACTGGGTGTTGAACCTAAGATCTCATGTATAATACTAAGCAAGCATCCCACCAATGAGCTATATCCAATCCTCTTATTTATTTTTTAAAAAGATTCTGAGCTATGGTATTATGAACCATTCAAGTGGCCTTGGACTCACTGCTGAGGGGCTGAGGGTTGGGATTGGGGAAAGACTCAGTTCTGTTTAAGGGACTAGCCCCTGGACACTGGTAGTTTGACTATATTCAAATGAGTGTATGGGCAACATTAGTTAGAGTTGGTGTTGCTTCATTCATTGCGTGTTCTCTCTCTCTCTCTCTCTCTCTCTCTCTCTCTCTCTCTCTCTCTCTTTCTCTCTCTCCCCTTCCCTGTCTCCCTCCGTCTCCCCCTCTCTTGTTGTTCTTTATTTTCCTGAGAGGACACAAGGGTGGGTGGAGGGTACAGGGACCTGGAAGAACTGGGAAGCGAATGTGATCTGGGTACATTATGTGAAATTCCAAAATAATCAATAAAATATCATCTTAAGGGGGAAAAAATGAAGTTAAGGTACCAATAGTCTACTAGGACTTGGATACAGTGGATAGTATATTATAAACTTCTAACTTGGCGTTGACTGTAACAAGGCAACCAATTGACAAAGCTGACTTTTCAAAGTATCTACTGTAATGATCAGTGTTTTCTTTGTGTTAATACTTTTCAAATACATTTACTGTATCTGGCTCTTCAGAAGTTATTATATTTCACATAGTTTAAAGATATTATTGTTACTAAAAATTATAGCCAAATATATTTCTGGAATAACATAAAATAAAAATTTTCTATGATGCAAGTGGAATGTAATAATCAATAAAAGCATTAGGTGATATATTCATTAAACATCAATTGCAAACAAAGCTAACAGTTATTCCCATTTCAATTTTCTTCTCAAATCTGAATTAAATATAAGAATCAAATCTATTTACATTTAACAGCTCTTGTGAAGAAGTAAAATACATCCTTACTACTTTTTTCTTTTTTTTTTTTTTTTTCTTTTTTTTTTTTTTTTTGAGACAGGGTTCCTCTGTATAATAGTCTTGGCTCTCCTGGATTCACTTTGTAGACCAGGCCGACCCTCAAACTCACAGCAATCCACCTGCCTCTGCCTGCCAAGTGCTAGGATTAAAGGCATGCACTACCATGCCTGGCTTTATTACTGTTCTTATAGGAATTAATTTTTTTCCAAATATTTAGTGGAGATTAGAGACTGTCACTATTTTTCTCCTTTAATTATGTTGTGAGATGTTATATTTTAAACCATTTTATTTGTTCCTTTGCTAGAAAAAGACACTTGTAATCCCAGCACTCAGGAGGCAGAGGCATATAGATCTTTGTGAGTTTCAGGCCAGCCTCATCTATGAAGCAAGTCCAGGGTTGCTAAGGGTACACAGAGAAATCCTGTCTCAAAAAACAAACAAACAATCCCCAAAAAAAAAACTAAAACCAAAACAAAACAAAAGAAAGAAAGAAAATATAAAGATGGGAAAATATAATAATATGACTTCTAACTTCATCATACTATGAAAGCTGCTCTCTAATACTAAAGACTTTCAAATAGCTAAAGCCAACAATTATTAGCTGCATGACCACATTCCTTGATTTGAAAGTATTCTATTATGTTTGTAGCATTCTCTGGTCTGAGTTCTTTTTAGTTTTGTGTGTATGTGCACATTGGTGTGGTGTATATGTATACGTATGCATATGGAGGCCAGATGACCTTGCACATGATTCCTTGAAATTACTGGCCCAAAATGTGCTAGGTAGGTTAGTCTGGCTATATACTAAGGCCCAGGAAATGGCCTGTCTCTGTTGTACCAGTCCTGAGATTATCAGGTTTTAATAAATGGATTCTGGGGTAATCCACCTCAAATACTTTACTGGCTGAGCCATCTCTCAAGCTCTTGACATTTTTATGCCTTTTTTTCTTTAACTTAGTCACTTAGCAAATATTAAAGTATCTGTATAAGCAAACATTTTCAGTTCCTACACCTCTAAGAAATAAAGTCCCTGACATAAAGATTATAGCTTCATGTGGGAACTACTCCCATAAGAATTATTAATATAAAGAAAGCCAGATTCATGTTCTGCTATGCCTTATAGCTTTCTGTCGTATGCTGGTGATTCCAAGTATTTACTGATTTCCCAGAAATCTAATCTCACTGGCGCTAATCCTGCTCCAAACGCTACTATTAAATGTAAACTTAATTGTGCTAGTCTTTACTTAACCTAGAGACTACGTATCATAGACCAGAGTGATGCTCAGTTGTGAAATATGAATGGAATCCCTCCAAGGAACTAAGTCTAAAAAGATCTACTTCTCCTTCTCCTGTGTAGGGTAGGTGGATTGACAGGCATTAAACAACCCCAAATAAGGTAGATTTGTAAATGACAAAACCTACACTGGTCCCTGAGCCTCCCAAGATTTATTGCCCACAATGAGTACATCCTCATATACAGCTGTCTTTGTTGTGTAAACTTTGCTCTACCTAATTCAAAGTTAATTGCCTAATCAAGTTACTGAAGCCTGTGACCAGGCAGAAGAAAAGTAGGCAAGGCTTACGTTCCTGGGCTTGGAGTCTCAGAGGAACCACAAATCTGGGAAGAGTGGAGAGAGGAAACAGAAGATGTAGCAGGAGGAGAGGCCGCTGGAGAGAAGGCAGGCACCATGGAGCATGGAGCAGTATGGTCCATGAGCACATGGCCTTGAGGGCTGGCCTAGTGAACAGAAGCGGCCCTGGCAGAAACAATTACGGCAAGTAACGTGGGTTACGTAGCTGGGAAATAGCAAAACAGCTTAGAGGGTTGATACCTGCCCAGTTATGGTGCCTAGAAGCTTTTATAAAACCAAAAGGTTTCTGTTTCACTTAATTTGGGAATCAGCTTGGGTAAAGAAGTCCTCTAAAGTCAAATAACAAATCAAACATCACCTGAGGCAAGAAGAGGATGCCAGACTCCATGGAACTAGACTTACAAATGTTTGTGAATTGATATGTGAATGCAGGGGAGCAAACCTATAGTAATTAACCACCTAGCAATTTTTACAGCCTTATTTCCTATAATCTTTATTTAATATCCCATAACTAATGTGAATCACATTTTATGACACTATCAATACGAGAGGAACACAATAGACACACAGACATGTACACATTTTATACATCTATAAACAACCTTAATCCTGCACGGAAGGCTAGAAGCGCTGTACTAAATAATGGAAAGGCCAAGAATCCGCAAGGCCTTCAACTTTTGACCCTGTACTTCTTTGCTAGTTCTTCATAATTCTGGTAAATCAACTATATATCTTACTTCCATTGCATAGAAAAAGTTACCTTCTTATTTTAAAAGGAAACCAAGAATCTAACTACAGCCAACAGTCAATTCCCAAGTAATTTTAAGAACATTCACATTGCTGTATCACAAATTTCCAAAATAGTAACTATTAGACTATTTGTGACTTTCTGTCTCAGCCACCTTTTCAAGGCCAATACAAAGGTAAATACTTTAAGTGTATAAAAGACCTGGGACATTGTCAAACAGCAAAGATTCCTCAATAAATGCCTCACAAATGGAATTAACAGATGAGGGTCTCAAACCAATTGATATGCTCTCAAAACTAACTGACTTCCTCTCCTTGGGTGACTATTTCCCACTTTTTCCTCTTTCATTTCCATAATACTGCCAGTAAATAAGTCCTAAAGCCAACTCACTTTATGCACCTACAACAACGAGATCCATTCTACAGAGAAAATACAAAAAAAAAGCCTGATATAGTAGCACAAGCTTTTAATAATACCAGTGTTTATGAGGTAGAGGCAGGTGGATCTCTGTGAGTTCAAAGCCAGCCTGCTCTCCATAGTGGGTGCCAGGACAACTAGAGCTATATGATAGAAAGACCTCATCTCAAAAAACTAAAAAGGAAAATAGGCAAACCCATATTAACATCCATGTAATTTACTAATTTTTCTCCAAATAAAACAAACATACTTCCTGCTATAAATAGAAAGCATTTATAAAAGCTTTTCATTTCCTAAGAATGCAAAGTGTTCCAGAGTGTTAAATCATTCCCAACAATCACAGTTCAATCTGTACAGCTTTCAGTTTTGCAAATATTGAAATGGAATGTTAAATTATAAACATTTTATGTGAATATTCTTACAAACAAATCTCAAAGTGCTTTAGTCTTGTGCATTCAGTATCTATAAAATGGGCTTCTATGGGTGGCAAAAAAAATGTGAATTTTTAAGAAAGAATATTTGAAGAAAGAAAATATCTTTTATTAACTCAACTTGGTGATATAGCGAGGGATGAACATTGTCTACTGGTTTCTAAATATAGTTGAGGAAAAGAAGATATTATTCTACCATGAAAGTATATCAATTTTATAGTAAGAAAGGTTAAGTATTTGCCAGACACAAAAGGTACCTCCAAATCTAGTAGTTCATTTCCAGTCACCCAACAAGTATCTAAAACTTTCTTTCTCACTTTTTCTGGCATAGGATGTATAACCTTTTGATATCATCATTTAGACTTTATTGTCCCTTCATCTGTACTCAAATGAAATTTCTAGGCAGGTGTTTTTGTTTCATGCAATGCTAAGTAAATGAACAAACCATAGACAAAATAATTTGTTCTATATGAAATGAATACCTAATTCAACTCTCTTACTCTTCCATAGGAAAAGAATTTAAAGAAACTAAGCTAGAGAATTTAGAATTTAGAATAAAAGCAGATTTCCTTGGCCCTAGGATGAGGCTTGCATCAGGGAATGCTAGTGAAATTTACACAGAGCCATCTGTGTTACAATTCCACTGGTGCAGTGCATACACATACTTTATTACTTACCTCTACTCTTGATCTTTTTCCTGATATCTGTGTAGTGGTTTCTTTAAATTTATTTGCCTCTTTAAGTTGGGCTTTAAGTTGTTCAGCTAATTCCTTAAAGAGGAAAATAAGATAGTTAGCTCTGAGGTTGAATTTTTTATTACAAAATATTTCAAAGTTATAAAACAGAAAACAGCTTAGCAACAAACCCTGCAGCCAACATCCAACTTCAATAACCAATTACGCTAAATTTTAATGAGCATACCTGAGTTACAAATTGCTAGAATACTGAGAGCATTTGTTTATTGCTTTGAGGTCATATACTTCAAGAAAGTATATTTTAAAAGAGGCTGGAAAACGGAAGAAATACATAGCATCAAGAATCACACTTTTGCAATTTCTTAGGTATTACGAACTTCCCATACTAAAAGCAAGACAAAAAATTTTGTTTTCTTCATTTCTGATGAGAAATTTACATAAACACTTTGAATATACTATACTATTCTCAGAATTTTATAAATTTATATAAAACATGCAATCAACCACAAAATGATAGATTTATTTGACAGAAAGTAGTATGCTAATCTATTTCTTTAATTATGCCATGCTTCCATAAAAAACAGGACACCTTTTTTAAAATATAAGTTAACACTGGGTGTGGTGGCACACACCTTTAGTTCCAGCACTCAGGTAGCACAGGAAGGCGGATCACTGTGAGTTTGAGGCCAGCCTGGTCTACAAAGTGAGTCCAGGACAGCCAAGACTACACATAGAAACCCTGTCTTGAAAAAAACAAAAACAAACAAACAAACCAAAAAGTAAGTTAACCTACTAGGTTATCACTCCATCATTGCTGCTTCTGTGCTTTCAAATATTAAACTGTACTTTTTTCTATTAGAATTACTTGATAGCAACCTTATCTCTTTTACTAACTTCTAGGCTGAGTTGAATTTCATTGGTTAGCAAAACTATGTTCAAAGAAAAAAAATGGGCATACATACAGTCTACAACAAAATAAGGAGAAAAAAAAAAAAAAACTGATCTTCCTTAACTGCCACTTGTATTATTAAGCTGTTTTGGTAGTACACCAGAACAAGAAATTTAAGGAGCATTTATATTTAAATTTAAAACAAGCCCATGCATATGATAGTAGATAGATTTGCTATACAGGAAAATAGAAGGATTTCAGGCTTTGCAATTCTGCCATATCAAAGTTAACAAAAATTAGTATAATGGGCATATGGTGAATGAATAAATGGATGAGTGAATAGTTCCTAACAAATTATCCCTCTTTGTATTTAATTTTAGGCAAATTGGTCTTAACTCACAAACATCATTTAGGTTCTTTTTAAGACATTTTAAACTTATTATTGGGATGCATCACAGCATGTGTGTGGCGGTCCAGGGAAACTTGCAGCAGTAAGTTCTTTCCTTCTACCACGTGGGCTTCATATAGCAAATTCAGGTCATCGGCCTTGGTTATAACACCGTTAACTAAGCCATCTCACTGGCCCCACGTTTTTAGGTTGGGCTGCAGATAACTCAGTGGTTAAGAGCATTTGCTGCTCTTACAGAGGATGATAGTTCAATTCCCAGCACATACTTCAGGTGCATACCTATAACTCCACAGCTCTAGGGGACACAACACATTTTTCTGGCCTCCATCGGTATCCCAATATACATGAACATACTCACACACAGAGACACAGACACATATAAAATATAAAAAAATTTAAAGAAAATTAGATCTTTACAATGAGAAATAAGCAAATTTAATAAGTTAAAATGGAAATGACACAAAAACATCTTTAGTTCCTTCAACTATTTTCCAGATATTAGGAATCCAAGAGTAAAGTACTTAAAAATAACAAATTTTTTCATAAATTTCATAAGTCTAATAAAGGGGAGATAATATATTTCTCCAGGAGAGAAACCGTAAGACTAGTGTTTCTAGAAAGTCTCAAGAATTGCTTTAAGAAATTAAGAAGCAGTAATTATCTTCAAAGCATGCCACATCTAAGTGATGAAAGTTCTAAAGCTGTATCTGTGAAAATTAAAAATTTCACTCTTCTCCAAATGAACAGCACACAGAGGTCTTACCATATTGCCCATCATCTCTGCCTTAATTATCTTGGCCCCCAACTTGTTCTTTTCATCAACACTCAAGAAATAGGTGGATTCTGCCTCTGGACTGCAGATGAAACAGGGTAGCGGAAGAAGATATGTCATAAATCAACATCATGCATTGTCTTAACTTACCTCAGCAAAGCATTCAGCACTAACAGTAGGTCACAATTCTAACACGTAAAACTTAAGCTCAGCATTCTAGGGTCAATTACACTTCAAGATTCTGTTACAATGTCAAGAACAGCCTATTACAGTTGTAAAATAACTGAAAACAGTCCCAGTAACTGTAAGATAAATAATATACAAACTAATTAATATTCATTTTTAAATACTCAGCGAGTATACTGATGCACACCTACAATCCCAACACTCAGGAGGCCAAAGTTAGAAGCTGTCATGAGTTAAGACGTCATCTTGAACTACGTGGTATTTTAGACTACATCAAGTGACCCTGTCTCAGAAACAAATAAATAAAAAAGATCTACACTCATTCTAAAAAGGAAATACACAAAAGCACTAATATCAGACCACAATTTTCTATATCTTAAACGCTATAATCTATATGACAAGTTATTGATCTTTTCAGAATGGTAATCTTGAGTGTATTTAATTACATTCAACAAGTAAAAACAACAACCATGCGTTCTTTTGTAAAGTTGGCCCCAAATTAATTAGAAACAAAAGTTATTTAAAATTGAGGTCATGTGCCAAACTCAAGAGAGGCTTCACATAACAGAAAATTTCAGCCAAGATCTAATAACACAGTTTAACTACCTTAAGAATCAAGGCTACAAAAACAAGGTGAACTTAGCAAGAGCCAAGAGGAGTCCTGAACAAGGGTAGGAACAGATCCACAAGTCTAAAGTAGTCCCCACTCATGGTACAGCATGCCGAAGAAGAGAAGGCATATGATGTGATGAGAGAATCCCTCAGGAATGCCGTGGAATAAAATATATAAAATAAATATATATATATATATATATATATATATATATATATATATATATATATATCAAGGAAATACCTATAGTCAGGGAAACAAGTCTCCAAGATGGTTAAAGAATGTTCTGAGGAACTCTGGTAATAATGTCTGATCCCATTAGGCACAAAGCAAATTTGCATAAGTAAGAAAATATTGGGTAGAACGCTAAGGAAATAATATGTTGTACACTAGAATGCTGCTCAGAGCCCAAATAAAAAATGTTAAAAATAAATAGCAACGGTTTCCATTTATATCCTAAAACAAAATGCAAAAATATTTAAATGCATGACACATTTGAATGAAAATGTTCTTATAGAACTGATCAATTCATACAATGAATCAATGTCAATAAACAATAAAAGGAAATGAAGCATTCAAGAAGTAAATATAATACTTAGAATCTAAATAGTATCAGATATACAAGCAAGTAGAAAAAAATCATAGAAAATTCTTATAAAAAGCCATCAGAACTGACAGATATAAGAAATAAACAAGCATATCCAGTTACTAGTATAAAAATATTCCATAAAGAAACAATAAAGTTATTTTTTAATTAATTTATTCAGATTATAACTCAATTGTTATCCCATCGCCTGTATCCTCCCATTCCTCCCTCCCTCCCTCCCACCCCCACCCTATTCTCCTCCCCTAAGTCCATGACCTAGGGGGATCTCCTCCACCACTTTATGGGCACAAGCTATCAAGCTTCATTTTGGTAGCTTGCCTATTCTTTCTTTGCGTGCCAACAGTGTGAGAAGGATTGTAAGCTTTATCCAGGTGAAGACCAAGGATACCCCACTGAGACTGACATTGTGATAGACTTAATGAAGCCATCCTGGCTCTGAAATTCAAGAAAGGGTTGGGGACTCAGGCCAGGCTATTCTGTTTTGTTTTATAATCGAACCTCCGTGAGAAGAGGGAGCCAGACAGGACCAGGAGAGGAAAGGCTACAGGCTTGTGGATTGGGGAGAAGACCAGCATGCAGGCCAGAGACACCTGAGGATCCGTCCCATGGAGCAGACACCAGAAGGTTTATTCTTGTTTCCCTTTAACCCTTTCCCCCTCTTGTATAGGATGGTTGGACTGTATAATAAAGTCTAATTGTTAAGTGTTAGGATTCTGCTTCAGTCCGCCTACCTGTGATGTCACTGCTTACCTGCAATGGGGGCGTGGCTGTGCCCAGGGCCATATAAAAAACAAACACTCCACATGGGGCTCTCTAACTCTCCACACTTTTACCCCTTTTCCTCTCCACCTTTCTACCTTTCTCCACCTCTTTAGCGCTCTATCTCTCTACTTTCTACTTCTCTACCTTTCACTACTTCTTTATCTCTCTATTTCTCTCTCTCTTTCTCTCCATGTGTGTCTCCAGAGACGGTTTCTGTATCTCTGTATTAAACCTCTTAAGTAGATCTGTTGCGTAGTGTGACTCCATCCCTCTGTACAGCTCCGCTGTTCACCTCTAACCACCGCCGCACACTTTTTACATTTAGTGCCCAACATCGGGGTGGCCCTTCTGGTGGTAATAAGTGGTGATCCTTACCAGATTACCGAATAAAAACCAGTAGAATCCTTGCTCGCCTGCTTACAGATCCACTCCTGAATCCCAATTCTATCCTTCTCACACACCTGCTAATTGGTAAGGTGTTTTTTGTTTTGTTTTGTTTTGTTTTTTCCGTTACTCTGCATAAATGCTTCCCTCTAGTTAGTTTGCTGGACCTCTCTGATTAACTGGGAGCTAAAAACATCCTGGGCCTCTTCACTAACCCTACCCATGGGTTCCATTGGTCTTAGATTTCTGGTTTACTACACACCTTTCCTCTCACTGGATTCTAGTCCCCCAGAATGCATGCCTATAACCTCAGACAGTCTATTTTAATTACAAAAATGGCCCAGAGCCAAGAAGTGGCACCCAACATGAGGCCCAATGGGTTCCGTAATTTCTAATGATATTAGGGAAGACTGAAAATTTGAAGATACAGAGATGCTGTTTCAGGGTCTCAGCAAAATCGCAACTACTGTTGCAAAACTCTTTCCTGTTTTATACTTAAAGGGAATGTTCTGTTTTCTCGTTGTTCTTTTATTGTATTTCATTCTTAGAAGGACTAAAAGAAAGGCAAGTAAGATAGAAAAGCTGGAAGGGTCAGTAAATTCTATCCTTTTAAAAAAGATTACAGATTTGACTGGACAGATGGAAAGAATAAGGAAAAAAATAAAGGGATGGGAAAACAGCATATTTGGTAAATGAGAGTGATGAAAGACAGAAAATAGAGAGACCGGAAAGCCAAAAACATCAGAAAGAGTCAATAAGCTCTATCCTTTTTTAAAAAATTACTGACTTGACTAAATAAATGAAAAAAATGCAAAAAAAACAAAAACAAAAAACTGGAAGGCAGAAAAACACAAAAGGCACTTTTGGTTAAAAAGGGTGGAGAATAACAAAAATCATTTATTAAACTATCCCAAGGATCTGGGAAACCCTTCACAAAATTTTTACAAAAATTAGGATCCGCTATAGATAGAGTGTTGCCAGATTCTAATACTAAACAGACATTAAAACTTATCATGGCTTATAAAAATACAAACACTAAATGTAAGAGGGTACTTAGACCATTAAAGGAAAGAGGCACTTCATTAGATGATTGAGTAAAGGAGACAGCTAATATTAACTCTCAGGAGTATCAAAACAATATTGTAGGACAAGCTATAGCCAGAGAACCCAGATATCAAAATACCCAGTGCTTTAATTGTGGTAAAATTGGTCATGTACAAAAAACCTGTAGAGATAAAAAGCACAGTAACCCCCCCAAAAAATAACTCGTAAGAGAAAACAAAGAGGTTCTGGCCATAATCATAACAAGGTGCCAAGACTTCCAGGGTACTGTAATCGCTGGAAAACAAAAAGCAAAAAACATTGATCTAGAGATTGTCAGTCTAAGAGATGTACAAGACAATATCTTGCCGACAGGAAACGGAAGGAGGGCCCAATCGACTCGGGGCCCTATAAACAATGCCAGCCAAATTCCCTTGGCCAGTCCAAAAGTGACAACCCACAGAAAAACAGGAACTGAGTATTAGTGATCTAATACATACTACTGAAGACAGTGCAGCCTTAGATCTGGCTTGAAATATGTCTCTTACCCTTACAAATTAAGTACTGGTGCTTTTGGTCCTTTGCCTTCAGGCACAGTAAAAATGGTTCTGGAAAAAAATGGGCTGACTTCTCATGGTTTTTTTGTACATCCCGGTATTATAGATAGAGATTCTAAGAAAAAAATAAAAATCATGACATGTGTAAAAAAGGAGATAAAAATTAATGCCGGAGATAAAATTGCTCAACTCTTACTGTTTCCTTACATTAAGGACAAAGCCGCTCCAATAGAAAGGACTGGTACATTTGAAAACACAGGGACATGTGTGTTTTGACAAACAATAGTTAATGATCAAAAACCTAAATTAATGGTACAAATAAATGGTGTTAAAATAGAAGGCTTGGTGGACACAGGAGCCACAGTCTCAAAAGTCTTGGAACCCAAATTGGCGACTTCAAAACGTTTATACAGAAATTACAGGAATTGTAAATTATCTCAAATAAAACAAAGTGTGCGGTGACTTGAGTGTGTGAGACCAAAAGGACAAACAGGGAGGCTAAAACCCTATGTGGCTGACATTCCCATTAATCTACGGAAAAGAGATCTCTTACAACAATAGGCTACTCAGATTAATATTCCTACAATTACAGAGATAAACAATGTTAAAAGTAAGGGTGAAATGGTACATACTTCTGAAAAAAGGATTAATGTAAGTGATCAGGAATGACCACAAGCTATGCCCACTGTTCAACCTCAGAACTCCTCAGGTTTAGAGTATCCAAATTTATAAGAGGGGCCACTGCTGAAATACCTACAGCCCTGCCCCTAAAAGGGATTTCAAACAGACCTGTATGACAAGAGCAGTAGCCCTTAACAAAAAAAAAAACAAAACAAAAAAGTTACATGCATTTCACTGTTTAGTAAAAGAGCAGCTAGAGGCTCAACACATTAAAGAATCTTCCAGTCCCCTGTGTTTGTGGTTTAAAAAAAAAAAAAAAAAACAGGTAGACACGGAAAATAAGTATAAAGATATGTGTTATATGTAAAAAAGATGAAAGATATATCCTGTCAATATTAGTAAAAGGAAAGTTGAGTATCTATGTTAATATGACACAATTTATTGTATAACACAAAGATACTATATGGCCCTGTACAAAGGGGTCATTTCATAAGAAAAATAGGCTGCACTATCAAAGTACACAGGAATCCCTATGTACATGTACCTAATAAGCGAGATTCAAAAAGCAAAGACTGATAGTATTTCAACAGACTGATACACAATGAAAGCTATACATTTTAGTATTTGTCAACACTCCAAAAGATAAACAGAAAAATCAGCAACAATATGGAAGATGAATAACAACTAAGTGAGCTGCTGACGATTTACAGAACACAACACTAAATACCCATGGGTGACACATTGTTTCAAGAACAATAAAGCTGTTTGCCAAAATAGAATATATTCTGAGCCATAAAACTGGTTTTCTTAGGAAACCCAAGAAAACATATCATCCAAAAGTTGTTTTCTGGTCGATGAAATGAAATTCAGAATCATCAGCAAGCACTTCTGGAAGACATTCAACTACTTGTACTAGCATGAAGAAGCATCGCAACAACTTTCAGCACAAAACAACTTCAACTACCAACATAAAGTATCCAGAGTCAAGCAAGAGAGAAAGGGAGACTGGAAGGCATGCTGAACTGGATAAAAATGTAAATGCAACATTATTGAATTTGTTTTTGGGGATCTGCTAGGGGATCCTTAGAGAAAGCAGAGAACCCACTACTTATTTGGAAACAGCAGATAACAACTTACAGTTATAAAACCCAGAAAAACAGAAAATGAATCAAAAGCAATCAGAATATAAGAAATGATTAAAAAGTATAAATAAAACAAAAAAGCCAGGCATAGAGACATACGTCATTAGTCACAGCACTCAGGAGGAGAGCCAGGCGAATCATTATGAGTTCAAGGTCAGCCTGGTCTACAAAGTGAGTCCAGGACAGCTAGGACTATCACACAGAGAAACCCTGTCTTAAAAAAACAAACCAAACAACAACAAAAGCCACTCTCCCCCGCCCCCCCCCCCCCCAAAAAAAAAAAAAAAAAAGAAAAAAGAAAAAAGAAAAAAAGAAAAGTAAATAAGCAAAAATAAAAAAATAGGAAAATTAAATGAAATCAAAGTTGCTTTTTGAATATGATCAATAAAACAGGTGAAGAAAACAAAGGTATGGATTATCATCAAAGAAAGGAAAAAGAAATCATTACTAGATGTTCTAAGCATTAACTAAAAGAACACACAGACTGCACCCTTGGAGAGTTGCTCAGCATCTGTAGTTATTAGGAGATACAATGTAGCTCTAGACTATAGCTACCCACCAGGTTAAAAAAGCTGCCCATTGCCAAGATGGCTCCATAGTCTGTTGATAGTAACATAAAATGGCATGGCAATTCTAGGAAACACTCTCATATTTTCTTAATGATTAAAGTACAAGTACCAAATGATCCAATAATCCATCTCGGGAATTATGTATATACATAGGAGTGTACAGAAACAGGAAACAATCTAAATGTTCACCAACAGGGAATGAAGAAACAAACTGTAGTTTCCAAACCAATGATATCTTACTCAACCATCAAAAGGAATGAGCTGTTATGGAAATGTCACAGTAAGCCCATCATTTTGCACAAGGAATATATGCCAATAAAATAACATAAACAGAGAGAGAGAGAAGAGAGAGGTAGGGGCAGGGAAGAGAGAACATGCTAATAACCATGTATGGAATTTTCAAAACATATCAAACTTCTCTGTCATAAAAAAACCAACAACAATTTAATAGACATCACTTGATTTTTGTTTTAAAAGACATTACACTAACCTTTGTTATAGAAATTAATTTTTTCTTATACTAGGTGAACACAAAGAGTAAAATTCTAGAGCTTAAATTAATAAATATAAATAACAGAAGCAAAGCATTCATAAGAAAGGAGTTATTTTGAGTCTCTATTTTTAAAAAGCAATTAAAACAAAACTACATTCATGTGATCAGGAGAACATGATGCCTTTTTATTTGCCTCTGTCGTTGATTGTAATACTAGTTGTATTTTTTTTTTTTTTTACAGAAAAAGTTTCTCAAGTTCTGAGGTACACAACATTCTCGTGTGTATTATAAATGTAACTCATGTGACTTCCAGCAACTCAGTTCTATGTCTATGAATTTTTACATCTTACTCAAGTAATTTTCTCAATTTGATTTACTTCCCATTCAGTTAAATCTTCTGCTTTGAAAATGTACTGTTCCTGTCTTTAGGCAGAAGTTACAGATACTAGTGAAGTTTTTGCAGGAATATTTAGTGAAAAGTAGAGAACCATGGTTCATAACCTCCTAAGGACAATCTAATGCAAAGCAGACAAATACAGTTAACATCCTGGTAAGGACAATCAGTTATGTTCCCAGCAAACAGACCTACTCCTGTGTCTGTTTCTCATGTGCCTCTGTTCCTTCCATGAGAAAATACTTGCTTTCATTTTGTTTTGTCTAGTTTTCTTCTTCCAAGTACTTAATATCTCATTACATTTTCATATTCAAAGAAATATGTCTAATTTATCTAATTCAATCTCAAAAATAGCCAGATAATAAAATAAAGAGCTGTGGGAAGAAGGGTTCCCAAATCTTTACCAATTAACCCAAAAGAAGCTTACTAAAATCCAGATAAGGGAAAATTATACACAAATCATCACTGAAAAAGTCAACTGTCTTGTAAGCGTAACCACAAAACACTCCCTGTTTCAAAATGTGTATAATAATCTAGACTGCTTGCTTGCAAAATACACTCAGACTCAAACTGCCTCTGTGTTTGTCTGTTTGTCACTGCCGAATCCTTGCCCACCAAGTCTTTGAGGACCCTCATCCCAGGGAACCCCATACCTGACTGGGGTGGTCCGTGGCACCAATCAACCAATGGATAAGCTATTCATGCACTAGTCACATCTTTATAATGTAACTTCCTTCTTCCTTTGTGGAAAGAGAATTAAATTCCTTCTTAGTGTTTTGAGAAAAGGAGTTTCCTTGTCAGACTGTACCTCAATCAATACCAGACTACAATAAAGAAAAGAAAAAAAAAGCAAAGAAAAGAAAAGAAAAGAAAAGAATAAAAAGAAGGCCTAGAGAGATGTTAGCCACTGAGTTCCTTGCAGAGAAACTAAGGTCGGCTCCGAGCACTGACATGGTGGCTCACAACTGCCTGTAACTCCAGATCCAGGTGATCTGAGAACCTCTCTTAACTTCTGCAGGCTCCTGTCCATACATGGTGCAGACATAAAATCAGATGTGTGTGTGTGTGTGTGTGTGTGTGTGTGTGTGTGTCTGTGTGTACACACACTTCAGTAACACATGCATACACATTAGCTTTTAAAATTTATTTATCTTAATTATAAAGAAAGTGATCAATACCTGGTTTCACTTTGCCAGGATGAAATGCAGAACTGTATAAAATTACAATTACAGGAATAAAATATTCCAAACACAGCACCTTGCACAGTGCTTAATAATTAAACATGTCTTTTGTCACTGACAGCTAATTACTAAATCCCAAAACTTTCCAGTCAATCTTATGTTCTTGATGCTTAAAGTACAATTATGAAATATCTTCAAAAAGGTTAAGAGAAACATCTAGAGCAAGGCATAGATAAGCTAATATATCCTTCTGTCTTAGTTAGGATTTCTATTGCTATAGCAGAACCCCATGACCAAAAAGCAAGTTGAGAAAAAAGTGTATTTGACTTACACTTTCATATTGCTCTTCATTTTTGAAGAAAGTTAGGACAGGAACTCAAACAAGGCAGAATCCTGGAGGCAGGAGCTGATGCAGAAGCCATGGAGGGGGGTGCTGCTTACTGGCTTGCTTCTGTTGGCTTACTCAGCCCACTTTCTTATGGAACCCAGGACCACCAGCCCAGGGATGGTACCACCCATCATGGGCTGGCCCCTCTCCCATTCATCACTAGTTGAGAAAATGCCTTACAATGGGAACACTCCATTACAGAGAAAATGGGGGCATTTCCTCAACTGAAGCTCCTTTCTCTGATGACTCCAGGTTGTGTCAAGTTGACACAAAACCAGCCAGAAATAACTCCATCACTGCACCTCAAGCACTCAATAAAATACCACCTTTCTTCTACACCCACTCTTCTAGGACAAGACATCTCTCAGCACAGAGTCCAGACTAGTGCATTAACCTTCAATCTATAAATTTTCCAATCTAGCCTTCATACTTTCAGAATCTTTTCAAATGTAAATTCAGTCCTTAAGGAATGATAGAGATACTTCCATCTTAATATTCATAAAAAATACTGTCCAACTGAAGCATGACTTGTGATGTTACTAGCAAGGTGCAGTGGTTTTAGGACCTCTTCCCATTGTCCTTTCATAGAACTATATTAAGCTAATTACTGAGAGGCTATTACATGCTAAGTATATGCTAAGTCATCTCCTTTTTTTTTTTTTTTTTTTTCCCTCTTTTGAGTTTTCGAGACAGGGTCTCTCTGTGTTAGCCTTTGCTGTCCTGGACTTGCTTTGTAGACGAGGCTAGCCTCGAACTCACAGTGATCCGCCTGCCTCTGCCTCCTGAATACTGGTATTAAAGGCGTGTGCCACCATGCATGCCTATGTTAAGTACTCTTAATATTCAGAGATACAAAGACTAAAATTAGATACAGCCTTCTCTTGAGAACTACTGAAGCACTCTCTGGACAACACTATGTGTAATCAATAAGCTATAGCAAGCTGTCTCCTAGCTTCAGTTGTCCCCTCAGCAGTGGCTGCCTTTCCTACTGCCCAATAGGCTTTCTGCAGAGGGACCTTCCAACTTTCCTGGGCCCTGGGGCCACAATGTTACCTTCCACTTCCTCATCACTCTTTCCTGTATAAAACTATTGCAACTGAAAGTACTGACATTTTACACTCATATTATGGTAGTACTAAAGCATCATATTGGTAATAGGTACCTACTTGACTGCCTGTCCTATGTAAATTCTCAAAGACAAATACAGCAACATAATTATTTTATACCACCTTATCTAGAGGTGGCAGAGTTCATGAAAGTCACGTAAAAACCATCAAGAAACACCTCTGGCACAAACATAACCTACCCTATTATTAATTCATGCCATAGCACACAAATCCAGACTTTTTTTTTCCAAATTTGAAGGAGTGAAATAGTCTGTTTTCATTCTTTCAGTATCCAAGGCTCTATGGGTGAATATAGTCTATCAATTTTTGAAAAAATTTTGTTTGAGAGGCTCAACAAAATTCAGGGGTAAAAATAAGCTAAAAACAGTAACAGATCCCTAAGGAATTGAAAGGACACATTGATGTATTGATGTTATCATTTGGATGACAACTGAACTGTTGCATCGTCATCATCAGTATTACTGAAGCTACCAATATAGGGCAGTGACACAGGCTAAGAGAGACACCATGGTCTAGGGAATAATATATTAAAAAGCACTGAACTGGAGCCTGCCTGTGGTGGTGGGTGCCTTTAATCCCAGCACTCCCAAGAATAAGGAAGCAGAGGTGGGTGGATTTCTGAATGTCTATAGAGTGAGTTCCTGGACAGCCAAGGCTACAGAGAAACCCTATCTCAAAAAAAAAAAAAAGAAAAAAGAAAAGAAAAAAGAAAAAAGAAAAGAAAAAAGAAAAGAAAAGAAAGAAACAACAACAACAAAAACCCTTTGAACTGAGCATAACAAAAACTTCCTCTATCCTCTCCCCTGCTACCCGAAATCTCTAGTCACAAACTCATCTTTTTTTTTTTTTTTTTTGCTGTTGTTTTTTGTTGCTGTTATTTATTTGTTTTTCAAGACAGAATTTCTCTCTGTATCCCTGGATGTCCTAGAACTCATTCTGTAGATCAGGCTGGCCTCTAACTCTCAGATATTGCTTCACCCGAGCCTGCCTTTGCCTCCCCAGTGTTGGGATTAAAGGTATGAGCCACCACAACTGGCTCGCATCCTAAAATGGCGGGTAAAATGGCCAACTCCTCCAAGACTGGCCACTGGTGCCCACAGTGTCCCCAATACAAATGGATGGTGAGTTCAAGGAGGAAGGGTGTTTAAGTCCCAATACCTGAAACAAGAGAAGAAAACTAAGCTTTCTGTATCAGCTAGAAGAGAGAAGCCACTTGAGAGAAGAAAGGCAGACTCCACCCAACTTAGACCCTCTCAGCCATCAAAGTCAAAAGCATGTTCATGAAAGCTCTCCAGCTAGGCAGGAAAATGTTAAAGAAAGCTGCATCCACATCCTTTACCATCCCTCTGAAAAAGAGTCATTCACAAGAAGAGACAGGATCTGCAGGAGATCATGGACATGATGGAGTCATGTGTGATACTGTTCCTGCTGTCTGTGAAGAAAAACAACCTGGCTCTGCTAGAGAAGGTTGAGGAGGAGCTGGCGGCTATGTGCCAGGAGAAGAGGCTGCAGGAGCTCTAACTGGCTGCCTCTCGATGCCCAGATGGAGGTGCTGGGCCCTTTTCAGGCTGTGGCAGAGCACTGCATGGAGCAACACAGGACAATGGGCACAACCCTGGCCACCACGCAACACTAGCTGCCTGTCCACATGCAGGGAAGTGAGTTAGTAGCTCCTAGATGACCTGCAGCAGGCCCAGAGGACAGTTCGACAGCTCCGGAGTGAGCTGGGCATCTGCTCTCCAGATGCCAATGCATAGGTGCCGTGGAGGAACTCAGGGCTTAATCACCAAAAAGAACCTGGAGCTTCACAGAATTGTCAGCCAGGTGCTGGAACTTTCCTTCCAGGCCAGTAAAAGCAGCAGCCTTGATAAACCAGGAAGTATAGGAAGAAGCCCAGGGCATCCATATCTGCAACCATTGGTCCTCAGAAACAACAATCTCCTTGTAGGACAGGATGAATCATAGCAGCCCTAAACCTTGAGTGCCCTGCCAGAGGCAGTCTGTCCTGCCATTTTGTGAGCATTTCACAGCTGCTTTTTCTGCCTGTTTACATGGATTGAAGGAAGTTCGGTTGATTCAGTATTCTGAAAGAATTGTGCACTTTCTTTTTCTACACTTTTTGCTTGGGAGATCATCAGCACTTCTAGTGGTTTTAGAGAAAAGGTCTCTCTACAGAATCCTGGCTGTCATGGAACCAAGTGACCAAAGGGTCGCCAGCCTGTCTTTAATGCTGTAAAGCAGCCATAACAAATTCTGATTCATGTATGTTTAAAAATAAACTCATAGCCTCATTTTTTAAAAACTGGACTTTTACAGCTGGGCATGGTGGAGCACACTTTGAGTCCCAGCAGAGGCAGAGGCAGGTAGATCAATGTGAGTTCAAGGCCAGCCCGGTCAACAGAGTGAGTCCAGGACAGCCAAGGCTGCACAGGAAAACCCTATCTCAAAAAACAAAACCAAGCAAATAAGAAAGGACTTTTAGAGTGACTTTAGTTTGCCAGAGAATTACGGGAGAGGTATATACATTTTACTTCACCTTATCTTGACATGGCCACTCTCACCGAAAGAACTCATCAGTTTGTCAAGATTAGGTAACTGCTGAGTTCTGGGGATACCCTGTGCCCATTTTCCCAGATCTGGGGTTGCATACACACATACAAGTACTGGGTACTAAGGTGACGTTCAAGTCCTCAAGCTCCCACAACAAGTGGACCAAAGGAACACAGGCCCACAGCAGCACTTCTGCTTCTATCTCCTGCACATCACTCTATCTCTAACATTATATATGGAACCATACTAATGACTCTTGCCATCTAGCTATTCTATTATAACCAAAAAAGAAAAAAAAGAGAAAAATCCTCAGTGAAGTTGCAGAAGGCCTGTCCTAATGCTTATATGGGACACAAGTTAGTACTTTACTTCACCCTGCCTTTTGTTGAAAAGCTTCCCTCTTCCTTCATGTCTCAGACCTAAGCTGAAAGATTCAAACAAGAGAAGGTACTAAAGTTGGGTGCAGTGATGTGGTGAGAGCAGTGGCTCACGCCTCTAATCCTAACACTCTCGAGGCAGAGGCAGGCAGACCTCTGTGAGTTTGAGATCAGCCTGGTCTACAAAATGAGTCCAGGACAGCCAGGGCTACAAAGAAAAAAACAAACAAAAAAAGGTGACGGTACTAAAAGAACACTCCACCTGAAGCCTACAGTTTTTGAGATAAACATAGATAAAACTTTTCCCCACCTTCTCTAAATATCGGTACACTGAGCAGACATTTTGGAAGAAACACAACCATAATATTTGCCACTGTCCTATATGCAAGAAAGAAGTGTCTCATTTTCCTGGATGACAGACATATTCCTGCAGTCTTCTTTTAATTAGTTTCTATAAAGAACACCACATTTTATCACTAAATTTTTAACAAACACACATACTGAACATCTTGGGAGGAAATAATTAGAGTTTAATCCACTAACATTGTAGTATAGTTCAATTTTCCTTTTCTTGATGGCAGTGCTCAGTGATCTCTAACTCCTCTTTCCTTACCACATAGTCTCCCATTTTCCTTCCTACCTAGAGATCTGACTCAGACTTAAGAGGGGGCGTCCTTTCCTTGGCCTTCTGAGCTATAATCCCAAAATGACAAGACGATACTGAGGTTATAACAGTACATTAAATAAGTTTGTTTCTGATTAAATTTATGAACTCTAAACTAATAAGTATTGTTCTAGGTTTCAGGCTCCTAAAAGTACTTAGCTAATATATTTTTCCAACAAAAGAAAAAAAAAAAATATATATATATATATATAAAATCTCTGAAAATAATTAGCTTAAACTTCTAACTCATGTGGGCCACTATTGCATGTTTTCCTATAATAACAGGCTCAAAAAAAGAATGAAGGAGAAATGATAAAGATGATGAAATGAAATTAAGTGAAAGAATCGATGGAAAAGGAAAGCTACCCATGATGCAAATAAAGAGAAAGAAAAATCTACTACACAAAGGTACTGTTAACTACATTTATCTTAAAGAAACAAATATTTTCAAAAATGTATGTATATGGCCAAAAAAATTAATGGGCTACCCACTTGCCAGATAAAATGTGTACATTCAGTTAAATTTCAATTCCTGCTTAGCAAGTATGTGTGTGTGTGTGTGTGTGTGTGTGTGTGTGTGTGTGTGTGTATTTGTTTAAATCATAAAGATGTCCAACTGCTTCAAAGAAGTTACAATTTTTCACACCTGCAAATACAGGGCTTAGATTATAATCTCTTCTGTTACTAAAATCAGATTAGTAACTTTTTGTAGTTCTAAAGTCTACTAGTTTTAAAAATTCCTACAATCCTGGCATTTGGTTAACAATCCAACATATCTTACAACAATGCTCACACAAATAGCCTCCAGCAGTACTTCACTGACTCTTTCTGGCATTCTTCCCAGCCCTAGCTTGCTCTTTACCACTACTTAATCATTCAGATATTTTTCTTCCAAATATATGGAGACAATTCGTAAATTTTTCTTTGTCTCTTCATACAATCGTGGGATTCATGAAAAGCCTCAAACCTGTAACATATTATCTAATGTGAAAAAAACAATCCGTTCAGAGGGGTTCCAGAGTATATATGTATGTATTTGTGTGTATGTGTATATATATATCCAGAACATAAGAGAAAGATGCAAATCAATACCCAGATGAGATACTAACAATGTATGGAAGCTTTGCACACAGGGTCATCTACATTCACAGAAAAGAGAACCAACGCATTGTGTCAAAATGCTATGCCGATATTAAGAATATCAGTAATTAATGGCATCACCCATAGGTAAATGAGGACTAGAAATGATCCAAGGCACTCAGAATAAAGCCCAGGTAGTTTCGTCTTTTTCTAACTCCTGCCACGGTGATTCTGTCAATATTAACAGATTTCCCCCTTGGTTGCACATGGCAAGAGTGTAGGGGTCACCGGGCAGAGGTCCTACCTTCTAGATTGTTGCAAACATGATCTCTTGTTTTTGCTACTGTATACATTGACTTTTTCTAACCCCTGCTATGGTTATTCAATCAACATAACAAAATTCCCCTTTTCAGTTTCCAAAGTCTAACTGGCCCATCACGAGATCTGTAGAATGTCCTGTTTCTACCCCTCATCTTTCTGCAGGAGCACTGGGGTAATAGATGCGCACTTCTATGCCAGCTAGCTGAGGTATCTCCTGAGACTTTTCACCTATTTTAACAATCATTTATGTGGAAGTTTGTCCTTACCTCTTAGACATATTTTTTTTCAACCTCCAACAGGGGCATCCCTATAACAAAATCAAGTTTTCTTAGGTTTGATCCCACTCAAGAACCTATGTGAAAACATATATGCATGAAATACCAAAAAAATGTCGACGTTGTGTCCTGCAGATGTCCTCTTCCTGGTGGGTCACCCCTCAAGCTCTCAGCGTGTAATTGTTCTCTCCCATCTGCTGTAGAGTGCTGGTCAGTACTGCTGCTCCGGATGGCTAATGGCTTTTGATCTGAATGCTTCCCGTCTCCTTCTTGCCTACCAGATGGGCTACGGGATGTCAAATTTTCTTCACTGTTCTCTGGGGGTTTTCGAAAATCACAATGCAAAGAACTCCTAGCTGCTAACGTAGAAGATAATTTAGATGATTCAAAATGTCTTCTCTTGCTGCAAAATGACAGTCCATCCTCATCAGAGGGTCTTAAGAATTTAGGTCTCAAGTTTCCAGAATACTCTTGGCTTTTTCTTAGGGTAGATTCTCTAGTACAGGTTTCTAAAGACCCAGCTCTCTTCCCTTTTGTAAGACCACTTAACATACAGTCATTGCTGCTGCTGCTGCTGCTGCCGCCACTGTTTGCAAGCTCCACTTCAAAGTGTCTGTCCTCTGAGTCATTCTTATGTTGCACTAAGTCTGACGAGCCATCTGCTTGACTACATTGCGCTCTATTTGAATACGCAGGCTTCCTCCACCGTTCCCTTCCATAGTCTTCTCTTTTGCATGCGATTTTTTCAGCTTCTTTTAATTTTGACTGAAATGCTTCCATTGACTAAGGGAGAATAATAATATATCTACAATTAAGAAAGGTTCAGTGTCTTTTCTCCCATGTGCAAATGTGTCATGATGCACTGTTAAATGGTACAATAAAAATACCCATCAAAGTAGACAGAAATATAAATAACATATATGCTAATAATACTTTAAAAAATAAAGAAAAATAATTAAATCAAATAAAAATATTTTTAAAAAGGGAGGCACTGACAAGAAATGTTGTGTATGACACTGTCACACAGACACAACAGTACAACTTTTAAAAAATCATAATTTATACATACTGGCAACTTAAGATTCAAGAGGCTATACTATGATGCTAAATCCTGTTATGCTAGATTCTTGAGAGAAAAAAAAATTTTTTTAATAAAAAAGATGGGCTGGAGAGATGGTTCAGCAGTTAAAAGCACATCTGCTCTTCCATAGGTCCTGAGTTCAATTCCCAGCAACCCCAGGATAGTTCACAACCATCTATACTATGATCTGATGTCCTCTTCTGGTATGTAGCTGTATATGCAGATACAGCATACTTATACATAAAATAAATCATTAAAAAATTAAAAAGGCTAACAAATGGAGGAAAATGTTCAGGTATATTGAATGAACTACATTCTTAAAAATCAAATTGCCAAGGAAATTCTCTACAGTTTGGGAAACAACAGTCAGCAGATGTGTGCTTTAAGCAAAAATAAGCAGATACATGACATTTGATGCTAGAGAACCTCATAATTACATGTTAGTACTTCCAGATAAAACGATGGGAGAAAAGCATGGGGAAAAAAAAAGAGAGAGAATTTGATGCAACTGATTTTCTTGAACAGAAAGGCTCATTTAATAGCCTTTAGGATAGGGGAAGAAGATAAGCCTACTCAAGATCTTTGCAAAATCTTTGCAAAAATTAGACAGGGAAAGAAGTTTGCAAATGGGAGTGTATTCACACACAGAGTATGCAGGTAACTCATTGTGTGAAATGAAAGAACATTAAGATGTCTTAAAAATATATGTTTAAGCATAATCACATTGCCATAATGCTACAATATATGAAATTCTGGAGTCTACCAAAATGTCAACAGTCTTTACCTCTAAAGGTATCCTCTAGAGACTCTCCTGTATTAATTGAAATTTTCTTATAAAAGAATGCAACTTGTACATTATGCATAAATACATTTTAATCTTTCCACACTTGGATTTTACATTCTCTATGTTAATCTTAAAAAGTTTTAGGGTGGGCTGGCAAGATGTCTAAGTGGCCAAGGACACTTGCGGCCAAGCCTGATGACGTGCGTTTGATTACCGCAACCCACATAGCGGAAGACAACATGATGAAAGGACAGAACTGACTCCTGTAAACTGTCCCCTGAAATTCCACATGGCCCTCTTGCATGTGCACATTCCTGAGTACATGCACACACATAAGTAACTGTAAAAACATTTTAAGCAATAATATCCTTACATATTGAGAAGCAGAAAATGATTTAAATGGATGAAGACAATCTAATATAAATTCAAATCTAATATTGATTAAAAATGTTTCATGATTCAAAACAAAGACACTCAGTTTTTTTCAAGTAACTATGAAAATATATATATTAAAAACACAAATATTTACCCCATAAATTTCAGCTACAATATCTTCATAATTTCTATTTTCTTTTTTAGCTCGTTCCTTCATTCTTTGACAAGATTTTCTTAGCCAGCTTAATCCACCATCCTCTACTCCTGCAGCTAAATTCCAATAATAAGCATTAGTTATATTTCTTAGGTGGTTATTATACAATTAATATTTATGTCCAAGGTATAAAATTAAGTACTTTCCTTGAATTTTTTTTTTTTTTTTTTTTTTTTTTTTTTTTTTTTTTTTTTTTTTTTGGTTTTTCGAGACAGGGTTTCTCTGTGTAGCCTTGACTGTCCTGGACTCACTTTGTAGTCCAGGCTGGCCTCGAACTCACAGCGATCAGCCTGCCTCTGCCTCCCGAGTGCTGGGATTAAAGGCGTGCGCCACCACGCCCGGCCTTTCCTTGAATGTTTAACAGTATAACCACAATTAAAATTCATCATATATTTAAATGCCTACTTATGAAAGCTACAAAGGCTTGATGAAAAAAAGAGAAACAAAAATACCTATAAGCATATACCAATTTAAGAGAACAAGCATAAAACTATATAATACAAGAACATTATAGAAAGATCAAAGAAGTTAAGGATTATTTGTTTATTTATTGAGACAGGGTTTTATGCAGCCCTGGATAGGCAGGAACTTACTATGTAGACCAAACTAGCTTTGAACTACACAGAGGTTTGCCTGACTCTGCCTCCTAAACCCTAGAGTTAAAAATACTTGCTACTATGCTCAGTTTAAGTATTATTGTTAACTAGAAGATCAGAGAAAATTCCATAGGATCAGCTCAAGAAAATGAGTTGGATTTGTTTTAAAATATATATGGGAATTATCACTCCCAGAAATAAGGAATAAATGTACACACAGGAGAAAGATACCAGAGAATCAACACAAACTATAAATAAGGAAGCTACAGAAAATAATGTTAAGTTAAAAGTTAAACCTAAGTTATGATTAGAAATTAAAACTCTCTCTCTCTCTCTCTCTCTCTCTCTCTCTCTCTCTCTCTCTCTCTCTCTCTCCCTCTCTCTCTCTCTCTCATTGTATTTTTAATCATACAAAGAAATTTAATTGATTACTTAAATTAAAATGGTTTTTCCAGAGTTTCTTGATCCAATGAAGACTGCTTTCAGATCCCTCCAGCTTTAAAGCTAAGAAACATACACAAGCTCTTGAAGACATGCATAAAAATTTTCATAGCAGAACAGCCTGTACCAGCTCAAACATGGAAATGTACATGACCAGAGAGGGACATGAGGATCATGGTCCATTCTTAAGTGGAGTATTATGCAGCAAAGAGTATAAATAACCTGAAGCTATTTACCACATTATGGAAGAATTTTAAATGTGGATAAAAAAAAAAATTAAAGAGGCAAAGACTATAACTCATCTTTTGTCAGAAAACAGGATAGTGACAGAGTTACTAGGAGGGGACAAGAACATTTCTGGAGTGTTAAAACTGTTGCTTCTCCAACTATGTGCTGATATTCTATGACACTCTGTGACAATCTTCGTTCTGCTTTGTGTCGGTGGTTCACTTACTTTTCCATGTGTGTTAGACTTTGAAAAGAGCCTTAAAGAGGACTGGAGAGATGGCTCAGAGGAGCATGTGCTGATCTAACAGATGACAAATTTATCTCAGAAGACAAATTCATAAAAAAAAAAAAAAAAACAATAAATTGAGCATCAGGAATGCTACTACTAAATAGTTGTTAACATCAAAAAACAAGTCATCCATTTCTTTGAACCTTTGCCTCTTTGTGTTAAATAAAGCAGCAAATTAAAGCCACCTGTAAAGGTCTTTTTTTTTTAAGATGTATTTATTTATTGTGTATACGATGTTTTGCCTGAATGTACATCGGCAAGCCAGAAGAGGGCATCAGATTTCATTACAGATGTTTATGAGCTACCATGTGGTTGTTGGGAATTGAACTCAGGACCTTTGGAAGAGCAGGCAGTGCTCTTAACGTATGAGCCATGTCTCCAGTCCTGAAAAGGTCTGTTAAACATAAAGACTCTAACAGAAAGTTCAAGAAAGAGGATGAGGAGGAAAAAGAGGAGAGAAAAATCAACAAGAGCTCACTGAAAAAGCCCTTAAACCAGTGTTGAGTAATAACATGATAAAACAAAAAGAAAACAACCAAACCGGAAAAAAAAAAAAAAAAAAAAAAAACCTCAAGTCTTCTCAGGGACCTGAAGTAATTCTCTGGGAATCTGAGACCTGAACTCTTACTACTCATATGACTAGAGACAAATCACCAACCACTCTAAATCTCAGATGTCTGAACTATATAATTAGGACAGTAAAACCCACTTCCTTACATGACTGTTGTGACCATAGCCTGATATATAAATGTGCCCAGTACAAAAAGTTATATAAATATTCTCATTACTCAAATAAAAATTAAAATAACATTGTATGGCCTACGATGCTTTTGTTCTGAGAATAAAACTAAGATTAATAAAGTAATTTCTAAAAATATGGTATGCTAATCGTTTCACAAACTGTTAATAAAACCTTTTCAACATATTTGACCGGTAAGTACTGGATGTTGTCATCAATAAGGAGGGTTGTAGATTCCAGACACCATACTAGAAAATTTCTTCATTCCTCACAATAACTCATAAAATAGGCACTGTCAGTATTCTCTATCACATCCCAATAAATTTGGCTCAGAAAGGTCAAAACATTCCCAATGTCACAAAGCTATTAAATGGATATATTAAAAGTCAAATTCCAAGAAGAGTTGACTTCAAAATTTGAGTCTTTCACACCAATGTGTCCCCTCAAGTACTTAATGCTAACATGCCCTTAACACTCACATGTTACTAACAGTTCCAGTCCTAACATATTCTAAACAAAAATGATCATACATCTGCACGTGCAGTAAAATGTACAATAAACTTTACAAAACTTAATTTCAACTCTGGAATCTGAGCCTGTAACAAACAGAAGGCTTTTGCCACTTTCTTTCTAAGAAACTACATGGGAAACAGTAGTAAAAGCATGAAATGGAAAAAGTATTTTCTCTTAGATTCTTCAATTCTACTCTTTTTGAATGCCAAGACACTAGTCAAGGCTCAACTCCAGGTCTCTCACATGCAGTGACCTTCAGAACCTGCTGAATACCAAATCCAAAAGCTTAGTGTCAATTCTGGGCTCTACTGAAACATGACCTCATTTTAATCTATGACTTTGAGAAATTAAAAAAAAAAAAAATCATGACGGACATGGTCAAAGTAAGCTAACTCATTGTTCCCTCTTAACTTTCTAGAAAGATGTATTTCAAAGGCAGCTGTATATAACTAACATTACTTGTACTTACTTAACCCAGTAGAGACATTTCTGCCCATGATAAAACTAAAATAGCCTGCAGTAGCTAATAACATAGTAGAAGAATTCTAAAGATGTCTATGAGATGAATTCAGTGGCTTAATGCTCACATACAATAAAGAACTTAAGAAGCAGACAAATAGAAATGAATTATAAATAAAAATCAAGAAAGTATCTTACAGATAGATAACTACAAAAAAAGGATAACATTATTTATAATATTTTGTTCATCTGGCTAAACTGTACTAAAACTTATCACTGAATTAGCAATGTAACGTACTGAGTACTATGTATTCTTCTTAATTGTAAAGTATGTCTATGTGATACTCAAATATTTTATCTCCATCTATAGAAAATAATAGCACTCTACTAAGAGCAACACAAACTTTATGAATGCTGACACATGAAGAATTTCTAAAAGCAGTAAGATTGCATGTTTAATGCTTATACATTATTTACACAAATATCACACTAAATCTATTTTATACGTTGCTATAATATTTATCAAATCAAATGCAACATAAGGCTTCACATAAATATGCTTTGTCTTACCTCATTTAAAATAGAAACTCATGACTCATGGTTGCACACAAAACAGTATGTATTTAGTCATCTTGCTTCCAAATACATACTTTCCAAATATTAAAGATTTAAGTAAACTTCAAGAGACTATATGTTTCATAAATATTCTGTTATAAATAAAATTGAAGTCATTCTCTTAGGATCTGTTGGAGTGACCTATAACCATACATATTGTACCAAATGGCTACCTAACTGTATCCCTGTATTCTCAACTGTTAATTGCTGTGCTGAGCCAGAGCCAAGTGCTAGCAGGGTATTTGGTGTAGTCATTTCCATGCCCCATTTTACCTGCTTTCTATATGTAAATGTCACTTCCTCACTGGCCTAAAAAAAGGACTCTTTGAGATTAGCATGATAAAAAGCAAGCTGCTATAGAGGAGATCACAGAAGGTCACACTGCCCCCAATCTGGCCAAAAGGCAACACTAAGGATAGTCCTGCTGTAAACGCTGGAACCTCTCTTACCATGTTAATAGATTTTTGATATGAGGAAAGATTGCAGAGTGTAATAAATAAAGGGAGAGGAGTCAGAGCTGGGGCAGGCCTACTAGGCAGAATGACAGAGGCCCTAGAAGCCTGGGCAAGGCTGAACTGGGAGACAGAGGGACTGCAGCAGGGATGCAATGGCAGGGAAGTAAGGGACTGTAACAGGGATGCAATGGCAGGGAAGTAAGGGACTGTAGCAGGGATGCAATGGCAGGGAAGTAAGGGACTGCAGCAGGGATGCA
>OU015749.1:65696881-65714218 GCA_907169655.1 Acomys percivali | reverse complement strand
AAAAAAAAAAAAAGTAAAATTTTAAATTATTTATATGTAAACAATATTATCAAATATATACAGATATATACATACAACCAGTTACTAATATATATTAAGCATTCAGAAATCTCTAAAAAACAGATTTCTAATATTTTCACCAAAAATAAAGTGAGAATATTATAGACATATAACCTCGACTAAATGTTCCTATAATGTGTACATAAATCGAAGTATTATAGTGTATTCTATAAATGTAAACAATTAACATATGTCAATTTAAAATAAATAAATAAAAATAAAAAACAAAACTGGATCAGTTGAGGGGCACATGCCAAAAGACAAACTGCTAGAAACTTGTAAAAAATAGAAAAGAAGGCTTAATTGAGGGAAAAAGATATGAATCTTAAAACATATACTTTCAGATGTAGAAACTTCCTACAAATAGACCACCAATTTATAATTAAATCTACCAGCCAACACACATAACAAAATCTTCTCATATCATGATGAACCTGTAGTCAAGACATATATCATGTTGCCAAATAATTTTCAATAACACCAGAAATCTGACAGTGAAGATGTCACTGACAACCTGAGTTCAACCCCCAGAAACCATGTGGTAGGATAGAACTAACTTAGGCACATTGTCCTCTGAGACCTGCCCCGGACACACACACACACACACACACACACACACACACACACACACAGAGTGAGAGAGAGAGAGAGAGAGAGAGAGACAGAGAGAGAGAGAGAGAGAGAGAGAGAGAGAGAATAAATAGATGTAAAGAAAAAAACTATTCCTCAATACTGACTTGAATAGTGCTTTTATTTGTTTGTTTGTTTGTTTGTTTTTAAAGCATAAGCCAGGTATAACAGCACATGCCTTTAATCCCAGCACCTGAACAAAAAAAGCACACAGATCTCTGTGTATTTGAGGCCATCCTGGTCTACATAACAAGTTCCAGACCAGCCAGGGCCACATAAAGACCCTTCCTCAAAAAAACAAAAACAAAATAAGTCATATCATCACATGAAGCCCATCTGTGAAGACTCACCTGTGAGAACTGTTCAATTCGTTCGCTGACATCAGGTAGCATCCATTTGTCCTCACCTCGAAGCTGCTTAAGTTCTTTTCGTCTTTGTTCTTTTTCAAAACTACTCTTGGCCTACAACAAAAACACACAAAAGACAAACTGACAGTCGACAGCTGCTTTTCAAATACAAAAACAAAAACTGGTAGCACTTTCATATGAAAATTCCTAGTCAATAAATGATCTATTCTTACCAATAAATTTGCTCCTACTAGTGTAGAAATGATGTTTAAAAACTTACATGATGTTTTAGTCTATGTCTTCCTTTCTCCCTTGCAAATATGACTTGGAATCACTTTAATCTCCATCATTCCTGTGCCTAGTTCTTTATAGACTTTTCCAAAACCATGAAGCTGACTTTTTTCCATGACTTTAAAGTAGGCAACATTTCTAGACAGCAGTCAACAACACTCAAAGACGTTTCTTCTGCTTTGTCATCACCTCTCAAATTCCAAAGCTGAGTTTCATCCTTATCAAACTGTACGTAGATCCCTATAAAATTTGTCACAGCTTACTAAGAATTTTCTCCAGAAACTGCTTGAAATACCATACAATAATGAAGAGCATTTACTATACCTATTTTGAGATCAGCAAATAATCACAACAGTTTAACTGTGAAAGACTAACTGCTTAACTCTATCCCCTTTAAATGTAACCGAAAGCCAGGTGTGGTGGCACAAGCCTTTAATCCCAGCACTTGGGAGGCAGAGGCAAGTGGATTTCTTTGAGTTCCAAGTGTATCCAGAACAGCCTATCTCTTTTGAAAAAAACAAAACAAACAAAACAAAAAAGACTGAAGTCATTACTCATTTTTCTTGTCTACTCTATTTCTTTTCTTCTCTTAATACGCATTTAGACTTATTTAAAACTCTTTCATCTTGTCGAGCATGGTGGCATGCCTTTAATCCCAGTACTTTAGGGTAGGCAGAGATAGGTGTGTCACTGTGAGTTCAAGGCCAGCCTGGTCTACAAAGTGAGTCCAGGACATCCAAGGCTGCACAGGAAAACCCTGTCTCGAAAAACAACAACAACAAAGCAAAACAAAACAAAGCAAAAACACTACCTCCACCAACAACAAAATTCTTTTATCTTAAAACAAAAGCCAAAAAAAAGAAAAAAAATCACCAAACATTCTGTTGTTATTCAATTACAAATATGCCCTGTTCACAGTCACAATAAATCATGAGTAACTTCTCAGGTATTTCAATTACTTACTTCTTCCGTTTTATAAATTTCCGTACATTTTAATATTAACAAGAACTCTGTTTACTTAAAAAAAAAATGTGGGGGACACATACTCTGAGTCCCTTAAACAGTGTTTCTTTTCTTTTTAAAAACGATTTATTATATATAAAATGTTCTGCTTGCATGTACACCTGCACACCAGAAGAGAGCAGCAGATCTCATTATAGATGGTCATAGTGAGTCCGGGGCAGCCAAGGCTACACAGAGAAACTCTTTCTCCAAAAACCAAAATTTAATTATTTGGGGCTGGAGAGATGGCTCGGAGTTAACAGCACTGGCTGCTCTTCCAGAAGTCCTGAGTTCAATTCCCAGCAATCATATGGTGGCTCACAACCACCTATAAACAGTGTTTTATTCAATAAAGCCTTAGCCTAAGTCTGAAACTGAAAAGAACGGTAAGCCAGAGGAGCTGAGAAAACACCGGTGTATTCAAAGGTGTCCCACTTCCTATACAGCCAGGGCAATAACTCGGGCTTCGACATAACTGGTAAGAGTCGTCAGACGCGGTACAGTACACAGAAACTGAGCGATCCAGGCGGTGGAAATGTCAAGAATAAATGACTTAATTAAGCTAAGAAAACTGAAAGGGAATCAATCACATCTCTCCTCAAAGAGAAGTAGCAAATTGGAGCCGACACAGTTTGGGAAAAAGAAACTACAGACAAGGCAAGACATCGGAATGATCAGAGGAGGTGGGTTAGCTATCTCGAGGATTCTCAAGTACTACAACTCTAAATAACTTTCTGGGGCCCTTTCTAAGATTAAAAAATAAATAAATAAATAAATAAATAAATAAAATAATTTCAAGAGCTAAAGATAGATTCTCTGGGAATAGTGCTTACCTTGCGTACAGGAAACCCTCAGTACAAGCCCCAGTCTTAAAAAGGAAAAAAGAAAACTCTCCAAACAGGAGGTACCTGGCGTAACACCTCGGCCCTGGCAATTCGGGTCTGTTCTTTCTGCTCTTCGATACTAGCAGCACTTCGAAATCTTCCACCGAACGCCGCCATAGCGCCGTTGTCGTAAAGCGAGGAAGCCGTCAGGAAATCTGTTTACGACTGTCGTAATTTAGAAAGCAAATCCAGATATCCAAGTAGTGGCGCAGAGTAGACGGGACCGGGCGTTGCTATGCCAACGGAGCCGGCGCAGATCGGAATGTCTGTCACCGGGAGCTTCGGTGGATGCTTGAAAGCCTGCTGCAAAGTTTACCTTTTAAATGTACTGGATTCGCTAAGCGCCGAGTTAATATCAACGTGCGTTATTATACAGCCTGCACTATACCAACTCCTCTGTTATCAGCATAGTTCTAGAAATTAAGTGTAGATTATAACGTTCATGCCTGACTTGCTGTGAAGGTTCACAGGAACGGATGTTGATCTGAAACTCGGAACATGAAGGAAAGGGGGAAAAAGTGCTCCTCACATTCAGTATAGTTCGTGATGGCTGTCTTTAAATATATTTAAAACGAGACTGAAGAAATGGGTCAGTGGTTTAGAATGCTAACTCCTCTTTCAAAGGACCTAAATTCTGATCCAAGAAACCAAATGGTGATTCACAACCATTTCCAGGTTGTGCTCCATTTCCAGGAGATCCAACGCCCTCTTCTGGCATCCACAGACACTGCACCCACGTGATATACTTAAATACGGGAAGAAAAAAACATTCATTAAAAGCACATCTTTTATCCCAGCTTTCGGGTGGATTGCTGTGAGTTTGAGACCAGCCTGTGAATCCAGGACAGCCAAGACTACACAGAGAAACCCTTGGTGTTGCACAAGCCTGTGTATAGGCTTATCACCCTGAGGAAAGATGCCTTGGATGTAAAATTATCTCTCATAAAGAAAATAGTGACCTCTTCGTTGTACTCATTACATTTTGCATAAATAAGTCTCTGTATCAAAAGACTAGATATTGCTTCATTTGATTGTCCCATAGAGATGGTAATAGGAAAATTGAAATGAGCTATTTCTCTCTTCTTTTACCTCTTGGCAATTCAGCAAAATGTAAATTGCCAAACAAACCCCTTCTCTCCAAAACAGTAATAATGTTTGATTTAATTCACTATGTTTGGGAAGCAACAGCCTGAATAGCTTGTGCATCAACAGAGTTGTTTGAAATGGCTGCTTCACTTGCTCAGCCAATACCAATAGCACATGGCACAAAGAAGGGCATATTGTAAATTATTGCTTCTCTGTTAGTCAGAAGAGCTTTGAAAGTTCATTCCGTTGTTGAGGCACAATATTCATGAGGCCCTGTTTTGAAAAGAGTCACAGGAAATATCATGTCAAGAAACTAAGAACTAGATTTTGATACATTCTCCCTTATCTTCCCAGTTCCCCATCCCAACATGCTGTGGTCATGGGAGAACATGCTGATACTGTTACAGCTAAGGTAGATCTGACAGTCAAGCTTGGCTGATAGTGAGAAATTATCCGTATCCTGCTGATCCTACAGGGTGTGCCCTGCTCCTACTGTGTAGAGGATAACACAGGTAAAGCCAAAGCCCTGCTAGACCTTTAGATGTCACCGTTAGGACAGTCTAGGCACAGACATGTTGAAAAACCTACCTACTTGTGATTCCTAGAGATGAGCCATGCATAGAAGCCATCCTGTAGCTATGCTTTCACTGCTTTTCTGGCTGAACTTTCTCCCTCCTTTCTCTGCAACATATCTTATGAGGATGACCTATGTCATCCTAGCTATAGTATGCATTAGATTGTCTAATTTATATCTGTTTTCCTGATGGTTATCACAGCTCTTTATTTAACTTTCAAAGAGGTCACAGTTTAGATAATAAATCATATGACCTCCCTAATATTAATCCTGTCTTTCCTCTTCAATATACACTTGGCTATCTTTAACTGTAAGTCAAGAGCCAAGAAAGACCAAGAGTCTTTTCAGGCAATATGTTGTAACCAGTAACAGAGATGTGAAAATCTGTTTCCCATCTGTTAAATCTGTGATGATTTCGAAAGTATTAGTGAGGTGTCAGTGTTCAGGTTCTGAAGACAGATTTGGAATATTAAATAATTCTGCCACTTATTTAGGCATACCACTTTACATGATTTACTGCATTTGATTTCTTAAATGTACAATGGTAACTACACTGAATACTCCAACTTCTGTGAGAATCGAATAAGCTAAAGCATACAGAACTTCCAAACTAAATTCTAAAGTGTAAATCAAAGGTAACAATTTTCACACATTGGTAATATCTCCTAGTCAGTGACTTGATGTTGTATGTCCTAATCACCTTTGTCAACTTGATACAGCCTAGAGTCATTTTAGAGAAAAGCTTTGACTGAGAGATTGCCTAAATCACCTTGACCTGTGGGTGTGGGGTGGAAAGAGATATCTTGGTTGTTAATTAATGTAGGAGGCCCAGCCCATTATGGGTGACACCATTCATTGTACAGGTGATCTTAGACTATATAACAATTATGAGCAACAGAGCCATGGAGCAAACAAACAACATCCCTTCGTGTTGTTAAATTTACCAATATGGCCTAATAATGTTTATTATTAACCCTAAAATTATTATTATTGCAATCAAGACACAGACACCTGTTATATTTCAAAATAGTCTTAGTTAACCTGCTGCAAGGCAGATACTAATCCTCTAAACTACTTCCCATAGTGGGGACAGGTATGAGATACCTGCCCCAATCACATGCCATCTGCTTCTAATAATTTCTATCAAGATTCCTCTCATCCATAATCCTAAATACTTGCTAATGTTCTTCTGGGACAAGTCTCTCCATCCACACCAGCCTTGTGCTTCTCCACCACCTAACCCATCATGCTGCCACCTTCTTCTCCTTTCTTCTCTCTTCTCTGTTCTCTTCCTCCCCAAAATTCTCTCTGTGTCTCTCCAAGCCCAGGAACCTTAGTCACACCTATCTCATTTGCCCTGCCCAGGTGTGATGGCTTTTTATTAATTAACATAAAAATACATCAGACCAACCCCTAACGCCTCCCTGTTTTCTGCTTCAAGTTCCTACCCTATCTTTCCTCAATGATGGACTCTGATCTGGAAGTATAAAGCAAATAAATCATTTCCTCCCCCTATGTTGCTGTTGATCATGGTCTTTGTCCCAACACTGGAATAAAACTAGAACACCATACCAAACTAATTTTTTTTCTCTCACCAATCTTTATGGTATGAATGCCTTCTACATTCATTGCCTTCTTGTTACAAATACTGTAGGAACAAGGAAAGTTTTGCTCAGTAGTTCATCAACATTAGAACAAGTCATTGATTCTCTCTGGTTGAGCAGCAAATAGTTTGTATCCAGATGCTATCTTCTCTCCAAATCACCACGACCATTTGTGGTCCCCAACAAGTGAGTAAAGTGTCCTTCTAAATTTTAACTGTGAAAGGTGTTAAGATAGAGATGTCACCATGGTGAACATTTTCATTATCTGTAGGAAACATTATAAACTTTGTCACAAGTGAAAGAAGTCTTGGTGGCTTTGCCCTTGGACACACCATGGATACTCCCTGAGATTAACCTTGAGATAGACTGGGTGGAGCCATCCTGGGCCTGGAATTCAGGAAGAGGACCAGGGGACCCCACCTGGATTATTGTGTTTCCCTTTAACCTTTTATCCCTCTTGTGTAAAATAGTTGGGTTGTATAATAAAGTTTAATTGTTAAGAAACAGAGCCAACAATTATCATATTTCCTTGCCTTGTGACATTTGTAAAGACTGAGTCAAGTCCATCCAATAGATAAGCCAAAGTCTCTAAATTCCCACACCACTTTGTCTCAGATACATAATATACAATTCTTGAGCAAGGCGTGGTGGCACACTCCTTTAATCCTAATGCTTGGGTGGCAGAGGCAGGTGGATCTCTGTGAGTTCATGGCCAGCCTGGTCTACAAAGGGAGTCTAGGACAGGGACAGCCAGGACTGTTACACAGTGAAATCCTCAAAAAAAAAAAAAAAAAAAAAAGACAAGAAAGAAAGAAAGAAAGAAAAAACAACCAACCAAATAACCTCTAATCCTCACAATAATTATATATTTACTTGTCTTTACAGTTATTTAAAGCTGTCTATAAATTTCTTCTTTTACCCTTTTTTTTTTCACAGTATAATGAAAGCATTCTCATTCCCAAATTGAAAAGAATATTGTTCGGAGAGTTATGAAAGTATCTTTTCCTTTGATGGTAAATTTTTTCCAAGCATGGATGCTCTATAATGGTGTTTGGGGTGATCTTTAAGTTTGGGGTGATCTTTAAGAGAGAACTGAACCAACTCCCCTTTCTCCATTAGAATACGCACACGTCACCCAGGGAGCCAGTGAAATGCACAGACCAGTGTTCCAACCAGGGACTTGAGCTCATCTATCTGGACAGTCCCAAAAATGTGGATGCCAACTGGAGAGTGGCAGGTAAAGCACTTGGGTGCTGAGGAGCTACATTCTGAGAAACATCACTTTAGGTGATGACACACACTATATGGGGATTGTAGGTCAAACTCCAAAGGTGTTATTTTATCCCTGTAAAATGGTTAATTTAAAAAATAATTAATAATTAAAAATAAATAGAGCAGAATATTTTTTTTGGTCAGAAAAGATCCTTTTCTCTGTAATGGTGACAGTTCATTCTTCAAAGTTACATCTGCTGTTTTCCTGAACAGTGTGTGCTGACCAGATGGCTGCTCTTCTGAGATGAAATTGGTGTGCTCTCTTTATATTTCTCATCCTGGAAGAACAGACATCACGCTTAGCATTTCTCACTTCAGATGGGGTTTAAAAGAACTCATTTAATTGAGATATTTCACACCAAATTTTTCTCATGAGACTGGACTGAGAAAATTCTCATTAGAAATTTCTATACTCAAGTTAGAAAAGAAAAAGTACCTGCTTCCATATACAGGGTTTTAGGTTTTAAAAATAAGACACAATCTCCCAATTTAATAGTCTGAAGAAGATTTTTGTGTTTCTACAAAAAAATCTGGCAATTAACATACACTTTTGTCTATAGGCAAAGTAGGTAGACAAGTCTTGGCTTACATGTTTGAACTTTGTGTAGTCAAGGAAACTGTCAGTTCATTTCTCAAACATATTGTGCTTGTTTGAATAAGTTACTATCATTGTTATGAACTTACATATTTTTAAGTTTGAGATTTGGTAATCTACATAAATGTCTTATTTCTCTTAACAGATTTTTCCTGGTTTAAATTAAGCTCTGCTAAGAGCAAACTTATTCTATCTCATTAGAAAAACTTCACAGATTGATAAGTTAGCTCAGGAGTTAGAAATTTTTCCACAAAATAATTTTGAAATTGTAGATCAAGTGGTCTTAGTGGCAGCTGCTCATCCCTGCTGGTTCATGCCAGCAGTTGGAGCGTGCTAAGTGGAGGAATGAGGTTAACTGAGCTTTTGTGTAGACCCCACTCATTAAGCTGCAGAGTTTTTTCCCATAAGAGAGGGTTTCATGTGTCCCTGACTGGTCTGAATTATATATGAGGGTGAGGATGTTCTTCAACTTGTGATCCTCTATCTAGTCTCCATTCACAAGTGCTAGGATTATGGAAATGTACCACCATGCCCACTTCTATGTTGTGCTGGGAGTAGAACCCATGGCTTCCCTCATGCCAAGTGAAGCACATGACTGTTACTTTTAACAAAAGCTCAATTGTTCAATTTTACCAATAAAGACTTGGGAGCCAGATGGTGGGGTGAAAGCCTGATAGCTCAGAAAGGCAGAGAAAGCACCCAGATGATCTTCCTCTTCAGCTGACCTGACCTCCTTCCTTTACCTACACAATCTCAAAAAAAAAAAAAAAAAAAAAAAAAAAAAAACCTCTACTGATTGCCCCTCCCTTCTACTTCCTGTGCATCTTTTTATCTGTCATCCTAACTTCCTCTTGCTCTCGGTTTTTTTCCTATGTTCACTCCCTGTGAACTGGTTGCTTGCTCCACCTCTTGATTTATGGTTGCGATTATTTAATCCCATTCAATCAGAAAACTCTTAGATTAAAGTGTGTACTAGGGTTGAGTGACAACACAACTAGAAACAAGTTTTTCTGTTCACAGTGTGATTGAATTTCCTGCAATACTTTACCAACTGAGTTTTCCCAGCTCTAGACAATAGTTTTCTTATCCAAAGGTACTGATGTCTGTAAGTCCAAGTGATTTGTCACAGAAGTTGTAAAATATACTGAAGTTTTAAAAAACTGTGCTGAGTGTATTATGAAATGGTCAATTGAAAAACTATTTTTACATCTAGAAAATTTTCATCTTTGTATATTCATAAAATTGTGGCCAGCCTTAAAGTCCCTAAGAGAAAGAGGAGAAGATTCACTGAGTCTCGTAGTGATGATAGCTCACTGAAATTTGCTACGAGCACATTTCTCATTCTGTAGCTTCAGGTTTATCAATTAACATCTCTGCTATTAAAAATCAATAAAGTAGTCCAAAATTCTTACAAGTGTGCATCTAGTTCATGTGACTAATGTAACAAAACCATGGATGTAATTGACATTGCTATTTTAATGCCAGTTTTGTAAATTTTTAAACATTCATATTCTAAGAAGATCTTTTTCTTAATGTTACTTGGGCTATTGCTGTGACTCAACTACTATTTATCTCCGTATAATATTTATTTTATAAGATCTACCTCTTGTTTGTAAAAAAGCAATTTTATGGAAGATGTAATTTATTGTATAAAGAATACAAGAACATTAATTATTTAGAGATTCAAGTTAGTCAATAAACTGACTTACTGTTATAGCCTCAAAACAAATGTTGGGGAAAAAACATAATTAGTAAACTTAGTTTATAAGGTGGAAAGACCTATGATGATGTAAAGACGTAGCAAAAAGTTTGTCTTATAAATCTTCAAGGAGGGACTGGAGAGATGGCTCAGAGGTTAAGAACACTGGGTGTTCTTCCAAAGGTCCTGAGCTCAATTCCCAGCAACCACATGGTGTTCACAGCCATCTATAAATAAATAAAATCTTTAAAAAAATAATAAATCTTCAAGGAGATGTAATTAAAGGTCTTTATTGTTTTCTTCATTTTTTTCCTCCTGGTTACTTATATCTTAGCAGATAACGAATAATGATGTAAAACTCTAATTGTTAATGTTGAAGGCACAGACAAAAATATTAATATCCTCTGTTTACCACCATATTATTCTATGTGTAAGTGACCATATAAATTGCCTTGATTAAAGTTTTTGACAAAAGAAGTTAATACTGTCATTTGTAAACTTTCTTGTTCTAAAGAAAGCAGTTATGTTCTGTAGAAAAAAGTAGATAAATAAAAGTTATTTTTATATAAAAATGACTCTCATAAGCTCATATATTGGAATGTTTACTCATCAGGAAATTAAGCTGTTTGAAAGTAGTACAAGGATTAGGAGCAGTGGCCTTGTTGGAGGAAGTGTGTCCTTGGGGATGGAATTGGAGGTTTCAAAATGTCACGCCAGGTCTCATTTCTCTCTGTCTGCAGATGAGGATGCAGCTCTCAGCTACTACTCCAGTGTCACGCACTCAGTCATACTCCCTCTCATGACAATGGACTAGTGCACTGAAACTGTGGGAAGGGCTCCAATTAAATGTTCTTCTTTACTTTAAAAAAATGCCTTGGTCATGGTGTCTCTTCACAGCACTAGAACAATGACTAAGACAATGTGTATGAAAATGGTTGTTGTGTAACTGGTAGAACACAAATTTTTCATTTCTTAAGGAAATCTCCACTCACATATGTAACATTTTCCAGAGAGAGGTTCAAATACTATACTACTAAAGGCTCTATGTCTAATTTAAAGTGAGTTTTAAAACAGAGCATCGAGTCAATTATTTCTTTCTACTGCTAAATTTCTTTCCTTGTTTCAAACCCACATCCTTTGGTTCCCTCTTCATTAAAGGCGACAGTTACAGTTCCAAGAACAGCAGTAAAGGGATGACAGTTTGTTATTCATGGGATTCACTGCTAAGAATTAGAAGTTGCATGTGCTTAATTCAGTAATATAAATAACTAGGTTACTATCTTCATACTAAAAGAGTGGGTTATCTACAGAATAAGTTCAACGTTTTCTTTTTCATATTAAAGAAGAAAAGAGAATCTAATATGGTAATAACTTTGGAAATGTATGTAAAGATTAATTATCATTATAAAATATATTCATTTCATTGAGGTTTTTAAAAGTAGAAGTTACAGAGTTCAGTTAAGAACAAATATCTTTGGGTTTTATACAACTCATTTTGGCAGCATTGTGGAAAATCAGGTGGGTGTGGTGGTGCACACCTTTAATCCCAGCACTCGGGAGACAGAGGCAGGTGGGTCTGTGTGAGATCAAAGCCAGCCTGGTCTACAAAGTGAGTCCAGAACAGCCAAGGCAACACATAGAAAGCCTGTCTCAAAAAAACAAAAAACAAACAAAACAAAACAAAAAACAGAAAGCACTGTGGAAAATCAGAGAGGGATGAGACTTGAAGCAGGAGGAAATCACACAAAATATTTGGGAGCAGCTGTCAGAAGAATCTGGTGAACCGAGACACATGCAGTGATAATAAACACTAGAAAACATAATCCATAGACTGAATTTTGGACATGCAGACTATATGTGGTAGAGAATTTGGGGGAACAGATTAATCAATAAAGCCCTGATTAAAGTATTGGCAGACATCTTTGAATATCCAGTTTTGAGAGATGGCCCTCTAGGTGGCTTTAGTAAGCTATTATTTCTGCTAAGTAAAACATAACATACAGATATATGCTTTGGATTAAAGTACAGATCAAGAATCTAAAACCAAGCTTGTTCCTTGTCGCTAAAAAGAATCAATTAAATATTTTAATCTACTGAAATGATAATATTTACTTTGAATAACCTAATAAAAATAAAATTAGGTAAAATATATTTTGGTAGTTAATTTAGCTGCATTCTAGGAAAAGGGGGGAGGTATTTACTGCAAAAACTAGCCCACATCCAAAATAGTAGCTACATAAGACTCATGACATGGCTGCATTTCTTGATAATTTTTCAAGATCCACCTGTTTTTTTTTTGTTTTTTTTTTTTTTTTTTGGTTTTTCGAGACAGGGTTTCTTTGTGTAGCCTTGGCCATCCTGGACTCACTTTGTAGACCAGGCTGGCCTTGAACTCACAGCGATCCGCCTGCCTCTGCCTCCCGAGTGCTGGGATTAAAGGCGTGCACCACCACGCCCGGCGATCCACCTGTTTTTTATATACAAAAAGATTAGGTGAAATGGACTATGGTAAAAATCATCATCCCAATCTGTAAGAAAATCCAGCCCCTGCAGCACTAAAGGCAATGCTAATCTCTGCAACCTTTTCAGATATATGATCTTGGTTTCACCTTACTAATTCCAGTAGTGGCATCAAGATGCCCTTTCTTAAATAATATCCTAGGACACCCACAGTTCAGAGAATGCATGACAGTTCTTCAATGTTTCCAGCCCGATTGTGTGTCCTAGAACTGGAGAGATAACCACACTACACTATTATGAGATGTAACTGAGATAAACTGCACTGATGATCTACCCAGCTCAACCCTCTAATTACCACATTTTGAGTCTCTTAATATGAGTCCCAGTTCAGAGATCATGTCTAGTCATCCCCAAAATGTCTCATTATTTCTTTGTCTCTAGTCTAATTACCCTGCTTGAAAGTCATAGTTTCTTTACAGAATTACGAGACAAAGATTAACTGTGTAGGTTTTAGGCATTGTAGCAGGTTCCTTCCTCAAGGAAACCCAGCCTTGGCTTCATTCAAAGAGTCTTGTGTCTATAGAGTGATTCAATTCAAGGAGCTTTGTCACCTGTTTTGTTAATTCTAGTGAGTCTTGACGAGAACCCTTCTGCTTCAAACAAATCAAGTAAAAAATTACTATATTCTCACCTAACTTTTCTTAGGGACATGATCATGAACTTAAAAATCTGAACTAGACAAATTCATGTGGACATCTTTATATGCCAAGCTATTGTTTTTTTCTGGTGCTCTGTTGCTACGTGTAATCTTGTGAACTCAAGCATATAAAGCTCAGATTTGTTAATTTTGTGGAATCTGATAGATAAATGGACATCTACATATATGCCTGCACCAAAAGTGTTACATACATATACATACACACACCCTCACAAGTCAAAAAAATCTTCCTTCCCATAACAGAATTCCCTTACATTGTCATTTTAGAAAGCTTTATGTACTTTTTCTTTTATGGAATGCTTCATAAATTTGAGCATCATCCTTGCTAAGAGGCTATGGTCATCTCCACTATATTGTGTCAATTTTATTTCAAGTATATGTGCTTCTGGTTCTAACACATCTTTTCTTTTTTCTTTTCTAAAAAGCCCCAATTTCCTTTCTGGTGACTAAAAGCAAGAGTAGACATTGTTTGTTTGTTTGTTTGTTTGTTTTTGTGTTTTTTTTCAAGACAGGGTTTCTCTTTGTAGCCTTGGCTGTCTTGGACTAACTTTGTAGACCAGGCTGGCCTCGAACTCACAGAGATCCACCTGCCTCAGCCTCCTGAGTGCTGGGATTAAAGGCACACACCACCACTGCCCAGCTAAAAGTAGACATTCTTTAAAATGCATTGATTGCTTGTTTCCCATATCTTAATAATCAATAAAATCTCCACTTGCTTTTTTGCAAATGTGAAAATATGAGATTTTGCGGTTTAAAATAACATCTTATATATTTGCTTTTTCTCCTGTTTTTAATCCACACTGATTTTTTTTTTTTTGTAAAGGTTTTGGAACCTATAAATAGAGGCACATCAGGTGAAGCACCAAGAAAGCTTAGAGCAACCTTCCCTTATCACCATTTATTCCCTTTTTTTTCTTCCAGAGAACATTTGAAAGTTATACAGAGTATGCCTGGCTCTTCTTAGGTAAAGGTCTTTTTGTGGTTTACTGGAAAAACAAACAAACAAAAAAACAGCACTAGTTGCTTGTTTTCCTTCTGTCTACATGATTTGAAGTCCCTGAATGTGTGTGTCTCAGTTTAATGGTCCCTAAAGGAATTTGTGGTCACAATTGTGGCATTGTGTTCTGCTTACTTCCATTTTTACACACATCCTACTGCTCAGCAGTAAATTTTAACTGCTTAAATTATTTAATACTTATATCAAAAAGACAAGGGAGGCAGAAACTGAAGTAAAAACCTCCTAGCTCAGCGAGGTAACATTTTTTTCTGAATTATATACAAAATATCAATTGATAAGCCTTATTTTGCAACTACTACCTCTTTAGAAATCTCTTTCTATCTGTGTCATTCTACCTAGCTAGTCAACCTGTCTCTTTCACTCCTCCAAACCCAAAAGGGACCCTTATCTCTTTCTTAGAATTCTTTTTTTTCCTGTCCTGTTGGTTGCTTCTGTGTTGTTCCAGCAAGCCCAAAGAGAGGATCCCGATCTTTTACCCAGAGCACCCCCTAAAAGGCTCTTCCAAGGAGAGAAAGAGAGAGAGAGAGAGAGAGAGAGAGAGAGAGAGAGAGAGAGAGAGACAGAAAGACCATGGGTCCTTTCCCAAGCAACTTGTCTCAAAATAAGGAGGAATTTTTTATTCTTATCTATGGAGGCTTCTTAGAAGCACACCCAAACTGCATGTCTTCAGGACACACCAAACTGCATCTGACAAATGCAATATCTATTTTAGACTCTTATATTTTGCTAACAATTAGGTTTTCTATGTACAATAATCTAATATCCTGTTACAGTAAATAGAATATCTGAGCTTACAGTAACTACTGTTATTGTCTGTAGATGTATTGTATAGATTTGCTTAGGTTAGCACAGTTAGAGACATATATCTCATATCACAGAGAAAATGATACATGAAAATTGAATTTTGACTGAAGAATAGAAGCTCTCGAAACAGACTGTAGAAACCACAGAGAAGTTCCACACGTTAATGTGGGGACATTTTGGGCTCTTTGTATTCTCTCACATGACATCCAATTAATCAGAAACTCTTGGTTATCTCCAAATCCATAGGCCAAAGCATATTGTTTTTCTACATCCAATGCTAACACATTTGTTATTCCAAAATAATATTCCCCTCTCATTTAGGTTATATTAAAAGGTTTCTGACTGGCCCTCCTACTTCCACTCTTACTCCTTTATGGTCTAATCTTCACACAGTAGCCAGAACTTTCTTTTAAAGTCAAACTCATGATATCACCTCTTTCTGAAGAGCTTGCAATTTCAGAATGATAACCAAAGATGTTTTGGTATATCCAATATTGTCTCTGATATTATCTCCAACTGGAGCCATCCCTCAGTATTTGGCATGGTGGGGGCGGGGAGAAATGGGGCAGGGGGGGTTCCAGGATCTCCAGAAGAGGTCAAAATCCATTATATATAGTATAATTTGGATAAAATTGTCACACACCCTCTTGTATATGTTAAGTGATCTTTAGCTCACTTATAATACTTAACACAATATAAATAGGCTATGTATGTAGTTGTTACACTGTTTCATTAGTGTAGTAGACATGGTTCTCGAGAGTAATATAACCAACAGAATGTATATTTATTATAAAGTGGTTATTTGTTATATTGGTTTACATGATAGAGGCTGGGCAGTTAAACAATGGCCATCTGCATACTGAAAAGGGAGAGACCCCATTAGCTGCTCAGTGTATCAAACTGATACAGCAACCCATGGAGAATCACAAACTCAGTTCACATTGGTAAGCAAAAAAAGCTGTCAGCACAGATGAAGGCATGTAGATGAAACTGCTTTTTCCTCAGACCACTTCACATCTGGGCTGCCTACAGGAAGGTATTGTTCATTCTCAAAATGAGCCCCCTCCCCACGCCCACCATGTACTCACAACCATGTCCAGAAGTCTGTCTCTTAGTGACTCTAATTCCTTCAAAGGTAGCAATCAAGAACAATCATCATGGCTGTGGAAGGAATACTATAGAGTCTGTGTGTGGGCTCCGAACATATAAAATTATTTTTCTAATGTTTTTGGTCTACAGTTGGTTGACTCCATGAACATATAGCAATTGTCACACTTTCTGTTACAGACACATCTCTTTCTTGCAGTTCTTCACTTTAGCCTTTTACCTTAGAAGTTTATTCTAGATTTTCCCTCTATCTGAAATTCTATTTCCCCATGTAAGTATATAACTAATTCTCGAACCTCAGTCAAGTATGTATTTAAATGCTATCTTTTCACAGAGAATGATCTATACCTTTTCAGAGGTTGGAACTCACCAGCTCTCTCATTCTTAACTTTCTTACCTATCTACATATTTCAGATCATAATGTATGTTTATCAATTACGTTTATTGCTTACTGTACATTCTACAACAATCCACTGAGTATAATACACCACTCTCTCCAGCAAGAATTATGCCTGAAGTGCAACTGGCAATCAGTCAATTAACAATGAAAGAGTCATAAGGATGTATTAACGAATGTCGATGCAAAATTGACTACATGTACAACAAGTGAGGGAAGGTAAAACTGCATTGCTTCCAGCTTGTTAGGACAAGAGATGAGGACAGAACAAGCTGGCATTCATTGTCCACTGTATAAAATGTACAGTGTTTGAAATTATCATGCTCTCCCATGCAATCCATCAAATGAAATTGCAATTGAGCGTTACAATTTTCTTTTTCAGATACATATTTGCCAAATTCTAACAGCTACTAAGTGGTGGAGTTATGTTTTAAAATACATCTAACGTGAAAATACTGTCTTAAAAACGTGTACTAGTTACTTTTTGTTGCAGTGATAAAATACCATGAAAAAAACAATTTATAGAAGGAGTTTATTTTGTCCTACAGTTCCACTGGAATAAAGAGTCCGTCTTGGCAGCAAGTGGCTACAGTAGGAAGCTGAGGGATCACATTTTAGCCACACAGGAGAAGCAGAGAGAGTACACAGGAAGTGGGGCAAGGTCACTCCACAATACTTCCTCCATTACATTACCTCCCTAACTGGAACCACCAACCTGGGACCAATGAGTTAAATAAATGAGCCTGTGATGGGACATTTCCTGTGATGGGACATTTCCTGTGATGGGAC
>OU015749.1:65631749-65678746 GCA_907169655.1 Acomys percivali | reverse complement strand
CACACACACACACACACACACACACACACACACACACACACACACACACACATCAGTCACTTTGGAGGTAATGAATGTCAATGGCAACCTTCAAAACTAATGTTGATATTTATTTTTCTTTCTCTTAAAAGTATTACAAAGAATTTACAATCCTTATATAAGCTTTAAACATTAGCATGATTTATAATCCAAACTTTCAGAAATAAGTACTCCTAACATCTATATAGTTTCTTTCTTTTTAAAAAATATTTTATTATGTTTCTTTTTTAACATATACATTAATATTATTACACATGAGTAAAATAAACTACATACATCAGGAAGAACACGAGACAACCAGGAATTATATAAATGTTACATTCATAGTGATTTGGCTGTTTGTACTTGGCAAACTTGAAGTAAACATCTTTCCTATCTTGTTGGGTCTATATTTCTGAATGGAGATTAATATCTATCATATCTCATCTCTATTAACTTAAAACATCTCTCCTGATCTAAAAACATCTTAACTCCTAACCTAAGTTTTATCCCTTCTCAAGACTTTGATGGGTTTGAAGACCAGATAGTTTAGTCTTTCAATTACCATCTATATATTTTCAATAAAGAAAGTGATCAAAATTGTTAACGCCAGCACGCTTTTCAGCTACTCAGCTCCTGTAGCTACGTAATCATCAACTGCCAGTGTAACATGTGTACTCTTTAAAAGGTCCCTGACATCATGGCCTGCTCTCTTTTTCTCTTGCTCTGTTTGTCTATCTCTGTCTCTCTAATTGCTCCTCACCATCACCACCAAATGAATTTCTAGTATGAGATCACTTGCATGGTGCGATCTTTGCCAAGGTGCTGTGCTACAAGACCCAAAGAAAAACGGTATCTGAGGAGAAGCTATATTATTTCCAAGAATAAATTGAAATGTTTTCACAATATATGCAAAGTAACTCAGTTACTGTGAGCGCTATTATTCTAAAAAAGCTAAGAATGAGTAACAACACAAAGAGGCTGAATGAAAAAAGAAAATAATGTTTATTCTCAAAATTCCAAAAATACTTGAAAAATTGGTTAGGTTGCATTTAAAGTGAAAATATTTTAATGGTCATAAAAACATCAAAACCAGCCATCTATTTTTTTATGACTCAAACTCTTAAACCTAATTCTCAAGGTTGCCCCAACTGCTACAACAGAACACTAGCTACAGCTTCTCTTCCCACTCCCAGTGTATGCCTCCGGTGGATCCCACCATCCTCCTACACTTGGCCTTCACTTCTTTGCTGTATCATACCCCCCAAATCTGGCAAAAACTGAAGCACTTGGTGATGGAAAAGAAGGATGCAAGATGTCAGTATCCATTATGCTGAGTGGAATGAATCCTGTCAGGTCTAATCCTCAGCTCTTTGTATGAACAAAAAGAAAACATCCATAAATCTTCATTCATGCCATAGGAAGAATGGCTTCTAGTAATAATTCACAGGGATTCTGTAGCCAACAAGAATTGTCTGTACTTAGACACTCATGTCTCAGCCAGTCTCAGTTATTCCCATGTAGTGGGATTAGAAATATATGTAACCTGTTTGTCCTGCAGGTTGAATTCTTTACATCCTGATTGTATTGCCCTTCCTCATCCCTTCCCGATCCCCTCTTCCTCCATCCCCTAGTTCTCAGAACGAGGAGCCCTCCTCACCTAACATGTCTCATCTGTACTATGGGTATCCTCTTCCTTTGTGGCCTGGCAAGGCCATCCTGTCAGGGGGAAGTGATCAGTTGATAGACTAGAGTCCAAGTCAGAAGGAGTCCCTAGTCCCCATATGTGGGACCCACAAGGAGACTGTGCTGTCTATCTTCTACATCTAAGCAGAGGGTATAGGTTCACATCATATACGGTCCTTGGTTGGTGCATCAGTCTCTGTGTTTTAGTGTACTTATCCTGTACCACACTTATGAGTGAGTATATACCATGCATGTCTTTCTGGGCCTGGGTTACCTCACTCAGGATGATCTTTTCTAGTTCCATCCATTTGCCTTATTTGTAATAGCTGAGTAGTATTCCATTGTCTAAATGTACCACAGTTTCTTTGTCCATTCTTCAGTTGAGGGACATCCGGGTTGTTTCCAAATTCTGGCTATTACAAATAAGGCTGCTATGAACATAGTTGAGCAAATGTCCTTGTTGTATGGTAGAGCATCTTTTGGGTATATTCCCAGGAGTGGTATGGCTGGGTCTTGAGGTAGAATTATTCTCAATTTCCTGAAAAAAATGCTAGATTGATTTCCAAAATGGTTGTACAAGTTTGCATTCCTACCAGCAATCAAAGAGTATCCCTCTTTCTCCACATCCTTGCCAGAATGTGTTGTCACTTGAGTTTTTTATCTTAGCCATTCGGATAGGTATAAGATGGAATCTCAGAGTTGTTTTAAGTTGCATTTCCCTAAAAACTAGGAATGTTAAGCATTTCTTTAAGTATTTCTCAGCCATTTGGTAATTCTCTGTTTAGTTCTGTACCCCATTTTTCAATTGGGTTATTTGGTTTGGTGGTGTTTAATTTCTTTCATTCTCTATATATTTTGGATATTAGCCCTTTGTCAGATATAGGGCTGGTGAAAATGTTTTCTCAGTTTGTAGGGTATCATTTTATTCTGTTGACAGTGTCATTTGCCTTACAGAAGCTTTTCAGTTTCATAAGGTCCTATTTATTAATTGTTGATCTTAGAGCCTGGACTGGTGGTGGACATTAAATTTCTTGAATGCTAATGAACAAAAAACAATGGCTGATGAGAATTATTGTATTCTAGAAAACTCTGCTGAATTAGATCAACCTGTCTATTTCAAGGATACCTTGACCTCAGAATGGAGAACAGGAAATGTGTTATGCTGGGGTATAGGTTTTGTATATGTTCATGTAAGAAAATAGAAATTATGAGTTGCATCAAAACTGATAAAAATCATATATGACAGGAGAATATCCCCTCAAGATCTTGCATATACACACCAGAAGAGAGAAATCAAGAAGACCTAGGAGAATGGAAAGTTGATAGCAGCTGGAATTCAAGGCTCTCTAGCTACTTCTGGACAGCTTGACAGCTACTTCTGGAAAGGTTCCCCCTATACATTTTAACAACTAAATTTCCTCCCCCAAAATATCCTTCCTTCTATAGGTAGTTTATTGCATATGTGTGGAATAATATAAATGTATATGTAAAAAATAAAAAGGAATTAAAAAAGAAATAAATAAATAAAAAGAAATAAATGATGAACAGGGCTTTGCTTGGTACAACTGGCCCAAAACTTAGGTTTTATTGTTTCTTGATTTTTTTTGTTTGCAGGTTTTGAGTTACAATGATATGGTATTGAGAGGAAGATCTCTTGAGTTCTGGATCAGACTGATTTATACAATAGAGTCAGGGTAGGAACCCTTGCTGATAAGATAACCTGCTTTTTTCAGCCCCCTCCTACAGAAAAACGGTAGTCAGTTTAAGTTTTCCTGGGCAGGAAGTCCCTGCTGATAAGCTGCTTACCAAGACAGTCTAAGATTCAAAATGATAAAATTTTCCTCAAAGTTATTATATAAGTTCCCTTTTACTTAATAATAGAGGATATATCATTACTGATCTAAAAGATGGATACACATCAATCTTAGGTTTATGTGAGGAGAAATGCTGTCATTTTGCTTTAAAAAGGGCAGGAAATCTCCTTGAAAGTGCAGCTCCCACAGGAAAACTGGAGCCAAAGGGCAATCTGGCTTAAGAAGTATGTTCTGTGGGTCAACGTAAGGGTCCAAAGTTGAGCGGGAAGACAAGATTGCAAGCTTCATCACTCTCACATTGAGAAACTTCTGAATTCTGACTGAGTTGAGGTGTCACACTGCTCTGGAAGCCCAATTATCCCTTTAAGCGTGATACATTATCATGGAGGAAACGTGGCGGTCATACCTGATGCAAAGAGACACAGGGGACTATACAGGTGGCCAAGGACAAGCTGGCCTAGTTGGCTCCCAGAAACTCAAAGGCTACAAAATCATGTTTAAAAGGTGGAACCATTCATCCTATATGGAGAAAAGGGGTGGGACAAAAATCGCTACAACAAATTAAAAAACTCAGTTATAACATGCCTAGGGTATGCTTAAACTCTAAAATTCAAAAGGATATTATATAAAGTTTATTAAAAACATGTCTTTTCTATTGCTCATGGCAACCGCTTTGTCTCTTTAAATGTGATCTATACAACCTTACTTTGATTTCAACATAATCACTTTTCTTTCTTTTTTTTTTTTTTTTCCTGTTTTCTAACTTTCTTCTTAGGTAAGGAGAAAGGGATTGAAAGGAAGAAAGGGGAATATAGAAATATCTTAAAGGAATAATAAAACAAAATGTAGATTATTGTATCTACTCTTCAACTTAGAAATATTGTTATATTTAAATAAGTTATTTTAATATGTTGGCATAAATTTGGATATACTGATACAAATTCAAGGTTACTTTGTTACAAATACACAGATATGTATTCATATATATATATATATATATATATATATATATATATATATATATATGTATATGTATTCCTTTGGTATGAGGTACTATACCCATACAACTCATGCTTAATACAAGGTGTACTTCCAGTACTTTTAATGCAGCTATTACAACCTGTTAGGATAATTAAATAATGCAAGTTAATTATTAGTCGATCAACTCATGGTCATCTCAGATACTAGTCTGGCATATATTTTTCATAGAAATATACATCCTAGGTTTAACAGATTATATAAAAATAAATAAATAGGTGATCTTCAAAAACCTCAGAGATCAGGCATAGTGGTATACACTTGTAATCCCATCACTAGAGGCACATTGACTGCTGTGAGTTTGACGTCAGCCTGGTCTACAAAATGAGTACAGGACAGCCAAAGCCACACATAGAAACCTTGTCTAAAAATAAAAGCCTCCAATCCTCAGACCTACAGAAAAAAATGCACTTAGGGATTTTTTTTTATTATATTACATATCAGCTCCTTGAAGCATCCCCAGCCTACCTCAAAGAAGATAATGAGCATCCAAGAATCTCCATACGACGATGTCTTCAAATATGGCATACAAGCCACCTAGCAAAGGAATGTTCTCATTTCTACCACAGACAGAATTCTGCACAAAACTGGCAAGCACGGATGCAGGCAGAGTTGACTGTCAATCTTTGCCAAGACAAGGCAAGTAAGTCCTTAATAGTTTCTGCTTCAGAAATATGTCTATCAGATATAATGGGCCAGAAGGCTGAAGATGATGTTTCAACATTATAGAGTTTTTGGATGGCTGTCCAGGCAGTAAACTGTGTATTTTTTCTTGAAGCTGCTAGCCTGCACTCCCTGCTGACTTAGGTAATTGATTTTATTCTTTGTCAAGTTTCTGATGGGGTTGAAGACCAGACAGTTATTGTTTTACAATTATGCTTCGTTCCTTAGGAGTTAAGAAGATGTTTTTAGATCTAAATGGATGGTTTTAGGTTGATGGATATAAGATATGAAAGAGATTGATTTATCTTCAGAATTTTAGACTCACAAGAAAGGAAAGGTGATTTTTTTTTTCAAAATTGCCTGTTGGCATAATGTTCTTGTGTACTATGTACAGTTTACCCTTGTTCATTCAAATGCTGGTTTCTCGAGCCCACTATCTTGATCAACCAGACACTGCATTGTGACGCTTTTTCTAATGATCTTCAGTTTCAGGTTTGTGTAAACCTGTCACGTTTTGTTCTCATGTTGCCAATAAAACGAACTAGCCAATGCTGAGCAGTAACAGAGAATAGGGTGGGACATCTTCATCCAGGGAGGGGAGGAGAAAGGAAAAGAGGGAGCGGATGGAGTCACACGAACACAGGGAAACATCAGGAGAAATGAACTAGGCCTAGGAGATGACTTACATGTAAGTATAAAGTGGGAATTCAGAATGGGAGGTAACTATACAAACATGGAGATTTAGGATAGAGTAATTATTACACAGCATTGTACTATAGGCTAACTAAATAGATGCTGGTCTCTCTGTGTAGTTATTTGGGTATAAAGCTGGTTAAGGAGTAACTTCTGATTTCACTAAAATAATAATTCAATATTAAATATTAATAATCATGCAAGAATTATCAAATATAAATAAGCAAAACATTAAGAACGTAACTTTTATGTATGGTTTTCCTGATTGTTTGTGGTTCTTCTTGTTGTTGTATACATGTATAATAACATCAATGTCTATGTAAAAGGGTACCTTTTATTAGACTAAAAGGAGCATTGTGGAGGAATATCTCATATGTATGTAGCAGTTGTCAACAAAGAGGTGTTTGAACAATCAGCTGGGCAGAAGGGCAGGAAGTAGAAGGTGTGACTTTCTGATAGCGAGAAAGGAATTCTGGGAAGACGAGGAAAAAAAGCTTTGTTCACCAGGAGACACAGAAGAGAAGTGTGTTCATAAATGCTGAGAAGACAGCTGAGCATGTGCTGGAGGAATAGATGGTGGAGTAGAAGCTGCTCTGGAATCATCAGATTGGCATATTATTGATGTTTAGGTGGGTTTTAAAGGTACTAGGCTTAGAGTAGTTCAGGTTCTGCCCAGCATAGTGCTTACAGCTTAAAAATAAATCATAGTCTCTCTGTGTCTGTCATTGGGGAACTAGCTGGTTAAACAAAACTACTACTTTAATAATTTACTGTATTAATTAATATAAAAAGAATAATTCTTCACTCAACAGTTCCCCCCCTGGGCTCCGCACCTCATCTCAAAACCCCTTGCTCAACCACATGCTGTACCTGCCAGATGAGCAGGTAGCCTGCCAGTGTCGCTTCTCACCTATCTCTGTTCACCTAGACCCCATCTTCCGGTCACCTCTAGTAGCGAAACAGACCATCTCCCCCCTGGCCTACTACAAGCATTCTCCCCAAACACACCAGTCTAGCAGGCCAGAAAAAAGAAGCAAATCAGCCAACATTTTCTCTGAAAACCCAGAGAAGAAACAGAAACCAAGGAACAAAACATCAACTCTACAAAAACAAACCTAGACCTATAATACCCCAAATCAAGATGCCTAGGTACCAATATAAGAACACAATCAGCAGTGAAGGCAATATGTCTTCCCCAGAGCTCAGCTATCCAGTTGAAGCACAAGAAAAAGACCACAATTACATGAATATGATAGAGGTCCTTAAAGAGAAAAGGAATAAATATTTCAAAGAAAGCCAGGAAAACACAAACAACTGGAGAAAATGAATAAATCCCTTAAAGAAAGGAAAAAGAAAAAACAATAAAGAAATTACAACCTGAGAGAATTCAGGAAATCAAGAATTTAGGAATGCAAACAGAAACCTCAGAGGCAAGCCCCACCAACAGAGTACAAGAGATAAAAGAAAGAATCTCAGATACTGAAGATATGATAGAAGAAATAGATACATCAGTCAAATAAAATGTTAAAGTAAACAAAATTTCCAACACAAAACATCCAGGAAATCTATGACACTATGGAAAGAACAAATCTAAAAATAGGAATAAAGAAAGAAAAAGAAAACCAGGCCCAGAAAAATATTCCCAACACAATACTATAAGAAAACTTTCCTAACTAAAAGAAGATACCTAAAGAGGTACAGGACACATACAGAACACCAAATAGATGGAACCCGAAAAGAAGGTCACCATGCCATACAATAATCACAACACTAAATATACAGAACAAACCTGCAAAGGAAAAAGTCCATGTAACATAAGAAAGCAGATCTATTAAAATTAACTTGACTCCTCAATGAAGAGTGAAATCCAGAGAGGCTTGAACAAATGTGTTGCAGACTTCAGGAGACCACAGATGTCAGCCCAGTTTACTATTCCCAGCAAAAACATTCACTCACTATAAGTGGAGAAAATAAGATAGATATTCCATGATGAAGCCAATTTAAACAATATCTATCTATAAAGCCAGCCTTATAGGTGCTAAGGAAAAATCTATAGCAAAAAGTTTAACTACAGCCATGAAAATGGAGCAAATAATCTAATACCAGCTAAACCAAAGGAAAGGAAACACACACACACACACACACACACACACACACACACATCACTATCACCAAGAACAACTAAACAACAATAACAGGAATTAACAATCACTCGTCATATATTTCTCTCACTAGCAATGATCTTAATTGCCCAATAAAAAGACAAATAACAAAATGGATGTAAAAACAGAATCCGTCCTTCTGCATACAGGAAACACACCTCAGCATCAAGATACTAATTACCATATAAATAAATTGAAAAAAAAAAAAAAAAAAAAACAACCCACACGATCATCTCATTGGATCCCCCTCAAAAAACCTTCAACAAAATCCAACACTTCTTGATAAGTGTCCTGGAAACATAGGGATACAAGGGTCATACCTAAACATAATAAAGTCAACTTATAGAAAATCTATAACTAACATCAAATTATGTGGAGAGAAACTCAAAGAGATTCCACTAAAGTCAGGAACAAGACAAGGTGGTCTGTCTATTCTTTCCATATCTATTCAGTACAATACTTAGAGTTTTATCTCGGGCAAAAGATAAGTGAAGGAGATCAAATGAATACAAATTGGAAAGGAAAAGATCAAAGTATATTAATTTTACATAAGGACCAAAAAATTCTTCCAGGGAACCCCTATAATTGATAAACATCTTCAACAATATGGCTGACACAAGACTAACTAAAAAAAAAAATATTCAGTAGCCCCCTATATACAATCCACAAGTGGACTGAGAAAGAAACCAGGGAAACAACACACTTCACAATAGCCCACAAACAATATAACATATGTTGGAGTAATGCTAACCAAGCAAATGAAAGACTTGTATGATAAATACTTCAACAGTCTTTGAAGAAAAAATTAAAGATGATACAAGAGTATGGAAAGATCTCCCAGGCTCATGGATCAGTAGGATTAACATAGTAAAAATGCCCATTCTACAGATTCAATGCAATTCCCATTAAAATTCCAACACAATTCTTTATAGAAATTGGAAAGACAATACTCAATTTTATATGGAACAACAAAAATCCCAGGATAGCTAAAACCAATCCTGAACAATAAAAGAACTGGTAGAGGTATCAGCATTCCTGATTTCAAGTTGTACTAGAAAGCTAAAGCAATAAAACCTTTATGATATTGGCACAAAAACAATTATGTTGATCAATGGAATTAAATTGAATTCCCAGATATAAATTACACACCTATGGCAACTGAATTTCTATAAAGAAGACAAAACTTGACACTGGAAAAAAAGAAAGCATTTTCAACAAATGATGCCTTTTGACTGGATATCTTCCTGTACAAGAATGAAAGGACATATATATGCATCACCTTGGCCAAAACTCAAATCCAAGAAGAACAAAGACCTCAAAATAAAACCAGACACATTGTACTGGACAAAAGAGGACGTGAGGAACAGCCTTCAATGCACTGGCACAGGAGACAACTTTCTTAACAGAACACCAATAGTATAGGCAGTAAGATCAGCAATTGATGAATTGGCCCTCATGAAACTAAAAAGCTTCTGTAAGGCTAAGGACACTGTCATTTGGACAAAGCAGTAGTCTACAGAATGGGAAAAGATATTTACCACCTCCACATCAGAGAGAGGTCTAATATCCAAAATATGTAAAAAACTCAATAAATGAGATATCAAAACCCCAAATAATCCAATTAGGAAATGGATAAAGATTTAAACAGAAAATTCTCAACAGAGGGATCTCAAATGACTGAAAAACAAAGAAATGTTCAATATCCTTAACCATTAGAAAATGCAAATCAAAATGACTTCTGACATTCTATATTACACCGGGCAATATGGCTAAGATCAATAACACATGTAACAGCTCATGCTGGTGAGGATGTTGAGCAAGCTCCCTTGCTAGAGAACATTCAAAGTTTTACAGCTATTATGGAAATCAATATTGTGATTCCTTAAAAAATTGAGAATCTACCTCAAGACCAGCTATATCATGTTTGGGCATATACCCAAAGAACACTTCATCCTACCACGAGGACTCTTGCTCAATTATGTTCAGTGTGGCATAATTCATAATAGCCAGAAAACTGGGAACAACCTGGATGCCCCTCTATCAAAGAATGAATTTTTTAAAAAATGTGGCACATTTATACAACGGAGTATTACTCCCTCTCCTTGGAGTTCTCAGAAGCCCAAGGAAGCAGAAGTGGGTGAGTAAAGATTTTAGGAGTAAGCAGGGACTGAGAAAACCAGGAGAACATGGCTCATTGAATCAACTAGGCAGGGGTCATGTGGCCTTACAGACACTGAAATGGCAAACACAGGGCCTACATGGGTCCACACCAGGTCCTCTGCATATATGTAATGGGTGTGAAAATGGTGTTTTTAATGGGACTTCTAACAGTAGGAGCAGGTGTATCTCTGATGCTTTTGCCTACTCTTGAGACTCTTTTCCTATTATAGGGTTGCCTTGTACAACCTCAATATGAGGATTTTTGCCTTGTCTTAGTGTATCTTATTTTGTCTTATTTGGCTGCAGTCTCTCGAATGACTGCTCTTTTCTAAATAAGAAACAAAGGGGGAATGGATCTGGAGGACAGAGGAGGTGAGAGGGAGCAGGGAGGAGTAGAGGGAGGGAAAACTGTGGCCATAATGTACCGTATGAATGAAGAATCTATTTTCAAAAAACAAATAAAAAGATAAATAAATAACTTAGGACAGGTTACCAATACAAAAAACATGACAATTTTCTTGGATTTTTAAATGTGTCAGCTAAATTTTATAAGTAGAACAGAATACATAGAAAATTCAGCAACATTTTAATTATTTTACACACACACACACACACACACACACACACACACACATATATATATATATATATTTCTCTGCCACACATAAATTCTACCAGTATTATATTCTATCCTCAAAAAATTTAATATGCATGACCGCCAAATAGAATTGTAATGCTATAAATTATTCTCAAAGGCTTAAGTAAAAGTAATGATGATAACATGTGAGAAAAAGTAAAAGATGCAGCAAAGTGTTCACAAGTGAGACCTTCACATGAAAAGTGAAGCAAGTCTGCCCTATTATGTTTACAATTTTTCTTTAAATTTGAAATCTTTTCAAAATAGAAAGACAGTGCATAGAAAACAAACAAACAAAATAAAACTCTGCATACATCCTAGGAGGTTTGTTCCCAAATGATTTGATAGGCAGGCACAGGAAATGGCTTCAGCAGCTCAGGCAGTCAGATGAAGAAGGAGAAGGTTCACCAAGCAGAAAGTGTCCCATTAGTCACCAAGGTCATATAAATACATACCCATGAGTCCAAAGGTATCTAGATTCTCCTGTCATCACCAGCAAACTCCGACGAGGTAACATAACTTGTACTGTGACGCCGTCTGGATGCTTAAAATCCATAACAATCTTAGAGCAAAGAAAGACCAAGAGTGTAAAGATTATCACCAAGAAAGGTTAATACTGAGTCTAGTTTCACACACTACAAGGATTAAGGATAATTCATTTATGCGGACTTTATTTCTATATTAACACATAAGAAAGCTACAACTTCCTCTACAACAATACAATACAATACAATAAAGAAAGGTGAACAACTGGAGTAGCATACTTATGTATTGAGATCCAGACTGGGCAAATGTGAAGTGAAGTTCAGAATTCCATATCTCTAGGACTCATACTCAGGAAACTATAAGGCTGGTTGTGAGGCTTATAGCATGGGAAACACTAAGGCAGTGTGACACAGGATTCCGTATTGGAAACACTACTGCTAGTCTGGCTCTTCAGTTTAGAAGCTTAACAGTCAGTGAGCCTCCTTGCACCCTGGTTTTCTTTATCTTCACAGGATTGCTGCATGAATTAAATAATGAATAATGGGTATAAACCATGGTGTTGGCATGTAGTAAATACAGAAAAGCAGCATATTTTATTATCAGGAGAATGTTAATAAGCAATAATCTAAGGGGAAAATAATTATTAGATTCAGAGTCTCATTTAATCTATGTGGTACTCTGAAAGCCATATAACACACTGGAATTAGATACTAACAGATGAGCAAAGAAAACAGAATAACTTTCACTGCGTTACACTCAAATATTCTAAATGGCCTTGTAAAAATACAATACTTAAGAAGATATTCTGACTTAGGAAGCCATCAAATACCAGGGATCTCAGATTATAGACAGCAGTAGCTAATGAGTGGGAATTTAAAGAACATAGCACAGAACTGAAAAATTTTTTTGAGTGAATAAATCAACCTATATCAAAAATAAAATGTGATCAGAAAATATAAGTATGATAAGGAGACTTTAGTATGTATCTGTCTTGAATATGAATACAGCACAATAGCTGGAAAAGAGGAAATATTTATAAATGTCACTAAATATCACTGTTATTCTGGATAATAATACTGACCTATCTAGATAATATACATAAAAACTATCTATAAATAATGAAGAATTGGACAAGTCCACACTTCTTTCCCTTTGTTTCAATCTAAGTAAAGTGAGGTGACTGTATTTAACTTTCTACATTCTTTCTCAAATGTCCACATATAGTTTCATTTAGTCATATTTTATAATTACTTTAGTTATAAACACTATATATATCTGGTTATTACAGATGAAGTGCACCTATTTATGACTGACTTGAAATGTATATACTGATGGAGAGAGAGAACAATATTTGACTAAAGCAAATATATTAAAATGTTAATTGTGGATCAAGTGAGCAGGTTTAGGTGTGTTTACAATTCTTCCAACTCCATTGTATGAAAGTGCTTATAATAAATTGTTGAGAGAAAGGGGGGAAACCCACCATGGCTTACTTTAAACCAATGTATGTAGTTTTTAATCTTCTGAAGTTAAGCTAAGGTACAAACGATAGAACAAAACAATGAACAAAATTTTTATTTCAGTAGAGATGATCATCTGTTGATTAAATGAAATCCCATGCTGTGATAGGGAAACATTCTAGAAGATGAAATTCCAATTCACTCATCAAGAAATACTTATCAGTCATTGTGCCAAGTGTCAAAGATTGCAAAGGGCAGGCTCTCTCTTACCTAAAGGTTACACTTTATGGCCAACACTCAGCATTTTACAAATGCACCATACATTTAGTTTATGAAATTAAAACACCATCTCCAGCATCAAAGGAAGGCAAGGGCTTTCTAAAACAGAAACTCCAATTTAACCAAATAATTAGAATCACAAGAAGCATAACTGTGGGACTACTCAACTTGAAAACATCTGTCATGACATACACAACCCATATTTCAAGGAAGAAAACTGAGTAACCAATAGCCCAAGGTTATGAGGAGAATAATTTGGAGTGTAAAGAGTACTTAGTACTAATGGAAACTATCACTTTGTCCTAGCCACTATACTGAACATCTACCTTCTAAAACATTTTGTTGAAGACTAGTTTCAGGCCATTAATTTACAAATAAGGATGAGCTGAAACTCAAGTCTTTGGCTTGTCTAGTTCTCAGCCTACCCTCAGTCCCACCATATAAAGACTGGAAGAACATCACATAGGCTTTTTTTACCTTTCTAATTTCTAATTCTATGTTGGAAAATTAATTAAATGATGTTTAAAACTGTCATTTGCAGCTTACTCTACTTTATTTTTGTTTTTTGACTAATAGAATATAAATGGAGGGGGCTAAGGAGATGGATCAGTATTTAAGAGCACTGATTACTCTTCTGGAAGATCCAGGTTCAATTTCCAGCACCCACATAGCATACAACCATTTATAACTATTTCCAGAAGATCTGATAGATCTATCCTCCACAGGCACTGCATGAATATGGTGCACAAATATACAACCAAAGCACCCATACACATTAAAAAAAAAAAAAAAAAGGAACTCACAAAAAAAATCCTTTGAGATGTTATACAGCATTTAAGCATTTTCTAACTGAATGGCCCATTATTCCAACAAATAACATAACTGACAAAATACCTATGAGCTTTGTCTAAATACACAAAGTTCGCCATCATCTCAAATATTCTGAGTCAGAATAAGTGACGTTGTTTGTTCTGGATAAAGATAATGTAGAAGGAGGCAAAATGAACCACAAGGACCACTGCAATTTAAATAACAAACTCCAGCTATAAAACAAGGACGTTCACATGCTCAAGTAGCCATATGCTAAGTATCCAGGTACTAAGCTTAAACACTTTCCCAGAAAACAGAAAGGAAAAGAAACACCAAACAGATCTTCCAAAACAGAAAAACACTACAACAAATGATGGCATCAATGAGTGAAACTAATTATAAATTAGACATGAATAAAATATTACTTATAGGGAAAGAACTGATCCCCAAGTTTCAAGAATTATCTTCTGAATTCACATGTATATTCCTCTATTATACATGCTGTGACCTGCACTCACACTTATATATACACAGATTAACAAATTTTAAAATCTGTTAACAGAAGCAACTACTTGGTTGCTTGTGTAAAGTGTAGAGAGATTAGATACACAAAAAGAGAAGAAGTAAAAATAAAGAGTATAGAGGAAGGGTGAAGAGACAGGGCCTAACAATTGTATAAAACTGATGGATAAAACTAGCCCACGGGGGCAGGGGAGAAACCTAGCCCACAGATTCAGTAAACCCAACAGCCCAAGCATAGAATAAACAAACCCATCATTATTGAGAAAATAAATCCATCAAAACATAACTGTAAGAAACAAAAGATGAAAGGAAAAAGTCTTGAAAAATGCCAAAGTTACCTTCAAAGGTTTAAAAAAAAAAAAAAAAAAGAGCATTAGCACATTAGTTTTTCAATCTGTGGGTCACTATTCCATTGGGGGTCAAACAACTCCTTAAGACTATACTAATTAATAATAGTAGCATAATTACCTTTATGAAGTAGCAAAGAAAATAATCTTATGGTTGGGGGTTGCTACAACATGAGGAACTGTGATAAAGAGTCACAGCATTAGGAAGGTTGAGAACCACTGCATTAGCATTTTGAGAAAAATAAGCTAAAATGCATGTAGAACGTTAGATATTCTGGTCTAACACCAGACTGTAGAAAATTTAGGCTAGAAACATTTTCCTTTTTCTCACATTCCTGGGGGAAACAGTGCCTAAGAAAAAGTAGGTGATGATGGCTTCATGTGTTCGGTTGAGTGTGGGAGACATTTATGAGCTGATTTGTATTAAACTCCTTTACTTAAAGTTGGTTCAAAAGAAAGCATGGGATGCAATAAGCAGTGATTTGGAACAAAGGAATAGGGCCCTGGACATAGCTCAGTAGTATAGTTTAGCATGAGTGAGACCCTGAGTTCAAATCCCAGCACTACAAAGAAGTAGAATCCTTAAAATACATATTAAGAATGTTTGCAGATTCTAAAGTGATCATGACCTAGAATGCAAAACCAGAGGGAACAGGGATCTAGTTTTATTATGCATAGGATAACGGAAGTAATAGCAAGTGACTGACAATGATCATGATTTAGGCAAGTTGAACCTGAGAATCATAAAAATGAGACTGTTTGGCTTCTATGCCTATTAAAACAGCTTATACATGCAAATAATGAAGGCTGTATTTGAGGCTAGAAAGGAAGTCAATATCCAGTTGTCTTAAGTTGTATCAAGAAAATATCTTAGTGTATTTTGTCAGTTTGTGCTCAAGCACAGAATGTAATGAAACATAGTAAAACAATGGATATAACTCCCTAGTGGACATTTAGTAGATGGAGACTTCACTATCCATGTATCTGATTATTCCAGCCCACTGGACTACAAAGGTCATATAATGAGGAATATTTACTGATGGGTCTAAGGGTGTATCTCTTTGATAAAGAACTATGTCATGTGAGAATTATTGACCTCAGTGCCCAGCACTGGGGGAAAAAAAAGAGGAAATATTTGCTGATGAACCAAATTTATAAAATTAGTAATGATCCAAAGATTTCTCATAGTTTTGATTGTGAGCCTAGCCTTTAATGACTGAGCCATCTCTCCAAGCCTCAAAGATTTCTTTATGTTCAATAACAGCTATTATCCCTGCCTACTTTGATAGTCTTTTACTGAATGTTGATGTCAAAAATAGTAGCTAAGGTATTGCAAATATAAGCAAATTAAAATCAAATTCAATAATAGAATACTATAATACTTTCTAAAGTTGACAAAAGGGATTATTTAAGAATTATTTAAGAATCTAAGAATTATTTAAATCATTGGCAACATACTTGAAATTTGAAAATCTAGCAATCAGGGCACAATTATCACTTCTCAATGTGTTAAGAATATCAGAGAGCTAAGACAGACTTCTGGAAAGCTCACATCTGTAATCTAAGCACTAAGATGTTGAGGCAGGTAGATTACCACTAATTCAAAGCCAGTCTGGGCTAGTGAGTTCTATGACAACTTGCACTACAGTATAAAACATTGCCCCAACAAACAAACAACAAACCAAAAAACTGCTAAAAACTTCAATTTGTATGTACAGGAAGCTCTTTTGAGAATAAAGCTGTAAAAGTCAAGGCAATTTTTGTTACTATGTTGTCATATTTTATCAGAAAAGTAATATCAAGAAAAAGTCTATCTTGTATTGATTTAAAAGTAATAGTTATGATACAAACTATTGTTAAAAGGGAAGCTATTTAATCATCTCTATAATTTTTATTTTATTTTTCAAGTAATGTTTTGGTCAAATTTTAATTTATAATAACTTGGTACATGTTTTGCACATTAAATGCTCATGGGCATCTTCTCCTGACTGAGTCCCTATGGCATTTGCTGAATTGATTATCTGCCCAAAGTTCCTAGTTCATTATCACAAGGAAGTTCATGGTAAGGGCATGATTCAAAATACACTTGACCAGAAAAGAGAGGCTTCAGTTTCTAACAGAACAAACCAAAGGTGGAGGAAGGCTTGAATGAAACTATGTAAGAAGTCTACAATTTTCACATGTCCTGATGAATCCTACCTCTTGCTTGTATCTCACTAAGCTAGACCTTAGGCAAAAGAGCATGAACTAGCCTTCAAAACACATCTTGTTATTTGAGATACCAATTTAGTTTACTGTCTAATTATTTTTATTCCTACTTGCAGCTAAAAGTATCCTCACATGAATACATATCAAGAAATGTATGTATATATGTGTGAAGCACGTTAAGAGGCACAAAAGCATTTAACACGACCACACTTTAACTGTAGAAGCAATACAAATACCTCTGAAAAAAGATTATTTTTTGTTCTCTATAAGATGTATATTACTGTTTCGAGTTTTGTTTAGCTTTGGGTTGGGTTTGGTTTGGTAACATAGTCTCACTCTATATACCAGCTCTACCTAAATTCATGGTAATCTTCCTGTTTTAGCCTCTTGAGTGCTTAATGTATGAGCTAGCACATCTATCAACATTTTTTCTGACCGACACCACAGTTTTTAGAAATATTATAAGACTTTTAAGTAAAATAGAGTTATAATATTAACTGAGTTATTGAAATAAGACCTAGATTAATATGACAAAGAACCTTACAGAACACCTTGAGTTAAAACACCTAAAAATTAAAAGTGATCTTTAAAATTTCCCAAGAAAGGAGAAAACATAATATAAATATATCCTCTTGGATTTTAGGTGGGAGGAAAAAGATAAAACCATGGCATAAACAAACAAACAAACAAAAACAAAAAATGCTACAAAAGAAAAAACTCTCATTCGAGAGACAGGAAGCTGATATAGAGACAGTACACTAGTCAATAGGCAACTAAACAGTATACAATATATAGGCTGTTTTAGGTATGCTAAGGACCCTGTACACTCTTGTATAGGCAACTATACACTATTCATTAGGAACTGAAACATTGTCATGTTAACTTAGAGACGTATACCCAATAATCTGAAACTGCACAATTTATTCACAGTGAAAAAGGTTACTGTGCAAGTCAGAATCTTATACCAATTAAATGGTGACAGTTCTGCCAATAAACAAGCATCTGTTCTTCGGTGGATAAAAAAGGAAGCTGTCATACCAAACCTTTGCTGTATTTTTGTGATTATCTTGATGCTGTAGTTAAAGAATCAATAATATTTGCTTGAAATGATAAAAACATCTTGTAAATTTCATATGTGGATTCTTAGTATAGAATTATAAAAATTTCCTTGAAATAATTGAAGATGCCAAGGATGAGAGAAAACTTGCTTCTAGGTATTGGGAACAAGGGCATTTGTTTCCACCAAAATAAAGGCTTAAAGCAAGGACTTGCTGTGGACAAGCCCTCTTGGGTCTTTACCTATATGGATGGCTCTAAGTTTGAAAACCATTTTCACAAGATTAACTCAGTTTCTTCCCACCATAACCCTTTGGTCAGGAAAGTAATGGTATTAATCCCATGTTACGATAGATGAAATAAAATCTCACCTTCAGAACCTTATTTTGACTAGCATGATAATCTGAAATGAGTCTAGGGTTGGTGGGATTTTGTGGACCATACTTGGGGCATGCTAAGGGACTGTTGGAATTCTGTGGCCCGGTCTGTAACAAATGCAGGATTGGTGAGATTCAGTGCTGATATTGGGGCAAACTCAGGAATTGATGGGATTTTGTAGGGCAGAGCCTGACCACCTGCATCTCCAGGGGCTGGAAACTGCTGTGAAGAGCATTAGAATAGTGTGTGGTGTGAGGCCTGGCCACTTAAATGGCTCAAGGAGCTGAGCCTGGCTGTCAGAGTAGTCTGGGGGATGGGGCTTGGTCCCTAGGACCTTGAGGATGCAACATTCACCTTTTTAAATTATGGCTCTGCGTATTTATCAGCTCAAGCAATGTGTAACTAATAAACAGAGCATTGAATAACCATGGGCCTCTTCTTCAGCTGGAGGGCCAGAAAAGATCCTCTGCTAAAGTTTCTGAAAGGTCTGACTGAGGTTACCTAAATAAAAAGGTCCACCATGTGGCTAGGTCTGAGGGCACTTACTTTTACTCCTATCATTCAGGAAGCAGAGACAAATGGGTCTTTCTGACTTCCAGGCCAGCTTTTTCTTCAAAGGGAGCTCAAGCTGTCTAAACAACAGCAAAAATAAACAAACTAACAAAGGGACAAACTAACTGAGGAAGGAAGGAGCATTATCCTACGTCCTTTTGTCCACTACTATCTTTTGCCATCAGGAGGCAATGTCACAAAGGTGGTCAAAAGTTGGCCAAACTGCACTAGAGAAAATCTTGATTTCACGTAACTGCTAATGTGAAATGTATAAATAAATGTATAGATTTTTCCGGGCAGCTGATGAGCTATAAGGTAAAGCTTCAGACATCTAAAAAGAGAGGCTGTGAAAATTTCCCACTCTGGAAAGAATTAAAGTGTTAACAATGCCCTGTCCACCTAAACATCTGAATTTATTTTTATTAGAATGTAGACAGTCCCACAAAGGGGGAGGGGCAATGTACACGGTAAAAAAAATGCTAAGAGCCAATTTATAAAATACTTCAGCACTGCACTTACCGCTGACCCCAAACTGAGAGAAATAATCTCATCCTCAAATGCAGAATGTGTGTCAATATGCGCAGGAATTCCTGAGATAGAAAACATGACAACATCACTTCATTGTCCATTGTAGATTTAGACAGTGCACATACGTAGCCTCACATAAGTACAGTGAAAAGATTGTTTGCTCTTAAGAAGGTTCTAAAAAAAAAAAAAAAAAAGAATGTTCTATAATTTAAAGGGAAACAATAAATATGACTCAGCAAATTTAACTAAATCTGAAACAGAATATCTCAACTTCGAGATAAAATGAAACTGAGGCTGCACTGTAAAATCAAGGCTTAGGAGTCACTGCTTAAATAGGACACCTTTCATTCATAGCACACGAGCACACTGTGGAAGACAAATACTAGTCCTTTTCCCCTTTTAAACACTGGGATTCTCGGGCAGGCAGTGGCGATGGGCAGGGGCTGCAACGGGCTGGGAGTGCTGAGAGTAACTGACAGTGGAGTCCTGCGCCTTGGCTCAAGGGCAGGCTGCAAAGAGCTGGTAGCAACAGAAGGCACTCAGTGGCTACCAGCAGGATGGCTCAGTGCAGCAAAGCAGGTGAGAGAACCAGCGAGGCACTTTCCAAATCACAGGCTTGGGGGCTCCTCAGTCTAAACAAATAATGAAGATAAAAAGAAAGCCCTACCCACCGCCCTCCCCAACCTGGATGGTCTTTCCACAGGGTTGGGAATCACAAACTCTGAGCACACTGCACTCTTTAGAGAACAGGGGCAGAGTGGCCCTGTAACAGAACAAAGCAGAAGCCACACAGCATCTGTCATCCAAATCACAGGTCTACTGTATGGCTGATTCCTCAGAGGAGCACAGGTAGCCAGAGGAACCCTACAAAACCATGGATCCCAGGTGGCAGAGCTTAGACAAATATAGATCCAGGAAGACAGAGTCTGTCAAGCCAGTAGAGGAAGCAGTTGCCTCCCAAAGGTACTCATCCATGTGACCACCAGCTCAGAAAGCCCAAGCCTTCTCAGCAGATGTGTAAAGGAAAGAATAAGAGGTAAAATAACAAAATCCAAGACATTATGGCTCCAACAGAAAACCCAGAAACCAACAGATACACTAATGTAACAGAATCACAGGAAAATGACTTCAAAACCTTGCTTATACAGTTATTTGAAAACTATAAAGAGGAAATGAATAGATCCTTCTAAGAATTCCAGGAAAATACAAACAAACAAATAGAGGTCATCCAGGAGAAATAAGAAACCACAAGCAAACAGGTGAAGAAGTTAAATAAAAAAGTTCAAGACATGAAAACAGAATTAGACAATATAAAAGATCACAAATTGAGAAAAACTGCTAAATGGAGTGATTAAAGAAAGAAGCAGGAATCCAACAGACAAGTATAACCAACAGAATCCAACACACGGAGGAAAGAATCTCAGGTCCTGAACACACAATAGAAGAAATTGATACATCTCTCAAAGAAAATATTAAATCAGAAAAATTGGTGCCCCAAACATCCAAGAAATCAAAAAAATCATTAGGTCTTACTTCAAAAGCATAAAATGCCACAAAAATTGAAAATTTAAAGGAGATGTACAATTTCCTTGATAAATTTCACTTTCCAAAGTTGAATCAAGATCAGGCAAACAAATTAAACTGTCCTATATCCCCTAAGGATATGGAAGCAGTCATCAAAAGTCTCCCAACCAAAAAGAGCCCTGGGCCAGATGGATTCACCACAGAATTCTACCAGACCTTCAAAGAACTAATACCAATGCTCCTCAAACTATTGCACAAAATGAAACAGAAGGAACACAACCAAATTCATCCCGTGACGCTACTGTCACCTTAATACCTAAGGCACACAAAGACCGAACAAAGAAAGAAAATTTTAGACCAATCTCCCTTATAGATGCAAAAATACTCAATAAAATTCTGGCAAACTGAATCTATGATCACATCAAAAATCTCATCCATCTTGACCAAGAAGGCTTCATTCCAGGCATGCAGGGGTGGTCCAATATAAGGAAATTCATCAATGTAATCAACCATATAAACAAACTGAAGGAAAAAAAAAAAGCACATGATCATCTCCTTAGATGGGGAAAAAGCATTCAATAAAATCCAACACCCTTTCATGTTAAAAGTCTTAGAGATCGGGGATATAAGGCACATACCTAAACATAGTAAATCAATATACAGCAAGCCTATAGCCAAAATCAAGCTAAATGGGGAGAAACTTAAGTCAATCCCACTCAAATCAGAGACATGACAAGGCTTCCCACTCTCTCCATTGCTCTTCAATATAGCACTGGAAGTCCTAGCTAGAGCAATAAGACAGCTAAAGGAGGTCAAAGGGATACATATAGCAAAGGAAGAAGTTAAAGTTTCACTATTTGCAGATAATATGATAATATACATCAGCAACCCTCAAAATTCTACCAAAGAACTCCTACAACTGATAAACAACTTCAGCAAAGTGGCAGGATACAAAATTAACACAAAAAAATCAGTAGCCCTCCTGTATACAGGTGACAAATGGACAAAGAAAGAAATTAGGGAAACCTTTCCCTTCACAATAGCCTCAAACAGTATAAAATATCTGGGTGTAAGTCTAACCAAGCAAGTGAAAGACATATATAAAAAAATTACAAGTCTCTGCAGAAGGAAATTGAAGAGCATATCAGAAAATGGAAAGATCTCCCATGCTCATGGATTTGGAGAATCAACATAGTAAAATGGCAATTCTACCTAAAGCAATCTACATATTCAAGGCAATCTCTATCAAAATACCAATGTAAGATTTTACAGAACTGGAAAGATCAATTCTTTATTTCATATGGAAAAAACAAAAAACCCAGGATTGTTAAAGCAAACTTATACAATAAAAGAGCTGACGAAGGAATCTCCATCCCTGATCTCAAGCTGTACTATAGAGCAACGGTAATAAAAACAGCATGGTACTGGCATAGAAATAAGCCAGTTGACCAATGGAATCAAATTGAAGACCCAGGTATACATCCACACACATGTGGTCATTTGATTTTTGACAAAGAAGCCAAAACCATACAATGAAAAAAAGATAGCATCTTCAACAAATGGTGCTGGTCCAACTGGATGACTGCTTGTAGAAAAATGATAATAGATCCATATTTATCACCCTGTATGAAACTAAAGTCCAAGTGGATTAAAGATCTCAACAAAAAACCACTCATATTAAGTCTGTTAAAAGAAAAAGTGGGTAGGACCCTAGAGCTCATTGGCACAGGACACAACTTCCTGAACAGAACACCAACAGCTCAGGCTCTAAGATCAACAATTAATAAATGGGACCTCATGAGGCTGAGAAGCTTCAGCAAGGCAGAAGACACTATCAACAGAACAAAGTGACAGCCCATAGATTGGGAAAAGATCTTTCCCAACCCTAGGGCTAATATCTAAAATATATAAAGAATCCAAAAAAATTAAACACCACAAAACCAAATAATCCAATTAAAAAATGGGGTACAGAGCTAGACAAAGAATTCTCAGTAGAGGAATATCGAATGGCTGAGAAACATTTAAAGAAATGTTCAACACCCCTAGTCATCAGAGAAATGCAAATCAATCTGATCCAATTTGGACCACCATTTCAATCTTCTATCAAGCCTGGAATCTGTCAACATTTAGAAACTGGATCACAAATGCAATGCCTGGCTTGCTTAATAACCATTTTCCCCAATTTTTTTCCTCTTCCAAGGCATTATTCACCCCAATTCAACCTGAAGAAACCTTAAAGGAATGACGTCCAATTCCCTCTAAGAGGTGTCATGTAGGTTTCTGTTTTCTCTCTTGGCCTACAAATGCTTATTTTCATCAGGAGGTGGTCATAAGTTATTATTGATCTTATACAGAGAAAAAATTAGTCTGAATTCAGGGATGTCTCTCTTCTCCTTTATCTTTCACCCATAGGTAAGGAGATAGGAGCTGAAAAGAAAGAAAGGGAGACATAGGAACACAGAGGGAGGCTAGAACAAAAGCTGTATGACTGAACCTTCTCCTTAACTCAAGGCCTGAACTGTACTCAAAATGAAGGTTATGTCTAAGTCATTGGTATAGAATTTAGTATGTTGATACAAAACATGGACATGTCATATAATTTTCAGAGTGCTGAGATTAGAGGTGCACCTCCATGCCCAGCTTCCATTTTACATTTTCTGTTTTCCAAGCTTCCAACTCCATCTCTAAAATGTTGAGAGGGGAACAAGAACAAGCAGGAACCAGAGCAGCAATTTAAAAGTGTAACTAAACATTTAAAATATTTAATTATGTTTTATAATGGAAGTTTCTCAAGGGAAGGAGGTTCAGACTGCAAGTGATAAGAAGCAATATAGATTCTGAATAAAAGCAAGGCAACCTAAAAATGAGTGTGAGCTAAAACAAAAACAAAATTCATTAAATTTTATTTATTTATTTATTTATTTATTTATTTATTTATTTATTTATTTTGGTTTTTCAAGACAGGGTTTCTCTGTGTAGCCTTGGCTGTCCTGGACTTGCTTTGTAGACCAGGCTGGCCTCGAACTCACATCGATCCGCCCTGCCTCTGCCTCCTGAGTGCTGGGATTAAAGGTGTGCGCCACCACGCCCGGCCACAAAACCCACTAAATTTTAACTCTTGATCTTAAGTTGCACAAGCTTCTTCACTGTGAAATACACAACAGGGATTTTAAAGAAGAAACAACTTGGTTAAGAGCACTAGCTGTTCTTTCAGAGGACCTACACAGCATTTTACATCCATCCGTAACTCCAGTTCCCAGGACCTGATGCTCTTTCCTGACCTTCAAGGGCACTAAAGACACATGTGATTCACAGATATGCATGTAGGCAAAGCACTCATACGCATAAAAGAAAATAAATTATATAAAATTATAATATAATAATTATAATTATATAATTAATAATTATAATTATAATATAATAAATTATATAAAAAATGTTTTAAAAAGAAATACCTACCATGTCCAGGTTCATACTCATTTATGGTCAACTGATCTGGTTTATGTTTAATGTAACCTTCTTTCAACCATTTCTCCAAAATGCTATTGCAAATATCAGGAAGACCTGAAGTCAGTAACCAGAGAAGCAAAACATGCTAAAATATCTGCATGTCTAACCAAGAACAAAAAAGAATAACATTATGATAGCAATCAGAGTTTTTAGTGTTGCAGTCAAAATAAATAAAGATAAGTCCACAGGAAAAACAAATTTAAAAATTGACTTGTAAAAATCTTTTAAAGATATTACACCATTGATTCTATCAAATAAAAAGCACAAAATAATAATTTTACTGATAATAACTTTGACAATTTATAAAATGTTAATAAATTTAATATAAATCAAATTTCCCTAATATAAATTTACTGAGGGTACTTTTCTATCTTATCTTTGGTATACTTGTATTTTTTACTACGACCCATTATAAGAACTTATATATGGACACCTTCCACTGGTAGCATCATGTGAGCTCTCAAACATCTTTATATTTGGAGAAATCTGAATTTTGGATTTTCACATTGGGGAGGGTCAGCCTGTATTATTTTATCTTAAAAATTAAATAGAATACCTTGTAAAATTTTAAAAGTATTCCATTTACCTCTGAGATTATTATCATTTAAAGCAAAATTTTTGTAAGGTCATAAATGTGATTTCACCTTGTATAATAGCCTTAAATATGATTAAGGACATTAAAAAAATAACGGTAGTATTTGGGAGATGGCTCAATCCACAAAGGACCTACTAGATACCACAGAAGAAAAGCTGGGCATGATAACACAGTTGTAAAATCTATGGAGGCAGACACAGGCAGATCACTGAGGTTCACTGGCCAACCAAACTGGTTTGTTTGGCGAGCTCAAGGTCAGTGATAGCCTGTCTCAAAATAAGGGCAGCTCTGAAAGAAAATACTAAAGGCTGTCCTCTGCATCTCACAGACACCTGTACACATTCAAACGCAGCACATATAAACACACAAATAAATAAAATTTAGTCAAACAGATGCCTGTCAGTATAATTTAGATAATCAGTTTATATTACTCATTTAAAAAAACACCCAGTAAAAGATAAAAAAAAAAAAAAAAAAGAAATTGAAAAGGAAATACAAGTGGCCAGTGTCATTACTAACCAGGAAACTAAATTGCAAGGCTGTACAGCATGGTGGTAAGGATGGAAAGGGACAGTGTGTAAGAATGTACTGGTGCACTATTTGGAAAAACTTGTGTCTGTCAGATGAATCTATACTTTGAAACAACAATTCTACTTCTCTACAGCCCTGCTTAAGAAACTCGTGGACAGCACATAAAGAGGCATGCACAAAGATATTCACTAAAGTGCTTTTTGTGAGTACTAAAAACTAGAAATAACCTTAATGTCCAAGGTAGGTAACTACTCTGACACTTTGTAAAGTGAATAATGACTTAAGATTGCCAGCGTACAATGTAGAGAAAAGCAGTATGTGAGAGAGATGCCTGCCATGTATGAATGGCCGAAGACAACTTTCACAGTGTGAAGCTACTCATGTTCAACTATGTACTTGAACAGTACACACACTTGGATGTGTACTCACTTCTTAAAGAAGAAGAGGAATGTGCACTAAACCGATAAGAGCTCACACAGGAAAGAAGTAGAGAAGGATGGTAGAAGTAAATAGATTTGACTTCAATGGTACGCTTGAACTTTAAAAACAAAACAAAAACAAAAACCAGGCCGCTTACAAAATTAAAATGCTCTAGATTTAACCAGGCACGTCAAAAGTTTACCTACCTGTGCCATGCAACTCAACTAAAATAAATTTCTAATGTATCATATCTTTCTTTCCAAGCTAGCACGGACTGTGTATTAATTAATGTGTACTTACCCCCAGGTAAAGGCTTATCTTTATCCACAGTGTTGTTCTCATAGTGAAATTCATAACCAAAATGTTTTACTCTTCTGTGTTTTAAGGACTTTTGAACTGTATAAAGAAAATAAACTCTTTGAAAGAAAAGAATGACAGCCCTTCATATTTCACTTAATATTATATGACGACATTAGGTAATAGCCTAATGTCTGTTAATTGATAAACTGCTGTTTTAATAGCATGAGCTGTAAGTTTTGTTGAGTTTAAAACACTTAGAGTTTCACCTATCAATTGAGAGAAATGTGTGTGTGTGTGTGTGTGTGTGTGTGTGTGTGTGTGTGTATATATATATATATATATATATATATATACTGCCACTCAAAGAGATGCTAATGCTCTGAAAAGAGGCAGAGCAGCTAATAGCAGCTTTGCTTTATTGGATATCCTGCTCTACTGAGTACTTGGAGGAATCCTCAGGGCAGAGAAGAGCTATTAGGAGCCAGAGCAATCTATGGATTTCTCAGAGTCCCTTAATAAAAGACTAAAGGAGTATTATTTCTGTGTCCTTGCCTATAGGCAGATCTGGCAAGGGCCACTGAGTTCCATGGTTCCAGGGTTCCACAGCACCGGATCACAGTAAGATACCCCATGTTCCTTGATGCAACACTGATTAACTTTTGATGATTCTGTTTGATCTCCCCCCCTGTAAACTGTATATAGATGCTGTCCTTCTTATTACGCTTGCTTGGCATTAAGTAATAACCTGTGCAAGACCTTCTGACTTTCCTGTCTTTATTATTTCTAATCTTCTTGTCAAGCCCCTTGGAAACTTGTCACTGAAGAACAACCTGCTGGACTAAATGAAGGATCAAATGAGATTTCAAACAGTAGAAATACTGATAAAAGCTATTCCTCTGGAATGTGTTTAAAAAAAAAAAAACTGAGTTTAGAACTGGGCACTAAACAAATGTTATATATAACACTATTTCTAAAAACTGTACTGTAGTTTGTGTTATTAGGTACAATCTCCTTCCGGGGATCTTGAGGAAATAGTAGGATGCCAGTGAAGCTGTGGTGTATAATAAAGGCAAGAGCAGAAACAGGATATTTTCCAATAATTCTAATCTATAGACCTTGTACATTTTACTTACAATTCTGGTTGCCTGTGTCTCCTGTCCATTTAACACTTTCCAAAAGCAGTTTTTCATCCTCAGGAGAAATAATTTCTTCTACCACCAACAGGCCTGGAGGTAAGGTTTGAAATCCCAACTTTTTCCATTGTGCTACAGGAAAACAAATTAAAATAGTCACATATAAAACCTCAACTCCTGTATACAAAGAATTCTGCCCCTGAGCCGCAGTTTGTAAGGCTCTTGTCATTTTTCAGAAGTAACAGTGCTGAAAGACCCCGGCAAAATGCAAATCCAAATGCCAAGATCAGAGTTGCACTGCATTTTACACTTTACAGTTCTCTTCAGCAAAGAACGGTACTCAAATCTTCTCTTTGCACATAACTGAGTTGCTTTCTAAACCTCTTTCAAAGATAAGCCTTTTCAAAATACTTATTGTATAAAGTGCTACTAAAAATAAAAAGTCAAGGGCAAGACAGTACAGAATGAGAACAGAAACCATATGGTCACTGAATTCCACTTCAAATGGTTGTCCATATTTCTACCAGCAGCTCCTTTCTTCCCATATCAACCTTTGACCTCCGCAGGCACAGCACAAGCAAGCACACTAGCACATACATGTGGGCGCGCGCACACACACACACACACACACACACACACACACACACACACACGCACACACCCTCATTATCATCATCATCATCCATGCTCCCACAGACAAAGAATAATTGATAGAGACTCCATAACAGGAAAATTCACAGAAAAAAGTAAATTGAAAAAAGCTAAGTTCAAAGGTACCTTTTTCAACAAAATTCAAGTACAGGAAGATCTTGTGCCCCAAATCATCAATAATTTCTGTTCCATTTAGAGTAGCATAGGCTTTCTTGGATCCTTCAATATGTTGGTATATTACAAACGCATAGGGCTTATTAGGTGGCATTAGGAGGTCTTCTACAGGTCCACATTTCTCTAAAGCCAAAAGCAGTTGCCGCCTACACACACCATTGCCCAGGCCACCATTGGCAACAACCAGGCTCTTAAAAAAAGAAAAGAAAAAAGATAAGTTAGACGCAATGGATATAACCTCTTTGTTGAAAACAAAATGAAATCACATTATTAGTTCAGAATAATGTGATTGAAAATAATTTCCTTTTCATTTGTTATTTGGTTTGCTAGCTTCATACAAAATATATGTTAGTTTGTTAAATTACCAAACAATTTTTGGGAAAATTACTCCTATACTGTAAACATTTGTTTTGAAATAATTGTATTGGTGATACATTCATTTCTTCATAACCAAAAGTATAATTTAAAGATTACTTCCTACTGTTCAGAAATGCAAATTAACATAATAAAAAAAGAAAGGAATGAAGAATAGAGAGAAGCTCGCAGTCATCTTGATACTTTCTGCCAGAGAATGACTGTTCTGTTCTTTTACTATTTATTAATCATAATTAGCATAATCTTCAAAACAAAGTAAACTTGAGTAATCTGAGCCCCACTTTATAGAACAAGAAACTATTCACCAAAAAATTGGGTTAACTCAGTGACTAGGGAGCTATTTAAATACTATTGCTGTTAGTCTTCTGGAGCCCATATTTTAAATATAACCATTATGTCATGTTTATCAAAAAGTTAAAAAGTCAAGGAACTGAATCACAGTTTCCTACTCGAGGAAAATAATTTAGTCATATTGCAAGGAAACATTTTCCTTTATAAGTTTCAAGTTTACTCCCTGCCCTTTTGGAGACTGCTAAGCTCTAGTCAAGAAATTTGGGGTAAAAGAGAGATTCCTTCTATCTTTATTTTGATGTTTATAGCCTAGTATTCTTGTAGTTACTATACTTAACAAACATCCTACATGGTGTTAAAATATGTTAACACAATTTATCACCTATATTTGCAAAATTGTGTGTGTGTGTGTGTGTGTGTGTGTGTGTGTGTGTGTGTGTGTTTATCTATGTCTATGTGCAGGAGTGCACGTGCCATAGTACCCATGTGAAGGTTAAAGAACAAATTTCTGGAGATATTTCTTTCCTTTTACCATGTAAGATCCAAGGATAGACCTCAGACTATTAGGTTTGTGTAGCAGGTACCTTTATCTACTAAGCCACTTCATCGGCCTAACCTATTACATGTAAAATCATTTTAAAAAGAAGGCAAATATTATTATTATTTATTTTAATTTTTATTCTTTATTTTTTTATTTTTTGCTCCATGGGGAGTAGGGCTCGAGAAAGGGTTTCTTTGTGTAGCCTCGGTTCTCCTAGACCTTGCTCAGTAGACTAGCCAGATCTTAATCACACAGAGATTCATCTGCCACTGCCTCCTGAATGTTTGGATTAAAGGTATGTGCCAGCACAGTGCAGCTGGGATAATGTACTTTTATCAATTTCATCTTTATACTAATTGTTTAAATGTTCTTGTTTTGTTTTGTTTTTGTTTTTTTAATGTTTTGAGACAGAGTTTCTCTGTGTAGCCTTGGTTGACCTGGACTTGCTTTGTAGATCAGGCTGGCCTTGAACTCACAAAGACCTATCTGTCTCTACCTCCTAAGTGTTGGGATTATAAGCATGTGTCACCATGCCCAGATGAAAATGTTCTTAAAACAGTATTTCAGGGGCATACAGGTTATCTAAGTTTCTGTAACATAACCTCAATGTAATTTTATTTAACATGTTTTTAAAATGTGAAAACTAGTCTTAGCTCACAAGACACATTTGTTCTCCATATAACAGTTTGTTGACTCCTTGAGTTGCACTAAATTCAAGATTAGTAAATTAATGTTAGTCTTATTACACAAAATGACGATATCTATAACCTTCCTTGAAGAGGGGATAATAGAATTGTCATTAAATTGGATAATAAGAAAGATAAAACTTCCATAGAGGGCAGCCAAATACATTTTACACACAAGTATAAGGATATACTTATAATAAACTCATTACTATGCCACTACATTGAAGAGAATAAAATTTATTCTCAGACTGCTTTACCATGGACCTCATTCAATATGATATTTTCAATAATATGTCACAACAATTTGGTTATATTTGACCACCACTGCAAAAACATTTCCATTTTTCCCTTAAATCCAAGTACAAGACACAAAGGAAACAAAGCACCTTTTCCTATTCTCATACAACATGATTGAGAACACCAATATACTGGATAGTTTGTGTCAACTAGGAAGGAGCCTCAGTTGAGGGAATGCCTCCAGCATTTTCTCAATTAGTGATATGTTGATCTATGGCAGAGGGCCCAGCCCATAGTGGTTAGTACCATCCCTTGGTGGGGCGTTCGGGCTTCTATAAAAAAGCAGAGCAAATAAGAAGCAATCCAGTAAGCAGCACCCCTCCGTGCCCCTGCATCAGCTCCTGTCTCCAGGGTTCTTCTTTGAGTTCCTGTCTTGGCTTCCTTCAGTGATAAACACTGCTATGGAAGTGTAAGCTGAATAAGCAAACCTTTTCCTTCCCTGCTTGCTTTTTGGTCATGGTGTTTTGTTGCAGCAACAGCAACTCTAACTAGGACAAGTTGGTACCAAAAGTGGGTATTGTTGTGACAGACTTGACCATGTTTTGGGGAAGACTATGGAAGGGCAGAAGCCAGTAATGTTATCATGCCGTTTTCTGCTACGATTACCTGTAGCTTTTAAACTATAAGAAAAAAAAAAAAATTCCTTCCTTCTTCCTCTGTCAGATAGTCTCCTGTGGTGATGGTGATAATAATAATAAAAGCAACTAATACAGCACTCAATTCAACTTCTTTTCCCAGGAAAATGTCCAATCATAGCTTGCTATCTCCAGTGACAGCTACTCCAAGGCAGTCACAGACATGAAGATAAGTCGTACAGGCTTTGTTTAACAAACTTCCAGAGACCCCTGACTGTCCAGCATGATCACTTGACATCCAGAGCAGCTGTTGAGGCTTTGCTTGACAAAGTTCCAAAGATCTACGGCTGATCACTACTACAGCCCCTAAATATTATGCATGGTCCAGGTGTAATGTTTAGAAATCTCGTACTTCTAAAACTTTTTTCTCTTTATCTCTCAGCCCTAAGGAAAACCACACAGGGAAAACTTTTCCCCACAGAGACTGTTGAAAGAGGGCTTATGGCCAAATGTTGGGGGATGGTCTGATGTATTTTGATGTTAATTACTACTTACTATCCTGACTTACCTTTTGCTTAATAAAAAGCCATCCCACCTGGACAGGACAAAAGAGATAGGTGGGGCTAGGAGAGAGAAAGGAATTCTGGGAAGAAGAAAGGATTGCCAAGAGAAGAAGGGAAGAGAGGAAGGCTAGGTTAGATGGAGGAAAAACATGTGGCCGGTGTGGAAGGAGAATCCAGCCCAGATAAAGAACATGAACAAGTACATGAGATTATAGATGGGAGGTAGCTTGATGAGGGTATTGAAAGCATGTCTGTGTGTTGATTGATCGCCAGCCAGGCCTACTGATAATACATGTAACTTAGTGTTTTTAAATTACATGTATTATTTGCATCATCTGTAGGTTTGGTTAGTAATTGATTAAGACAGACACTTGTTATATTTTAAAATAGTCTTAGTTAACCTGGGGCAGGGTAGATATTAATCTTTTAAACTACCTTTTATAGTGTGGCAGGCATGGGATCTCTGTCTTAATCCCATGCCATCTGTTTTTAATAACTTTCATTAAGTTGCTTTTTATCTATAATTTTATATACTTGTTTATGTTTTTTATTTGGTTGGATTTTCTTATCTATGCCGCCAGCCATGTGTTCTGTTTTGTTTTGTTTTTTTACTTAACCCATGGCAGTTGTTGGGTTTTTTTAGGGGGGAGGGTGTTTGTTTGTTTTTTAGGGTCTCTCCTTTCTCCTTGTCACAGTCCTTCTTCTTCCCAGAATCCTCTCTCTCCTAGCCCCACCTATCTCTTTTGTCCTGTCCAGGTGGGATGGCTTTTTATTAAGCAAAAGGTGGGTCAGACAGCAAGCAGTAATTGGCATCAAAATACATCAGACCATCCCCCAACATCTCCCCTTTTCTGTCTAAATTTAAAAAGGCCATTTTTTATATACAGTAAGTATAATTATGAGAAATTATAAAAACTAATAGGTAATATTCACACACATAATTTTTAATCAAAATGTATTTGGCAACCTTGTAGAAAATACTATCAATTTTATCTTGGTAAATCTAAAGTTTTGAACCTAAATCAACATCTATTAAAGTTTAAATGTATCAACTTAAACGTATCTATTTAAATTTAAAAGTATCTTTAAAATTTTTTAAACAACTAAGCTTAATTTAAAAATTAACTATCTGGTCTTTAACCCCATCAGAGACTTGAGAAGGAATACATTTAACTACCTGAGTAAAAGGGAAGGGTAGGTTAGCAGCTTTTAAAATGAAAAAATGACAGAGACAGTTTACTGTCTGAACAGACACCCAAAACTATATAATGTTGGAGTATCATCTTCGGCTTTTTGACCCAGTATATTTAAAAATATATTTGTGAAGTAGGAACCATTGAGGACTTGTTTACCCTGTTTTGGCAGAGTCTGGCCATTGACTTTATCCGTATCCAAGTTTGTCCATTTTTAGGCAGAATTTTGTTTTGGGGAGAAATGAGGACATTTTTTGTCCAGTGGCTGTTTTGTCACACTCTCTCCACAAGGAGGTTTTTTAATGTTCATCATCTTTTTTATGGAGGCTGGGTGTTGTCAGGAGTTAACCTGTTTTATTGTCAGAGAATCCTTAAAACAATAAAAATTTTTTTAAATGTCATATTTTATAGGTCTCTGAGGTTTTTTAAGACTTTATCTAATTATTTTACTATAAATATCTATCTATAGAATCATATCTGTTAAACCTATCATGTATATTTTTATATGTGACATGACTATGAATAGATTAACAATTGATTTGTTTTACTTAATTATTTTAAACAGTCTACAATAAGATTATCAGACTACTGGAAGCAAACTATGTATTAACTGAACTGTACGTGTACAATACCTTATACTAGAGTAGAGTAGAAATATAACATGTGAAGAACAATACCAAATTTGAATTTTATTTTAATGTATCAAAATTAAACCTATTTTGTATCAATATACAAAATTTTATATCAATGAATCAATATTAACCCTATTTGTAAGAATTAAGGCCTTAAGTTGAGAAGTAGATTTAATAATTTGCTTTTTGTTTTATCATTTGTACATATCTTTATACTTTTCTTTTTCTTTTTTTGTAACCCCTATCTTTATACCTTTTAATGACAATATATATCTTTAGCCTAAGAAAGTAACCAAAAACCTATCCAGCCGCCTTAAGAGAAATGGGGCATCTTTTTTTAACAGTTTTTTAAGCTGATTTGGAGCTGAGAATGCCTATAGGGGGCCCAAATAAAAAATTGGTTAAACAAGTTGGAAATAGTATTTGTGGTTTAGTTTTTAAATGTTGAGAAATTTTAGGCTTAATATTAGTCCTGTGTGGGACAGTCTGAAATATTGGACCAATTTGGATCAGGAGCCTTTTTGAAGTTGTCTTTTTTGGATGTGGAACAATAACCAAAGCACTTGGGGCTGGAACATGAAGGATGTAGGATGCCAGCATCTCAGCATGTTGGAGAAATGAATCTTGTTAGGTCTCATCCAGCGTTAGTGTCTAGTTCTTTTATTTTGAAAACATATAACTTTTTACAAGTATTACACAGTTTTAAAACTATGAATGTATAAGGTGTGCAGAATGCACATATTTTAGACAATCTCAGAGTTATTTTCATTAGTGGGATTAGTAAAATAAGTTAACTGTTTTGTAGTTTGAATTTATGTAAACATAGACTTTTTTTAAGTTAGCAGTCTCTCTTTTATTTAGGTTTGTTTTATTTTGACCTCTTTTAAAGACAAAATATAACATCACCATTAACAATGAACATATAATTATCATATTGGAATCAAAATAAGATTGTATAGTTTTAAATGTCTTTTTTAAGGCTCTGTGGCGTTTGATGTATAAGCTAGGCTGCAACCAGTTTTTTGAGAAAATGTTTGTTTTAGAAACAAGCCTGTTGTCCTGAGTAAAAGAAAAAAAAAAAAAGGCATTAAGTTTTAAATAAACACCAGATAGTATTTTATTTTATTTTAGGGTTCATGTATATAGTAGGTATCTTGTACCTACGTAGGCAGCTTATATGTCTGGTTTTTTTTTTAACCTTGGTTTTTTGTTTTTGTTTTTTGACCAACAAAATATATTTTTTAGGCCATAGGTATCTTGTACCTGGCTTTTTTACATTTGTTTTGGGTGGTTTTGTCTCACCCCTTTTCTACATGGAAGCCATGTAGCTTTATGTCTTTTTTGTTTGTTTGTTTGTTTAACCTATGTCTTTACCTTGACCAACAAAATATATTTAAAGCATTTTTATTTTCTTTTTTTTTAACATAAACCTCAGATTGATGTGTATCTATCTTTTAAGTTAGTAAGTGTTAATAAGCATATATAATCCATTGTTAAGAAAAAGGAACATGTCAAAAAATGTCTCTTTAAATCCTAAGCAATCTCTTGTAGCCAACTTATTTTATCAGTAGGGAGTCATACCTGTGGAGGCCAGGTTTGAACTCAGGAGTTCCATCTAGCTTGTCTTTATTGTGTTGGGATTAAGGGCTGGTGCAACCACTGCCCTCTTTAATCAGACCATCCCCCAACAGCCAAAGGCTTAAGACAATGATAAGAGTTTTTTGCTTTGACTGTAAGCACCCAAGCAGAAATTGCATGTAAGAAAGTTAAGACCTGGATATAACAGCACCTGGCTAGATACTGTTACCTATAGAAACCTTTCTTTAGAATCTGCTTTGAGAGCATTAGAAGGTGGGCTTGAAACGTCATGTTTTACAGATATTTTACAATAGAGGACCCTTTGGTAGTTAGCCTAGGCTTGGAGAGCACAGTCATTGGTCTGGGACTGGAAGTAGGTCAAGTTTTTTCTTTAGAGAACATTTAGCTCAATATGTTGCTGTAACCATCTTATAAACACATTGGCTTTAGCCAGGAGAAATTCATGATTAAACTGTCCCATCCGTTGTTTAAAAGATAATGAGCAGGTTATGCTGATCACTGCTTGAAAATTAATTTATTTTTGTTGTATGCTTTGTTTTAGGTTATAGAACTATCGGTATTTCCTTGTTACTTTGTTGATTTTTGATTGCCCTAGTGATTCTAAAGATGGAAAAAAAATATATCATGATGTAATCTGTAATGAAAAAAATTGAACTTCATTTCAATAAAATACTGGAGTTGGCCCGAGGAGAAGGGGGCAAACAAGCAGCAGACATGAGAGAGTGAGCTAGAGTGAGATGGAGAACAACAAGAGAGATGGATAGACGGGCAACAGCAAGCACGCACGCTAGCTAGGCAGGTAGATAGGTAGATAGAAAGACAGCAAGCAAATAACTGAGCAAAGAGCAAGGAGTCAGACAGACAGCAAGCAAGACAGAGACAGAGACAGGTAGAGAGACAGAAGAAAAGTTCTCCTGGGCTTTACGACCTTTAGCTTGTACCATATATGCCTGAGTCTCTGAGTACTTCTTTGTCCTCCATTCCTCAACAATTTGTTCCTCTAGCTAGTTAGTTGTTCGACCAATGGTTGGTTTCCCTAAACCAGCCATACTATGCCCAGCTTACAAATAAAGCCGTAAAACTAATACTCATACCTAAATAAGGAGAGAAGTGAGGAGTTGAAATGACTTGTAATTTAAAGGCCAAGAAACCCCACAGTAGCTTATATCACTTTACTTAATTACTGTCAACAGATAGTGAAAAGATTTTGTAAATAACTAATGAAAATATTTTACGTTATATAATCAAAATACCTTGTAACAATAGGAAAGGTAAGAAAAGAAGAAAGATTATACTAGGGTATAGAAGATCAACCTGCAAGTTTCTATTCAACCACTTACTACTTTATATTAAAGCAAATTAATCTCTCACGATGACAGTTTTCTTACCTAGCTCACATGGACTTTTAAAGAATTAAACATAGTAATGAAGGCTGGGAGGTGGTGGCACACACCTTTAATTCCACTTGGGAGGCAGAGACAGGGGATCTCTGTAAGCTTAAGGCCAGCCTGATCTACAAAGTGAATCCAGGACAGCCAAGGGTACACAGAAAAACCCTGTCTCGAAAAAAACGAACAAAAACAAAAACAAAAAACTACGACCATGATAATGAATGTTAAATTTGCTTTATTAACTAAAAAGATTTGTACAATCTTGTTATTAATATACACCTGCAGCGTGCTGATTCAGCAGTTCTCAACCTGTTGTTCATGACCATCAGAAAACACATACTTCTGATGGTCTTAGGAACTGAGACACCATTCAGTAGCAAAATTATACTTACAAAGTAGCAGCAAAAATAAATGAATGGTTGTGAGTTCTTAAGATCATTAGAAGCCTGTGTTTTTCAATGGTTGTGACCCTCAGGTTGAGAACTACTGCTCTAGTTCAACCCACACTAACAACAACAACAACAATTCAAACTGCAGACTAGACTACCATACAAACGGAAAATTAACACATGCTACCACATGGATATTTAATATCAGCACATCACATCACAGAATAATTACATCTTTGAACTATACCTTACAATATTAGCATAATACACTAACATATTGATACAGCTTCATTCAAGTGATATTAACACTTTAAGGTCACCTGAGTGGGATATGACACTGCCTGGATGCCTTCATGTTTCAGCAGCACATGTCTGGCTTTACTCTGTTTCCTTAAGAACTTCTTCTCCATTTTATTGAGTTTCAAAACACCTTTATGATCAATGTTCATAATAATACTGTAAAGAAAAAGCATAAATCTTAAAAATCCTGAAGGAACAATTATTAGGCATATATTCTAATTTAAAAATATTTGTTGTATAAAAAAATAAAAACAAAAACAAACAAATAAACAAAAAAAACATTAGTTTCCTTTCCAAAAACCTAGGAAAGCAAAGACACATAAAAAATACATAAGTACTTCAGAACTTAACACAATTCATAGCTTAAGTCTTCCACCATGATGTAAATTCTGGGAGAATAGGAATGCCAGCATACAGTATATGTCCGGGAGACACATAGAAAGAATAAATAAATATCAAGTGAGTGAGCTTGTATGCTTATTATGGTCTCAATGATCTAACCACACAATTATAACACAAGGCATGGCTTAGTGTAAACTTATAAGTTATTTGAGCAAAACAAACACATATGAGACAATGAAAAATATGACATACTTGCTTGCTGTTGGTTGTGGCATATCTAGAGACTAAAACACAAAACCACTGTTAATTGAAAGTTAGAAAGATGTCAAATTAGAAGGACCAGAACAACATAAAGTCATTTTAAAAGGAGGTATTTGGTAAAATAATAAGGAACAAATAGAAAACAGAAATGTTCACCAATAGTAGTGAAATATAGACATGATTTGAGGGGATTTCTCCCCTATTTTTGTTGTTGTTGTATCCCAGGCTGGCCTCCAACTTATGACTAGGCTGAGGATGACCTTGAATTTCTGCCCACATGCCCAGTTTATATTTATTTATTTTTTGTTTCTTAAGACAGATTCTCACTATGTAGACCTAGCTGACCACAGACTCACAATGTTTATCCTACCTCAGTCTTGGTGTGCTGAGATTACAAATGTACACTATCATGCCCAGCTGGCATGAATTTTTTAGAGCAGCAAATTTACTGACCCTCTAGTCCAATGCTGCACACCTCAAAGTTAGCAAACAAACTTAAATAAAATTATATTTCAAAACAATCAGGGCACAGTCAAAACTCTAATTACAAGTTTTAATTTAAGGATAGAAGAAGAATGGCATTAGTTCCTTCCCTAGCATACAGAGCACATGTTAGGAGGTACAGTAGGTAAGGCTGGTTAGTTGGACATCCTAAGAATGCCTAAGATGAAACACTCAAGTGACACCACATGTTGATACGGATATGGAGAAAGGGGGGATCACTCCTCCATTGCTGGTGGGAGGGCAAACGTGTACAACTACTTTGGAAATCAATCTGGCACTTTCTCAAAAAATTGGCAATAGTATTACCACAAGATCTAGTTTTCCCACTTCTGGACATATACCCAAAAGGTGTTCCACAATATCATAAGGACATTTGCTCAACTATGTTCATAGCAGTTTTATTCATAATAGCCAGGAACTGGAAACAACCTGTCATTCAACCAAAGAATGGATAAATAAAATATGGCACATTTAACATAATGGAATACTACTCAGCTATTAAAAAGAAAGAAATCATGAGATTTGCAGGCAAACGGATGAAACTACAAAGGATCATCCTGAGTGAGGTAACCCAGTCCAGAAAGATATACATGGTATGTACTTACTTATAAGCAGATATTAGCTATATATTACAGGATAACCATACTACAATTCACAGACCCAAAGAAGCTAAGTAACAAGGTGGGCCCAACGGAGCCCTTTCTTGAATCTCACTCAGATGGGGAAATAGAATAGACATCAGGAGAAGATGAAGAAAGGGAACTGGATAGGAGAGGGTGTGCGGAGGGAAAGGGGGGGGAAGGGTCAGATGTGGGGAGAGTGGGGAGAGGAGGTAAAAGGGCTTGGAGAGAAAAGGGAAACCGAGGACAGAGGATTTCTGAGACAAGCTGGAGAACTGTGACAGAGTAGGCTCCATGAAGCCCGTGGGGATGATCCTAGCTGAGCCTCCAAGCAGCAGGGATCACGGGAACTGAGGAGGCTACCTTCTAGCAAAGCAGGACATATAGTGGTGAGAGGGGAACAACAATCCACCTGCAAAAACCCTGAACCCAAAATTTACCCTGCCTACAAGATGTGCAGAAATAAAGATAGAGCCAAGACTGAGGGACTGTCCAACCAATGCCTGGCCCAACCTGAGACCTGCCTCATGGGAAAGACACAACTGACACCATTAACGATATGATGCTTACAGATAGGAGCCTAGAATAACCATCTCCTGAGAGTCCTGACCCAGCAGCTGATCGAATCAGATGTTGAGACTCACAGCCAAGCATTAGGTGAAGCTCAGGGAGTCCTGTGGAAGGATGGGGGTAGAGATATAGAAGAACCAGGAGACGATGAGAATACAAGAAGCCTTAGGCTCATGTGGGCTCACAGAGATGGAAGCACTAACAAAAGAGCCTGCATGGACTGGACCTAAGCCCCCAACACATATGTAACTTCTGGGCACTTTTATCTTCATGTGGGTCTCTAGTAAGTCCCCTTTTCTGAGAAGGAGATGGGGGATGGGGGAAGAGGCTAAGAGGGTGGAACCTGGAGGAGAGGAGGGAAGGACCTATGATTAGAATGTAAAGTGATATATAAATTAAATGTAAAATTCAAAAATAAAAATTTAAAAAGCAGAAACATTTAAGCAATTAGAAAAAGTTACCATTATTTACATGTCTCTTTCTAACTTTCTGAATTACAGATTCTATTTTTTTTTCTTACGCTCATTATTATCTTCTATAAGTGAATAAAAAGTTAATTTCATGTAGTGATTTTGACTGATTCTGTAACTTAGGTAACACTCAGCAGTTAAACAGGATGTGATACCCAGTAGGGACTCATTAAATATGTATTTTAAAATAAACCCAAGTATAATTTGCCATTTTAGCTGTTAAACTTCTCTTTTCCGGAATTCTAAGTTTGGTAGCCATCTTCAATGATTTCCGTAACACCAGGTGTGTATCCCAATAACCTGCATGTACTAAAATCAGAAAGACTTTCATCTACAGTCTTGGATACCTGGCATACAGTTGGGTACAAACGTTCAGTGACCTCGATCAAAACCATAAGCTGACACTACTCAACTCCAGAGGCAGAAGGACTGAAAAAAGGAAGAAAATAAGGCTGCGCAGATGCGTGGGCGAAGAGCTACTAAAGGTCTGTGCGTCACAGAATTGACGCTGACTGGAAAATGACAAGAAGCAAGGTCCGGTCTCCAACCCCACAGGCAGCTAACAGTCACCCCTGGGCGCCCATCCCATGGCAAACATAAGAACACTAGACCCTAGTGGGCTCCCCCACGTTCCCCAGCGGCCTAGGTCGGCTGCGCGTGCTGGTCAGGACAGAGCAGAGAGCTGAAGGAGTAAGCCATGGTTTACAATCCTCCGTGCCCGCCAAGAACAGACGCCGTACACTTCTGTCTCACCAGAAATTTTCTTTCTCCTCACCAGAAATTTTCACCTCCCGACTGCTTTGTCTATCTCCAAGCCTGCCACGCCACAGCCTAGAGAGCTTTGCATGCGCTCTAACAATCCTTCACCTGGGCGCCGCCATATTGCAGACAATCGCACTACATTTCCCGTGAGCCCGCGGGGCTACCATAATTCCCTCCGGCATCCAAATCCTTTGTTTAACCCTTTCTCCGTCAAGCGTCTGTAAATTGTTCTGCGTGAGAGAAAATCGGCTGATTTATGTGGGTGAATCATTGGAGTAGCACCCGACAGCTGCTACATAACTAAAACAGCACACTCCCTAACTACATGCTAAACATTTTACCTTATTCCCATAGATACCCACCCTTTATTAAGGGAATTTATCTTTTTAAAAGATGGAGATCATAAACCATGGTTGGGCATGCCTCTAATCCCAGAGAGGCAGGTGGGTCTCTGTTAGTGCGAGGCTAGCCTGATCTACAAAGCGAGTCCAGGACAGGCAAGGCTACACAGAGAAACCCTGTCTCGAAAAACAAAACAACAACAACAACAACAAAAGACGGACATTATTACTGAAAACCACAACCAGTTAAAATGCAGAGCTGTCGAGCCCAGTGTGAACTGTCATCTACAGTCCAACTCTCGCACCTAAAATTAAGAGCATTGCAGAGAAAATGGAGGCACTGCTAGAAGCCACGCCCATAAAGTGTTATTAGCACGAATGCCTAAACTGAGCTGAACAAAGACAATGAAAACAGCCAAACTTGTGTGGTCAGGCAGAAAGTATAGGAGGCCTCAACCCTACACAAAGAATTACAGGCAAATAAGGAATTCTGAGAGCAAGATAAATAGTCTTCTGCAGGCAAGAGCACACCAGTTGTTTATCCAACAGTGAATCCTCAGCCTGAAAACACTTAAATACAAGCAACGTTATATAAATTGAGAAATTTGTATTTATGTATATATGTACATTTAATAGTAGAAAAGGTCATGAGTTCCAAAGAGTACAAGGAAGACGGATATAGGAGAAGGTTTGGAGGTAGGAAATACAATGGGAAATTACATAATTATATTATAACCTAAAAAAAAAAAAAGTAAACTTTAAATGGCAGAAAAATCAGTCAAAGAAAAATATTATGTCGGTGACTCCTGACAAAAAACAGCAATAGTACTGCTTTAATTTGTATTTTTTACCCAATTTACATTGTTAGGTCTCAAAGAAACCAGGGACAAATGGCTAACTGAAGTGCCTGCTAAAATACCAAAGCTCTCCTAGCTTCACTCAGTACCTGTTGCTCCTCCCAGCACTGCTCACCCTGCCCCTGCCCTAAACCTTTCCCTTCCAGGGACTTGGACAGTGTTTCTCTGGCTCCAGGAGCTACCATGTCCATCTGGGCATCTACACCCACTTGGTCATCTTGCTTTTTCTCCTCGCCTGCTCTACTGCGTAAACATGCCCTGGAGCTGCCTCCTTTGTCGGCTACTACTACAAAGGCCACAGTAGTGTGCCTTTGAGGTCTTCTAGCCGTGATGCCACTCCTCAAACAAATCTTTCAGTCCACTTGGGGACACCTTGGATTGAAATTTGTGTCAAGTTTTAAAATTTATTAAAACTTCCCTAAGCCAGTCTGAGCTTAGAGTGTGCCTCTCTAAGATGTCTCTCTAAGGGAGCTGTCTCTCAGCTCCCTTTTAGAGCTTGTAGGAATTCTTTCCACTTTGCAGTTCCTTTCAAGACACCCTCATTTTTTTTTTCTTCCCAGACTTAGACTTTATTAAAGTCTCAGTCTTACCATAAGTGGTATGGCCTCAGTACAGTTTCATGACAATTATCTCTTATGGTATCAACCTCTGCTACTGCGCAAGCAAATGATACTCAAATCTTTTATGTCTATATTTTGTCTGTTCTACACTTCCAGAAGTCCCTCATCTGTAAGTATTTTCTACTTTCTACTCTTAAAATCTTTTATGTCTACATTTTCTCTGCCCCAAAAAAATGTTTTTAAACGATGCTGTATACTATCTCTATTATGAGTTCAGAAATAGCTGTACACTGACAACTCAAACAGCAAACTCAGATTGATGGGATTTTATTGAATGCTGAACAAAGGCTGACTGGTCAGAGACACAATCTGCGATTGGGAGCCAGACTGTGAAGACAGTCTGTTTCTAATGTATACTTTTTATAAGAAAAAACATAATTATGTAACAACCAGGTAACCAGGTGGGAAGCAAGGGGAGAGCAGCATTATATTATTTTGACCAGCTAAATAAGGCATTTTTAAGTACATTGTATCTAGGTAGTTAGACAAAGCATTTTAAGATGATTGACTAGGATATAGGCTTGAGGACTTTCCAATTCTCTACCATTCTGGAAGAAAGGAACAAAGCAAGATATTGTGGTTGTGTTTAAGTAGAACATATGTCATTAATTCAAGCAAAAATTTAACAACTATTGAATTGTAAGAAATAGGTTATTGAAATTCTCAGGCAGGCAGAGCTTCAGAACCTGAACTTAATTTTACCTTATGGTCAAAATGGAGACTTAAAAACAAAATGCTGTGTATGTAACTTGGATTCAACTATTGCTTTAAAAAAAAAGGGGGGGGGTCTACCAAAGAAATAGGTTTATTTATTTATTTATTTATTTTCTGTAAAGCTTTTACTTTGATAAATCATGGAAAAAATCTTTCAGGCACACATGGAGAAAGCATGATCGTAGGATGAAGATAACACTATTAATAGTATAAATGCCTGACAGCTAAATGTTGAAGCTGAAGTCTTGGGAGTTTGACATGATACATGGACTCTAAGAATAGACTAATATTCTTCTCCTTCCTCCTCCCCCTCTCCTTCAACAGAATCCACACCAACCTCCTCATAATCCTTTTCTAGGGCAGCCATGTCCTCGTGGGCCTCAGACAACTCTCCATCGTCCATGCTCTCACCCACATACCAGTGCACAAAGAAACATTTGGCATATATCAGATCAAACTTGTGATCTAGGTGTGTGCAGGATTCAGCAATGGCTGTGGTGTTGCTCAGTATGCACACAGCTCTCTGTACCTAAGCCAGATCTCCACCAGGAACCATGGTGGGGCGAGGGCGCTGGTAATTAATGCCAACCTTGAAGCCAGTGGGGAACCAGTCCACAAACTGGATACTACGCTTGGTCTTGATGGTGGGATGACAACATTGACATCTTGGAGAACCACATCATCATGGCACAGTAAGCAGCAAGCCATACATTTACTATGGTGAGGGTCACATTTCACCATCTGGTTGGCTGGCTCAAAGCAGGAATTGGTGATCTCTGCTACAGAAAACTATTCATGGTAGGCTTTCTCAACAGAGATGAAAGGGCATATGTGGCCAGAGGGAAGTGAATGCAAGGGTAGGGCACCAGGCTGATCTAGAATTTTTTAAGGTCTACATTCAGGGCCCCATCATATCTGAGGGAAGGAGTGATGGATGACACAATCTGGCTAACAAGGCTGTTTGCGCTAGTGTAGGTTTGGTGCTCAATGCCAAGCGACAGACGTCATAGATGTTCTCATTGTCTACCATGAAGGCACAATCAGGGTGTTACAGGGTGGCGTGAGTGCTGAGGGTGGGACTGTAGGGCACAACCACAGTGGTGGAAACCTGGGGCCTGGGGCAAATGGAGAACTCCAGCTTGGACTGCTATCCATAATCAACAGACAGACTCTCCATCAGCAGGGAGGTGAAGCCAGAGTCAGTTCCCTGACCAAAGCTGGAAAACAAAGAATCCCTGAAGTCCCATGCACTGGTCAGCTAGCATGAAAATTCTGTCCAAGACAAGACCAATGATCTCCTCGCCAACGTTGTTGGTGGATGGTCTGATGTATTTTAATGCTAATCACTGTTTGCTGTTTCTGTGACCCACCTTTTGATTAATAAAAAGCCACCCCACCTGGACAAGGCACAGAAATAGGTGGGGCTCAAGGAGAGAGAGAGAGAGAGAGAGAGAGAGAGAGAGAGAGAGAGAGAGAGAGAGAGAAATCATGGGGAGAAGAAAAGAGGGACACATGGAGAAAGGAGAGAAACCTAAAGGGAAGAGAGGAAGGCTGCCATGGGTTAGATGGAGGAGAAGCACATGGCCTGCATGGATGGTGAATCCAGCCCAAATAAAGAACATTGGCAAGAATTTGAGATTATGCATGGGAGGTAGCTTGATAGAAGTTATTGGAAACAGAAGGGATAGGATTGAGACAGGGATTTCATGCCTGCCTCACTATGGGAGGTAGTTTAGAGGATTGATATCTGCCCTGCCCCAGGTTAACTAAAGCTATTTTAAAATATGACAAGTGTCTGTGTGTTGATTGATTGCTAGCTGGGCCTACTGATAATACAAATTATACAGATAATTTAAAAGCAATACAATGGTGCCATGGCCACAGACATAGTTACTGGCAGCATCTCACTTGCATAGGATGAGTGGCTCAGGGTGGAAGAGCTGGCAGTAGGTACCAGTGTGAACCTCATTAATAACTGTGGGTTCCACATTTATGAATAGGAGCACATGCTTGCCAGTGCCTGGCTCACAGAAGAAGATGTTGAAGGAGACATCTCCCCCTCCAATGGTCTTGTCACTTGGCATCTGGCCTCCAGGCTGGATGCTATGTTCCAGGCAGTAGACCTCCCAGCAGGCATTCCCTATCTGGACACAAGCCTGGACAACATGGATGGAGATGCACTCACGCACGGTAGCTATGGGTTAGAAGGCGAGGGTGACAGAAGCACACATGAGGTCCCAGTTCCTTTTTCTGACATCTAAGAGTCAAGGTAAGTAACACAATGAGGCCAAAATAAGCATTTAAAAATAACAACAAGCAGCTCGTCTCCATGGGCAGACAGTATAACTTTATCATCATCTTGTTCAGTGATTTGCAACCTTCCTAATGTTGTGACCCTTTAACATAATTGCTCATGTTGTGCTGACTTCCCAACCATAAAATTATGTAGTGGAAGTAAACATGTTTTTGTTTTGATACCAAGTGTGGGAAGTAAAACAGACTTGTGTAAGGATGTGCAGTGTTTTTCCACTGAAAACAGACTTGTGAGAGAGCAGGTGATATTTGTCCACTGGAAGAAGAAATGACTATTGTGGACACATAGTCTTTGCCAACTGATAAAGATCTCTGAGAGGATATATATGTAGATAGATAGATGATAGATAGATAGATAGATAGATAGATAGATAGATAGATAGTCCAAAACAAGAGACAGGGCTTTTTGGTCTTGGTTGTTTATCACTCCACTTCAAGCCTCCAGGTTCCAGCTGCTGCTCTGGGCTTTTGCTGCTGCTCCAGGTTTCAGCAGCTGAGACTGACATCACACTCGCTAAATTACTGGTTTAGCAGGTCTATTGAAATACTGCCAACTATGCCACTGGAATTACTCCAAGGAACTGAGTCTAAAAAAGATCTATTTCTTCTGTTCCGATTAACCTCTTTTCTCTATCTATGGTAGGTGGGCTGGAAGGAGGTATAAGCATGAAAGAACTCCAAATAAAGAGTTCAAAGCCTACAAAATTATTTTTTGTTGCTACCTCATAACTAATTTTGCTACTTTTATGAATTGTAATGAAAATATCTGATATTTCTGATGGTCTTAGATGACCTTTGGGAAATGGACATTCAATCCCCAAAGGGGGTGTGACCCACAGATTGGGAACCACTGATCTTTACTAAGATTACTCCACCCATTAAACCAACTAAGGAAGCCCATATAAAATTTCCTAGTCCTACTGAGTGCTTGGTTTATAAATGTATCTACTTTTTAGACTAAGGAGACAGTAACATCTCTCCAAAATATTTTGAACTGGAGTGGATTTTTGTAGGGTTTCTCTGGAAGGGTCAAAGTCTGGTGCTTCCAGATAGTCTCTGAACTCAGTGTACAGTAATGGAATCCCTTTTTCAGTGAGATCTCCTCTCGCCTGAACTCTAGAAACTCTAAGAAGCATCCCATTTCCAGCAGGAAGACTACAAACCCAACCCTTTCCTGATAATAAACATGTTTAGCAAACACCTAAGGATTCCTGGGGATACCCACCCTATGCTAATAAGATATCTTAATGTCTTGGCTTTCAACCAATGACCACTAATTTTTCCTGGAGATCTTCCCCTACTCACAGGATAATTAAGTACTATGTTCTCCTTCTTGTGACAGAACCCCATGAAAGTGAGGCACTGTACTACTGGATGTAAATCAATTGCCCCTAGCATCCTAGTCCCAGTGAATCAGATGCATTCACCCTTGAAATCCCTCCCACTGCCCAAGGTT
>OU015749.1:65599869-65622204 GCA_907169655.1 Acomys percivali | reverse complement strand
ACACACACACACACACACACACACACACACACACACACACACACACTTGGATGAAACATGGAAAGCTCCAATGAGTGCAGTTACCAAGACAGAATGAATTGTTTTGTGTTGTTAATTATTTTTAAAGGTGTGTGTGTGAGAGAGAGAGAGGGGGCGGTTTCCTCTGTGTACCTTGGCTGTTTCGGAACTTCATATGTAGAACAAGATGACTAAAAACTCACAGAGATCTGCCTGTTTCTGCATCCTGAGTGCTGGGATCAAAGGCATGGGCCACCATACCCAGCCAGTCAACAGCTCTGGGGAAGCATCACTCATGTGTCCTGATGCTGAACCTGTTTATACTCACCATTTGGGTCAATAAGAAATGATGCTACTCTTGTCTTACCAGCTTCCAACATCTATGATCCAAATTATTCTTCTGCCCCAATGTGGTCTTCCTACTTTTTTTGTCTGTTGTCATTTAGAAATTGGTCTTAAAATTAGAAACTCTATGAATCACTAAGTAAATTGCAACAGTTAAAACATGTACATGAATGATGACAATTTACATTCCACAATTATCAAGATATTTTGTAAAAAAAAAAAAAAAAAAAGGAATAGCTAGCACATCGTGTTAGTATACTATGCCCAGTCTGCCTAGCAACCTATGATGTGATTACCTGCCTGCCAATAGGTATGCCTCTGCTCAGAATTATATAAAAGTACAAACTCATCTGTCTCTCTTACCTTTTACCTCCCTCTTTTGTTCCTTTCTCCTCTCTTGCTGTCTCTATTTCTATCTCTCTTCCTGTCTCTCTCTTTCTCTCTGGAGTACCCTTCCCCTATGATAAACTTCTCTATGTCATTTTTTGTTTGTTTGTTTGTTTTGTTTCTCTGTGTAGCGTCTGGGAAACGGATGGTCCTTGCTCTGGAGCAAGATCAATAAAAAGACCCTGTGTACATTACATCTGGCTGGTCTCTGGTAGTCTGTTAAGTTTTGCCACTTGGGCATTACATCTGGTGCATTGGCTGGGACTCCCAGACATCCAGACAACCATTCGGAGGGTTTTATTTATTTTTTTAATCGTCAGTATGTGTTTTGTGTACAGCATGCTTGTCTGTCTCTTACTTTCAGTCTCTCTTTTCCATGGGTTCCCCGGACACAGTGGATATGGCACCCAAGAAGTGATTAAGTGAACGCACTGGAGAATCGCGGCTGCGAGGATTTAGAGGATTTAGAAGACGTTCTAAGCCCTCAGACGGAGAGGCTTTAACTGCCTCACATGGAGAGGTGCCTCACATGGAGAGGTCGTAAGACTACTGTAAGACTTCACACTACGGGTTTTGGAAACTATGATTTCCACAAGTAGAGGCTTTAATTGCCTCATACGGAGAGGTCGTAAGATCTCGCACTAAATTACTTCCTCTTTCTTCGTCTGAGCTGGTACTTTTGTTTTCTGTCAAGGCGAGCCACTGAGTGTGTCTGTCTTTATGTGTATTTATGTGTAATTTTTGTTTGGTCCTTGTGACTCTTGTAAAGATCTGGACTGACTGACGACACTGGGACAAGCTGTTTTCAGCCCTAGACCTGGTGTAGACTCATTTTAAGGACGTTAGGGAAAGATGACGACTGTTTGTTCTGCTGTAAAAGCTTTTTCCAGCTTGCAGTCTGGTTGCAAGCCTGTCCCTCCAAGCGTGGTACACTGGTCACCTAATCCCGGACACTGCTAAAAATCCCCAGTTTCTGCCTGCACCGATTGTGTTCAACAAATAACGAAGTACTTTCCCTTAAAATTAGAGAGTCTTCTGTGCTGGGACAGGAACTCCTATTCCTGAATGTGTGGATTACCACCACCAGGAGAAACTCAAAGGAACTCTAAAAACAGAGGGTGTATCAGCTGAATGCTGTTCCTTACTGCCTGCCCAGAGGGGCAGGGCAAGATGGACTTTGTGCAAGAGGGTTTGTGTGTAAAAAGATCTTTGACATCTGTAACAACAAGGTTAACTTAAATTTATAAGTTAAAGTCAGAGCCATTCTATGCAGCAAGTGACAAAAGCCAACAGTTCTCTAAAGTACTTTTAAGTAAGTAATGAGATTTAAAACAATGTTTCTTTAATAAGGTTTTAAAGCTATACCTCTAAGCTCTATAGCAAAAGATTATATTGTGAACTCTTATCTAAGGACTAAAAATTTGCTTATTGGGTATGATATTTAAAATTGAGTTCAAATGCCTGTTTAGAACATACATGTGTGTATATGTGTTTGTAACACACATGTTTTTTAAACAACAACCTGCTATGTGAAACTACCATCTTGAGATAGTGACATGGGATATGAAAATAATTTTAGAGCCTTTTGGTCCCAGTAAGCTCTCTTCTTGTTATAAAGGTTAATTCAGGTTAACAGACTGTTGTATCAGAGACTTTGAAAACGGGTAATTCTAAAAGATACTTTTAAGTTAACAAATATTAATTTTAGAGTTTACACTGTTAAGAATTTGGGTTTTGTCTTCTAAATTTATGGCTATTATGTTCTATCTTCATTCTCAAAAAGGTAAAAATCACTGCCTTAAAAATATGTTTGGCTTTATTTTTTGAATATAGATATGTTTTAAATTGCGCACCAGGGCCTCTAACAACACGTGGCTGGCAGCCAGTTTGGTTATGGGAGACTCAAGCCTCTCTACTGAAGGCTGCCAAAGGTATTCAGTTGCCTTGCTTAGCACCAAGGGCAACCTCTGTCCTTTAAACTAGCTTTTGCTGTTCAGTCTTAATGATCGAGTGTGGAAAAATCAGCAAGATTGCCAGTCCATTAATGAACGGTATCTATGATCAAAAGTTTTGCTTTGATATTAGTTCAGAAATATATTTAAAGTTGTTCTAATAACTGCTGCAGTTTATAGTCAGTCATATCAGTGAATCAGTTGCCTGATAGTTAGTGAAACAATTCTAAGAAAATGATGCCTCATTCCCTAGGTAGAGTAGATGGTTTTTGGCTGTTCAAATCTTTATATATTGATATAGAATTAAGGTATATATATAAGGTTATATATATACATCAGAAAAGTTTCCAGCCCCTATATTTAGAGATCTTTGTGCTAAAGTAAGAGAGCTCCAATTTAACGGTTGTCATTTTATTATGGACTGTTAAAAAATAATTCAGCTATACAGATTATCAGTTGCCTTATAAATAATTGTATTCTTAAAATGTCTTTGACTGTGCTTATGGTCATGATTGATTGCCAACATAAGATTTATTTGGCCTCCTATGCTTATTTCAAAATTAAAGGTAAATAACTAAATTATTACATATAACTGAGAGATACAAATGTATGGTCAACTGTCACTTTAAAAAGGGTTATATTTTGATTATAATATACTATGTATCAACTCTTTTGAAGTATTGTGCCTATGTAATTCTTAAAAATACTATGTACAGTTCCATTCCTTTTAAAAAGCTACTACCACAAACTGTTCAGGAATCTTACGGTTTTGTTAATCACAGGTGTTTTCTAAAAAAAAATCAGCCAATATATAGCTAAAAACAAACAGTTCAGGTATACTAAAGTTACACAGATGTGGTCTTCTAGCACATGTATGTAGATTATAGATTATAACATTCCGTTTTATGTTTGTAAGATATAGTCTAGAACAGATAGCTAAAGACAAACAACGATTGAACACAGATATGCTGGTCCTCAAGCTTATCAGAGATCTGTTGAATATGGCGTTAAGTATATTTAAACTAATTAAGGCAGAAAATCCTACGTCCTAGTAATAAAAGGTCTCTGAGAAGATGTGGCATAGCACATCTTGTCGTCTCTAGCCACCGAGCAAAACGGTTACGTGCATCAGCTTAACTGTGGACAAACTGGGCACCCCTGGAGAGCCATTGCTTCTCGTTGCTGAATACGAGGTGAGGTCGATCTCTTCTGTGTTCTCCTGCCACAGAGACAGCCTCTCGTCTCCTGTGCCTCTGTGCCTGATGTCCAGACTGTCTCTGCCTAAGGTGCCATGTTACCACAGGAGACAACTGAGACAGCTATCTAGGTAACAGGATATGGTTAGAAATCTCTGTCATTTTTTTTTGGTACATAATATCATCTAGGTTACAATTTATCCTTCTCAGGTCTCTGATTACATTGCTGGCTAAGCTAATGGTAGCTTGACAGCTAGAGGACAATTAGATCTACTGTTAGTACACTAGTCAGTTCATTAGCTACTTAACACTACTAGGTACCAGGTCTCTTCTTTTATTTAAAAAGACAAACAGCCTTGCCTTGCTCACAGGCTTCATGTTAAATGATGAACAGTTTTTAGTGTAACTCAACAGCCTGTGTCTCTTAGTAAATAACTGGATCTAAAAAAGTGTTTGCATGTTGGTAAGTACAAGTTATAAAAGTTAAAAAAATATTTACAAAAATTGTAAGGTACATAAGTACAAGTTTCAGGTTTAGAATAAAATCAATGGTTATAATAAGCTGATAGGGTACGGGCTGTTTATTTATTAGTCCCAAGCTAAAAAATTTAATTTTCTTTTGTTGTATTCTAAATATGGACTTAAGGGTGCTTCTTCTCATCATGCTGAAAATCAATCTGTCCAATCTTTATATCAAGTCTTCTGCAGCGCCCACACTGCAATTACCTCGATGTATCGAGCGAGGGACTGCGAGATGAGGAATTACTCCAGACAGCGGGTCATCCATTCTAAGAAAATGCCGTTTAATGAGGAAGGACCAAGACCTTTTATACAGTACAGAGGCAGGTGGAAAAATACAAGACGATGTAGATGGGAAGTCCCCAGGACAAGAGGAACCATGTAACCAAGGTAACCAGGGTGCAAAACAGGAACAGTGTGGGCATGTTCACAACAGGAAGTTGCCAGGACAGAATAACAATTGCATACGGCCAGGGAATGGCCCCAGGGGGCCCAAGCCTAACAATTCCCAACAGTCTTCTGGACTAAAAAAAGAATGTTCATGGTTTTACTGGATTTCAAAGGCATAAGCCTACACCAGCTATCTTATGGACACAGTTTTTTTTATTTCTGTCCCTAGTCTGTATTTGTCTCAGCAAATTTTCACCTGGGTAACAGACTCCATCCAGAGCTGCTGAGATATGGACCTACAGGAATCTGATGTAAAGCAGTCAGTCCCACAGATATCACTATTCCCTGTCTCTTAACTGGATCAGCTAAACAGATGCTTTTGATAAGTGCCCCAGTGGCCTTTGACTAGCTTTTCAGCCTTTCTAGACTCTGATAACAGCGCCCCCTATGTCAGCAGGAAGAAGGTACAGAAGAGTGATTCCGTCCATTTTCCCACTTTATAGGCTGAAATGCTGCATCAAGGGCAAATCCCTGGCACAAAGACAAATGAGTGATCCCACCATCTCATGCTTGGTGGGCCTGCTCCACCAGACTCACTTTGTGTACCCACACCAGGATTCTTACTGAAAAAAAGAGAGATAACCAAGAATTTGTATCACGGTCCAGTTAGTGCCCCACATATGTTACTATCCAGAAGCGGTTAAGATTAGCTCTTAAAGTCACCAGTTAGAGGGGGGATTATGAAAACTGGACAAGGGCTAGCTTCCTTGAGTAGAAGCCTTCTCCCTGCCCTATGCTCAATCAGCTTGAAGTCAACTTCCCTGGGAGATAGAAAAGGGGCTCACTTCCCTGAGATCCAAACAAAAGCTCACCTATTCAGATTAGGGCCAGCTTCCCCTTAATCAGTTGTGTGGGAGACCCCGCAGTGTAACAGCTACAGCAGATGAAATGTCTAGCTAAGAGTCCCCCTGCTGCATGACTCAAAGCTCCTCTGCCCTGTACCTTATCAGTTAAGGCCAAATTCCCCTAAGCCCCTTACCCAGTTATGTGATGCCAAGGCTGGGAAAGTCCCACTTGCAGTTTTCTGCCTTTAAACGCCTTATATTAGAAGAAGTCAAGGCCGCCAGCTAAACAAGTTTTAAGGCAGTGATTTTTAGGCTTTGGGTATGAAGCTAGAGCATAACAATCCAGTTTTAGCATTGTAAACAAATGAATTTTATTAATTAATTTGTTTATTTATTTATTTATGGTTTTTTGAGACAGGGTTTCTCTGTGTAGCCCTGACTGTCCTGGGCTCTCTTTGTAGACCAGGCTGTCCTCAAACTCAGAGATTCACCTGCCTCTGCCTCCAGAGTGCTGGGATTAAAGGCGTGCATCACCACGCCTGGCTATACAAATGAATTTTAATACAACAAAACATTACAGAATAATTTAAAAACTGTAACAAACCCATTAGCCAGGAAGTTGAATCCTGGGTAGTGGTGACAGGAGGAACAGCATTTATTTATTTGTTAACAATAGACAGTCTATCCTGGTGATTTAATGGTGGGGCTTTCTGACCAAGCCAGTGGCAGCCCGCTGGTCCACACCGGGGTGCCAAGGAGAGCTAAGAGGTGTGTGGCCAACAGCCACACAGCAGAGCAAATCACCTGCATGCCACACTGGGTCGGTCACAGGAGAAAGCTGAGCCTGAAGGCAGGGCAGTGATGGGTTCAGACAGGAATGAATGGAGTTGTAGAGTGAAATTTGAAACGGAAGTGTGTTAGAATGAATTTGGTAGAAAGGATTCCACACTTAAGACAATTCTGGAAGAGTTCTCCTAGCTTGGGCCAACAATTTTATGTTTAAAAATAAGAAAATAAGATAAGAAGAAATAAGATGCCAGGCAAAAGATATTAGATGAGGAATTTATTAAATGAACATGGCGAGAGAAGAAATGGGGGAGGGGTACCATGAGAGAGAGAGAGAGAGAGAGAGAGAGAGAGAGAGAGAGAGAGAGAATAGAGAGAGAGTCAAGGTGGGTCTTTCCTTTTATATACTGGTCAGGGCCATGCCCTCGTGGCCGCTAGGCAATGACATCACAGGTAAGCAGACTGAGGCAGATTCCTAACATACACCACACCTAAGTAGGACTTAGTGAATAACAGATGATTAGTAGAAGACAACAGATGGTTTAATTAAATGCTTTGCATGTTCTGGATCAAACTGGGAAGTATCAGCAAGCAAATCATTGCTGAGAGAGTTGAGAACAATTTAGGGCTCATTCTAGTCTGAGACACAGGGAATTATAACACCCAGAAAGTAAAACTGAAAAAGGCAGGAAGACTTGTTTATATTGTTTGTGTCATTTATAGTCAATGCAGATTACTAGTGACTTAAAGGAAACGTCTGTAAATTATAAATTACATATGTCATATCACTGACAAATTCTATTTTAGTAAATAACCTTTTTTTAGAAACTGGTTCATACTAGGAAAATGTTGTGTTCTATAATGATATGCAATATGAGGTTTAGGAAAGTTCCCAGCACCTATATTTAGAGATCTTGATGCTGAAGGGGCTTTAATTTAATGGTTGTCATTTTATTGATTGTTAAAGATAATTGAAATGTGCAGATTGTCAGTTGCATCATGAATGGTTGTATTCTTTCTTTCTTTCTTTCTTTTCTTTTCTTTTTTTTTTTTTTTGGTTTTTCGAGACAGGTTTCTCTCTGTAGCCTTGATTGTCCTGGACTCACTTTAAAGACCAGGCTGGCCTTGAACTCACAGCAATCCTCCTGCCTGTACCTCCCGAGTGCTGGGATTAAAGGCGTGTGCCACCAAGTCCGGCTTTTGAATGGTTGTATTCTTAAATATTCTTGACTGTGCTTATGGTCATGATTGATTGCCACATGGGCTTTATTTGGCCTCCTATGTTTGTTTCAAAATTAAACAAAAGATGAGAAGCAGAGTATCTAGAAATGGCATATTTGAGATATAATGTTGGATTAAGTTTATTTCAGTTCAATATCTAAGGTTACATAATTTAATATAGTTCATGAAATATGTTTTTCTGAAATGTATGTAATATTGGTATAATAAAGTATCTAGTCTATTATTATTGTGTTTTTAAGATTGACACTATATTTTTAATTTTTTAAAATTAAACTATAAGTACATTGTTTTCCCACTATCCTTTCCTCCCTACAACGTCTACTTTGCCCACCTCCAAGGACCTCATTATCTTTAGATGTTTTTCCGTTGGCATCTGTATCTTGGCATTTTCTGTACTAAATATGAAGTGTGTGTGCAGTTTAATCAAAAACAACAGCTGTGAGAACTGGGCTACACAGTGACTGTGGACTATAATGTGTATAACTTCATTCCTAACCCTATAGATTCAAGAAAATGATGGATAGTACACATTTACAGCCCAGTTGCAGAGGTCACACGTGGCTCTGGAGAGTCTCTAGGAAGAGAAGGACAAAGACATCTCCAGTATGAGAAAATAATTGTGTATGCCTAAGATGACACTTTGTTCCTTCCTCAAGCAGCAGCAATGTCCCTGCTTCTGAGCGGGACTGTGACTTTGCTCATTGCAAGAAGAGCTTAGCGTTAGAGCTGAGGGAAAGCTCCACCTGAATATGAGGCGGGTGTCTGAAGAGCAGCTTCGGCTTAGAGGTCAGCAATGTGAAGAGCAGTAAAGAGAGAGGCAGAAGGTTGCAAGGTGTCCTTTAAAGTGTCCTTGTTGAGCAGATTAATACATCTCCTTGGTACATGGTGCAGTTACTGATCTAGCAAATGCCTTTTTCTCAGTACCTGTCCATGAGCACTGTCCAGACCCGCCGGACAGTCCACTGAGACCCACAGACCCCTAGGGAGAGAATGGGGGGACAAGAGATGCAAGGAACGGACAGCAAGTCAAAGAGTCTGATCAAGCTGACAAAATTTTATTTTTCTCAGGCTGCTTATAAGCACAAGGCAGGATGTGGGGTAGGGGCAGAGGGGGAACTAGGATGAGAGTGAGGTCAGCCCCCTGCTGCTGCACACTGCAATGTTCCCTTCATGGTCAGGTAGCCCTGCGCAAACGGACTGGAGTTAACCTAGGTGAAACAGATCTATATCTGGTTATTGAGGAAGCTGAAGATAGGACAGTAGGACCGGAGCTAACCTAGGTGAAACAGATCTATATCTGGTTATTGAGGGAGCTAAAGCCAGGAGGTCTCCTGGAGAGTCCTCCGAGAGGTCACCGAAAGGGAGGTAGCAGGAGAGGTTTTTGTCAAGTAGAACACAAGGGGTCCAAATGGCCATATTTGCTGAAAGCGCCCCCATCAGAGCACCACCAGAAGCAATGTGTTTTTAGTTGGCACTGCTAGAAGTATACATTTACAGTTTTACCTCAAGGATATATTATCTCTCCAACCCTGCATAATAACTTAGAAGGGGCCTTGATCATCTGTGTCTTCCATGATATATCTTATTAGTGCACTATATTGATGACATTATGCCAAATGGGCCAAATGAGCCAAATGAGCAGGAGGTAATAACCATTTTAGACTTATTGGTAACACATGGGCATCAGAGGATGGGAAATAAATCCAGTCAAAATTCAAGGGCCTTCTAACTCAGTGAAATTCTTAGGAGTCCAGTGGTGTGGGCTTCAGAGACATTACTTTCAAGAGGAAGGAAAGGTCAGTGTACTTGGCCCATCCAACCACCAAGAAAGAAGCACACTGTTCAGTGGGCGTACTTGGATTCTGGAGACAGCACATTCCTCATTGGGTATGTTACTCTGGTCAATATGTCAGATGACTCAGAACGCTCCTATTTTGGGGGCAAGTGATGTCTTGCAATAGGAGAAGGCTGTTGTTCAAGCTGCTCTACCAGTTGGATGATATGATCCAGCAGATCTGATGGCACTAGTGGTGTCAGTACCAGACAGGGATGCTGTTTGGAGCCTTGGCAGGCCCTTGTGGGAAACCACAGAAGGCAATTTTGGGATTTTTGAGCAAGGCTCTACCACCATCTGTGTCCAGTTATTTTCTCTTTTAAAAAGAGCTCTTGGCCTGCAACTCTACCTCAGAGGAAACTCAACTTTTGATAGTGGGACAGCAAGTTACCAAGTGGCCTGAGCTGCCCATATGAGTTGGGTGCTATCTAACCCATCCAGTCATAAAATAGTACACACACAGCAGCAACCTATTATCAAATGAAAGTGCTATAGTTATGATAGGGTCTGAGTATGTCCCGAGGGCACAAGAAAGTTACATGAAAAAGGTGACCAAAAGCCTATTGTTTCTACTTCTGTACAATGCCCTCTGATGTCAAGTATGCACCTAGAGTTTCATGGGGTATATCCTATCATCAGACGACAAAGGAAGAGAAGACAATGACATGGTTTACTGAAGGTTCTGGATGTCCTGCAGGCCCCATCCAGAAGTGCACAATTGCAGCATTACTATCCTTTCTGGGATAAGCCTAAAAGACACAATCAAAGGGAAATCTTCACAGTGGGCAGAACTTCATGTAATATGCATGGGCATACACTTTGTTTGGAAGAAGAAATGTCCAGACGTGTAATTATTCACTGATTCCCGACTTGAAACCAAGGCATTGGCTTGTTTGTTGGAGTCTCAGAAAGAGAATGATTGGAAAATTGTTGAGAAAGACATACAGGGAAGAAATACGTAGCTACATTTCCCCAAATGTTTAAAAGATGTAAAGATATTTATGTCACATGTAAATGCTCATAAAAAGGTGACATCAGCTGAGGAAGAATTCAATAATAAAATAGGTAGAATGATTCATTCTGTGAGTAATCAGCCTCTTTCTCCAGGCATTCCTGTCATTTTCCAATGGGCCCATGAACAAAGCAGCCATAATGGCAGATGTTTACATAGTACCTTTCATGCACATAATTGCTTCTGCCAAAACCACCATCCATGGATGTGCAGAGTGCCTTATCTACTGCAATAGTATTCCATGCAGTGTTGCTTCTGACCAAGAAACTCGCTTCAAAACAGAGAAATGAGACAGTGGGACCACTATCATGGAATTTACTGGTATTGCTATGTTCCTGGTCATCCTGAATCAGCTGACCTGATAGAAAGATGGAATGTTCTTTCAAAGATACCATTGCAGAGCAAATTAGGTGACAAGCAGCTGGAGAGCTAGAGCAGGGTCCTCTAGAAGGCTGTATATCCTTTGAGTCAGCATCCAATATATGGTATGGTTTATCTCATAACCAGGATCCATGGGCCCAGGATTCAAGGGGTGGAAAAGGGAATTGTTCTAATCACTATACCACTAGTGACCCATTAGGGAATGTTTTGCTTTCTCTTCCTGTTACCTTAAGTTCTGCTGGCCATCAAGTTTTAGTTCCAAAGAGGTGAGTGCTCCAACCGAGAGCTAAAACAAGCATTCCACTGAACAAGAACCTCAGACTTTCCCCTGGCCAATTTGGACATCTAATGCCCTTAAACCAGTAGGATAAGAAAAGAATAATAGGATTAGGAAGAGTGATGGGTTCAGATTACCACGGGAAAATTCAATTGCTTCTCCAAATGGAGGTAAGGAAGCTTATGTATGTCTGGATCACAGGAGATGGTTTTTGCAGTGGTTTTCAACCTTCCTCAGGTTGTGTGATCCTCAAGCATAAAATTATTTTCACTGCTACTTCATAAGTGCAATATTGCTACTATAATGATTTGTCATGTAAATATCTAAAATGCAGATGGTCTTATGCAATTCCTGTGACAGGGTCCTTAGATCCTCAAAGGGTTTGAAACCCCTTAGTTGAGAACCAGTGATTTAGTGCATTACTTGCTCCTAGAATGCCTTGTGATTAAAGGCTGTGGGAACCTACAACAGCTTAATCCAGGTGGGATGACAAAGGGCACAGACCTCTCAGGAATGAACATATGAATCACTCCTCTAGGAAAAACACCAAGATCTGCTGAGGTTATGGCCAAGGGTGGAGGAAATACAGAAAGGATATTAGGGGAAGGTAGTTATAGATACCAGCTAAAGCTATATGACCAGTTGCAGAAAGGAGGATTATAAGTAATATGAGTGTTCCTGTCATATTTTGTTAACAGTGTGTTTGTACAGATATTTGTGCTTTCTTTCCTTAATTTCTTCTTCATGTGATGTAAATCAAGTAAGAGAATATTAGTGGCTATCATATTTAAATTTGAGATACTAAAAGAATACCCCTCAAGGACATTGCAACCTATTCTAACACTATAATGGGTTTACTATTGTACAAAAGATACTTATATCACATTAGGCATAATTAGGGTCTGGTCTAGCATATAACGTAACGTGTGTGCCTTGGACTTGGAATAGTTAGTTACATCATAGTTAAGCATTATTATGATCTGGTTATTGTTTTCATTGGGAAATTAATCATGGCATAAAAAGATAGACTGTGTGTCAAATTGACCTGGAGTGGAATTGTGATGGTGTGATGGCTCTTTCTGGTTGTCAATTTTATTACATCTGGAATTAACTATAACCCAAAAATGTAGGAACACACCTGAGAGGGCTTCTTTTTTTCTTTAATTAGAAGTGTGAAGATATACATGTAATCCAGTCGTTAAGGTAGGAAGAAACGCCTTTAATCTGGATCTTGATGGGGGGGGGGCAGACACACCTTTAATCCAGATGTTTTGAATTAAAAAAAACCCAAGGCTACACTTTGTGCTAGAAAGCCTATATAAGGCATAGAAGAAGGACGTTTTACTCTTTCTTTGCTTGCTCTCACTTTTCTAGCAAGTCCATTCCTTCACTGGCATTAGTTAGTGCTTACTTCTTTGGGATTCCAGTCTATACAAAAGTTATGCTGAGACATCAAGGCTCATGCACTGAGCAATTACTGGATTCTTGGACTTTGCCATCATAGATGGCCATTGTTCAACTAGCTGTACCACAGACTCTAAATCATTCTAAAAATACCCTTTCTATAAATAGAGAAATTGATTCTATCAGTTCTGTGATTGTATAGAACCCTAATAATATATTGGGTATACATAGAATACCTTTTAGAGCACTTTGGGTTTCATAATAATCTCAGCTCAGCTATAAATTACTTTCAATAGATTTTTATAATTAAAGTGGAAAAGTTTAAACTATAAATATGTTGGTCTGAACTCTATATGACCCTTACAAAAGTCTTATTAAATATTCAGGTACACCATAAGGAGAAAAGCAGCCAAAATGTCCACGAATCTGCAATGGATGGCCCCTGGGAACTGCTCCAGTTTCCTGACCAAGAGGAATAAGCAGACGCTCATCCCCAAGCCCAATAATCCAAAGGCCCCAAACTCCTTCCACTACTGTGGGCTGATTCACTACCAAGAATGTGGGCGTGGAGCCCAAGGCCAATGGCAAAGGGGTCATGGTGGTCATGAAACACAGATCCGGCCAGCGAAAACCAGCTCTAGCTGGGGCCACAGATTGAGAGATCTAGGTGGGTGGGTGGGTGGGGATTCACAAGCTAAAGGAACATTAAGCCCTTGTACTTATATATTTGGATCTCAGGGTTTCTATAGGAGTTGTCAATGCTTGGCATGTTGTGGGATTTTAGTCTTTCCAGCACACTGGTTCCTTGAGTTTTCAGCCTTATCTATGGGAACTGTAGTAACTGTGGGATGTCAGGGTTTCCTGTTTAATGTTGTTGTTGACTTAGCAAGTCTTAGTGGGAGGTCTCTGTGGAGAAGCAGTCTCAGGTTGTAAACATCTAGGAGGAGGAAGCTGTAGTCCATGTTCTCTGTCAACATTTGCACCTTGGCAAGAAGGCTTGCCATTCCCCATGAGTCTGAGGCACTGGGGTCCTTGCCAATTCATTTAGGACTTCACCTGCTCCACATAAGCATCGGTGCTCTTAGCTTCTAAACCGGTGATTATCAACCTTCCTAATGCTGTGACCCTTTAATACCTTTCCTCATGTTGTAGTGACACCCAACCAAAAAATTATTTTCATTTATACTTTATAACTAAGCTTGCTACTGCTATGAATCCCAATGTATTTTCTCATGGTATTAGGTGAGTCTTGTGAAAGGGTCATTTGACATTTCAAAGGGTCATGACCCACAGGTTGAGAACAGCTACTCTAAGCCATTTCTCTAGCTTCTACCTCCTCCAAAGTCTCCCTATATAGCCCAAGCCCCTAGGAACTCATTGTGTAGTGAAGAGTGGCCTTGAACTCACTATCCTCCTTCTTAGAAACTGCCTGAGAAACATAATAAAATCAAAACAGAGCACTGCTACAGTTATTTTTATATAGCTAGGTTTGTTTCTCAGTTTCTCTCTCTCTCAACTCAGTTATCACATAAATAATTGAGATTCTTTTATGTTTGTTCAATAGTAAGCTTTACAGCACAAGACCTGAGCAGCTACTACTCTGTTCTTAACCATCTAAGCTAACTTGGTTTTCTCCCGGCATGCTCCCTGGAGATGCTGGCATTTTGTAGTTTTCCCTGCTGCAGTCCCTTCTTCTGATCTGTCCTGGATGCTCTCATTGCTCAATTCCCTGGTTGACTCATGTAATTCCTTCTCTCCTGGCTGGCAGGAATTCCAGCCTTAGTCTCTCCCTTGCTCAGCAATTGGCAGTAACCTGCTTTATTGGCATGCCAGGGAGCAATTGGGAAGTAGTTTATACAACATTGAGACGAGATTCTCTAAACAAAGCTTGCAGCCAGGTATGAGTGGTACAGAAATCCACATTTGAATTGCACAGTAACCTTATGCCTACAGAACACTTTAACAGCTGCATCACAACAAAGTCAACTAATAACATCTCTGTAAATGTGAACACTGTACACACTCGACCAGAGGTCAACACTATTATCTATTTTCCAATTCAGGGAAATTACACACAAGTTGTGTAAGACTGAGACCTCTAGAGAGATCTCTAGTCTATTTCTGGAGTCACCACTAAGAGAAGGCGTCCGTTGTCAATGCAAACGCATAGAATTGAGAAGATGTGACGGGGTCTGTCCAGCTCTTTCAAGCTGCAGAGGCATGGGCCTTTTATAGGTTTTAGACAAAGACCTGAGTTTTACAGTGTGTGATTGGTAGGCATTTGGGAGGAGCTGCAAGCAGGGAGTTACAAGCCTTGGCATTTCGTGGTTGGATAATGGGTGGAGGGACAAGTTGACCTATGGAAAAGATTGGTTGAAGCAGTCACAGGGGGTGTTTAGGAACTTTTTTAGTTGGAGAGGGGTAGTGGAAATTTTTAAACACAGTTGGTTATCCTTGAGTCCAGCTGGACCCTGAGCACAGACTGAGACCTTGAGTCAAGTTGGATTCTTCAAGGTTTTTCCTGTCCCTGCCATAAACACAGTGATCTGATATCTGTCTGTCCTTGGTTCAAGCTGGACCCTCTAGAAATTTACATGCTTTAGCTTTAATGGGGATCCTTAAGAAGCAGGGCTGGTTCCTACCGTTAAGAAACCTGTCTGCTGTTGAATTTCCAGGGAAAAGTACTTTCTCTGTACATAAAAAATGAAAGTAGACACTAAATTAATGAAATGTGAACTGGTAAACACTTTCTGTGTCTGTGATTCCCAAGATCTCCTTCCAGGAGACACTCATTCGCACATCTAGTCACCAGCCCATGCTTCAGAAGCCACAGAAGCAACAGTGCTTCAAGCACACACACCTCCTCTCAGGCTGCTGACATTCCAAGGCTTTTAAACTTAGCTTTGCTCAGTCATTCCAGACATGATGGGCATGTGACACCAGGTAATAAGTTATCTAGACAATAACATGTTATGGAAAAGCTCGGCGTTCTCCAAAGCCTGTCTTGAAGTGGATGACAGGGACACATTTCTTGCTTGGAAACAGAGCATAGAGCAATTTCTTATTTCCAGTGTCACAAAAATGTAGCAGAAAGAATCTATTTTGCATCCACAAATCTGTGTTTCATTAGAAAGAGAAGGCAGGAACTTCAGTTGCCTGTGGATTCTCAGAGGGAGTAGGGACCACCAAACTCACCACTGTCAATTTCCAGTGGCAGTCTCCTCCTGTGTAGACCACAATTCTTGCCTGCCTCAATAATTTTTAGTTTTATAGATGCAGACTAAAAAACAATATGCATTTCAAGTGTGTACTGGAGAAGGTACATTATGACTTTTGGTTCTTTTGTTTTCCAGAATGCTGAGGAAAGTTACCAACTGTGGTTCTCTTCCAACCAGGAAAAAGGGCCATGTCCATTCCTGAGTAAACATCAGAGGAATCTACGGAGGCACTGATTGAGTTAAAAAAATGTAACCAGCCTGGCGTGGTGGTGCACGCTTTTAATCTCAGCACTTGGGAGGCAGAGGCAGGCAGATCGCTGTGAGTTTGAGGCCAGCCTGGTCTACAAAGTGAGCCCAGGATAGCCAGGGCTGCACAGAGAAACCCTGTCTCAATACAAACAAACAAAAAAGTAACCTGTTTTGTTGTTTTACTTAAGGTAAAATACTCAAAAAAGTAAACATTGTACACAATGTTTTCTCATACACTTAAACAATATTTACAGTACTTAGTGAGTCTTTCCCTTAGTCCAAATACACTGTAAAGTTGTTTCAAAAGGATCTCCATTGTACACTTTCTAGCTTGTGTCTGGTATTTACATCATTGTCACTCCTCCTTCTGGCCCCTTCATTTCTAACTACATCCTTGTCACTCTACAGTTTCTTGACCTTTTGAAATTAATCTTCTGTGTGCATGAGAGAGAGGGAGGGAGAGACTGACTGAGACCACCTTATGACATTAGCATGTGTATGTGTTTAGGAATGAACAATTGGGGCAGGATAACCAAGTCACTGCTTCCTCCCTGAAGAAGCCTTCTGCTCCTCCTGAGCAGCCAGTGAATGTCTTTAGCTCTTCATTCACGTATGGAGTCTTCTGAGATTTACCCATCCACATTGGCAGTTGATGTCGTGTTGCCACTTTTTAAATCTCACTTAGGCCATTATATTGTTGAGATTTCCTGTGTGCAGCTTTCATCTAATACACTGAAGGCGGGGTCTCCTAGAAAAGGCTCTGAGTCTCTGCCTCTTACAAGCTTTCTTCCTATTCTTCCTAACCTTAGCTAGAGAAATTGCAGTGTAGACGTACTAATTGGAGTTGAGGACCCTACAAACATGGATTCTCTGACTGACTGTGGATTGCTGCAAACCATAAAAACTCTACACACAACAATATCTGTCAGTCTTAAAATACAAGAAGTACCTGCTGTTTGGTGGTGGCGCATGCCCTTAATCCCAGCACTCGGGAGGCAGAGGCAGGTAGATTGCTGTGAGTTTGAGACAAACTTGGTCTACAAAGCAAGTCCAGGACAGCCAAGGATACACAGAGAAACCCTGTCTCGGAAAACCAAAACAACAACAACAATAGGAAAACAACAACAACAACAACAACAACAACAACAACAACAACAAAAAACAAGACGTACTCAAGATATACACAGGGAGAGAACAGGCAGGAACTGGAACTACATTTATTTTAATGTGTATTCACTTTATAAAATGTTATCTTGACATCAAGACTTAGAATAGCTTTGTGCCTCATGTCTGACTTGAGGTATCCTCATAACTTGTTAATCATATGGCTCTGTTTTAGTTATGGACTATATTGTTATGAGAAAACACCACAGCCAAAATCAACTTGGAAAAGAAAGTGTTTCTTTCATTTTCCTCTAAAGTCTACTGCTGAGAAAGTCAGAGCAAGAACTCAGACAAGCTGGAGACCAGAAGGCAGGAGCTGATGCAGAGGCCATGCGGGGCTACTGATTACTGGCTTGGTCTGCCTTGCTTTGCTCAGTCTTCTTTCTTATAGCATCAAGTACATTTTCATAATATCAAGTCCCAGGTGGCAGCACTCACACTGGCTGCATCCTCCCACACCAATCACTATATGGAGCAGAGGAATTCCTGAATGAGGGAAGTCCTGAGTGAATGTTCATTTTCTAAAAAACATTTTATTTATTTAATATTTAAATATTTAATATTATATTAAATATTTAATACTATTTATTTATAATATTTATAATAATATTTATATATATTATATAAATATATATTTATATATTATATATTTATATATAAATATAAATTTATTTATAATATTATTTATTTATAATAAATATTTATATTTAAAAACATTTATTTATGTGTGCTGGTGTCAGATCTTAGAGTTATAGACAGTTGTGAGCTGCCATGTGGGTGCTGAGAATTGAACCTGGGTCCTTTGGAAGAGCAGGCAGTACTCTTAACCACTGAACCATCTCTCCAGCTTTGTGAATGTTCATTTTGACAAAGCTATGACCATGCTAGGGATTTCAAGATATGGGACACATGGGATATTTAGCAAAGCGTCTTCTTATATGTACCAGGCTCAAGAGAAATGGCATGGCTTTCCTTGGTAGTCTGAGTGTTTATAAAAGATAGATTCCTCCTACATGGTGTATACAGCTTGAAAATGACCACCCACAGAGACCTTCCAGGGTGGCTAGCTAACCATGCTCCTGATTCCTAATGCATATGCTGAAGTTCTGAGTTGTGAAGGGTTAGAAAATTCCCTAGCTTTACTGCACACATGTCTCTGTGTCAGTCTTTCCTGGCCCGGCCTGCAGAGTTCGACTAAAACTCAAGAGGAAGTTCACCTGTTGAAAATGCAAGACACAAAGAAGGAGAGCAAGTCTGATTGATCAAGCTCTCAAACTTTATTAGTCAGGCAGCAGCTTTTATAAGTCAGAAGGCAGGGAAACATATTGCTATAGCAACCCAGCTGCAGGCTTTTCTCAAAACACAGGGAATTCCAAGCAGGGTCATGATGTCCTGCCACACAGGGTATCTGGCTCCCTCTTTGTCTAGTCTAACTGTTAAACCATAACAGGGTTGCTCCATCTCTATCTGTCTTTAGTCTAACTGCTGACCCACAACAGGATCAGCTAGTTTCTGGTGAAAGGCAAGCTCTGGGAAAAACAGAGACTTAAAGGTGCAGGCTCTGACAAGATGGCTGAACATTGGCCTATCGCCTATTGTCCTCAATACTTTCCTTTATTTTCTCATAGCTCCTAGTGAGGGTTTCAGGACCCAAACCATGCAAACCACAGTAAAACACCATTAAGAAATTGAACCACAGATTTGCCTTTGGATCAGTTTTATGAAGACATTTTGTCAGTTGAGAATCCTTTTTCCCAAATGACTGTAGCTTGTGTCAAGATGACATAATATTAACCAACACAGGCTCCCTTTGAATGTCTACAAATTCAGCTCTCATCTTTTTATTATCTGTATCCAGACACCCTTGTAGATGTTACTGTGTCTTTCCTAGAGAAGCTTCTTGTACTCAATCATTTCTGCTGAACAAACCTACATTGCTTCTGAAGTTTTGCTCCTAAGTCCTGCATTGAATCTGTGCTAGAAGAAAAGGAGAAACAAGAGTTTCTAAGTTTCATCAGTGATTGAGAAATGAGGAAAAGAGATGTCGTATCCTGTAAAAAGCAAAGCCATTTTGACAGTACAGGATCTTCGAAAATTCTTTGTAGAAGAAGAATTTAAAAGCATCAGTCCACCAAGCAATATAAACAGTGACAAGACAGTGTGTGGTCTTCTGTCTTGTAAATGAGGCTTTGCAAGGGCTTCTGTGTTCCTAGTGTCCCATGATTTTCCTCTTGTCTGGTGGGAAATAGTGGAAGGAAAGCCTAAGGACAACCACTCTCCTCTGCTTAGAGAAGCCCATCTGTAGAACTGACAAAGGGAAATTATCTGTTTCTATAAATCTGTCAGGCATCAAGTTGAAGAAAATACTCATCAGAGCTATTGTGACATGTGTTGTTAAATTATTGAAAAGATACTAATCAACAACAAATCATATATTTAGTTCTTTCATGAGAACTGCAACATATGGAGGACACATGACTAAAATGACTAGTAGTAAAAGTCCCTGGCAGATCTCCAGCGCACAGGGATCTAATGATGTGCAGTAAGACAGCATGTTTACATGTGTAAAGTGCATGCTTCAGCACCTACTTCACTAGAGTGTCCTCCTTGAGGACTCCAGGAGTCAAAGGAGACCTTCGGCTCATTTCCGTGGACCTCGTGCTCACCAAAAAGCCTCTTCCATCATTTATCACTGTCAGCATTTGCTTACATTTAGTAGTTCCTGTACTAGGGCATGAGAACACTCATGCCATCAGAATGAGTGACCTTGGTAATCCTGCCTTCCTGGCAATGGGCCAAGTGACTACACTGGTTATCTTGGCATCAGCAAGGTGATCCAGGAGCTGCAGTCCCCACATGTCCCCAGACTGTTCATCCTGAAGCCCAAGGTTTCTCAAATCCTCTTTTCCCATTTCCCACCAATAATTTCAATGCAACCTCAGCTGATGTTTCTGTGTCTAATGAAAACATGTTATCAATTGGGAAAGTGCTTACAAAGGAAAATAAATTGTTAAACATGTTTTGGTTGTGATTGTTACTATGTGCACATCCAGCCTCTTTTTTTTTTTAACTTGGTAGATGAATGAAGAAAGAAACACAAACGAAAGGCAAGGACATGACTGTTCCTACTTATGGTAGAGGAGGAAGTTATTATAGATAGGTGGGAGAGCAGAGGCAGAGGCAGAGGCACAAACATCTGGGAAAGTCCAGAATGGTCTTGACCCTGAAGGGTAGTAACCAAAGTTTCTGAACTATACATGGAAGAACCTCTGGAGCAAGGGAAGGCCAGCCCCTGGGCTGGAGAGTTCAGGGTAGAGGGTGGAGTGTTCCAGGCTTACCCTATAACAGGCAGGGACTGAAGGATGCTGGGAGAACCTAGAATCCAAGTCAGTCACCTTTGTCACTCCTCCTGAGTTTGACACATAACAATCAACACCACAGTTTATTGGTAAACATGGTATTTGTGTTAATAATCAAGCTGACAACACTTTATACGAATTCATTGTGTTTGAAATGTGATAAATGTAAAATGGTAGAGAAAACAAAAGATCTAAAAAATCACTTCCCTCAGACTAATGCAAAAGCATTTGATAAAGCAATAAATATGAAAGGCTCTAAGGGAATCAGAATATCATACTTTTTTGAGACAGAGTTTCTCTGTGTAGCCTTGGCTGTCCTAGATTCACTCTGTAGACCAGGCTGGCCTCCAATTCACAGCGATCCACCTGCCTCTGCCTCCAGAGTGCTGGGATTATAGGCCTGTGTCAACCCACACTTTTTTAAAAGTTAATTTATTTATTCACTTTACATCTCAATCGTAGGCCTCTCACTCCCTCCTCCCCCATCATCCCACCTCTATTTCTCAGAAATGAGGAGCTCCCCCTATCCACCTACCCCAGCTCATCAAGTCACATCAGGACTGAGCTTTTTCCCCTGTGGCTGGTGAGGCAGTCCTGACAAGGGGAAGTAATCAAAAAGTATCAGCATGGTGAGCTGAAATATTGGACATCAATCATTAGTCAAGAAGATAGACCACAGTCTTTTCCAGAGGCCAATCTGGTGGTGGCATTTTCTCAATAGAAGGTCCCTCTTCCCAAATGACACTTGGTTATATCATGTTGACACAAGCATAGCTAGAACAAAGTCTTCATCTTACAGTGTCCCCTCTGAAGTTAAGGAATAAATAGAATATATTTGGATAGTATTTGAAATAGTAAAATCCATTTAAGAATATCAGGTTGCATACAAACTTGAAATGTCTATCTCCATGTTTAGTTATCAAACATATGCAACTATTGACTTACAGGAAAATCCTCCTACATGTAAAGAAATGTGTGCTTTTTCCTTTCTCTCCCCTTTAAGATGATAATTGCAGTAATAATATGACTGCATGGCTTCAGGGAATTATACGTGTTAGCAGCTGTCCATCCAAGAGGAGTATAGCTAAGGAGGCTGTTTTGTTTAGAATGATAAAAATCACCTGAGTAAAGCCTAATGACTTATGGACATTTCTTTCCAGTGCTGTGAGCTGTGCAGTGTATAATGCTACTCCTGGGTCAGTAGTCTAATACATAATAAATCTTATTAAACATAAGATCAGGGAGATTTTATTAAGTCTTTTGCAGTTTCATATAGTGCATTTTAATCATGTTTAATTCCAGACTCCAACGTCCCCAAGATTCATGCCTTTTCCCAGACCCATAATTTTGTACCCTTAACTATCCAGTTTTGTATTGGCCATCACTCGTGGGTGTGTGGCCATCCACTGGAGCATGGTCCACCAACTGGAGATCACATCCTTAAAGCAAACTGAACTTTACTCTCAAGCAGATAGGAATTGCCAGTAGCTCATCACATGTAAGTGAGATTTTCTACCCAACTCCACTTCTCATCCTGGGATTATGTGTAGAATTTTGAGCTTTTATAATTGATGAGCTTTACTGACTCTAAGTGATCTCAATAATAAACAAACTAGTACTATTAAGCAATATCTATATGTTAGATCCAGTATTCATGGTGGATATATATTTGTTAGGGTTGCTTTTAACCTGTTCTCTGGATTAAACATATCTCTCTCTCTCTCTCTCTCTCTCTCTCTCTCTCTCTCTCTCTCTCT
>OU015749.1:65583917-65599859 GCA_907169655.1 Acomys percivali | reverse complement strand
CTCTCTCTCTCTCTCTCTCTCTCTCTCTCTCTCTCTCTCTCTCTCTCACACACACACACACACACACACACACACACACACACATTCCTTTTGGGTCAGGGTTTGTCAGATTACATAATGTAATATTCATGTTCTGTATTAGCTTAGGTTGTAAAAGTTGATTACGTGGGAAGTTCAAGACAAATAATGTTGGTTGTTACAATGATCTTTGCAAGACAGATTAAACAGGTTGACCATACAGTAGACTATTGATCCTAAATCTTAAGTGATCCAATCGTATATTTTGAACTTGCATGGGAATTCCAGCAAAAGTTCTATTCTGTTAGCATATAGGAGATATTTTTATAATGTATCCTCACAAGGAAGAAAATACATTTGGAGGCATCAAGTACAACTCAGAATCTCGACCTTTTCTCCTGCTCTAACTGCACTCTTTTTTGTGTAATGATATAATGAGAACTGTGGTTCTCAAGAAGGCTCACACCGGTGCTCTGCAAGTGCAGATCTGCGATGACAGGTACTTATCTTTTCCCCACATAGGGTTTGCTCTCTGTTATCAGTGATAAAGGCCAGCATCCAAAATGGATATTCTGAAAGTCAGCCAATGCAACGTCATGCCAGGCCCTAAAAGAGAAGCTTGACTTGGGAGAAGAACTAAACATGTGCAATGTTCTGGCATACATCTTAAGGATTGAAAATTGTAGTATCACAAGTCATTTCCTTTACTGACTTCTTAGATGCCTGTTGGGGGTCTGATAAAATACCATCATCAAGGCAACTTTAAAGACAGTTTATTGTGGTTCACAGTTCCATGGGATAATAGTCCCTCTGAGCAAGGACAAATGGATGAGAAGATGATTAAGATGCTGGGGAAATTAGATCTTCAACTGTGCACACAAATCAGAGCAAGGCACTGGTAGTAAAGCATGCCTATGAAATCTCTGAGCATGCCTTCAGTGCCATTCTTCTTTCAGCAAGGCTGAACCACCGCAGCTGGAGACCAAATATATAGAGATGAAACATCTGAAGGATTGATCACAAAGCATCAATTAATATACTATTTTGAGTTTAAATGCTGTATGTATTAGGTTTTATTTGTTGCAATCTCACTCTACCCTCTTAATATCATCCCTGAAAAGTCCAGGCATGATAATATCAAAATTATTAATAAAATACTCTTTAAAATACAAATGTTTCCTGCAGAACGCTTGCCAAACCAAGAATCCTATACTTGAGTCAAATACTGTCTTTCTCATGCAGGCATAATTCAAAACTTTAAATTTAGAAAATAATTGTAGGAAGTGACATGATAAACAATTTGGTTTATAATCACTCAAAATCTACTAGTGAGGATTCTAAGATTTCAGTTTACTTCATGATCATTCCTATGACCACCTTCCAACTGCTTTACTTTTAAAATTGACATACCTGTACCTCTTGGGTCCATTATTATCTTTGGAGTCCTTTGTTAGCATTTGTCACACTGAACACACAGAAAATAATCATGTTACATAGAAAGTAGATTTTGGCCTCTAAAGTACTTCTTATATGTCTAACTTCTGGCCTGTGCCAAGTAGCTAAACTACATTTGGGAGTCTCAGTAAGCAAAAAAAGAAAAAGAAAAAATTGAAAAAGTTGTGTGTTTTCAAAATATAAAGTAAAAAGTGCAGATTTTCTGTGTAGTTATAGAAGGTAAAATAGTAGAGCAGAAGAAGAATTAAGCCATATTGATGGATGGTAATTGCTCCAAAATATGTGACAATGTGGTGATGATTACAAAGAGGTCTCTGAAATTAAGAACCTCTGGGACACACTGGCCACATTACATACAGCAAAAGTTCAGGAAGGGCCATGTGACCCTACGTTATGTGTTAAAAGAACTTAGGTGCTGCTCTCTGTGAGGAGTCCTTCAGCGATTACACAGCAAAGCCTCAGCTTCCCATCATCATGTTTCTAGACATGGACTTTGTAAGACCATGTTGAACACTAAAGAAGGAGCCTGACCCACAATTGCATTTGCTCTCAATAGCAAGTGTGCTTGCCATGGAGCAGTTTACTAAATACCTCACAAGCAATTTCCCTTGGTGTACTTTTCATGGGTCAAGTTCTCAGCTGATTTCCTGTCTTGTTGATGAACTATTGAGCCTGTGACACACAAATCCACATTGGAGACCTTTGCTCTGGTAGGATTTAATCTCGGTTGTAGGTGAAAGTTACAGCGGAAGCAGTAGCTATATTGGTTTCTGTCTCCAAACACTGAATGACTCCATGGAGAAAAAAAATAGAACAACCCCGGATTTCCAGAATGGTATTGTATCCTCAAGGTATGTTAAGCAGAAAAGAGGAATGCGATTATCCATTTTTCATTAAAAACCATGGTTAGTATCAATATTATTAAGAAGAGTGACCATTACTGAATTATAATTATGATAATTAACTAGAAACAATTTTTACATTAATTAGTATTAATCAATTTGAGGAACTTTGTAGAGACCAGTAGAAACAGGATAAATGTTTGGAAGCTTTAAATAAAAGGGCCAATTTCTTGAGGCAATAAATTAAGCTTTAGATTAACAACTTTGTCTCATTTTCTTTTTCTGTGTGGCCCTGGCTGGCTTCTAACCTGAGCTGTTCCTACATCTGCCTTCCATGTTTACTTTTGGGTATACAGATACATGCCTACGCTTCACAAATTGCACTAGGAGCAGTTTGGTGAATTTAAGATTTGATCATCAACTTTACATTCCCTAGCTACCATTTAAGAAGCCAGCATTTTGAAGTTCTTTACCTGACATTCACTGGTCTAATTTTTACATAGGCCTATTTTTTGTTGTATGGTGTGTGTTGAGCTGGGAAACATGTTTACTTGCTGGTATTTGGCTCTAATCTAACAGTCTATGTCTTAAAATTTCAAGGAGCTGAACTTTACACATAGGAGTGAAGCATGGCCTTCCTATGAGCATTTACTCACGAAGAACACAGATAGAGCAGGAGTCCAGTCCTCACTCAATGTATGCTCAAGGGAGCATGGGTCCATGCATTTAAATCACTTCACTTAGGACCATTCTTGCTAAGAAATAGTTTGGAACCCAAAAGATAAGAAGAATAAATTTCTGTACTCTTTTTAAAATAAAATAAAGTCAGAGGACATGTCGTTCAGCTCAGTTTGTCCTGTTTTGCTTCAATATCCTCCAGAGTATGTTTATCCTGGAAAGAAATTCATCTTCGTTCCTGACACCCCCTACAGTCTGCTCTTAGCTTCCTAGTCCTAGTGCAGTAAATCCAAACTTCCCTTCTCTCTGTGCCAGTCAGTAGAGTTCAGGCAGACACATGGGAAAGAACTGTGAAGGATTAGGGCCTAAGGTGAATTCTTCAGTTGAATATTTCTCTGATTCTGCAATCTATATTTCTGTGCATATAATACTTTTTCATTAAAATTTGCATAAGTACTTATTTTGTAGTATCCAAGGAGGCGTACTCTCATCAAACCTCTGTGAGAAATGTTCATACTTCACTGTCTAGAATGGAGATGAGATGCAGGACATGAAGTCATAGATCTTTATTTCTTTTAGCTTGAGATTCCTGACATTTCTTTACTTGACGTTGTCTAATTGCTTGTGAAAATCTTTAGATCTACATCAATAAAAATTGAGATGAGTCTAGTGTCTGAGAAGATATTGGATATTGGTACTAAAATAACATTTTTCATTCAATATGAATGAATATGGAACAACTTTTTGACTCAAGACCATTAAATGGCACAGTGTTCTAAGAGACAACTGCAGCAGGTGCCTGAGCCCCATCTGGGTCAGCCTGCTTAACTAGCTGCCCCATAGTTTTGTTTGCTCATTACAGACATGGGTCCCTGTAAACATATGTTACCTTTTCCTTCATTTATTGTTATAATATTCTTTTGACAACAGTTTTTATGATGCTGGGAGGACTTATTAGAACTTGGTTTAAATCCTGACTGTACAGAAACAAGTTAATTCCTAAAAAAAAAAGACTCATAACACCAAACCTGAACTAAGAAAAATATCTGAGTTGATGCTCCAAGCTTTTTGTAATTAATTGAGGAAATTCTATCTGCAAAATATCTCCTCTGTTTTCTATTTTATAGTATTTGAATTCTATTCAATATATTGTATAGGTTAAAGGTATTTGCTAATGTTGTATTGTACATATTCTTTATTGTAATGATAATTATTCATAATTTGATGCCTAGATATTCATGTTTTGTTCATGACTCTCAGTTCTTTGAACATTGCCATATTCAAGAAAAATATTATAACACTAAAATGGCTGTTTAAAGGAGCTCATTTTGTTTCCACTTAGTTGTCTATATTCACTTTGGTCTTCTCCTTAAACAATGGACATAATCGATCACTTCTCCCTAAGACAGGGCTGTTTATGTAACATCATATCCCAGAGGAAAGGCATCGTCAGCTTTTCCTAAGCATATTTTATAAAAGTTTCAGCTATGTATCTCATGGATACCTTTCAAGTACCTATCATATAGCTTTCATACATAATCTGTAAGAGTTAGAATAGAATACTTTTTAAATATCTGTAACTGATCTGATGGCACTAAGAAATTCTAATTTCTTTTATATTTGTGCATTTGAGTATTAAACATCATGAACAAATTCAAATCACAGAAAACTCTCTGCAGCTTCATGTTTGTCTTTATAGGTTCCTACCGATCAAAAACATGTGGATTACAAGTTTTATTCTGCCTTAGAGTTGTAGTCCAGGATGAAGAGAAGTTAAGGCAGCGACACAAAGGGATATGAGAACCCCTCTCCCTCTCTCCCTCTCTCTCTCTCTCTCTCTCTCTCTCTCTCTCTCTCTCTCTCTCTCTGTCTCTCTCTCTCTCACACACAAACACACACATATGAAAGGAAGACATAAGACATGTGGAACACCATCAGAAATACAATGGCATAGTTGAGGGAGACACATACAAAGTCAATAACATGGATAGTATCTTCAACATAATCGTTGAAAAGACTTCCCCCCCACTAAGGAAAGGCACAGTTATACAAAAACAAAACGCACACAGAGTACCAAATAGACAAGACCAGAAAAGAAAACCCTCAGGGCATATTAAAACACCAAGTACACACAACAAAGAAAGTTAATGAAAAGTGTAAGAAAAAATTCAAGTCACATATGAAGGAAAATCTATAAGACTAACAGCTTTTTTTTTTTTTTCAGTGAAAACTGAAATCGAGCACAGCCGGGAGCAATGCACATAAGTCTTAAAGACTATAACAACAAACCTAAAATAATACACCCAGCAAAACTATGGTGATCAAAGGAGAATAAAAAACATTCTATGACATAAACAGCCTAAACAAATTATAATCAGCAAACTAAACTCTATAAAGAAAATAAAGGAAACATTTCTCCCTGAAAAGAGTATTGAGCGTTGCAGTGAAAGACTGTAGAAAGAAATACCAAGTCTTAATTATTAAAACACAAAATACACCAAGAAGAAGAAAAACACCAAAAGTCAACAGGATTACTTACTACTAACATACACATTTCAATAATTTTAAATTTCAATGGCCTCAATTCTAAAATCAAAGGACACAGACAGAATGAGAGGCTCAAGAGGCAAAGAGCCAGGGAAGGAGGGTGGTGGAACTTGTTTATAAATCTCAGCCTACAGAGACTGCTCAAAAGAAAGAAAGCAACCAGCCTGCATGTTAGGAGATGAGAGGGAGAGATGGCTGGAAGCTGCAGAGCAGAGAAAGACCACTGTTAACCTGGCCATGTAGGAAGCAAACAGGGGGCCAAATTCCTGTGCCTCACAATTCCTGTGTCACCTTCTGGGCTGCCTAAAGTTCTCTTGATTCCTTGAGGCAAAACTGGTTTCCTGGACAGAAACTATGAGGTCAGTTGAATGTGAACAAAGATGACTTTCTGAGGAAGACATTTCAGAGAAAATGGGCAGGTGCCTGGAGTATGAAGAGGCAGATGAACAACAGAAAGCTCACTGGTCCTTTAAACTTTACTCCATGAATGCCCCTTAGAATCCAGACTCAGATCCTCTTGAAAGCCACAAAGAAACCAATTCTGGTACCTGGAGAAAGGATGGAATTGTGGGACCTGGACAAGGGCTGGCTTCCCTGAGCAGAAGCCACCACCCCCGCCCCCACCCTTTGCTTAATCAGCTTAAAGTCAACTTCCCAGCAGGGGGCTCACTTCCCTATGCTCCAAACACAAGCTCTCCTTATCAGATTAGGGCCAGTTTCCCCTTCATCCCCTTACCCAATTGTGTGGGAGACCCCCCAGCACAACAGCTACAGCAGATAACAACTTTAAGAGTCCCCCTGAAGACTCGCTTCCTCTATACCCCTTACCCAATTACATAATGCCAAGGCTGGGAAAGTCCCACTTGTGGTTTTTGCCTTTATTAAACCCTGTATTCTAAGGAGTCTAGGCCGCTCACCTTCCTCAGCCTCTGGGGAACGGACTGTCCTTGGACCAGAGTATGATAAATAGAAGACCCTGTGAACATTGCATCTGACTGGTTGCTGGTAGTCTGTGGAGATTTTGTGACTTGGGGATTTCAGAATATTGTGAAGTAAATGGCATGCATATTAATTTTTTTCTCATGAATGCATCTCCCCCAGAAGAGGAAATAAAATTCACCCTGGAACAGGATGGAGAGAAAGGGGAAATAAAATTCACGCTGGAAGAGGATGGAGAGAGAGAAGCGGGTGGAAGAGAGGATGGGAAGAGGCACCATGGCGGGGACCAGGCAGGGGGAACGAAGGGTGGGAGGTGAGAGGGTTGGCAAGAAGGAAAACCAAGGTGGGGGAGGGTGGACGTCACTGGGACAAGATGGCACTTGGTCTGGTGCCACGTGTTCTAATGCTAATACGTTTAGCGTTAAGATCTGGTCCCTGCTGTGATGGGCACATTCTCAAGTACACCTGTCCTTGTTGTGTGAACTCTGCTCCACCTAATTTAAAGCTGGTTGGGATTTGGCAGAAAGAGAAGGGGTGGAGTTTTGAGGTTGAGAGGCCAGAAGTCAGAGAGGAAGAAGAAGGTGCAGGAGAGGAGGGGATGGACGATTCCAGAGAAGAGCTTGGAGAGGATAAAATGATAGCGGGATAATAGAGTCGTTATGTTCCCCTTTATGCTTAATTTTGAATGGATCATAGTCTCAGTGTGTGGTTATTTGGGGAAATTAATGATTAATGAATAAAATAAGGTTTTGCTAAATGTACGACAATATTAATTTTTAATATTCATCAACGAATAGCACCAATGAATTTAATGTTATCCACACCCTTAATATTCAGATCTAAACATTAAAAAGTTCGGAATGGAAACGTCTAACACTCTCCAGGACCATAGTCAATATAGCAAAGGGAGGAGAGGGAGGTTCAACTACAGCTGAGGTCTAATCTAATTATCTGGGGCTTGAAAGGGCAGCTGCGTTCCACAACCCTTAGCTCTGAAAAAGTTGCCTCAAGCAAGTAAGACAAGGCACCACCCCAGACCCAGGCGAAAACAGCCCAGAGGAACAGAGCTTAAAGCCAACTGACAGAGAATCTGGCATTTTGCTCTTGCCTGCCCAGGAAATTTTCTAAGGGGTAGCCAAACTCTAACAGCTAGGAAAACTCCTGCTGTGTTTCTTAGCAACTTACGTTCTCAGAGCTCAGTGCCTCTGCACTTGTAAACAAGCCTCCTCCACTCTAACAAGGCTAAAAGGAACACTGGGAGGCCGGTTAAACAAAAGCCAACATAAGGGGAAAAGCTGGATTGGTGGTGTGAAAGACCCCCCCCCTCTCTGCTGCTTAGCCAGAGTAACGCCATTTCGCAAGGCTTGTACAATAGTTCAGGGAGGTCACCCAGGGGGCCCAGCTGGGTTACTGGAAAAGTACCGAATGTACTCGAGACGAGCCAAACAGGATGCCTGCGGTCAGGCACCTGGCCTCCGGCCGATAAAGATAGCCTAACCATTTCCTGATTCCAAAGCCCTACCCTGTAACTGTGCCTCTCGCCTCTGTAACCATTTCCTGATTCCAAAGCCCTACCCTGTAACTATGCTTCTCGCCTCTGTAACCCTGCTTCCTGCTTTCCACCCTACAAGAGGGTCTCCTCCCCTTCACTAGGCGCGCCAGTCCTCCGAAAGACTGTGTCGCCCGGGTACCCGTGTGTAACCAATAAAGCCTCTTGCGTTTGCAACCAGACTTTGGTCTCGCTGGTTCTTGGGAAGGGTCTCCCGGACGAAGGGCACTCCGCGAGGAGGGTCTTTCAAGTGGAGTTGGAATGTGGTAAAGTAATTTTAAGTTACAGGTGGGAGGCGACTCTTCTCAGTGAGCCTAAAAACTAGAAGCTTGGTCAGATTGATCACGTCATTTGGTTTATTTTGCACAAACGCTTACTGGGGGAGGGGGCATAAGTCCTTCTAGGCTGCTGCCTTCCTCCTGGCCGCCAGCACGTTGCTAAGCTCCTCCAGCTTCCACTTGGCTGTGAGGTGGGTGTCCACCCTCTTCTTGATGAACTCCAGCCTGCGCTTGTCCCTGGACACCTTGAGCAGCTCCATTGCACCACTTATGGGGCGCGAAGCCGTACATCTCCCTGATCACGTCCCGCATGAACTTAGCGGGCTTGGTGAGGCGCCCGCGGCTGTGCCTTGCCTGCTCAAATGTGTGTGGGGGCCGCTGGCTGGGTGTCGGGGGAGGGACCAGGGGGCAGGAATCAGTAGGCAGAACCGGGCCAGAGCAGTCCACTCCTGCCACAATGGCCTCTGTCTGGGGTGGAAGCCCTACACTTCCAGCTGCCTGGCCACGAGGCCACTACGTTGAAGACATGAACTAGCTCCGAGCCAAGGAGCAGTTCTGAGAAGTGACCATCTTTGCCTCAAATTGCGTGGCCACAAAGTCACCCTGGCTCCCTGCTCGCCTTTCCTCCGGGACCAGTTCTTGCTGAACCCCAGCTCTGAACTGCAGGTCTCGCTGATGCACAGTGCGCATTGTGGTGGACGGCTCCTCTCTTGCTGCGCAGGCGCCCTGGAGCAGTTAGGGACTTCGTGAACTACTTGCTGCAGCCTCTTACCTGCAAATGGAGCACTGCTGGAGAAATGCAGGAATGCCCTCAGCCAGTTCTTTGAGCCCAAAACAGGCTTCAGAGAGGATGGGGTCAGCGAGGCTAGCCTGGTGAGCAGTGTCAGTTTCACCAAGTCCCTCCTCCCTCCGCACGACCTCAAAGCCAGCACCAACCCCCCCCCCGACCTCCTCTGCCCCCTCCACTCCCGTGGCCTGTGAAGCTGGAGTTTTCGCTGGATGAGGACCTAGAGCTGAAGGCAGAGGGCGAGGATGAGGATGTTTCTGACATCTGCATTGTCAAGGTGGAGTCTAAAGTGACACACTGGCTCAAACCACGCCTGGAGGCCTAGCAGGGGTTCTGGGTATCAGGGCTTCTGTAAGCAGCCACCTGGGGGAGCTAACCCAGAGCAGTGTGGCCTCCAACACTGTAGCCCCGCGGCAAGGTGTAGTGAAGGCCTGCTACAGCCTGTAAGAGGCTGCAAAGGCAAAGGCCTGTTGTTGATCCCAGGAGGCAGGGCCAGTGTAGGGGCCAGCTCGGGACTTGTGGAAGCAGCGGTTGGCGGCGGGGCAGTCTGGTGGCAGGGGGGCGGCTGGGGACCTCTGCCTGGGGGCTTCTCAAGTGGACACCCCTTAAAAAACATCAAGTGCACCGAATGCCCGGAAGTGTATCAGGGTGTGGAGAAGCTGGTCTTCCACATGCGAGCGCAGCGTTTCGTCTTTATGTGCCTGCACTACGGGAAACAGTTCAACCACAGCAGCAGCAACCTCAACCGCCACGTGAACGTCCACCACAGCGTCAAGTCGCACTCGTGTGGCATCTGCGGCAAGTGTTTCACTCAGAAGTCCACGGTGCACGATCACCTCAACCTGCACTCAGAGCGCAGCCCTGTGGATGTTCCTACAGTGGTGTGCGCTTCGGCCACAAGCCGGGCGGCACCTCAGCTGAGAACGTGCTGGAGGCCAGTGTTGGGGGGGATCCTCCTCTGCTGAAGGGCAGGAGGCTGCGCGCGGGAGGGGGCGTAGAATTCTGGGCCCGGGAGAAGTGGGGGGAGGGGCTGGTTCTGGGTCAGGCTTACATTGTAAGCAGGAGGATTAGAGAGAAGACCTTGCCTCAAAGAGTAGAAGAAAAAGATGGCGCCGGAGACAGGGTTGACGAGGCTGAGGGAATATGGGGTCCCAAAGAAAGATTTCTTTTTGTAGAGGTGTACGAACAATGTGGAGGGAGAGAAAAAAATGCAAAGGCTAAAAGAACTTTGGAGACCAGCTTTTCCTGCGTAAAGCTGCCTCTGAGGAGGCAGGCTGCGTGGGAACTGGGGGATTGGCAGGATGCAGCTTACTTGCTCCAGTTTAGAATAGCTCACTGGGGGAGAAGGTGGTAGGGCAAACCAGTACGAAGACCCAGGAAAAGACTGGGAGGTGGCTCTTGCATGCTGGGGAAGTGGGGCAGTAGGTACATGGTTCACCGGAAATGAAAGAGAACAGGGTGGGCAACCTGGGTAATGAGACATGGGTGTACAGTAGCAAAAACAGTGACTAGAGAAGGGGGGTTTGGGGTTTTAGTTTTTCTTTTTTATCCACAAAACAAAAAAGAAGAGGTACTTTTAGTGGATTTAGGGGTGTTTTTCCTGTAGCTGATTAGCAGCCTCCTAGGTCATGTGTTGGTACAAGACTGGAGAAGAAGAAGGCTCAGAAGAAGCCTGCAAAGAAAAATATTTGGGATACAATAAATAAGATTATTCCATAACAAAGGCCTTTTTGTACAATAGGGATATGGAGCCTTGATTGGTTCCTTCACAGATAATATCTTGTCAACATAGGTACATAGTATTTGTTAGAAGGTCTACTAACAGAAGAATAATAGAGTTTTGATGAGATTACATTATTAAATCAAAATTTTATAGCAGGGTGGAAAAAGCTCCTGTTAGGGTTCATGGGCTTGGATGAACTATGTAATATGCATGTGTTTAGGGGGTCATTATGTAATATGTAGATAAAGGCTAACTGGAAGGGTAGATATGTAAGCTTGAATAGGGGCTATGGCATATTCAGGTATGGTAAGCAATACAAGAATAATAAATGTGATTGTAGCAGTTGGTGGGTTAATATTTATTAATAATAAGGTAGCTACGCCAATTAAGTGCATTAGTACGAGTCTGGCAATAATATTAACTTAAGACAAACTGCTAGGGCTTTAGGTTGAGTAAATAAACTGATAGTTTTGATGATAATGAATATAGGGATGAGTGAAATAGTCGTTTCTTGAGCAAGAAAGTGGGCTAATGAGCTTTTTACTTTGTGTCAAAAACCTAGGATTGCTGCTCCTGCTCATAGTGGGGTGGCTGTGCTTTCATCTACAGGAAGTTGGGTGGTCGGTGTAAACCTAGGATTGCTGTTTCTGCTCATAGTGGGGTGGCTGTGCTGACGTCTACAGGGAACTAGGTGGTCAGTGTGAACCTAGGATTGCTGCTCCTGCTCATGGTGGGGTGGCTGTGCTGACGTCTACAGGGAGCTGGGTGGTCGGTGTGAATGTGTGCGGGAGAAGGACTAGCAGGTCTGTTGATCCGATGGATACAACGAGGGACAAAATTACTCGGGATCATGTTCATCCTTTTGGGGAGTGGGTTAATATTTACTTTATAATAAGTTTAGTTAGTCACTGTAAGAATGAATGGGGTTGACTCTTAATTAAGCATTTTGAAGAGGGGAACAAGATTGAGGGACTATAATAATGATAATGACTACTGGTGTCTTATTATTGTTGGGGTAATAAAAGAGGCGAATAGATTTTCATTCATTTTGATTCTCAAAGGCTTTGGAGTTTCAGTGATTTTAGAGTTTTAGGGGATGGTGAGCAGGGAAAACTTGTGTAGCATCTTTTAATTGAAATAAGATGAAGAGTGTAGTTATTGAAGATAGAGCAGCAGTGAATCATGTGGATGTACCTAGTTGTGGCATTTTACTATGGAAAATTTAGTCTCTAACTTTAACTTGAAAGGTTAGTGCTCTAAGCTTCATAGTGAGTTTAAAGTATGGAAACTGATCAATTGTCAAAATATTTTAGTGTACTATTTCAAGAACAATTGGTATAAAACTGGGATTATACCCAAAGATTTCTGGACATTGGCCGTAGACTACACCTGGATGATTTGATGTTACTGTGGCTTGTTTTAGATGTCCTGGGATTGCATCTGTATTTAGTCCTAATGAGGGAACAGCTCATGAGTGAAGTACGTCTTCAGATGAAATTAGGATATGGATTGGAAATTCTCTTGGAAATACAACCCAGTTGTCAACTTCTAGTAGGCAGAGTTCAGCTGGTTTTCAGTCATTTGTTGGAACCATGTATGAGGCAAAGCACAAGTCTTCATAATCAATATATTGGTGGCTTCAGTATCAGTGATGTCCTGTAGTTTTACTGTGAGGGCAGGGTTGTTAGCTTCATCTGTTATGTAAAAGATTTGAAGGGAAGGAAGGGCAAAGAGGATTAGAATTACAGCTGGTAAAGTGGTTCAGATTGGTTCAACTTCTTGAGCGTCTGTTGTATTAGGATGTGTAGTTAGTGGCTGGTATTAATGAGATAATATAGAGAACTAGAGTACTGATAAAGACAGGATTATTAATGTATGACCATGAAAGTTTATAAGTGCTTCATAATAGGGGATGAAGCATCTTGTAAGCCTAGTTGCAAAGGGTAAGCCATATAAGATACAAGAACTATAAATTTACTAGTATCTCACTGAGAAAGACATAAAGGTTATGAGATTAAATTCAAACCAGTTTTAGGGGGCCCCAATCCTTCCTTTCTTATTTAACTTTTACATAAGTAGGCTCGTTGAATGTGTGACATGGTGAAGGGCAGCCGTGAAGTAATTCTAGGTTTGTTGATGAAACTGAGAGTACTTCTCATGTGGAGGCAAAAGCTTCTCAGATTATAAAAATCGTGAAAGGAAAGCTGTTAGTGAGGTAAATGATCTTATAGAGAAACTACATTTCATGTGGTGTCAGCATCTGGGTAGTTGGAGTAGCATTGGGATTCCTGAAAGACCTACAAAATGTTGAGGGAGGAAAGTTAAGTTTACTCCTACAAATACAGTAGCAAAGTAGGCTTTTGCTTACGTAGTTTTTAGAGTCTAACCTGAGAATAGAGGGAATCAGTGGACAAATCCACCTATAATAGTAAACACAGCTCCCATAGATAATACATAGTGAAAGTGGGCAACTGTAGGGGACGGGGTATGTGGCCAATGTTCAGCCATCTTGTCAGAGCCTAGGTTCCTATTTCTCCAGCAGTCTGTCGTTTACCGGAAACCAGCTGCCCCTGTCGTGGTTCGGCAGTTAGATACCTGTTGTGGTTTGTTATTGGGGATGGTCATTCTAAGATCCCCGAGCTACTCCTTTCTGGCTATAAAGTAGCTTTTCCAGTAGTAAGACTACTTGTAAGATCAGATTAAAGGCCAGATGCCTGCCAGCAGCAGTTTCAGAAACTTTTTCCTGACTAACCAGATCTTTTTGCAACTTCCCTTTCTCTGTGGAATTTCTCCATATTCTGCGATTACAGCAGCTGTAAAGGCAGACACTTGCTAGAGCATTCCAGAGTTAGGTATCCATAGCAACCCTCACTTAGGCAAATACTCATGCCTTTCTGCCTATAAAAACTCTGTGAAATTTTTCAGTAAACAGGGCTTGATCAGAATCCAGACTTGCCTTCATTTCTTTGTGTCTCCTGTCCCCCCACTTGTCTGCCCCCTCCACAGGTACCCATTGAACATCCCGCTGGCCAAAACAGGCAACTACGTAGTATATATCGTGAAGGACAATGTCAAGTGAAGAGTTTGGTAGAACAGTTCCTGTGAATCTTCCAACTGTGAATAAGAAGATGAACCCTGGGGCTCATAGTCTAGCTGTGGATCATTTGTTTACCTCCATGGAGTGTAGCAAGTCAACTAAAAACTTTACACCAGTTGGAATAGCAATAATTATGGTGGCTGGTGTGAAGTAGACTCAGGTGTCTACTTCAAATTCAACTGTAAATATATGGCGGGCTCAAACAATAAATCCTAGGAAGCCAATAGATATTGTTCACACTATTCATATATATCCAAAAGACTGTTTTTTACCTGAATAAGTGAAGATATGTGAAATAATTCTGAATCCTATGAGAATAAGGATATAGAGTTCTGGATGACCAAAGAATCAGAATAAATGTTGATAAGGAGTTGGTCCACCCCATCCAGCAGGATCAGAGTAGGTTGTACAGAAGGAAGTATAGTAATACCTTCAGCTAATACTGGGAGGGAGAGTAGCAATGGTAGAGCTGCGATGAGTACTGGTGTTTGATACCGTGTTACGGCAGGTGGCTTTATAGTAATAATAGTGGTATAAAGTTGATAGCACCTAGCATAGATGAGACATGGGATAGATGTAGGAAGAAGACGGTTAGGTCCACAGATGCTCCTGCATGGGCTAGGTCTCCAGCTAAAGAGGGATATATTGTTCCTGCCCTGGCTTTTACTTTTTATGATGACAGAAGCAAGAGAAATGAGGAGGTAGGAGTCAGAAGGTTAAATTATTTATTCATGCAAATGCTATATCAAGTACTCCAATTATTAGGTGCACTAATCATTTTCTGAAGTCTCCCATTATTATAGGTATTACTATGAGGAAAATTATGGCAAATGCATGTGCAGTAACGACTACATTGTGTATTTCTAATAGGGCTCCAGGTTGACCTACTTTGGCTCAAATTAAAATGCTTAGGACTGTTCTTACTATACCTGCTCAAGCCCCAATGATTAAGTATAGGATTCCAGTGTCTTTATGGTTTGTTGAGAATAGTCATAGATTTAGCTTAATCAAAGTGATTGATTTGCATTCAATAGATGTAGGATGGAATCTTACAGTTCTTATCAGAAGTTAAATTGTATGTTTCCTTAGGGCTTTGAAGACTCTTGGACTATTATATCCTAAACTTCTTATAGAATTAGCTGAAGTATCAGGGAAAGGGTTCATCTTACAATAGTTAACATAGTTAGGGAAGGTAGGAGGAGGAGGTTTTTGAGATTTGTTTGGCAGTGTATAATTTGGAGTTGTTATTTGTTGGGAAAAGGGTAGGTGAACTAGAATAAGTGTGTGTAAAAGAATATGTTCAGTAAAGATATCATAGCTACTAGGGTTGTTAAGGCTGTGTTATTGTTTTTTAGTAATTTTGTGAAGACGGCTTACTTTGGTAAGAATCCTGCTAGTGGAGGCAAGCCTCCTAAGGATAGGAGAATTAGGGAATTTGTGAGTAGTATTATGGGTATTTTATTTCATGATAGTGAAATTCAGTTGATTGATATGAATGAAAATATTACAAGTTGTAAGGATAATGTAGATAGTTAGATTGAACAGTCTGAGGGCGGTGTTGCTGGGCAGGAGAGCTACTGTTCATATTATGTAGGCAATAGATGAGTATGCTGTGCGTCTGTGTTTGTGTTTGGCTTAGTCCTCCTCATGCTCCAATAAAGAGTGAAAGGCTTGTGGTGACAGTTAAGTTAGTATTAAGTAGTTCATGAATCTGAAAGAGGATTGATAAAGGGGTAAATATTTGTCATGTAAGGAGAATTAGGTGTGTGTGAAGTGGAATTCCTTGGGTTACTTCAGGAAGTCAGGAGTGAAATGGGGTTTAATTGCTAGTGAAATAAATTCTGAGAGTTGTGTTGTTGATTTGTGGTTAGAAAGTCCACATTCCTAACTGTTTGTAGTTGAAAATGATGGCTAGTTGAATGATTATTGAGGCTGTTGCCTGGGTGATAAAATATGTTGTTGCTGTTTCGGTGGGTTGTGCTTTTTTTTTTTTTCAATTTGAATGGGAATACTTGCTAGCAAGCTTATT
>OU015749.1:65564836-65583907 GCA_907169655.1 Acomys percivali | reverse complement strand
AGAGTGCTAGTGTGAGATGTATCACACGCAGAGTGCTAGTGTGAGAAGTATCACAGGCAGAGTGCTAGTGTGAGAAGTGTCATAGGTAGAGTGCTAGTGTGAGATGTATCACACGCAGAGTGCTAGTGTGAGATGTATCATATGCATCAGCTTTTACTGTCTAAAAATCTCTGTTTAGCTTCCAGGAATGTCCACATATGCTGTAATCATAACTGTCAAAAACTATGGCTGCAGTCTCTCTCCTCAGGGTCATCCCAGGCAATAACAGGTAGAGAAATTTGTCACTAGGGAAGTGTGACTGCATGCAATTCACAGGCCAAAGAGTTTTATGTATTGGTGATGCTTAGAATCTTACCTTTCTGCAGTTTGTCACGGATCAGAGGAACAGGGGCTATAATTATTAATACACCTCCTTTAATGTGTTTTCTTTTTAAAAATATAAAGGGAAAAACTAGCATCCACCTACAAATAATGAAACCTTTTACAGCTGTGATTGGTGTTAAAGGGAAGATTTAGTTGCCTCATATAAAAACATAAAATTCCAAAAACAAAAAAAACAAAAAACCAACAACAAAAACCATTGTTGTTTCTACTTTGAGTGGAAATGGAGACATTAAACAGTAATTCAGAGCCCAAAGATTCTTGGATGAGGGCTGAGAACAAGGTCTTTAGGCCTGTGGACCTGAAATGGTGAGCTTTGGTTTCTTTCTTTTTTTTCTTTTTAAAAAATATTTATTTATTTATTTATTTATTTATTTATTTATTTATTTAGTACACAGTGCTCTGCCTGCACAGCTCTGCCTGTACATCTGCAGGCCAGAAGAGGGCATCAGATCACATTATAGATGGTTGTGAGCCACCATATGGTTGCTGGGAATTGAACTCATGACCTCTGGAAGAGCAATCAGTGCTCTTAACCGCTGAGCCATCTCTCCAGCCCCAAGCTTTGGTTTCTAAATAATGAATACGACAATTTCCTCCTGAGAATATAAACAGTTGGCATCACCATGGATTGTGGGGTGAAAGTCTTTGCTTACAACCCTCTGTGACATCTATGGGAGCAAATTCCTAAATATGCAGACTCACTCATGAAAAGTGCAGCTGTGAAAAGGGAGCACGTTGTAGAGCATGCACACCTGGCATCACACCTGTGCCACACCTGGAAATAGTCATGTTCCAATGCCAAGTTCACAGAGGGCTCTACACACCCCTGCATGCTTTTGTTTTATGACTCCATAACCTTTCCTCCCTTTTCAGCAACCTGCTTCATGGCAAAGGTTTCCATTCATCCCAAAATAAGCCTCCTCACCAGTGTTTTCTCTCCATTCCAGAAAGTACACACCTGTCTGCCCAGCTATCTGTGTCTCTGTATGCGCCTCTGTCCATATACATAAAAACAAACGCCTTAGCAGCACTACACTATTTATGTTAACCTGACTCTTCTCAGAAACTAAGCCCCTACCCCTCCCTCACTGGTCACTTATGCATTCTGTATTCATTCAGTAAACATTTCTTGGCCATCTGCCACAGTGCTTGGTGCTTGGCCTGGGAATGGAGCAGTTACATGACAGAAAACGTCCTATCTGCCCAGAGCTAACATTCCAATGGGGGTTGTTTGAAATAGAAAAAATATAGGAATTAAAGAGAATAAAATACAGGAGGTAACTGAACTGTATTAGTGTCCACCATGTACTGTAATTTATTGAGAAAGTCCAAAATATTGAATTATAAGAAGTAACAGAGCTAGGGTTACAGTCAGTGCTAGAGCACTTGCCTGGCAATCACATGCCCTCGGCTCAGTTCTCATTGCCAGAAAGGAAAAACGAGAGAAGAGGGGAGAACAGAGACGGTGAGAGACAGCACTGTGTCCCAGGACAGTGCAAGAGGGAACTCCAGGCTCCTCTTTGTGACTTTGCTGGTTCAAATTGCAAGTGTGGAGTCTTGTTTTCACACTGAGACACAGAACCTGGGGCTCCTGCGTTGCCTGGAGTTTTGTTTGAGAGCAGAAGGGCACTTTCTAACAGCATCGAGCCTGGACTTCTGGTTGATGGATGGAGGCTCTTTTTTTTTTAAATTTATTCATATTACATCTCAATTGTTAGCCCATCCCTTGTATCCTCCCTTTCTTTCCTCCCTCCCGCTTCCCCCTCTACTCCCTTCCCCTATGTCTGTGACTGAGGGGGACCTCCTCCCCCTGTATATGCTCCTAGGGTATCAAGTCTCTTCTTGGTGACTTATTATCTTTCCTCTGAGTGCCACCAGGCCTCCCCATCCAAGGGACATGGTCCGATATGGGGCACTAGAGTTTGTGTGAAAGTCAGATCCCCTTCTCCACTTAACGGTGGAGAATGTCCTGTCCATCGGCTAGACTGGGTAGGGGTTCGAAGTTTACTGCCTATATTTTCCTTGGCTGGGCCCTGGAGTCCTCCTCAAACTATGGCACCAGCCAAGGATGGAGGCTCTTGTCATTTCTTTCTGAACATCTCAGAGGTCCCTAGCTAAAGAGCGGGGACCTCTGCAGTTTAAGTTCTTGGAGAGCACATGAGGTTTCCACGTCCCTCCTTCTTCGTGTGGAGGGAAGACAGAGGCTGAGTAATGCATTAGCCACATAACCCAGTGTTCCTTTCTGCTGACAAGGGACGTGAATACTTGTTGGGATAAGAGTCAGATGCTTCAAGCCTTTTTCCGCAAAGTTAATGTAGGAACAGACAGACACCACAGTGCTAGGTAGCAGCAAGACTGTTTTTCTTAGAGGTGGCCGGCCTAGACTGCCTGTCAGACAGCAATGGAGCACTATATTACAAGTCCCACCTGATAGGCCAGCTTCTGATAGCCACACCTCTTAGTCCACTGCTCAGACGCACTTACACTGCCTCAAAGCAAACAGCCTTGGCCCTCACTTCTCTTCCAGACTATCATGGGAGTCGAGGAAGAGGAAGCATTCATGTTCTGACATACGTACCTTCTTTTTCTACTATGCCTGCGGTATGGCACCCCCTCCCCCACCCCGTGCCCCACTGAGGCTTCTAAGTCCTTTATGGACCTGAGTGCTGAAAGCCGCACCGTGTATGAATCGCCCCAGCAGGGCCAGGCCAGGTTGCAGAGCCAGCACAGGAGAGCCTGTCAACACGCACATAGACGTGACTCCCATCTGGACTGGCCCATGCTGGACTGTTCTCAGCCTCATTTCTTTCACTTGGTTTTTCTCTCATGGGTTGTCCTGGCACTGGGAATCTGCTGTCTCATGCCAGTGTTTCTCAGGGTTGGAAGCTGCCTTTCCACGCAGCTGCCATGGTGACAGCACACGGGGTTTCCTGGTCCAGGGTTGCCCGAGTCCCTGCAGAAAGACTTATTTTCAGGAAGACTAGTGTTCCTGGTGTGTGTGCCAAGAAAGGAACACGTCCCCTGAAGTTTACAACACAGAAATGGTCACTTGCACTTTCAGCCTCAAGTCTCTGTTATTTGATCTTTTCAAAGAGTAACTTTTCTGACTTGGGAGATCTCCAGTTTTGGAGGCATTAAAGCTTTCAGGCAATAAACTGGAAACCTTTTGGTTTTCTTCCACTCTGGAGTTCATAACAAGGTCAGTCAGGCATGTTAACCTTTCAGAGTGTGGTTCCAGTGAGAGAGTTACAGAAATCCTAACAGCTGCTTGCCCCTCACCCCGGTGTGCCTCATGCTACCCACCACACAGTTATTATTATCTGAGGTCAACTGCCAAGGAGCACTGGGGTAATGTGGAGTATTCAATGAGCATCAGAAAACAGAGAATGTTGCAAGCAACTGTTCTTGTCCACAGGCCCCATGATCCCAAGGTTTGGTGGAGAGTTTAGGTCATCTGAAGAAACTGATGTGTGGATCACCTTTCTATATATAGTACTTAAAGAGAGAGGAGGGAAATTAATTAATGCATAACCGCTATGGAGAAAAAAGCCACACTTTTTTTCGTTTTGCTTTTTGGTTTGATATATATAAAATATATATAATATATATTATGTATCAATTAGTATCTCAATAAGGTACTGTCAGTGTTGCTTCCTCCTGCAGGAGCATCTTTCTGTCAGCCTTGCTTTTCTGCCTGTGGGCTGACAGAGAGCGGTGGAGCAGTCAGCACACAAGATGACCGTGTGCACATGCCTAAAGACTGTGGTGATTCATAGCATCCTGGGCATTCACATCCATAGAGTATGACCTGGGGCTCTGCACCAGGGGCTTTTCCTTGTGTTTCTTCTTCTCCTGGAGAGGGATGAAGGAGATAGGTCCCTTGCGAGAGGCATGTGCTCGTCACGGCCGGAAAGGTGGTTTTTGGTTTTTTGATAAAGGGTTTCTTTATGTAGTCCTGGCTGTCCTGGAACTCCCTCTGTAGACCAGACGGGCCTCTAACTCAGGGATCCACCTGTCTCTACCTCCCAAGTGCTGGGATTAAAGTGTGCGTCACCGCATCCAAATGCCTGTTTGAATTACAATGTGTGAAAAATTTTATTTATTGTTCCGGCCTGCGGGGTCTTCAATGGGTACTTGTGGACGGGGCAGACAAGTGGAGGGGCAGGAGACACAAAGAAATGAGGGCAAGTCTAGATTCTGATCAAGCCCCATTTATTGAAAACATTTACAGAGTTTTTATAGGCACTTGGGCATGGGTATTTGCGTAAGCAAAGGTTGCTATGGATACTTAACTCTGGAATGCTCCAGCAGGTGTCTACCTTTACAGCTGCTATACTTGCAGAAGAGAGAATTTCCAGAGAGAAAGGGAAGTTGTGAAAGATCTGGTTAGTCAGGAAAAAGTTCCTGGTACTGCTGCTCGCAAGCAGCTGGCCTTTAATCTGATTTTACCAGTAGTCTTACTGGAAAAGCTAGTTTATAGCCAGAAAGAAATAGCTCTTACTATGAGGTCGGGGGATCTTAGAATGACTGTCCCCCACAAGAAACCACAACAGGTGTCTAACTGCCGAGCCACAACAGGGTCAGCTGGTTTCTGGTAAATGACAGACTGCTGGAGAAGTAGGAACCTAGGCTCTGACAAGATGGAAGAACATTGGCCATATAGCTCGTCCTCTACAATATATTAATGAGTAAGAGTTTTGCCCTGTATTCATTTCCAAAGGTATCATTGTTAATGAAAGTTGGGATTTATTTATTTTTAATGGTAGGGATGAGAGTAGTTAAGAGTATGTCTGTGAGTTTTTCTTTGATTAATAAATCAAATGGGAAAACAGAGGTGTTTTTGCAAGGTGAGGGTATATTCTCTTTATTTCCAGTTGTCTTTCCTAAGTCCTCTTCTTGGTGTCAGGAAACTTTCTGAGATGAGTTTCTCCACCCCAGAATTACCGATGAAGCCACCTTCCCCTTCTTCCTGGATCTTGGATTGGCTCTGATGTCAGATCTTTCTTGCTTCTGGCTCAGTCTTTGAAAATAGTTTCCCATGTAGTACCAGTAATCCTTGATTTACCCTCTCCTTGCCACAAATCATTATGTGCAAAATGACCCCTTCTATAACTATAGCAGTGACATCTGGAAGCACATGGAGTTTGGGATAATACAACTAGCTCATATATAAAAATGACAATAAACAAAGCTTCTAAACTGTTCCACGAACATTCCCACAGCTTTCTTTCTGCCCATTTTCCTACAGTCTGTCTGCATTGTTTTATCTTCTGTTGGTTCCTTTGTTATTGTTTTTGTTTTTTCCTCATCATGACAAATGTGCTTCATCTATTTTGAAATGTTTCTTTATATTGTATTTTTCTCCTTTTTTCTGTACCTTCTTGTACTGTAATTTCTTCTACAAGTTTTACCTTCATTGCTGCTTATGTGTTGAATGCTCTTGAGACAAGAACATCTGGGCTTGGTGCCTTGCTCAGCTGCCAGTTGGCAATCATTTCTACCAGTGCACTCCTGTAATTCTGCCTCCTGAACAGCCAGTGCTTCCCACACAAGGCTCTTCATTAGGCATGTGCCACCATCTCCCTTTGTGAGGGATGAGTTTGCTTTTTCCAAACATTCCTAGCTTTATGTCCTTTGTTCTCTGAACCCTTTTTCCTCCTTTGTGATGTATGTGATGTTTTGTGCATGTGGTTGAAAAGCTTATGATTATGGATGCTGCCTGCAATATTGAGCCTCTTGACTTTTAAAAAATCTTCCCCTAATTAAAGTCATAATTATTAATTCTGCTTGTCTTTTATAATTCTGTTATCCTTATTCTTGCTAGATTCTCTGTTTTTTAAATTTTAATTTTATTAATTTATTCAGATCACAATTAAATTGTTATGCCATCACTTTTATCCTCCCATTCCTCCCTCCCTCCCGCTTTCACCCTATTCCTCTCCCCTAGGTCTAAGACCGAGGGGGACCTCCTCCCCCCACAATATGGTCATAGGCTATCAAGTCTCATCTTGGTAGCCTGCTTATTCTTTCTTTGATTGCCATCAGACCTGCCCCCTAAGGACAGGTGGTCAAATATGGAGCCCCAGAGTTCATGTCAGAGTCAGTCCCCACTCTCTGCATAACTGTGGGGAATGTCCTGTTCATTGAGTAGATCAGAGTAGGGGTTCGATGTTTACTACCTGTATTGTCCTTGGTTAGTGCAATAGTTTGAGCAGACCCCCCTGGCCCTGATCTGCCCATCACAATGTTCTTCTTGTAGGTGTCTAGGACCCCCTGGGTCCTTCTATTTCCCTATCTCCTGTACTTCTCTTACCCTGAAGGTTTTTTAAAGGCCAGAAACAAAACTCCCTGTATTGTCCTATCTGTATTTAATTAAATATATTTTTCTGTGTCCATTTTGGCTTTCTAAGAATGCATTAAATATATTATTTGGATAATTTCATTACTTCATAATATAACTATCATTTTGATTCATTTAATTCACTTTTAAAAGCGCTCATAGAATTTTGCAGTCAGAGGAGACATTGTTTCTAACAATGCTTTCACTTTACAGAGCAGGACCTGAGATACAGAGAAGCCAATCAAAGTATTTGTCCAAAACACAAGCAGCTTATTAGGAGCACAGTCAGAACTGGAAGTCTGGTTGCTTACTTCCTGTCTGATGCTCTTCCTACAACAGAACTGTACTTCCATTTAAAGTGTTATTTGTATTTGTTGGCCACCTGTATGCCATTTTCATATGATGTGCATCCCTCCCCTCTCTCCTTTAGTATTTGATCTTGAAATACCTACAAAAGAGAAATTGTCAATAAAAACCAAAACCAGACTGTAAAGGCTCCTGGAGTTATTATCGGCAGCATGGGCAGTAATTCCCTGGTTTTATTTCCAGTTCTTCCTTCGTATGGTGTATGACTTTAGGAATATTTGCTCCTTGGGCTTTTCTTCTGTGGAGCATTACAGCTACAGAAAGACTCTAAGGAAGACCCAACAAGTCTAGAAGCAGGTATTCAGCATCATTAGGACATCCAATGTGGGGGATGCACTTATATTTCATCCACACATTTGATCCTTATGCTTCTCATGTTAGTTGATGGCAGCTTTCTAAGCCTTATCAATAACCTCAGGACTTTGGGAATTTTAGTTTTTCTTTTCTTTCATCATCTTCGTCTTCTATCCCCCTCTCTTCCTACAGTTTTGATGAAGAAAGGAAAAGAAAATGCTGCTAACCCAGGCCTCTGGCCTCATGTGTCTTTTCTCTGTGAGGTAGGACAGCCAGTGGTCGAGGGCCATGAGGACGCGCTTGCTCCAGGGAAAGCTGAGGTGAGAGCTGTTAGTCTTAACCTTAGGCCCATGTCAGCAGAGAACAGGTATCAACTCTCCACATGAAGGTTGTCTAGCTTCCTGATCAATGAAACACACGTCTTTGATCTTTTTAAAAAATATTTTATTTAATTTTAAATGTGCCTTGGTGTAGGGGTGTCAGATCTTGGAGTTAAGACAGTTGTGAGCTGCCATGTGGGTGCTGGGAATTGAACCGGTCCTTTGGAAGAGCAGGCCGTTCTCTTAACAACTGAGCCAACTCTCTAGCCTCCTCATCTTTGATCTTAATCTGTTTTTACTGTAAGTAGTTGAAACCAACTCAAGTCAGTCAGTTCAGGCAGGTGGAGTGTCGGTGGGGACACACTCCAAGGATGCAGGCCTGGTTCACAGAGCTCAACACAGGCACAGATCTGACCTAAGATAAGTGGCCAGGGCCCAGGAAACTCCAGGGAGGAAGTCAGCAGAAATTTGCTCCCATTTAGCCGCTTTGTTTTAAAAAATTCCAAAAGTAGGTTTTTTAGGTTGGCCACACTGGGCCCCCACCCCGACCCCTTCCTGCAGAGGTTCCAATGTTACATGCCACAGAGAGATGTCTGTGTCTGTTTTTGGTTTCAAATTCCCTGGAAAGAGATTCCTAAGTGATTCAGGTACCCATCCAACTAATAGTTAAGATATATGGAGTAGAACACTGACAAATGTACATAGGTGTTTGTGTGTGTGTGTGTGTGTCTATTCTCATCAAAAACACTTTTATAAAGGCATTGGCTCATGCCCGCTGTGGTGGTTTGAATAGGAGTGGAGCCCCCACACTCATGGGTTTTAATGCTTGGCCCATAGGGAGTGGCAACTATTAGGAGGTGTGGCCTTACTGGAGAATGTGTGGCCTTGCTGGAGGACGTGTGTCACTGTGGAGGTGGGCTTTGGGATCTTATGTATGCTCAAACTACACTCTGTGTGGACACAGTCTCTTCCTGCTGTCTACTGATCAAAATGCAGAACTTGGAGAGGGGCTTCCTGGGTGTGAGCCCTCTCTGGGAGAGGTGGCTTCCCTTCAAGGAGCTCTTTGCTTACAGGAGGTAAGAAGTGGGTAAGGGGGAGGGAGGGAGTCAGGTGATGGGGTGAATGTAGCAGCTCTGCTGGCTCCCAATCAGGCTGCTTCCATGGCTCTGACTCACTAGCAACCAGGTGCTCCTTTATTTATACAAGTTTCACAGAACAAAGACAGCGCAATGATTATCCAAGTGGTACAGTGCTTGAATTTTCATTACTTGTCCAGGGTTACAAGTTCAGTTACAATGAGAAAACACGAACAGAGTAGATTTTATTTTTATTATTAGCCCTATAACTCCAATTTAAAGAGTCTATAGAATGTCTCCTCCAAAGCAAACACACTTTGTATATGACAGCCTGCTTTTAGCCTGGCAATGTTTGTAGTATGAGAGCACTCCAGATAGAAAATATCTGAACCGGTCTTTTTATGAATAACAAATATTCATACCTAACTCCTTTTACTGTGTTTCATCATCCATGCTATACAGTAGGAAAAGTTTATTTTATTCAATTTATCTTATTTACTGAATTCTATTCCTCCAGGGATGTACCCTGTATAACCCCCTATCTTTATACTACATTTTCAGAAAGCTCTAAGCTTATAATAAAAAGAGACCTTTGAATCTGGAACCTATTCCTGTGGCCAGCCACAGTTTGTCAACTGTCTCAGTTTACCCTACAGCAATTACAATGTTTATAGATACTCCAAGAAACTTCCTGGAGTAATGGCCTCGTCTAGCTATGCCTAGCTATGTGCTTGTCTGTGATCTCCAGGGCATAAGGAAAACTTCTGAATCATGGTTAGATAAAGTTAACTTTAGGTTTCTCTAAAAAGACTCAGACACAGTTTGTCTCAGAAGAAGACATACATTGAATCATAATGCAGAAAGTCCCCAATAATGCAACACCAAGAGACCAAAACACAAAAGTTACAGATAGAAAGACAGTGATTGTAGCAATCCACTGATATTTGCTGGAACTGTGTCAAACAGCTGTGCTGGCTTCATGACTCTGACTGTTTCCAGTGGACATGGCTATGCTATTTCCCCCTTTGTTGTTTAATAACTTAAAAGTTTGTAGATTTTTCTTGTGTGGTATGTAGAACATTCTTTTAGTCTTCAGAAGATGACTGGAAGAACAGGAGTTAAAACTGGAACAATTCCCAGAATTATTCCTGAATTAATAATAAAAGAAAACCAAAGTCCCTCCCCGAGACAATGGATGTCAGAGTCTGTCAAAATGTATTTGCAACTTCTGCAGCTGAGATAGGTCCTGATTGATCTGAGCTTACAGCCGCAATTTGTTGAAGCAAGCGTTGTATATTTATTGCCAAGTCACAAATATCCCAGGGCCATGCAAATGGGTTCTAACTGGTCCCCATGTTACTTTAAATGAATTATATGGAACTGGGGTAACACATATCCATTTAAACTGTGAGTGACAAGAAACAGTCAATCTAACCTTAATATTTTGAATCTGATTGCATATAAACAAAACTGCTTCTTCTAATGCATTTACTCTGCCCTCTAACTTTTTATCAATATTCTCCTGTGTAGTAAGTGGTAAGGAAACACTCTTCGAAAGCGGGTCAATATGTTCTGTATTATGCATTTCTTGAGCCAATGGAGTAGCAGAGGCTGTGACAGATACTAGCAGTAATTCCTAACATGAGAGCAGCAACAAATCTCTTAGGCAAGTAAGATAATTAGTAATAATATCTAAAGCATGGGTTCCTGGGCCATCAGACCAAGACTGGTTCAGACTTACAGGTAATAGCTCACCCAGAAATGGGGGCACAAGCTCTAAGACTGTAGGTCCTGGGCTGGAATGGAAAGGGTTAATATCCAACACACACATACACACACACACACACACACACACACACACACACACACACAGATTAGTTATTGGCTCTGCTGCCCAGGTGGCTGAAAGCCATGAGGTCAGATCAAGATAATCTATATCCTGTGAGAAGACTTACACTGGAGCCTTTCCATTGACAATGACTGATCACAAAAAGAGCATGTTGGAGACTATGATGTGGAAAACTATATTTAAATTCTTCTTGTAATTTAGTAATGAATTCCTCCAACGTTTGATGAGCTCTTTCCACAATAGTTTGTCCGTGTGGGCTTTATGGAATACCTGTAAGGCTCAGAGAGACAGCTATGGAGGGATATGAGGCAACAATTTTTGAAGGAATCCATTCAAGTGGCCCATTTTGCCACAGGTGTGCAGTGGGAGTATGAGGAGTGGATATAATAACAAAATTCCAAGATTGTATGTAATCAATTTACTCTAGTTGTTGGTTTGTAATTTTATTATTATTTTTTAAATTATTTTTATATATACATTTATATTACTATACATATATAAAATAAATTACCTACAGCAAGAAGAACCACGAAATAGGAATTATATAAATGTTACATTCATAGTGTTTTGGCTATTTGTATTTCACAACCTTGAAGAAAACATCTTTACTATCTTGGTGAGTGTAAATCCATGTCTATCATATCTCATCTTTACCAACTTAAAATCTATCTAGAACTAGAATGTAAGGGATTGTAAGTCTCAGTGTTAACCCGGCTTGCTGATGCACACCTTTGATCCCAGCACTAGGTAGGCAGAGGCAGGCGGATCTCTGCTAATTAGAAGCCAACCTTGTTTACGTAGTGAAGTCTAGACCAGGTAGGGCCTGCATAATTAGACCCCATCTCAAAGCAGAATAAATCACAGGGTAAGTTAAACAAACATTGAAAAAAGGCCTCCTTTGTACTTCTTGTTCTTTAGCAGCAACTGAAACATTAATGTGGATGTTAATGGATATTTAAAAAAAATAATTTGCTTTGGACGCAATTGAAAGTATGAGAAAAGTGATAATTCCAGGCTTTTTAGAGACAAGTTGCAGGTTCTTTTAGTATCTACTCTACTTGTGAACCATGCGCACATTCAAGTCATAAATTCTGCGTTATCTTCCTTACATGGTTGCATTGGCACCTTCACTGGTGTCCTTAGCTCACTTGCTGCTCCTCACATAACGTTAGAATGAGTTTTTGAGAAAGAACTTGGATTGGCCTTTTCTTGCTTCAAATCCTCCAAAAGCTCTGGGTTACATACAGAATTGCATCTAAGCGTCTTCTCTCTGCCTTCAGGGAGACTGCCAACTTAACCTTAGCCTTACCTCATACCTCTTCACTGTTTAGCTTCCAGGTGCTCCCCAGACCGTTACACTGGACACCTCTTCTGGGCGGTGGCAGCTGTTCTGGTCTCTATTGCTGTTCTTTACTGGAGGGAACTTCTCATGGTTCCTAAAACAGAAGTAAGGCTCCCTCTTCCTGTTGTGTGACTTTTTTGTTTGCTCTTAAATTGTGGGGAACTACAGCTGTGCTGCTACTGACCATTACTTGTTTTTGTCTGAAGTTGAAACTTTACTTGTTTTTCTCTGCAGTTGAAACATTGTGGTCTGCTGATTGCCTTCAATTTCCTTGTTTTGAATCTCATTATTTGTCCCTTGGTTTGCTCCCTGTTGGGAACTTTCCACAGTGCTATTCAATTCCTGGTTCCTCCCCTATATAAACAGTTCTGTTACTCCCAATAAATGGCATTCTTTTAGCAGGAATGACCCATTGTTGTGTCGTCTTTTCAATCCGCAGACCCTTGCCGTAGCCTAGACAAGCAGCGCAGGTGCTGCAAGTGGAGGTCTCACCGCGAGATATGGAAAGCAGGGAAAGTCTGAAGATCGCCTGGGGAAGCTGGCCAGCGCCTCTTGGGAGGTAAGACACGGGTGTATTGGGATGGGTGCCACTTCCTTTCCCACCATTCTGGTGGGGCAACTGGTGAAACTACTTAGGGAACAAGGCACTGGGATTAAGTATAAGAGATTTTATCCAAACTATAGAACAGAGCAGCCCATGGTTTTTAGTTTCTGGGGGCCTAAATCTCTCTGATTGGGACCAGGTAAAGTCAGATTTGCAAAAGGCCTTACATAAGGAAGGCCCAGAGACGATTCCTATAGCTACCTTTTCTCTCTGGAGGTTACCGAGAGACGCTTTACTTAGTGAAGATAGGAAAGTGAAAGAAAACCTTGGGAAAGCTGAAGCTGTTTTAAATGAAGTCCAGAAAAATCCCCTACAAGGAAACGGGAACCAGGGCTGCTTGGGTCCTGCAGAGGCAGGTGTGAGGAGCCTTGAAGACACCTGCCCAAGAGAATGTTCGAACAGTCACCCCTTCTATCCAATTTGTCCCGCAAAGAAATCCGTTTCTGTGCAGGACCTTGTCCAAGGCACCGCAGGGAGCACAGGATTGGACCTCTGTGCCTCCTCCTGAGTCATACTAACTCCTCAAATGGGATCCCAGGCTATAGGTACAGGAGTCCTGGGGCCCCTACCTTCACGAACCTTCGGACTGTTACTTGGATGAACCAGTGCTGTCATGAAAGGGGTACGGGTGATTCCTGGCATAATTGATGAAGATAGCATGGGGGAGATTAAAATTATGGTTGAAGCAACTAAAGGGGTTACTGTCATTTCCCAGGGCACCCGTATTGTGCTTATCCCTAAAATTAAAACCAACAATCCCTTTTAAAAATCATCCAGGTCAGATGAAGGATTTGGATCCACTTGTTGGGTTTCCACCTTAGGTGATCGACCCATGTTAACCCTTGCTATAAATAGTAGGAAGTTTCAGGGTTTGCTTGATACTGGAGCGGATTCCTCCGTTATTGCCCAGGCTCACTGGCCAAAAGCTTGGCCTTTGCAAGCTACCAGCACTCAACTTCAAGGTGTGGGCACAGCAAGAAGCCCCTATGAGAAGTTCTAAGATTTTAACACGGAGGGATGACAAAGGCCACTCCAGGACTTTTCAACCATATGTGCTGCCTAGTATTCCTGTAAATCTATGGGAAAGGGATATTCTGGTGGGTATGGGGGCTATGTTGACTACGCGGCCTGTGCCAAGAATGCGTTTAGACCAGGGATTCTGTCCAGGGCGGGGTTTGGGAAAGCACTTGCAGGGACGCAATTTTCTAATATCCGATGACCTTGGCCCAGCTCGGCAGTCATCGGATAGACAGGGTTTGGGAAATTTTCCCTAGGGGCATTGTAAGGCAGCCTCCTGTAGCACCAACTGCGATTTACTGGAAGAGTGATGATCCTGTGTGGATTGAGCAATGGCCTCTTTCTAAAGAAAAATTGGAGGCTGCCAAGATGCTTGTCAATGAGCAACTGACTGCAGGTCATATACAGCCATCTTCTTCCCCGTGGAACACTCCTGTTTTTATAAGAAAAAAAAAGAAATCTGGTAAATGGAGACTTTTGCAGGACCTACAGGTGGTTAATAAAACCATGGTAGTTATGGGAGCCACTCAACCCAGATTGCCTATCCCTATGGCTATTCCTAAGAATTGGCATATGTTGATTATTGAGTTAAAAGATTTGTTTTTTTTTTCCATCCTTTGCATCCTAACAATTGCCCCCACTTTGCATTTAGCGTGCCATCCACAAATTTAAGGCGGCCCTATCAGAAGTATCAGTGGATCGTGCTGCCCCAGGGTATGGCTAACAGCCCCACAATTTGCCAGGCCTACATGGCAGCTGATATTGATCCTATCCATAGAAAGTACCTCGACTTATATGTAAATGGACAACATACTTTTGGCAGCCGCCCAAGAGAATGAATTATTACAGGCTTTTGGAGATATTCAGGATGTCCCAGGAGCAGCTGGACTTCAGATAGCACCTAAGAAAGTTCAGAAACAATTTCCTTATCAGTATTTAGACCACCATTTACTTCATAATGGTATTAAAGCACAAAAAATTGCTCTTTGCCTTGACATCCTGCTGACATTCAATGACTTTCAGAAACTGCTGGGGGATATTTACTGCATATTCCCCACTTTAGGATTAACAACAGGGCAGTTAAAACACCTTTTTGACATTCTGATGGGAGATTCTAGTCCAACCTCTCCTAGGCACCTTACCTCGCAGGGGCGAGAATGCTTACAGTTGCTCCAAAAGGCCTTGTCCACTGCACATGTCACTTATGTGGATTATAATAAAACTTTGTTGCTTCTTGTTTTCTGTACTTCCCACAGTCCCACAGGGTTTTGTTTTGTTTTTTGTTTTTGTTTTTCTTGTTGTTTTTTTTGGGGGGGCAAACTGCGCTTATTTTATGGGTTCATACTCAAGCCTCACTGGCTAAAGAGGTACTCTCTTACCTCAGGCTATATTTCACTTTTGCTTAAGGCCATAAAGATTAGCCCCCAAACTTTTGGCAAGGAACTGGATTTGATTATCTCATCCCTGACTGCTTCACAATTGACATGGTTGCAAAATTCTAATGATGATTGGGCCGCATTTTTATCCTCTACGACCTGCAATTTTGATACTCATTATCCTCCTAATAAGTTGGTTGATTTTTAAAAATTTCATCCTATTATTTTTCCTCAGGTTGTGCATCATTCCCCCATTCCTGGGGCTCAGATGGTTGTTACTGATGACACCTCTAAAGGTCTTGCAGTGGTTGTGTCCAGGGCCATAGTTAAGCAAGTACAGGTTCCCTCTCACTCTGCCCAAGTTTCAGAATTAATTGCTGTAATTACCGCCCTTCAACTTTTTCCTTCTCTGCCTTTAAATATTTATTCAGATGGTCAATATGTTACCCAAATAGTTCCTCCTTTGGAAACTGTAGCCTATATAGCCCCCCATCCACAGTACATGATAGTTTGTTACACCTTCAGGGGCTCAATTGGTCACACACTGAGCCTTTGTTTCTTGGCCACCTCAGGGCCCATACTAATCTTCCTGGACTCGAGTGCTGGAAATAACCTGGCTGATGTATATACGTGAGTGACCATAAGTCTTGCTTCAGATCATTCTTTAGCAAATAATTTTCATAGGGCATGTACGTTACATTCTCGCTTCCATTTAAATGCTGGTTCCTTAAAATTTCATACTTCCATTACCAGAGACCAAGCCATACAAATTGTTAAAAATTGCCCCTCCTGTGCAATTTCTATCCTCTCTTCAAACAGTTAATCCAAAAGGTTTTATGGCCAATCACATTTGGCAAATGGACGTTACCCATATTCCTAGTTTTAGGAAGCTTTAATATGTACATACTTCTGTTGATACCTTTCCCCTCTTTATCTGTGCTTCCACCCATTCAGGCGAAGGGTTGAAGGATGTTAAGGCTCATTGTCTACAAGCATTTGACTACATGGGTGTTCCAAAACAGTATAAAACAGATAATGGACCTGCATATACCAGTTTAGGATTCCAAGCCTTTTGTAATAATTATGACATTATTTTTAAAACTGGAATTCCCTATAATCCACAAGGCCAAGCCCTTGTGGAAAGAGCCCATTGTACTCTTAAGGCCTATGTATTTAAAGGAAAAAAAGGGGAGCACCTTTCCTCCCCGCATTCTTATTTAGCCTGTATATATCTTGAATTTTTTGACTGTCGATCCCTCAGGTCATTCTGCTGCTGATGATAGGCATTGGAGGGCCTCTGTACAACACAAAGGCGTGGCTGATGGAAGGACCTAGCCACTGGAAAATGGAATGGCCCAGACCCTATGTTGGTCTGGGCCCGAAGGGCTGCTTGCATATTTTTGCAGGACCATGAATCGCCTATTTGGGTTCCTGAGCATTGTGTGCATCCTATGGCTGCTTCCTCTTTTTAACTGACAGGGTAATGTATGGGCATTGGTGAAAAACCCACCCTTACTCATGCCAGTGGGAATCCATAGCACAGTATGGCCGCAGAAGATGAGTACCAACCTCAGCAAGGGGAAGGCAGCGATACTAGAGGATTCGCAGAGAAGTAATTGCTCCCCACAGACATGCCATCCCTGCAGCTGTTGGACTAATGAAGAAACAGCTGTTTTTGTTCGAGTACCTGGGAGTGTGCCTTTACCTTGAAACGAGACTTTGGTTTCACCGCATCGATTGTCCTTGCCATTTCTCAATCACGTTACATGTGCTCTCTCTTCCTAGCTATAGTGTAGAGATCTTATTAGATTTATTCCTAACTTTATCATTAGCTGTGCCTGGTACCTAATGGACTAGTAGTAAAAATTGTTAACTAAATGAATGCTGTAGTTGATTTGAATATTTGACCACTTCAGTCAAGATCTTGTCTGCTGCCATTTACTGAGTCCAGGACCTTGCACAGGTTAGCGATTTTTGTTGCTTCATTTTATTTAGCTGTACATGATGATTACAGTATTACCTAGCTTACAGCATTACAGTGAGCAATTGAATACATGTCAAAGTGCATAGGTGTGAGTTTTCTATACTTTCTGTGGAGGCCAGAGGTCTGTGTCCGACATCTTCCAGTTGCTCTCTACCTTAGCTTCTGAGTCACAATCCCACTGAACATGGAGACTGCCATTGTGACTAGGCTGGCTGGCTCTTACCGCACCAAAGCGCTGGAGTTGGAAAGAAGTGTACAGTGCTGCACAGATGTTATGTGGCTCAGGGTCTGAACTCAGGTCCTCCTGGTTTCAAAGCGGCCACTTCACGTGCTCAGCCTTCTCCCCAGCCCTTAAGAAAAAGACAGAAAAACCCCTTAAATTTTTGTTTCATATTACATTTTTTGTTTTTGTTTTGTTTTTAGGAGATAGGGTTCCTCCTGTATCCTTGGCTGCCCTGGGCCAGCCTGTAGACCAGACTAGCCTCAAACATAAGAGATGCACCTGCCTCTGTCTCCTGAGTGCTGGGATTAAAGGCCTGCCCCGCCCCATTGCCTGGCTTCAAAAACATTTTTTATTGTTGTCATCGAATTAGTTTTTATATTTAGCCTTTTGAATGAAATTTTGTTTGTTATCAAAATTTATTTGACTTTTTAAATAGTTTCTCTGTATGTCTAGAATAAAATAAAAAAATAAACTGCTAAGGATGGTGGTCTGTCTGTAGTCTTAATGTGTGTGTAAGGTTGATTTTTTATTTTTCAATCTAAAGCTGATGCTAAGTGATAGTCCCTACCACCACCCACCACAGTGGCTTTCATAACCTTTGCTGTGGAGTTCCACTGGAAATATGACTTTGGTGATAGAAGAACTGTCGGGGGACAGAGGGCAGGCTTCTTGTTTTCAGAGAGAACAATCCTTGAAGATCTCACGGAAGTCTGTTTCTTGTAGTTTAGAAAGGAGAGATCTTTTACCATCTTTAGTGTGATGTTTTCTGCCATCTCTCACAAGGAGTCTTCCCTACATGTTGTATTTTGTTTCTCAAGTTGGAGCTTAAAGCAGCCTACCAATAGTCTACAAAGCTACTGTTGTGTCTCCATTTTGTTTTGTTTTAAATGCCTTGGTTTTTTTCTTTTTCCCCTTAGTGTTTTGGAAATAAGACCCTGCCATGTACTACTAGATACTCTGAGCTAATGCATCTTCAGTTGTTCTTATAAACTTAAGTTTCTGCCTATGGTACTCTACGTGTGTAACACTAGATATTTTTACTTAGCATTTGTACTTGGCAAAAGGCTTTTTGTAGTTCCTTTTATAGCTCAGGCTTAACTTTAAGTGATAGGATTCTAAGCTCTGTGCCTTGAACATAAAAACGAATAAGAAATATTACTTGTTTTTAAAACATTTATTACAAAATATAATGTAATTGGTAAGTGTATGGACTGTGGTCCAGGGCCCTTTGCTGAGTGGTTTCTCACTTGATATTCAGAAGCAGCATATAAAGTGTGTGGAGAGGTGACAGTACTTTGTTGGGTCACTGGTACAAATGGAACCATGAGTTTTAAGTCCCCCTCATTCATGACCCAGGGTCCTAACTCTTTTGTGAGCTACATTTTTTTGTTTTGTTTTCTTTTCGAGACAGGTTTCTCTGTGTAGCCTTGGCTGTAGACCAGGCTGGCCTCGAACTCACAGTGATCTGCCTGCCTCTGCCTCCTGAGTGCTGGGATTAAAGGCCTACACAACTGCAACATTTAAATGTCTTAACAGTTATATGGATCATTTTGAGGCTTTTAAAGCTACATGATTCTTAGTAATATATTCTTAGAAAATTGACATTGGTGCTTTCTTACTTGGCAAGAAAAGATAATTTGAAAAATCATTTATTTATTTTTAATTACATTCATTTATTTTGTGTGCATGTGGCTATATGTGTTAATGTGAGTATATGGAAATCAGAAGACAATTTATGGGAAGTCAGTCCTCCTACCACTTGGGTTGCGGTGACCAAACTTGGATCCTCATGTTTGCTGACAAGTGCGTTAACCCCCTTAAATAAATCACGTGTGTGTGTGTTTGTGTGTGTGTGTGTGTGTGTGTGTGTGTGTGTGTGTGTGTGTGTGTGTGTGT
>OU015749.1:65475229-65498725 GCA_907169655.1 Acomys percivali | reverse complement strand
TGTGAACAACCTGAGGAAACACTTGTGTGAACTACTGTGTCTCAAACAAACCTTCCCTAATCACAGGAAAGCAAGAGAAATGCTGATATCATCAAACAGAGATACCTACTCAGAATCTGTACTACTGTGCAGATAGGCAAACCTTGAGCATTCCAATGCAAGTCAATTTAGGCAAAAAACTTGTTTCAGAAAAAATTGCGAAAATGCATCTTAGAAGTGTGCAGCTTGCTCCCTGAGTTTGAAAACGTGGAGAAACTGTCGTTTCTACTAGCCCGATTCCTCTACGCATGTGTTTGCAGATGGGTGAAACGGCACAGAAACGCCTGTCTCTGCCAGCAAATACACTGTTTCTAAGCAAATGTGAACACTCTGAGGAAACACTTGTGGGAGCTCCTGTGACTAAACCTGATCTTCCCTATTCACAGGGAATCAAGTGAAATGCTGATTACATCAAACTCACTTACATACTCAGAATCTGTACTACTGTGCAGATGGGCAAAACTAGTGCCTTCTAATGCAAGTCTCTTTAGGCAAAAAACCCGTTTCAGACAAAGTTGCCAAATGGCTGCTCAGAAGTGTGCAGCTTGTTCCCTGAGTTAGAAAACGTCTAGAAACTGTCTTTTCGGCTAGCACTGTCCTTCTACACTTGTGTTTGCTGAAGGGTGAGATGACACACTAATGCATGTTTCTACCAGAAAATACACTGTTTTTAAGCAAATGTGAACACCCTGAGGAAACATTTGTGGGAACTACTGTGACTAAACCTGAGCTTCCCTACTCACAGGGAAGCAAGAGAAATGCTGATTTCATCAAACAAACTTACGTACTCAGAATCTGTACTACTGCGCATATTGGCAATACACGTGCGTTCTATACAAGTCTCTTTAGGCAAAAAAAAACCCGTTTCAGACAAAGTTGCCGAGATGCATCTTAGAAGTGTGCAGCTTGTTCCCTGAGTTAGAAAATTTCGTTTCTGCTAGCCCTATCAATCTACACATGTGTTTGCAGAAGGGTGAAACGGCCCAGTAACACATTTTCTGCCAGCAAATACACTGTTTCTAAGAAATTGAGAACACACTGAGGAAACAGTTGTGGGAGCTCTGGTGATTAAACCTGATCAATCCTGTTCACAGGGAATCAAGAGAAATGATGATTTCATCAAACACAGTTACACACTCAGAATCTGTATTATTGTGCAGATAGGCAAAACTAGTGCCTTCTACTGCAAGTCTCTTTAGGCAACAAACCCGTTACAGATGAAGGTGACAAAACGCGCCTCTGAAGTGTACAGCTTGTTCCCTGAGTTAGAAAACTTCGAGAAACTCTCTTTTCGGCTACCACTGTCTTTCTACACATGTGTTTGCTGGAAGGTGTTATGGTACACTAATACGTGTTACTACCAGCAAATATACTGTTTCTAAAAAAATGAGAACACACTGAGGAAACACTTGTGGGAGCTCCTGTGATTAAACCTGATCTTTCCTATTCACAGGGAATCAAGAGAAATGCTGATTACCTCAAACACAGTTATATACTCAGAATCTTTACTACTGAGCAGATAGGCAAAACTAGTGCGTTCTAACATAAGTCTCTTTAGGCAAAAAACCTGTTTCAGACGAAGTTGTCAAAGGTCATCTCAGAAGTTTGCAACTTGTTCCCAGAGTTAGAAAACGTCGAGAAACTGTGTTTTCTGCAAGCACTGTCCTTCTGCACATGTGTTTGGTGAAGGGTGAAACGGCACAGTAACTCATGTTTCTGCCAGCAAATACACTGTTAATAAGGAAATGTGAACACACTGAAGGAACCCTTGTGGAAGGTACTGTGACTAAAACTGAGCTTCCCTACTCACAGGAAAGAAAGAGAAATGCTAATTTCATCAAACACACTTACGGACGCAGAATCAGAACTACTGCTTGGATAGCCAAAACTAGTGCGTTCTAATGCAAGTCTCTTTAGGCAAAAATCCCGTTTCAGACGAAGTTGCCAAAATGCATCTTAGGAGTATGCAGTTTGTTCCCTGAGTTAGATAATGTCGAGAAACTGTCGTTTCTGCTCGCAGTGTCTTTCTACACGTGTGTTTGCTGAAAGGCGAAACGGCACAGTAACGCATGTTTCTGCCAGCAAATACACTGTTTCTACCGAAATGTGAACACACTGAGGAAACCCTTCTGGGAGGTACTGTGACTAAAACTGAGCTTCCCTACTCCCAGGGAAGCAAGAGAAATGCTGATTTCATCAAACTCAGTTATGTACTCAGAAACTGTACTAATGAGCTAAACTAGTGTGGTCTAATGCAAGTCACTTTAGGCAAAAAACACGTTTCAGACAAAGTTTCCAAAAGGCATCTTAGAATTGTCCAGCTTGTTCCTTTAGTTAGAAAATGTCGAGAAACTGTCGTTTCTGCTAGCACTGTCCTTCTGCACATGTGTTTGGTGAAGGCTGAAATGGCACAGTAACACATTTTCTGTCAGCAAATATACTGTTTCCAAGGAAATGTGAACACACTTAGGAAACCCTTGTGGGAGCTAATGTGACTAAAACTGAGTTTCCCTACTCGCACGGAAGTAGGGGAAATGCTGATTTCATCAAACACAGTACGTACTCACAACCTAAAGTACTGCGCAGATTGGCAAACTAGTACGTTCGAATTCAAGTCTCTTTAGGCCAAAAACCAGTTTCAAACGAATTTGCTAAAAGACATCTCAGAATGTGCAGCTTGTACCCTAAGTTAGAAAACGACGAGAAACTATCTTTTCGGCTAGCACTGTCCTTCTACACATTTGTTTTCTGAAGTGTGAATTGGCATAGTAACGCCTGTTTCTGCCAGGAAATACACTGTTTTGGAGGAAATGTGAACACATTGAGGAAACCCTTGTGGGATCTACTGTGACTAAAACTGAGCTTCCCCACTCACAGTTAAGCAAGAGAAATGCTGATTCCACCACACCTTTACGTACTCAGAATCTGTACTAATGCACAGATAGGCCAAACTAGTGTGATCTAATGTAAGTCTCATTAGTAAAAAACCTGTTTCAGATGAAGTTGCCAAAATGCATCACAGAAGTGTGCAGCTTGTTCCATTAGGTAGAATACGTTGAGAAACTGTCGGTTCTGCTAGCACTGTCCTTCTACACATGTGTTTCCTGAAGAGTGAAAGGCACAGTAAGGTAAGTTTCTTCCAGCAAATACACTGTTTTTAATGAATTGTGAACACACTGAGGAAACACTTGTGGAAGCTACTGTGACTAAAACTGAGCTTCCCTACTCACAGGGGAGCAGGGAAAATCCTGATTTCATCAAAAACAGCAACGTAGTCAGAAGCTGTACTATTACGCAGATAGGCAATCTAGTGCGTTCTAATGCAAGTCTCTCAGGGCAAAAAACCAGTTTCAGATTATGATAGCAAAATGCATCTCAGAAGTGTGCATCTTGTTTCTTGAGTTAGAAATCGTTGAAAAACTGTCGTTTCTGCTAGCACTGTCCTTCTACACATGTGTTTGGGGAAGGGTGAAATGGCACAGTAACAGAAGTTTCGGCCAACAAATACACTGTTTCTAAGGAAATGTGAACACACTGAGGAAACCCATGTGGGAGATACTGTTACTAAAACTGAGGTTCCCTACCCACAGGGAAGAGAGAGAAATGCTTATTTCATCAAACACAGTTACTTACTCAGAATCTGTACTAATGTGCAATAGGCAAAACTAGTGTGATCTAATGCAAGTCTCATTAGGAAAAAACCTGTTTCAGACGAAGTTGCCCAAAGGCATCATGGAAGTGTGCAGCTTGTTCAATTAGATAGAAAAAGTCGAGAAACTGTCGTTTTTCATAGCCCTGCCCTTCTACACATGTGATTGCTGAAGGATGAAACAGCACAGTAACGAAAGTTTCTGCCAGCAAATACACTGTTTCTAAGGAAATGTGAACACACTGAGGAAACCCTTGGGGGGGGGCTACTGTGACTAAAACTGAGCTTCCCTACTCACAGGGAAGCAAGAGAAATGCTCATTTTATCAAATACAGTTACCTACTCAGAATCAGTACTACTGTTCAGATAGGCAAAACTATTGCAGTCTTATGCAGGTCTCTCTAGGCAAAAAGCCGTTTCAGACAAAGTTGCCCAAATGCATCTCAGAAGTGTGTAGCTTGTTCCCTGAGTTAGAAAACGTCGAGAAACTTTTGTTTCTGCTAGTTCTGTCCTTCTACAAATGTGTTTACTGAAGGGTGAAACGGCACAGTAACGCAAGTTTCTGCCAGCAAATACACTGTTTCTAAGGTAATGTGAACACACTGAAGAAACCCTTGTGTGAGCTACTGTGACAAAAACTTAGCTACCCTACTCAGAGGGAAGCAGGGTAATGCTCATTTCATCAAACACAGATACGTACTAAGAACCTGTACTACTGCGCAGATAGGCCAAGTGGTGCGGCCTATTGTGAGTTTCACAGTGAAAAAAACCTGTTTCAGACGAAGTTGCCAAAATGCATCTCAGAAGTGTGCAGCTTGTTCCCTGAGTCAGAAAACGTTGAGAAACTGTCGTTTCTGCTAGCACTGTCCTTCTACACATATGTTTGATGAAGAGTGGAAGGCACAGTAACGCATGTTTCTGCCAGCAAATACACTGATTTAAGGAAATGTGAAAACAGTGATGAAACCCTTGTGGGAGCTTCTGTGACTAAAAGTGAGCTTCCCTACTCACAGGAAAGCAGGGGAAATGCTCATTTCATCAAGCACAGCTACGTACCAAGAACTTGTGCTACTGCGCAGATAGGCAACTAGTGTGTTCTAATGCAAGTCACACAGGGCAAAAAACCCATTTCAGACGAAGTTGCCCAAATGCATCTGAGAAGTGTGTAGCTTTTTCCCAAAAGATAGAATACGTCGAGAAACTGTTGATTCTGCTAGCACTGTCCTTCTACACATGTGTTTGCTGAAGGGTGAACGGCACAGTAACGCATGTTTCTGCCAGAAAAAACACTGTTTCTAAGGTAAAGTGAACACACTGAGGAAACCCTTGTGGAAGCACCGTGACTAAAACTGAGCTTCCCTACTCAAAGGGAAGCAGGGGAAATGCTCATTTCATCAAACATAGCTACATACTAAGAATCTGTACTACTGCGCTGATAGGCAAACTACTGCATTCTAATGCAAGTCTCATAGGGAAAAAAGAACCCCTTTCAGATGAAGTAGCCCAAATGCATCTCAGAAGTGTGCTGCTTCTTCCCTGAGTTAGAAAATGTTGAGAAACTGTCGTTTCTGATAGCACTGTCCTTCTACACATGTGTTTGCTGAGGGGTGAACGGCACAGTAACACATGTTTCTGCCAGCAAATATACTGTTTCTAAGGAAATGTGAACACATGGAGGAAACACTTGTGGGAGCTACTGTGATAAAAACTGAGCGTTCCTACTCAAAGGGAAGCAGGGGAAATGCTCATTTCATCAAACACAGCTACTTACTGAGAACATGTACTACTGAGCAGATAGGCAAACTATTGCGTTCTAAGGCAAGTCTAACAGGGCAAAAATCCTGTTTCAGACAAAGTTTGACAAATGCATCTCAGAAGTGTGCAGCTTATTCCCTGATTTACAAAATTTTGAGAAACTGTCGTTTCTGCTAGTACTGTCCTTCTACACATGTGTTTGCTGAAGGGTGAAACGGCACAGTAACGCCTGTTTCGGCCAGTAAATACACTGTTTCTAAGCAAATGTGAACAGCTGAGGAAACACTCGTGGGAGCTACTGTGACTAAACCTGAGCTTCCCTAACCACAGAGAAGCAAGAGAAATTCTAATTTTATCAAACACACTAACGTACTCAGAATCTGTTCTACAGCACCAATAGGAAACTCTAGTGCCTTCTAAAGCAAGTCCCTTAGGCAAAAACCCATTTCAGATGAAGTTGCCCAAACGCATCTCAGAAGCGTGCAGCTTGTTCCCTGAGTTAGAAAACGTCGAGAAACTCGTTTCTGCTAGCACTGTCCTTCTATACATGTGTTTGCTGAAGGGTGAAACGGCACAGTAACACCTGTTTCTGCCTGCAAATCACTGTTTTTAAGCAAATGTGAACACACTGAGGAAACACTTGTGGGAGCTCCTGTGACTACACCTGAGCTCCCCTACTCACAGGGAAGCAAGAAAAAAGCCGATTTCATCAAACATACACGTCCTCAGAATCTGTACTACTGCGCACAAGGGCAAAACTAATGCATTCTAAAGAAAGTCTCTTTAGGCAAAAAACCTGTTCCAGATGAGGATGCCCAAACACGTCTCTGAAGTGTGCAGCTTGTTCCCTGAGTTAGAAAACGTCAAGAAACTGTCGTTTCGGCTAGCACTGTCCTCCTACACATGTGTTTGTAACGACTCTTTCTCCCAGCAAAAATACTGTTCATTGCAAATGTGAACACACTGAGAAAACACTTGTGGGACCTCCTGTGACTAAACCTGAGCTTCCCTACTGACAGGGAAGCAAAAGAAATGCTGATTTCATCAAACACACTTACATAATCAGAATCTGTACTACTGCACATATAGGCAAAACAAGTTTGTTTCAATTCAAGTCTCTTTAGACAAAAAACCCGTTTCAGATGAAGTTGCCCAATCGCATCTCAGAAGTGTGCAACTTGTTCCCTGAGTTAGAAAACGTCCAGAAACCGTCGTTTCTGCCAGCACTGTCGTACTACACATGTGTTTGCTGAAGGGTGAATCAGCACAGTAACGCCTGTTTCTGCCAGCAAATACGCTGTTTCTAGGCAAATGTGAACACACTGAGGAAACACTTGTGGGAGCTACTGTGACTACACCTGATCTTCCCTACTCACAGGGAAGCAAGAGAAATGCTGATTTCATCAAACACACTTATGAACTCAGAATCTGTACTACTGCGCACATAGGCAAAACTAGTGCTTTCTAATGCAAGTCTCTTTAGGCAAAAAACCTTTTTCAGACGAAGTTGCCCAAAAGCATCTCAGAAGTGTGCAGCTTGCTCCTGGAGTTACAAAATGTCGAGAAATTGTCGTTTCTGCTAGCATTGTCCTTCTACACATGTGTTAGGTGAAGTGTGAAACGCACAGTAACGCCTCTTTCTGCCAGCAAAAACACTGTTTCTTAGCAAATGTGAACACACTGAGGAAACACTTGTGGAAACTACTGTGACTAAACGTGTGACTAAGCCCCTGTGAGTAGGGAAGCAAGAGAAATGCTGATTTCATCAAACACACTCATGTACTCAGAACCTGTCCTACTGTGCACATAGGCAAACTAGTGCGTTCTAATGCAAGTCTCTTTAGGCAAAAACCCGTTTCAGACGAAATTGCCCAAATGCATCTCAGAAGTGTGCAGCTTGTTCCCTGAATTAGAAAACACTGAGAAACTGTCGTTTCTGTTAGCAATGTCCTTCTACACATGTTTTTGCTGAAGGGTGAAACAGCAAAGTAACGCCTGTTCCTGCCAGCAAATACACCGTATCTAAGCAAATGTGAACACACTGAGGAAACAATTGTGGGAGCTCCTGTGAGTAAACCTGAGCTTCCCTATTCACAGGGAAGGTAGAGAAATGCTGATTTCATCAAACACACTTACGTACTCAGAAACTGTATTGCTGCGCAGGGAGGCAAAACTAGTGCTTTCTAATGACAGTTTCTTCAGGGAAAAAACCCGTTTCTGATGAAGTTGCCCAAACGCATCTAAGAAGTGTGCAGCTTGTGCCCTGAGTTAGAAAACGTCGAGAAACTGTTGTTTCTGCTAGCACTGTCCTTCTACACATGTGTTTGCTGAAGGGTGAAACGGCGAAGGAACGCCCGTTTCTGCCAGGAAATACACCGTTTCTAAGCAAATGGGAACACACTGAAGAAACACTTGTGGGAGTTCCTGTGACTAAACCTGAGCTTCCCTACTCATAGGGAAGCTAGAGAAATGCTGATTTCATCAAACACACTTACGTACTCAGAATCTGTACTACTGTGCACAGAGGCAAAACTCGTACGTTCAAATGCAAGTCTCCTTAGGCAGAAAAAAACCCATTTCAGACGAACTTACCCACAGGCATCTCAGAACTGTGTAGCTTGTTCCTTGAGTTAGAAAACATCCAGAACCTTCTCACAGGGAAGCAAGTAAATGCTGATTTCATCAAATATACTTACGTACTTAGAATCTGTACTACTGCCCAGATAGGCAAAACTAGTGGGTTCAAAAGCCGGTCTCTGAAGGCCAAAAAAACCCCATTTCAGACAAAGTTGTCCAAACCCATCTCAGAAGTGTGCAGCTTGTTCCTTGAGTTAGAAAACGTCGAGAAACTGTCTTTTCTGCTAGCACTGTCCTTCTTCACATGTGTTTACTCAAGGGGCTCTTCTGGCTTTATGTTCTCTGCTGAGAAGTTGGGTGTAATTCTCATTGGTTTGCCATTGAATGTTATTTGGCCCTTTTCCCTTGCAGCTTTTAATATTTTTTTTTTGTTCTGTATATTTTGTGTTTTGATTATTATGTGATGGGCAGTTTTCCTTTTCTGGTCAATTCTATTTGGTGTTCTGTAGGCCTCTTGTATGTTTATAGGCATCTCTTTCTTAAGATTGGGGAAATTTTCTTTTATGACTTTGTTGAGAATAGTTTCTGGGCCTTGGAGTCTGATTTCTTCTTTTTCTTCAATGCCTATATCCTCAGATTTCTTCTTTTCATGGTGTCCTTAATTTCTTGGATATTTTGTGTCAGGAGTTTTCCAGATTTGGCATTTTCTTTCATGGTTGCTCTAAGATCTGTGATGGTATCTTGTAGACCTGAGATTCGTTCTTCCATCTCTTGGATTCTGTTAGAAAAGCTCACCTCTGTGTTGCTCGCCTTCTTCTCTGAGGTCTCACGTTCTCATTTTTCTTCTGTCTGTGTGTTTATCATTGAATCCATTTTCGTCTTCAGATCTTGAACTGATTTTTTTATTTCTTTCATCTCATTTTTTGTATATTTCTGAGATTCTTCCATTGCCTCTTTATAGGTCTTCAGAGCTCGAACCGTTTTTTTTATTTCTTTCATCTGGTTGTTCGCATTTTCCTGAAAATTTTCCAGTTCCACTCTATGTGCTTCTTTTATGTCTCTCACCTATTTGGCTGCATCTTCCTGTATTTGATTACGAATTTTATTTGTTTCCTCCATTAATATGCTCCTTTTTAAGGATTTGAGGTCATTTTCTTGTATATCCATTGTATTTAAGTTCTCTGGGTTGTTTACTTTGGGATAGCTGGAAACTGGAGACACCATGTTGTTGTTGTTTTTTTTTCTTTTTTTTTGCGTATGCTTTTGCGCTGTTCTTTGGACATCTTGCCGGCTTTGTTTTTGTTGGGTAGCTTCCAGAGTTGGATGGAGGAAGTCTGATGATAGACTCACTTGTTTTCTCAGGATTTCTGTACGCTCGAAGCTCTGATGCTTCACTAGTGTGGACGGCAGGAGGTTAGCCCTGTTGTTTTGGACTCTCACAGCCAGTGATCCTCAGCACCCCTGTGCTGTGGGTCCTGCAATCGTTCTGGGTCTCTGAATGAGCGTTGGGTCAGGCCAAGGTATCCACAGGCTTCTGAGTTCCCTGCCAAGTCCAGCCAGGGACACTAGGCCCGAACCACGCGCCGATCTCAGCTAGATTCTCAGGGCCTGAACTGTCTGCCGAGCTCAGCAAAGGATTCTGGGCCCAAAATGCACACAGGGTCCAGCCAGAATTTTTGAGCAGTGTGTTTGTTAGGAGAAACAGGCGTTACTGTGCCGTTTCAGTCTTCAGCAAATACATGTGTAGAAGGACAGTGCTAGCAGAAACGACAGTTTCTCGACGTTTTCTAACTCAGGGAACAAGCTGCACACTTCTGGGATGCGTATGGGGAACTGCACCCGAAACAGGTTTTTTGCCTAAAGAGACTTGCATTAGAACGCATTAGTTTTGCCTATCTGCGTAGAAGTACAGGTTCTGAGTAAGTAACTCTGTTTGATGAAATCAGCATTTCTCTTGTTCCCTGTGAGTATGAAGCTCAGGTTTAGTCACAGGAGCTCCCATAAGTGTTTCCTCAGTGTGTTCACATTTGCTTAGAAACAGTGTGTTTGCTAGGAGAAACAGGCGTTACTGTGCCGTTCCATGCTTCAACAAACACATGTGTAGATGGACAGTGGTAGAAGAAACGACAGTTTCTTGACGTTTTCTAACTAAAGGAGCAAGTTGTGCACTTCTGAGATGCAATTGGGCAACGTCATCTGAAACCGGTATTTTGCCTTAAAAGGCATTCATTACAACACACTAGTTTTGAATATCTGTGCAGTAGTACAAATTCTGAGTCCGTAAGTGTGTTTGATGAATTCAGCATTTTTCTTGCTTCCCTGTGAGTATGAAGCACAGGTTTAGTCACAGATGCTACCACAGTGCATCCACAGTGTATTCACATTTGCTTAGAAAGAGTGTATTTGCTGGCAGAAACATTCGTTACTGTGCAGTTTCAGGCTTCAACAAACACATGTGTGGAAGTACAATGCTAGCAGTAACGACAGTTTCTCGACATTTTCTAACTAAGGGAGCAAGCTGCACACTTCTGAGATGCGTTTGGGCAACTTCGTCTTAAACGGGTTTTTTGCTTAAAGAGGCTTGCATTAGAATGCACTAGTTTTGCTCATCTGCGTAGCAGCGCAAGTGTTGAGTACATAACTTTGTTTGATGAAATCAGCATTTCTCTTGTTTTTCTGTGAGTAGGAAGCTCAGGTTTAGTCACAGGAGCTCCCAGAAGTGTTTCCTGAGTGTGTTCACATTTGTTACGAAAAAGTGTATTTGCTGGCAGAAACATGCGTTACTGTACCATTTCAGGCTTCAGCAAACACATGTGTAGATGGACAGTGCTAGTTGAAACAATAGTTTCTCGACGTTTTCTAACTCAAGGAACAAGCTACACACTTTTGAGATGCATTTTCACAACTACATCTGAAACTGTTTTTTTGCCTAAAGAGACTTGCATTAGAACGCATTAGTTTTGCCTATCTGCACAGTAGTACAAATTCTGAACACGTAAGTGTGTTTGATGAAATCAGCATTTCTCTCGGTTCCCTGTGAGTAGGGAAGCTCAGGTTTAGTCACAGGAGCTCCCACAAGTGTTTCCTCAGTGTGTTCACATTTGCTTAGAAACAGTGTATTTGCTGGCGAAAACATGCGTTACTCTGCCGTTTCATGATTCAGCAAATACATGTGTAGAAAGACAGTGCTAGCAGAAACGACAGTTTCTCGACCTTTTCTAATTCAGGGAACAAGCTGCACACTTCTGAGATGCATGTGCGTATCTTTGTCTGAAACGGTTTTTTTTCCCTAAAGAGGCTTACATTAGAACGCACTAGTTTTGCCCATTTTTGTAGCAATACAGGTTCTGAGTACGTAACTGTGTTTGATGAAATCAGCATTTTTCTTGCTTCCCTGTGAGTAGGGAAGCTCAGGTTTAGTCACAGCATCTCCCACAAGTATTTCCTCAGTGTGTTTCCTCTTACCTAGAAACACTGTATTAGCTGGCAGAAACATGCGTTACTGTGCTGTTTCAGACTTCAGCAAACACATGTGTAGAAGTACAATGCTAGCAGAAAGGACAGTTTCTCGAAGTTTTCTAACAGAGGGAGCAAGCTGCACACGTCTGAGATGGATTTTGGCAACTCGTGAGAAACGGGTTTTTTGCCTAAAGAGGCTTGCATTAGAATGCAATAGTTTTACCAAATGCCCAGTAGTACAGATTCTGAGGAAGTAACTATGTTTGACGAAATCAGCATTTCTCTTGCCTACCTGTGAGTGGGAAGCTCAGGTATAGTCACAGGAGCTCCCACAAGTGTTTCCTCAGTGTGTTCACATTTGTTAGAAACAGTGTATTTGTTGGCAGAAACATGCGTTACTCTGCCATTACTCGCTTCAGCAAACACATGTATAAAAGGACAGTGCTAGCAGAAATGACAGTTTCTCGACGTCTTCTAACTCAGGGAACAAGCTGCACACTTCTGAGATGCATTTGTGCAACTACGTCTGAAACAGGTTTTTGCCTAAAGAGGCTTTCATTAGAATGCACTAGTTTTCTCATCTGCATAGCAGTAGAGATTCTGAGTACGTAACTGTGTTTGATAAAATCAGCATTTCTATTGCTTCCCTGTTAGTATGAAGTTCAGGTTTAGTCACAGGAGCTCACACAAGTGCTTCCTCAATGTGTTTACATTTGCTTAGAAACATTGTATTTGCTGGCACAAACATCCATTACTGTGCCGTTTCACGCTTCAGCAAACACATGTATAGAAGGACAGTGCTAGCAGAAATGACAGTTTCTCGACGTCTTCTAACTCAGGGAACAAGCTGCACACTTCTGAGATGCATTTGTGCAACTACGTCTGAAACAGGTTTTTGCCTAAAAAGGCTTGCATTAGAATGCTAGCAGAAAGGACAGTTTCTCGACGTTTTCTAACCAATGGAGCAAGCTGCACACTTCTGAGATGGATTTGGGCAACTCATCAGAAACGGGTATTTTGCCTAAAGTGGCTTGCATTAGAACGCACTAGTTTTACCAATATGCCCAGTAGTTTCCTCAGTTTTTTCACATTTGCTTGGAAACACTGTATTTGCTGGCAGACACATGCAGTACTGTGCTGTTTCAGGCTTCAGCAAACACATGTGTAGAAGGACAATGCTAGGAGAAATGACAGTTTTTCGATTTTTTCTAACTGAGGGATCAAGCTGTACACTTCTGAGTTCCTTTCTGGCAACATCGTACGCAACGGGTTTTTTGCCTAAAGAAGATTGCATTAGAACACACTAGTTTTGCCAATCTGCGTAGTAGTACAGATTCTGAGTACGTAACTGTGTTTGATGACATCAGCATTTCTATTGCCTCCCTGTGAGTGGGAAGCTAAGGTTTAGTCACAGGAGCTCCCACAAGTGTTTCCTAATGTATTCACATTTGCTTAGAAACACTGTATTTGCTGGCATTAACATGCTTTACTGTGCCGTTTCAGGCTTCAGCAAACACATGTGTAGATGGACTGTGCTAGCAGAAATGACAGTTTGCAATGCTTTCTTTTTTTTTTTTTTGAAACCTGAATTTATTTTCTCCATTTATAGAAACACTACAGACCGTGCATGACATATACTGGTAATTAATGGCAACATTTGGAAAGTTTTGCCTAAGTGGGGGAAAAAGTAGGACTGGTTATTTGCATCCTAAGTTGAGAATATTGAGCATCAGGATGAAAAGCCAAAGTGCTTAAAAACATTTTCTTATCCTGAGGAAATATATAGCCCAGAACTGAAGCACACACCATTTTCTGACTTTTATGGAGTGCAAGCACTTCCGTGTAGGCAGTTGCATTTGAAGATTTGGTGACATTTCCAAGAATTCAATTTTCTACCCTTGCCAATGAGTTTCTCATTCTTATTAGTCTCCTACTAAAAAGGCAGAATTTACAGAAAAGAATTAATATTCTCCTGGCACACTCAACAGACTGATACCATACTAAGTATTCTCATGAATGGAAGCAACGATAAACCTCGATATATTAATTTCATGTCTAAAATCAGAAAGAAATATGGAGAAGATTCAAGATGTAAAGTATTTCCATGTGATCCTTAAAACTGGGTGTGTTTTCTCTTTACAGACTTTTCATAAATAGCAAGAGAATCTGGGAAGTCTCAAAATGGAACCTTTAAAATTAATGCAATATTCATCTTTTTATGGTTCCTCTTAGTTACCATGTACAAATCCATCCTTCAAGTAAATGTGCCCAGATTTAACCTCTTCATTTTCTTTCATAAATCAAAACTAAGGGCACTCTCAAAGTCTCAGTATGAATGGCCAGCTACTTAGAAAAATTCAGATGAAAAGTGTACATAGTCACTCTTGGAATGCAGAACTTGATCCCAGAAAGGAGTTTTACTATTGTTGTTGTTGTTTTTTCCCACAAGTGCATTAGAACTTCTTTTCATTTGTTCCTGAACATATTGTATATCTTAGACCAAGTTGTGGATAGATCACAAGATGTGCCATCATAGGCTTCAGAGTTTGCAATGTTTTCTAACTCAGGGAACAAGCTGCACACTTCTGAGATGCATTTGTGCAACTTCGTCTGAAACGGGTTTTTTTCCTAAAGAGACTTTCATTAGGACGCATTAGTTTTGCCCATCTGTGTAGAATTACAGGTTCTGAGTACGTAACTGTGTTTGATGAAATCAGCATTTCTCTTGATTCCCTGTGAGTAGGAAGCTCAGGTTTAGTTCAGGAGCTCCCATAAGTGTTTCCTAGTGTGTTCACATTTGCTTAGAAACAGTGTATTAGCTGGCAGAAACATGCATTACTATGCCATTTCTGCTTCAACAAACACATGTGTAGAAGGACTGTGCTTGTAGAAATGACAGTTTCTCGACGTCTTCTAACTGAGGGAACAAGCTGCACACTTCTGAGATGCATTTGTGCAACTTCGTCTGAAATGGTTTTTTGGCTAAAGAGGCTTTCATTAGGACGCACTAGTTTTGCCCTTCTGCATAGAAGTACAGGTTCTGATTATGTAATTGTGTTTGAAGAAATCAGCATTTCTGTTGCTTCCCTGTGAGTAGAAAGCTCAGGTTTAGTCACAGGAGCTCCCACATGTGTTTCCTCAGTGTGTTCACATTTGCTTAGAAACACTGTATTTGCTGGCATTAACATGCGTTACTTTGCCGTTTCAGGTTTCAGCAAACACATATGTAGATGGACAGTGCTAGCAGAAATGACAGTTTGCAATGTTTTCTAACTTAGGGAACAAACTGCACACTTCTGAGATGCATTTGTGCCACTTTGTCTGAAATGGGTTTTTTGCCTAAAATAGGCTTGCATTAGAACTGACTAGTTCTGCCCATCTGCATAACAGTACAAGTTCTTAATTCGTAACCCTGTTTTATGAAGTCAGCATTTGTCTTGCTTCCCTGTGAGTAGGAAGCTCAGGTTTAGTCACAGGAACTCCCACTAGAATTTCCTCAGTGTGTTCTCATTTGCTTAGAAACAGTGAATTTGCTGGCAGAATCATGTTACTGTGCCGTTTCACGCTTCAGCATTCACATGTAGAGAAGGACAGTGCTGACAGAAACAACAGTTGCCCGACGTCTTCTAACTCAGGGAACAAGGTGCAAACTTCTGAGATGCATTTGCACATCTACGTCTGAAACAGGTTTTTTAACCTAAAGAGGCTTGCATTAGAACGCGCTAGTTTTGCCCATCTGCGTAGCACAGCTTCTGAGGTGGTAACTGTGTTTGATGATATTAGCATTTCTCTTGAATCCTTGTGGGTAGGAAACTCAGGTTTAGTCACAGAAGCTCCCACAAGTGTTTCCTCAGTTTTTCAATTTGCTTAGAAACACTGTATTTGCTGGCAGAAATATGCAGTCCTCTGCTGTTTCAGGCTTCAGCAAATACATGTGTAGAAGGACAATGCTATAGAAATGATGGTTTCTCGAAGTTTTCTATCTTAGAGAAGAAGCTGCACACTTCTGAGATGCATTTGGGGAACTTCGTCTGAAACTGTTTTTTTGCCTAAAGAGGCTTTCTTTAGAACACACTAGTTTTGCGCATCTGCGTAGCAGTACAGTTTCTGAGTAAGTAACTGTTTTTGATGAAATCAGCATTTCTCTTGATTCCCTGTGAGTAGGAAGCTCAGGTTTAGTCACAGTGTCTCCCACAAGTGTTTCCTCAGTGTGTTCTCTTTTCCTTAGAAACACTGTATCTGCTGGAGGAACATGTGTAACTGAGCCTTTTACCCGTAGAGCTAATAAATGTGTAGAAGGACAATGGTAGCAGAAACGACAGTTTATCGATGTTTTCTATCTCAGGGAAGAAGCTGCACACTTCTGAGATGCATTTGTGCAACTTCGTCGGAAATGGGTTTTTTGCCTAAAGAGGTTAGCATTAGAACATACTAGTTTTGCCAAACAGCTCAGTAGTACAGATTCTGAGTACGTCACTGTGTTTGATAAAATCAGCATTTCTCTTGCCTCCCTGTGAGTAGCAAGTTGAGGATTAGTCACAGGAGCTCCCACAAATGTTTCCTCAGTGTGTTCACATTTGCCTAGAAACAGTGTATTTCCTGGTAGAAACATGCGTTACTGTGCCGTTTTTGGCTTCAGCAAACACTTGTTTAAATGGACATGCTAGAAGAAACGACAGTTTTCTATGTTTTTTAACTCAGGGAACAAGCTGCACACTTCTAGATGCATTTGCGCAACTTCATCTGAAACGGATTTTATGCCTAATGAGGCTTGCATTAGAACGCACTAGTTTTGCCCATCTGTGTAGCAGTACAGATTCTGAGTAAGTAACTGTGTTTGAAAAAAATCAGCATTTCTCTTGATTCCATGAGAGTAGGAAGCTCAGGTTTAGACAGAGGAGCTCCCACAAGTATTTCTACCGTGTGTTCACATTTGCTTATAAACAGTGTATTTGCTGGCAGAAACAATTGTTACTCTGCTTTGTCAGGCTTCAGCAAGCACATGTATAGAAGTACATGCTAGCAGAAATGACAGGTTCTCCATATTTTCTGACTCAGGGAACAAGATGTACACTTCTGAGATGCATTTTGGCAACTTCATCTGAAAAGGGTTCTTTGCCTAAAGGCTTGCATCAGAACGCATTAGTTTTGGTCATCTGCGTAGCAGTACAGATTCTGAGTACGTAACTGTGTTTATTGAAATCAGCATTTCTCTTGATTCCCTGTGAGTGGGAAGCTCAGTTTTAGTCACAGGAGCTCCCACAAATTTTCCTCAGTGTGTTCACATATGTTTAGTAACAGTGTATTTGCTCGCAGAAACATGCGTTACTGTGCCAGCTCATGCTTCAGCAAACACATGTGTAGATGTACAGTGCTAGCAGTTACGACAGTTTCTCGATGTTTTCTAACTAAAGGAACAAGCTGTCCACTTCTGAGGTGCATTTGCGCAACTCGTCTGAAACCGTTTTTTTTCCTAAAGAGGCTTGCATTAGAACACACTAGTTTTGCCCATCTGCGTAGTAGTACAGATAATGAGTACGTAACTGTGTTTATTGAAATCAGCATTTCTCTTGCTTCAGTGTGAGTAGGAAGCTCAGGTTTAGTCACAGGAGCTCCCACAAGTGTTTCCTCAGTGTGTTCACATTTGCTTAGAAACAGTGTATTTGCTGGCAGAAACATGCGATACTGTGCCAGCTCACGCTTCAGCAAACACATGTATAGAAGGACAATGCTAGCAGAAACGACAGTTTCTCGACCTTTTCTAACTCAGGTAACAAGCTGCACAATTCTGAGATGCATTTGCGGAACTTCGTCTGAAATGTTTTTTTTTTGTCTAAAGTGGCTTTCTTTAGAATGCACTAGTTTTGCCCATCTGCGTAGAAGTACAGGTTCTGAGTATGTAACAGTGTTTGATGAAGTTAGCATTTCTCTTGCTTCCCTGTGAGTAGGAAGCTCTCACAAGTGTTTCCTCAGTGTGTTCACATTTGCTTAGAAAGAATGTATTTGCTGGCAGAACATGCATTACGGTTCTGTTTCAGGCTTCAGCAAACACATGTATAGAAGTATAATGCTAGCAGAAATGACAGGTCCTCGACGTTTCCTGACTCAGAGAACAAGATGTACAATTTTGAGATGCATTTGGACAACTTCATCTGAAACCGGTTTTTTGCCTAAAGGGGCTTGCATTAGAACTCACTACTTTAGCTCATCTGCATAGCAGTACAGTCTCTGAGTACGTAACTGTGTTATTTGAAATCAGCATTTCTCTTGCTTCCCTGTGAGTAGGAAGCTCAGTTTTAGTCACAGGAGCTCCCACAATTTTTCCTCAGTGTGTTCACATATGATTAGAAATAGTGTATTTGCTCGCAGAAACATGCATTACTGTGTCTTTTCACACTTCAGTAAACACATGTGTAGAAGGACAGTGGTAGCAGAAAGGACAGTTTCTTGATATTTTCTAATTCTGGGAACAATTTGCACACTTCTGAGATGAATTAGGGCCACTTTGTCTGAAGCAAGTTTTTTGCCTAAAGAGACTTGCATTAGAATGCATTAGTTTTGCCTATCTGCGCAGTAGTACAGGTTCTGAGTACGTAAGTGTGTTTGATGAAATCAGCATTTCTCTTGCTTCCCTGTGAGTAGGGAAGCTCAGGTTTAGTCACAGGATCTCCCACAAGTGTTTCCTCAGTGTGTTCATATTTGTTTAGAATCATCGTATTTACTGGGAGAAACATGCGTTACTGTGCTGTTTCATGCTTCAAGGAACACATGTGTAGAAGGACAGTGCTAACAGAAATGACAGTTTATATCAATGTTTTCTAACTCAGGGAACAAGCTGCACACTTTTGATATGCATTTGGGTAACTTCATCTGACAAGGGTTTTTTGCCTAAAGAGACTTGCATTAGAACGCACTAGTTTTGCTAATCTGAGCAGTAGTACAGATTCTGAGTATGTAACTGTGTTTGATGAAATCAGTATTTCTCTTGCTTCTCTGTGAGTAGGAAGCTCAGGTTTATTCACAGGAGCTCCCAGAAGTGTTTCCTCAGTGTGTTCACATTTGCTCAGAAACAGTGTATTTGCTGGGAAAAACTCGCGTTACCGTGCTGTTTCACGCTTCGGCAAACACATGTGCAGAAGGACAGTGCTAGCAGGAAGGACTGTTTATCGATCTTTTCCAACTCAGGAAACAAGCTGCACACTTAAGAGATGCATTTGCGAAACTTCGTCTGAAACGGGCTTTTTTCGTAAAGAGGCTTGCATTAGAAAGCACTAGTTTTGCCCATTTGCGTAGAAGTACAGGTTCTCAGTACGTAACTGTGTTTGATGAAATCAGTATTTCTCTTACTTCAGTGTGAGTAGGAAGCTCAGGTTTAGTCACATGAGCTCCCAAGAGTGTTTACTCAGTGTGTGCACATTTTCTTAGAAACACTGTATTTGCTGGCAGAAACATGCCTTACTGTTCCGTTTCAGCTTTCAGTAAACACATGTGTAGAAAGACAGGGATACCAGAAATGACACTTTCGCAACGTTTTCTAACTCAGGGAACAAGCTGCACACTTCTGAGATGCGTTTGGGCAACTTTGTCAGAAATGATTTTTTGCCTAAAGAGGCTTGATTTAGAACACACTAATTTTGCTAATCTGTGCAGTAGTACAGATTCTGAGTATGTAACTTTGTTTGAAGAAATCAGCATATCTCTTGCTTCCCTGTGAGTAGGAAGCTCAGGTTTAGTCACAGGAGCTCCAACACGTGTTTCCACAGTGCGTTTACACTTAATTAGAAACAGTGAATTTGCTGGCAGAAACATGGGTTACTGTGCCATTTCACGCTTCAGCAAACACATGGGTAAAAGGACATTGGTAGCAGAAACGACAGTTTCTTGACATCTTCTAACTCTGACAACAAGCTACACACTTCTGAGATGCAGTTGGGCAACTTCATCTGAAACGAGTTTTTTGCCTAAAGAGACTTGCATTAGAACGCCCTAGTTTTGCCAGTCTAAGCAGTAGTACAGATTGTGAGTACGTAACTGTGTGTGATGAATTCAGCATTTCTCTTGCTTCCCTATGAGTCGGAAGCACAGGTTTAGTCACAGATGCTACCACAAGTTTATCCTCAGTGTATTCACATGTGCTTAGAAACAGTGTATTTGCTGGCAGAAACATTCGTTACTGTGCAATTTCAGCCTTCAACAAACACATGTGTAGAAGTACAATGCTAGCAGTAACGACAGTTTCTCGACATTTTCTAACTACGGGAGCAAGCTGCACACTTCTGAGATTCATTTGGGCAACTTCTTCTGAAACGGGTTTTTGCCTAAAGGGGCTTCCATTAGAACGCACTAGTTTTGCCAATCTGCGCAGTAGTACAGATTCTGAGTACGTAACTGTGTTTGCTGAAATCAGCATTTCTCTTGCTTCCCTGTGAGTAGGAAGCTCCGGTTTAGTCACAGGAGCTCCCACAAGTGGTTCCTCAGTGTGTTCACATTTGCTTAGAAACTGTGAATTTTCTGGCAGAAACATGAGTTACTGTGCCATTTCACCTTCAGTAAACACATGTGTAGATGGATGGTATTAGCAGAAACGACAGTTTCTCGACATCTTCTAAATAGGGGAACAAGCTGCACAGTTCCGAGATGCATTTGGTCAACTTCATTTGAAACAGGTTTTTTGCCCAAAGAGGCTTGCATTAGAAGGCAATAATATTGCCCAACTTCGTAGCAATACAGGTCTTAGTACGTAACTGTGTTAGATGAAATCAGCATTTCTCTTGCTTCCCTGTGAGTAGGAAGTTCAGGGTTAGTCACAGGAGCTCCCACCCGTGTTTCCTCAGTGGGTTCACACTTACTTAGAAACATTGTATTTTATTGCAGAAACATGCGTTACTGTGCTATTTCATGCCAAAGCAAACATATGTGTAGATGGACTGTGCTAGCAGAAACGACATTTTCTCTAAGTTTTCTAACTGAGGGAGCAAGCTGCACACTTCTGAGATGCATTTGGTCAACTTCATCTGAAACGGGTTTTTTGCCTAAAGAGGCTTGCATTAGAACTCACTAATTTTGCTAATCTGCGCAGTAGTATAGATTCTGAGTACGTAACTGTGTTTGATGAAATCAGCATTTCTCTTTCTTCCTTGTGAGTAGGGAAGCTCAGTTTGAGTCACAGTGGCTCCTACAAGTGTTTCCTCAGTGTTTTCACATTTCCTTAGAAACAGTGAACTTGGTGGCAAAAACATGCATTACTGTTCCGTTTCAGCCTTCAGCATACACATGTGTAGAAGTACAGTAATACCAGAAACGAAAGTTTTTTGATGTTTTTTAACTCAGGAAACAAGTTGCATTCTTCTGAGATGTGTTTGGGCAACTTTGTCAGATATGAGTTTTTTGCCTAAAGAGACTTGCATTAAAACGCACTAGTTTTGCCTGTCTGCGCAGTAGTACAGATTGTGAGTACGTAAGTGTGTTTGATGAAATCTGCATTTCTCTTGCTTCTCTGTGAGTAGGGAAGCTATGGTTTATTCCCAATAGCTCCCACTACTGTTACCACAGTGCGTTCACTTTTCCTTAGCAACACTGTATTTGCTGGCGTTACTGTGCCTTTTCCTCCTACAGCTAACACATGTGTAGAAGGACAGTGCTAGCAGAAACGACAGTTTATCGATGCTTTCTAACTCAGGGAACAAGCTGCACACTGCTGAGATACATTTTGAGAACTTTGTCTGAAAAGGTTTTTTGCATAAAGAGACTTGCATTAGCCATACTAGTTTTGCCGATATACATAGTAGTACAGATTCTGAGTATGTAACTGGGTTTCATGAAATTAGCATTTCTCTTTCTTCCCTGTGAGTAGGGAAGCTAAGTTTTAGTCACAATAGCTTCCACAAGGGTTTCCTCAGTGTGTTCAAATTTCCTTAGATACAGTGTACTTGCTGGCAGAAACATGTGTTCTGTTACGTTTCACCCTTCAGCAAACACATGTGTAGAAGTACAGTGCTAGCAAAATGACAGTTTCTTGAAGATGTTTATCTCAGGAAATAAGTTGCACACTTATGAGATGCCTTTGGGCAACTTTGTCAGAAATGAGTTTTTTTGCCTAAAGAGACTTGTATTAAAATGCACTAGTTTTGGCTATCTGTGCAGTAGTACAGATTCTGAGTAGGTAACTGTTTTTGATGAAATCAGCATTTCTCTTGCTTCCCTGTGAATAGGAAGCTCAGGTTTAGTCACAGGAGCTTCCACAAGTGTTTCCTCAGTGTGTTCACATTTGCTTAGAAATGGTGTATTTGCTGGCAGACACATGCATTATTGTGCCATTTCACCCTCAGCAAACACATGTGTAGAAGGACAGTGTTAGCAGAATCGACAGTTTGTCGACGTTTCCTAACACAAAGAATAAGCTGCACACTTCTGAGATGCATTTGGGAAACCTCGTCTGAAACTGGTTTTTTGCCTAAAGAGACTTGAATTAAAACGCACTAGTTTTGCCAATCTGCACAGTAGTACAGATTCTGAGTATGTAACTGTGTTTAATGAAATCAGCATTTCCCTTGTTTCCCCGTGAATAGGAAGCTCAAATTTAGTAACAGGAGTTCAGAGAAGTGTTTCCTCAGTGTGTTCACATTTGCTTAGAAACAGTGTATTTGCTGTCAGCAACATGCGTTATTGTGCCGTTTCAAACTTCAACAAACACATGTGTAAAAGGACAGTGCTGCAGAAACGTCAGTTTCTCTACGTTTCCTAACTCAGGGAACAAGCTGCACACTTTTGAGATGCATTTACGCAACTTTGTCTGAAACGGTTTTTTTTTTGCCTAAATAGACTTGAATTAGAAGGCACTAGATTTGCCCATCTGTGCAGTAGTACAGATTCTGAGTATGTAACTGTGTTTGATGAAATCAGCATTTCTCTTGCTTACAGTGGGAAGGGAAGCTCAGATTTAGTCACACGGCTCCCACACTGCTTCCTCAGTGTGTTCACATTTGCTTAGAAAAACTGTATTTGCTGGCATAAACATGCGTTACTGGGATGTTTCACCCTCAGCAAACACATGTGAAGAAGGAGAGTGTTAGCAGAAACGACAGTTTCTCAATGTTTTCTAACTCAGGGATCTAGTTACACACTTCTGACATATATTTGAGCAACATCGTCTGAAACGGGTTTTTTTTGCCTAAAATGGCCTCCATTAGAAAGCACTAGTTTTGCCCATTGGCACAGTAGTACGTATTCTGAGTATTTAACTGAGTTTGCTATAATCAGCATTTCTCTTGCTTCTCTGTGAGTAGGAAGCTCAGGTATAGTCACAGTAGCTCCAACAAGTGTTTCCTCAGTGTGTTCACAGTTGCTTATAAATAATGTATTTGCTGGCAGAAACGTGTTACTGTGCTGTTTTATGCTTCAACAAACACATGTGTAGAAGGACAGTGCTAGCACAAACGACAGTTTCTCGACAGCCTTAATTGTTCCATGCATCATGCCCACCTTTTATACACTTAAAATTTTAGGACTGTATAATGCTTGTGAGAAATTATATGCTTTCCGCCCAAAAGAAACAGACACTGACACTGGATCACATCTGACAGGATACATTCCTTGCAGCACACTGGACCATGTCATCCTGTTTGGAAAAAATGGTTGAAAAGAAAGAAGGAGGAATATAGAAATATACAGGGAAGAAAGAACAAAAAGTAGATTAGTGAATCTACTCCTCAACTTAATGTCTTAATTGTTACTCACAAGTAATTTTTAATTAACTTATATAGAATGTTGTATATAGATGCAAAATTAGTTCTAGATACAGTGGTGTAGAATTAAAATGTAAGATTATTATTTACACACATCATATATATACTCTAATATGAGTTATTGTACCCATATAACTCAATTATAATACAAGGTTTACTTTCTATGCTTTGAAAGTGCTATCAAGCTGTTTTTGAGAAATAAGTTATACAATCTAAATGTTAGTAAATTAAATCATGAGTCATGTCAGTTGCTAGTCTTCTTTTATCACAAGA
>OU015749.1:65437418-65455229 GCA_907169655.1 Acomys percivali | reverse complement strand
TCAAGGTATTTGAAGAGTGAAGGCCCCCACTTTCTAGTATTTTTTAATTTAATTTTATTAATTTATTCATATTACATCTCAATGGTTATCCCCTAAATTGTATTCTCCCATTCCTCCCATTTCCCCCTTCCTCCCCTCCCCTATGACTGTGACTGAGGGGGACTTCCTCCCCCTTTATATGCCCATAGGGTATCAAGTCTTTTCTTCATAGCCTGCTATCCTTCCTCTGAGTGCCACCAGGTATGGTAAACTTCAAACCCTTACGCAGATGTAGCCAATGGACAGGACAATCTCCACAGTTGAGTGGAGAGTGCGGTCTGACTTTCACACGTACCCTGGTGCCTCACATTTGACCTCGCCCCCACTTTCTTTTTTTTTTAAATTACTTAATTTATTTATTAATTTATTCATATTACATCTCAATTGTTAGCCCATCCCTTGTATCCTCCCCTTCCTTCCTCCCTCCCGTTTCCCCCTCTACTCCCTTCCCCTATGTCTGTGACTGAGGGGGACCTCCTCCCCCTGTATATGCTCCTAGGGTATCAAGTCTCTTCTTGGTGACTTATTATCTTTCCTCTGAGTGCCACCAGGCCTCCCCATCCAAGGGACATGGTCCAATATGGGGCACCAGAGTTTGTGTGAAAGTCAGATCCCCTTCTCCACTTAACGGTGGAGAATGTCCTGTCCATCGGCTAGACTGGGTAGGGGTTCGAAGTTTACTGCTATATTTTCCTTGGCTGGTGCCATAGTTTGAGGAGGACTAGAGGGCCCAGACCCACCTGTATTTTTCCAGGACCCACTGGATCCCTCTATTTCCTCATTCTTCCAGGCTTCTCACCCCTAAAGTCTCAATAGGATTTTCTCCCCTCTGACCCACTTTCTTGGTAGGTAAAGTTTATCATGGGGGCGTACCCCTTGGCCTAGTGTCTCGATATAAGTGAGTATATACCAATTGACTCTTTTTGCTTCTGGGTGAACTCACTCATTATGATAATTTCTAGTTCGATCCATTTGTCCACAAATTTCGGAAATTCCTTGTTTTTAATAGCTGAGTAGTATTCCATAGTGTAAATATACCACAGTTTCTTTATCCATTCTTCTACTGATGGACACGTAGGTTGTTTCCATGTTCTGGCTATTATGAATAAGGCAGCTATGAACATGGTTGAGCATATGTCCCTGTTGTGTGGTAGTGCATCTTCTGTCGCCCCCACTTTCTAAAGCAGGATTTCAACATAACCGATTCTAAGATGAGGGAATCGAGTAAGGGTGTATGGAAATGCCATGGTATTAGGGTCGTTAGCCTACTCTCATGAGGTCTCACATAACACTGTAAACAAATGGGTCTCCTCTTCTCAATATGAACTGCATGAGAATATGCTAGTTTTGCCTATCTGCCCAGTAGTACAGAATCTGAGTACATTACTGAGTTTGATGACCTCAGCATTTCTCTTGCTTTCCTGTGAGTATTAAGTTAAGGTTTAGTGACAGTAGCTCACTCAAGTGTTTCCTCAGTGTGTTCCCATTTGCTTAGAAACTGCATATTTGTGGCAGAAACATGTATTGCTGTGCTGTTTCACCCAGAGCAAACACATGTGTAGAAGGACAGTGCTAGCAGACAAGACAATTTCTCAACGTTTTCTAACACAGGGAACAAGCTGCACACATCTGAGATGCATTTCGGCAACTTCGACTGAAACAAGTTTTTTGCCTGTAGAGGCTTGCATTAGTACACGCTAGTTTTGTCCATCTGAGCAGTACACTAGATTCTGAGTATTTAACTGTGTTTGATGAAATCAGAATTTCTTGCTTCCTGTGAGAAGGGAAGCTCAGATTTAGTCACAGTAGCTCCCACAATGTTTCCTCAGTGTGTTCACATACTTAGAAACAGTGTATTTGCTGGCAGAAACATGCGTTACTGTGCTGTTTCACCCTCAGCAAACACATGTATAGAAGGACATTGCTAGCAGAAACGACAGTTTCACAACATTTTCTAAGTCAGGGAACAGGCTTCAGCAAACACATGTGTAGAAAGATAGTGCTAGCAGAAACGACAGTTTCTCGCCGTTTTCTAACTCAGAAAACAAACCACACACTCCTGAGATGCATTTGGTCAACTTCGTCTGAAACAGGTTTTTGTCCCTAAAAAGGCTTTCATTAGAACAGGCTAGTTTTGCCCATCTGCGCAGTACTCCAGATTCTGAGTACGCAATTGAATTTGATGAAATCAGCATTTCTCTTCCTGCCTCGTGTGTAGGAAGATCAGGGTTAGTCACAGTAGCTCCAACAAGTGTTTCCTCAGTGTATTCTCATTGACTTAGAAACAGTATATTTGCTGGCAGAAACATGCGTTACTGTGCCATTTCACGCTTAACCAAAAACGTGTAGAAAGACAGTGCTAGCAGAAAAAACCGTTTCTCTATGTATTCTAACTCAGGGAACAACTGCACTCTTCTCAGATGCATTTGAGCAACATGGTCTGAAACGGGTTTTTTGCCTAAAGAGACTTGCATTATAACGCATTAGTTTTTCCCATCCACGAGGAAGTACAGGTTCTGAGTACGTAACTGTGTTAGATGAAACAAGCATTTCTCTTGCTTACTTGTGAGTAGGAAGCTCAGGTTTAGTCACAGGAGCGCCCACAAGGGTTTCATCAGTGTGTTCACATTTGCTTAGAAACTGTGAATTTGCTGGCATAAACATGTGAACTGTGCCATTAAACGCTTCAGCAAACACATGTGTAGATGGACAGTGATGTCAGAAACGACAATTTCTCTACTTTTTCTAACTGATGGAGCAAGCTGCACACTTCTGAGATGCATTTGGTCAACTACATCTGAAACTGGTTTTTTGCATAAAGAGCCTTGCATTAGAACGCACTAGTTTAGCCCATAGTCATAGTAGTGCAGATTATGAATACGTAACTGTGTTTGATGAAATCAGCATTTCTCTTGCTTCCCTGTGAGTAGGAAGCTCAGGTTTAGTCACAGGATCTCCCACATATGTTTCCTCAGTGTGTTCACATTTGCTTAGAAAAAGTATATTTGCTGGTAGAAACATGCTTTACTGTGCCGTTTAAGCTTCTGCATACACATGAATAGAAGGTCAGTGCAAGCATAAACGACAGTTTTTCCACCGTTTCTAACTCAGGGAACAAGCTGCACACTTCTGAGAAACATTTGTTCAACTTCGTCTGAAATGTTTTTTTTTTGCCTAAAGAGACTTGCATTAGAACGCATTAGTTTTGCCTATCTGCGCAGTAGTACAGATTCTGAGTACGTAAGTGTGTTTGATGAAATCAGCATTTTTCTTGTTTCCCTGTGAGTAGGAAGCACAGGTTTAGTCACAGGAGCTCCCACAAGTGTTTCCTCAGTGTGTTCACATTTGCTTAGAAACAATATATTTGCTGGCAGAAACAGGCGTTACTGTGCTGTTTCACGCTTCAGCAAACACATGTGTAGAAGGACAGTGTTAGCATAAACGACAGTTTTTCGAGGTTTTCTAACTCAGGTGATAAGCTGCAAATTTCTGAGATGCATATTTGCAACATCATCTAAAATGGGTTGTTTGCCTAAAGAGGCTCGCATTAAAATGCACTAGTTTTGCCCATCTGCACAGTAGTACAGATTCTGATTACATAACTATGTTTTACTAAATCAGCATTTCTCTAGCTTCCCTGTGAGTAGGAAACTAAGGTTTAGTCACAGTAGCTCCTCAATGTTTTTACATTGAGTCTTCCTCAATGTGTTTACATTTGCTTAGGAACAGTGCATTCGCTGCCAGAAACATGAGTTACGGTGCCGTTTCACGCTTCAGTAAACACTTGTGTAGAAAAACAGTGCTAGCAGAAAGTACAGTTTCTCGAAGTTTTCTAAGTCAGGATACAAGGTGCTTACTTCTGAGTTGCATTTGGGCAACTTCATCTGAAATGGATTTTAGGTTAAAGAGGCTTTCATTGGAACGCACAAGTTTGACCCATTTGCTTAACAGTACAGGTTCTGAGTATGTAAATGTGTTTGATGAAGTCTGCATTTCTCTTGCTCTGTGAGTAGGACGCTCAAATTTACTCACAGGAGCTCCCACAAGTGTTTCCCCAGTCTGTTCACATTTTTTTAGAAACAGTGTATTTGCTGACAGAAACATGCGTTACTCTGCTGTTTCAGGCTTCAGCAAACACATGTGTATAAGTACAATGCTAGAAGAAACGACGGTTTCTCCAATTTTTCTAACTGAGAGAGGAAGCTGCACGTTTCTGAGATGCATTTGGGAAACTTGGTTTGAAACGGGATTTTTGCCTAAAGAGGCTTGCATTAAAACGAATTAGTTTTTCCGATCTGCATAGCAGTACAGGTTCTGAGTCCGTGACTGTATTTGATGAAATCAGCATTTCTCTTGCTTCTCTGTGAGTAGAAAGCTCAGGTTTAGTAACAGGAGCTCCCACAAGTGTTTCCTCAGTGTGTTCACATTTGCTAAGAAAGAGTGTATTTGCTTGCAAACACATGCGTTACTGTGCTGTTTCTGTCTTAAGCAAACACAATGTACAAGGAAAATTCTAGCAGACACGACAGTTTCTCGACGTTTACTAGCTGAGAGAGGAAGCTGCACACTTATGAGATGCATTTGGGCAACATTGTCTGCAACGGGTTTTTTGCCTAAAGTTTCTTGCATTAGAACGCACTAGTTTTGCCCATCTGCGTAGCAGTACAGGTTCTGAGTTTATAAGAGTGTTTGATGAAATCAGCAATTCTCTTGCTTCCCTATGAGTAAGAAGCTCAGGTTTAGTCACAGGAGCTCCCACAAGTCTTTCCTAAGTGTGTTCACATTTGGTTAGGAACAGTGTATTTGCTGACAGAAACGTGTGTTACTCTGCTGCTTCAGGCTTCAGCAAACACATGTGTAGAAGTACAATTCTAGAAGAAACGACAGTTTCTCAAAGTTTTCCAACCGAGAGAGGAAGCTGCACACTTCTGAGATGCATTTGGGTAACTTCATCTGAAACGGGTTTTTGTCCCTAAAAAGGCTTTCAGTAGAACACGATAGTTTTGCCCATCTGCGCAGTACTCCAGATTCTGAGTACGTAATTGAGTTTGATGAAATCAGCATTTCTTGCTTCCCTATGAGTAGGAAGCTCAGGGTTAGTCACAGTAGCTCCCACAAGTATTTCCTCAGTGTGTTCTCGGTGGCTTAGAAACAGTATATTTGCTGGCAGAAACATGTGTTACTGTGCTGTTTCACGCTTCAGCAAACACAGGTGTAGAAGGACAGGGCTAGCAGAAACGACAGTTTATAGATGTTTTCTAACTCAGGCACCAAGTTGAACACTTCTGAGATGCATTTGGGCAACTTCTGAAATGGTATTTTTACTTAAGAAGGCTTGCAGTACAACACACTAGTTTTGCCCATCTGCACAGTAGTACAGATTCTGAGTATGTAACTGTGTTTGATGAAATCAGCATTTCTCCTGCTTCCCTGTTAGTAGGAAGATCAGGTTTAGTCACTGGAGCACCCAAAAGTGTTTCCTCAACGTGTTCACATTTGCTTAGAAAGAATGTACTTGCTGGCAGAATCATGCGTTACTGTGCTGTTTCAGGCTTCAGAAAACATATGTGTAGAAGGACATTGCTAGCAGAAAAAACAGTTTCTCGACATTTTCTAACTCAGGGAACAACTACACACTTCTGAGATGCATTTGAACAAAATGGTCTGAAACAGGTTTTTTGCCTAAAGAGGCTTGGTTTGGAACACACTAGCTTTGCCTATCTGCGTAGAAGTACAGGTTCTGATTACATAACTGTGTTTGATGAAATGAGCATTTCTCTTGCTTCGCTGTGAGTTGGAACCTCAGGTTTAGTCGCAGGAGCTCCCACAAGTGTTTCCTCAGTGTGTTGACATTTGCTTATAACCACTGTATTTGCTGGCAGAAACATGCGTTACTGTGCTTTTTCACACTTCACCAAACACAAGTGTAGAAGGACAGTGCTTGCAGAAACCACGGTTTCTCGAAGTTTTCTAATTCAGGAAACAAGCAACACACTTCTGAGATGCTTTTGGGCAACTTCTCTGAAATGGGCTTTTTGTCTATAGAGGCTTGGATTAGAACACACTAGTTTTGCGCATCTGCGTAGCAGTACATGTTTAGAGTACATCACTGTGTTTGATGAAATCAGCATTTCTCTTGATTCCTTATGAGTAGTAACCTCAGGTTTAGTCACAGGAGCTCCCACAAGTGTTTTCTCAGTGTGTACACTTTTGCTTAGAAACGGTGTATTAGCTGGCAGAAACATGCATTACTGTGCCATTTCACGCTTCAGCAAACACATGCATAGAAGAACAGTGATAGCAGAAATGGCAGTTTCTCGACATTTTCTAACTCAGAGAACAAATTGCACACTTCTAAGATGCATTTGCGCAACTTCGTCTGAAACGGGTTTTTTGCCAAAGAGGCTAACGTTAGAACGCACTAGTTTTGCCCATCTCCCTAGCAGTACAGGTTCTGAGTACGTAACTGAGTTTGATGAAATCAGCATTTCTCTTGCTTCCCTGTGAGTAGGAAGCTCAGATTTCGTCACATTAGATCCAACAAGTGTTTCCTCAGTGTGTTCACATATGATTAGAAAATGTGTATTTGTTTGAAGTAACATGCCTTACTGTGCCGTTTCAAGCTTCAGCAAACACATGTGTAGAAGGACAGTGCTAATAGAAACGACAGTTCTCGACCATTTCTAACTCAGGGAACAAGCTGCACACTTCTGAGATGCATTTCGGCAAACTCTTCTCATACGTGTTTTTTGCCTAAAGAGGCTTGCATTATTAGAACGCACTAATATTGCGCATCTGCGTAGCAGAACAGGTTTTGAGTACGTAACTGTGTTTGATGAAATGAGCATTTCTCTTGCTTCGCTGTGAGTTGGAAGCTCAGGTTTCGTCACAGGAGCTCCCACAAGTGTTTCCTCAGTGTGTTGACATTTGCTTAGAAACAGTGAATTTGCTCTAAGAAACTTGCGTTACTGTGCAGTTTCACGCTTCAGCATACACATGTATAGAAGGACATCGCAGGCAGAAATGACAGTTTCTCGACCTTTTCTAACTCAGGGAACAAGCTGCACACTTCTGAGATGCATTTGTGCAACTTCGTCTGAAACCGTTATTTGCCTAAAGAGTCTTGCTTTAGAACACACTAGTTTTGCCCATATGCATAGCAGAACAGGTTCTGAGTATGTTACTGTGTTTGATAAAATCAGCATTTCTCTTGCTTCCCTGTTAAAAGGACGCTCAGGTTTTGTCACAGGACCTCCCACAAGTGTTTGCTCAGTGTGTTCATATTTGCTTATAAGCACTGTATTTGCTGGCAGAAACATGCGTTAATGTCCTTCTCACACTTCACCAAAAACACGTGTAGAAGGACAGTGCTGCAGAAACCACAGTTTCTCGAAGTTTTCTAATTCAAGGAAAAGCAATACACTTCTGAGATGCATTTGGGCAACTTCTCCTTCAACGGGTTTTTTGGCTAAAGTGGCTTGGATTAGAACTCACTAGTTTTGCGCATCTGCGTAGCAATACAGGTTTTGAGTACGTAACTGTGTTTTATGAAATAAGCATTTCATTTGATTCCCTATGAGTAGGAACATCAGGTTTAGTCACAGGAGCTCCCACAAGTGTTTCCTCAATGTGTTCACATATGCTTAGAAACAGTGTATTAGCTGGCAGGAACATGTGTTACTCTGCCGTTTCACGCTTCAGCAAACACATGTATAGAAGAACAGTGGTAGCAGAAACGACAGTTTCTCGACCTTTTCTAACAACGAGAACAAACTGCACACTTCTAAGATGCAATAGCGCAACTTCGTCTGAAACGTTTTTTTTTTTGCCAAAGAGGCATGCATTAGAACGCAGTAGTTTTGCCCATCTCCCTAGCAGTACAGGTTCTGAGTACGTAAGTGTGTTTGATGAAATCAGCATTTCTCTTGCTTCCCTGTGAGTAGGAAGCTCAGGTTCAGTCACAGGAACTCCCACATGTGTATTCTCAGTGTTTTTACATTTTCTTAGAAACAGTGTGTTTGCTGACAGAAACATGTGTTACTGTGCTTTTTCACACTTCAGCAAACATATGTGTAGAAGGACAGTGCTAGCAGAAATGACAGTTTCTCGAAGTTTTCTAATTCCACTAACAAGCTCCATAATTCTGAGATGCATTTAGGTCAACTCGTCTGATACGTGTTTTTTGCCTAAAGAGGCTTGCATTAGAACGCACAAGTTTTGCGCAGCTGCGTAGCAGTACAGATTTTGAGTACATAACTGTTTTTGATGAAATGAGCATTTCTCTTACATCACTGTGAGTTGGAACCTCAGGTTTTGTCACAGGAGCTCCCAAAAGTGTTTCCTCAGCGTGTTGACATTTGCTTAGAAACATGAATTTGCTGGAAGAAACATGCATTACTGTGCCATTTCACGCTTCAACACACACATGTATAGACGGACATTGCAGGCAGAAACGACTGTTTCTCGACCGTTTCTAATTCAGGGAACAAGCTGCAAACTTCTGAGATGCATTTGCGCAACTTCATCTGAAACTGTTTTTTGCCTAAAGAGGTTTGGATTAGAACACCCTATGTTTGCCCATCTGAGTCGCAGTACAGGTTCTGAGTATGTAACTGTGTTTGATGATATCAGCATTGCTCTTTTTTCCCTGTGAGTAGGAAGCTCACGTTTAGTCACAGAAGCTACCACAAGTGCTTCCTCAGTGCATTCACATTTGCTTAGAACCAGTCTATTTGTTCGCAGAAACATGCGTTACTGTGCCTTTTCACGCTTCACCAAACAAATGTGTAGAAGGACTGTGCTAGCAGAAACGACAGTTTCTCGACCTTTTCTAACTCAGGTAACAAGCTTCACACTTCTGAGATGCATTTGCGCAACTTCGTCTGAAACATGTTTTTGCCCTGAAGAGGCTTGCATTAGAACGCTCTAGTTTTGCATATCTGCTTAGCAGTACAAGTTCTTAGTATAAAAATGTGTTTGATGAAATCAGCATTTCCAGTGCTTCCCTGTGAGTCATAAACTCAGGTTTAGTCACAGGAACTCCCACATGTGTTTCCTCAGTGTGTTCCCTTTTGATTAGAAACTGTATTTCCTTACAGAAACATGTGTTACTGTGCTGTTACAGGCTTCAGCAAGCATATGTGTAGAAGGACAGTGCTAGCAGAAACAACAGTTTCTCGACCTTTTCTAACTCGAGAAAGAACCTGTACACTTCTGAGATGCATTTGCGCAACTTTGTCTGAAACGGGTTTTGAGCGTAAAGAAGCTTGCATTAGAATGCATTAGTTTTCCGCATCTGCGTAGCAGTACAGATTCTGAGTCCGTAACTGTTTGATAAAATCAGCATTTCCCTTGCTTCCCTCGAGTAGGAAGCTCAAGTTTAATCATAGGAGCTCCCACAAGTGTTTCGTTAGTTTGTACATATTTACTTAAACAGTGTATTTGCTGGCAGAACATGCGTTACTCTACCGATTCAAGCTTCAGCAAACACATGTATAGATGGACAGTGCTAACAGAAACTACAGTTTCTCGAAGTTTTCTAACTCAAGGAACATGCTGTCTACTTCTGAGATGCATTTGGGCAACTTCGTCTGAAACGGTTTTTTTGCTTAAAGAGGCTTGCATTAGAATGCACTAGGTTTGCCCATCTGTATAGTAGAACAGGTTTTTAGTACCTAACTGTGTTTGATAAAATCAGCATTTCTCTTGCTTCCCTGGTAGTAGGAAGCTCAGGTTTAGTCACAGGACCTCCCAGAAGTGTTTCCTCAGTGTATTCACATTTGCTTATAACCACTGTATTTGCTGGCAGAAACATGCGTTACTGTGCTTTTTCACACTTCAGCAAACACATGTGTAGAAGGACAGTGCTAGCAGAAACGACAGTTTCTCGACGTTTTCTAACTCAGGGAACAAGCAACACACTTCTGAAATGCATTTGGCCAACTTCGTCTGAAACGGGTTTTTTCCTAAGGAGGCTTGGATTAGAATGCACTAGTTTTGCGCATTTGCTTTGCAGTACAGGTTCTGAGTACATAACTGTGTTTGATGAAATCAGCATTTCTCTTGCTTCCTTGTAAGTAGGAAGCTCAGGTTTAGTCACAGGAGCTCCCACAAGTGTTTCCTCAGTGTGTTCACATTTGCTTAGAAACAGTATATTAGCTGGCTGAAACATACCTTACTGTGCCGATTCACGCTTCAGCAAATACATGTATAGAAGAACAGTGCTAACAGAAACGACAGTTTCTCTACCTTTTCTAACTCAGAGAACAAACTGCACACTTCTAAGATGAATTTGAGCAACTTCGTCTGAAACGGTTTTTTGCCTAAAAACGCTTGCATTAGAACGCACTAGATTTGTCCATCTCCCTAGCAGTACAGGTTCTGAGTACGTAACTGTGTTTGATGATATCAGCATTTCTCTTGCTTCCCCGTGAGTACGGAGCTCAGGTTTAGTCACAGGAGCTCCTGCAAGTGTTTTCTCAGTGTGTTCACATTTGCTTATAAACAGTGTATTTGCTCGCAAAAACATGCGTTACTGTCCGTTTCACGCTTCAGCAAACACAAATTTAGAAGGACAGTGCTAACAGAAACAACAGTTTCTCGACCGTTTCTAACTCAGGGAACAAACTGGCCACTTCTGAGATGCATTTGTGCAACTTTGTCTGAAACGAGTTTTTTGTCTAAAGAGTCTTGCATTAGAACTCACTAGTTTTGCCCTTCTGCGTAGTAGTACAGATAATGTGTACATAAATGTGTTTGATGAAATCAGCATTTCTCTTGCTTCCTTGTGAATAGGAAGCTCAGGTTTAGTCACAGGAGCTCACAAAAGTGTTTCCTCATTGTGTTCACATTTGCTGAGAACCACTATATTTGCTGCAGAATCAGACGTTACTGTGTGGTTTCACGCTTAAGCAAACGTATGTGTAGAAGCACAGTCCTAGCAGAAAGGACAATTTCTCGACGTCTTCTCACTCAGGGAACAAGCTGCACCCTTCTGAGATGCATTTGGGTAACTTCGTCTGAAACGGGTTTTTTTCCCTAAAGAGGCTTGCATTAGAACGCACTAGTTATACCATTCTGCGCTGTAGTACAGATTCTGAGTACATAACTGTGTTTGATGTAATCAGTATTTCTTTTGCTTCCATATGAGTAGGCAATTCAGGAGCTTCCACAAGTGTTTCCTTTGTTCACATTTGATTAGAAACCGTGTAATTGCTGGCAGAAACATGTGTTACTGTGCCGTTTCAGGCTTCAGCAAAAACATGTGTAGATGGACATTGCTAGCAGAAACGACAGTTTCTCGACGTCTTCTAACTCAGGGAACAAGCTGCACCCTTCTGAGATACATTTGTGCAACTACATCTGAAAAGATTTTTTTGCCTAAAGAGTCTTTCATTAGAATGCACTAGTTTTGCCAATCTCTGCAGTACTACAGATTATGAAAACGTAACCGTGTTTGATGAAATCAGCATTTCCCTTGCTTCCCTGTGATTAGGAAGCTCAATTTTAGTCACAGGAGCTCTCACAAGTGTTTTCTCAGTGTGTTCACATTTTCTTAGAAACAGTGAATTTGCTGGCAGAAACATGCGTTACTGTGCCGTTTCTCGCTTCAGCAAACACATGTATAGAAGGACAGTGCTGGTAGAAACGACAGTTACTTGACATCTTCTAAATCAGGGAACAAGCTACTTACTTCTGAGTTGCATTGCGCAACTAAGTCTGAAATGGTTTTTTTTTGCCTAAAGAGGCTCGCATTAGAACGCACTAGTTTTGCGCATCTGCATAGCAGTACAGGTTCTGAGTATGTAACTGTGTTTGATGAAATCAGCATTTCTCGTGCTTCTTTCAAGTAGGAAAGCTCAAGTTTACTCACAGTGGCTCCCACAAGTTTTTCCTCCATGTGTTTTCTTTTCCTTAGAAACACTGTATTTGCTGGCTGAAACATGTGTAACTTAGCCTTCTCCCCCCGGGCTAATATATGTGAGAAGGTCACTGGTAGCAGTAACGACAGTTTATGGATGTATTCTATCTCAAAGAACACGCTACACTCTTCTGAGAGGCGTTTGTGCAACTTTGTCAGAAAAGTGTTTTTTGTCTAACGAGACTTGCATTAAAATGTACTTGTTTTGCCCATCTGCGTAACAGTACAGATTCTGAGTTCGTAACTGTGTTTGATGAAATCAGCATTTCTCTTGCTTCCCTGTGAGTAGGAAGCTCATGTTTAGTCACACACAGCTGCTCCCACAAGTGTTTCCTCAGTGTGTTCACATTTGCTTAGAAACTGTATATTTCCTGACACAAACATGCATTACTGTGCCATTTCACGCTTCAGCCAACTCATGTATAGAAGGACAGTGGTTGCAGAAAGGACAGTTTCTCGATGTTTTTTAATTCAGGGAACAAGCTGCACACTTCTGAGATGCATTTGATCAACTTCATCTGAAACTGTTTTTTTGCCTAAAGAGGCTTGCATTAGAACTCACTAGTTTTGCCCATCTGCGTAGCAGTTCAGGTTCTAAGTACGTAACTGTGTTTGATGAAATCAGCATTTCTCTTGCTTCCCTGTGAGTAGGAAGCTCAGGTTTAGTCACAGGAGCTCCCACAAGTGTTTCCTCTGTGTGTTAACTTTTGCTTATAAACAGTGTATTAACATGTAGAAATATGGGTTACTGTGCTGTTTCATGCTTCAGCAAATATATGTGTAGAAGTACAATGCTAGCCGAAATGACAGTTACTCGACGTTTTCTAACTTAGGGAGCAAGGTGCAAACATCTGAGATGCATTTGGGCAACTTCGTCTGAAAGGGGTTTTATGCCTAATGAGGCCTGCATTAGAACGCAACAATTTTGCCAATCTGCGCAGTAGTACAGATTCTGATTACGTAACTGTGTTTATTGAAATCAGTATTTCTCTTGCTTCCCTGTGAGTAGGAGGCTCAGGTTTAGTCACATGAGCTCCCACAAGAGTTTCCTCAGTGTGTTCACATTTGCTTAGAAACAGTGTAATTGCTGGCAGAAACTTGCATTACAGTGCCATTCATGCTTCAGCAAACTCATGTGGAGATGGACTGTGCTAGCAGAAATCACAGTTTCTCAAACTTTTGTAACTGAAGGAGCAAGCTGCACACTTCTGAGGTGCATTTGGGCAACGTCTTCTTAAACGGGTTTTTGCCTAAAGAGGCTTGCAGTAGAACACACTAGTTTTGCCCATCTGCACAGTAGTACAGATTCTGAGTAGGTAACTGTGTTTGATGATATCAGCATTTCTCTTGCTTCCCTGTGAGTAGGGAAGCTCAGGTTTAGTCACAGTAGCTCCTCCAAGAGTTTCCTCAGTGTTTTCACTTTTCCTTAGAAACACTGTATTTGCTGGCATAAACATGCGTTACTGTGCCTTTTCCCCCTACAGCTAACACATGTGAAAGAGGACAGTGTCAACAGAAACGACAGTTTATCGATGTGTTCTAACTCAGGGAACAAGCTGCACACTTCTGATACGTAATTTGGTAACTTAGTCTGAAACGGGATTTTTGCCTAAAGAGACTTGCATTAGCACATACTAGTTTTGCCGATCTGCAAAGTAGTACAGATTCTGAGTATGTATCTGTGTTTCATGAAATCAGCATTTCTTTTGTCTCCCTGTAAGTAGGGAAGCCAAGTTTTAATCACAGTAGCTCCCACAAGTTTTTCCTCAGTGTGTTCACATTTCCTTAGAAACAGTGTGCTTGCTGCCAGAAACATGTGTCCTGTGCCTTTCCCCCTTTCCCCCTTCAGCAAACACATGTGTAGACACAGTTCTAGATGAATCGACAGTTTTTTGACAATTTCTAACTCAGGAAACAAGCTGCACACTTCTGAGATTCATTTGTGCAACATTGTCAGAAATGAGTTTTTTGCCTAGAGAGGCTTGCATTAGAACGTACTAGTTTTGCCAATCTGCGCAGTAGTACAGATTCTGAGTACGTAAGTGTGTTTGATGAAATCAGCATTTCTCTTGCTTCCCTGTGAGTAGAAGCTCAGGTTTAGTCACAGGAGCTCCTGTTAATGCCTGGCTGCTGCTCTGGAGAGGGTCCAGGGTAGTTTCTCTCTGGGGTGTTGGAATGCGGATGCCCTTGTAGTTCACTTTATCTCTTTGGTGCCCAGAGCTGATGGCTCAGGCAACCGATCAGGATTGAAAGAAGAAAAAGCAAGGAAGGGGAAAAAGAGCCCAAGGTTTCTTCGCTAGGGACTGCCTGTACAGTGGCTGAGGAGAACTTAAACTGACCACCTTTTTTCTTATGACTGAGGCTGTAAAAGCGGCTTCTGGCTAGAAACTGCACGGGGGGTCATAAAAGGAGGCTCTTTGATCTGTAGATAGGCCTCTCCAATAAGCTGGTGTAAACTTAGGCTTATTAGCCGTAGAAAGCTGATGCCCCTGAGTCTGCTAACTTATTTCCGAATCTATAGAAAAATAAGAAGTAAGAGAGAGGTAGAAAATAAACCACTCACTCATAAACGTTCAAGAGAAGAGGACCAGGAGAAAAGGTGGATGAAGTCTGGCGTCTTAACTGCAACTGAAGTTAAGCTGCTCCATCTCTTCTCCCCTGTTCTTCTTCATTTTCTCCTCTGTTCTCCTTAATTTTCTCCTCAGTTCTCCTTAATTTTCTCCTCCATTCTCCTTAATTTTCTCCTCTATTCTCCTTAGTTTTCTCCTCTGTTCTCCTGCTCACGTTTATTGTAGCCCATACTTATGCTTCTGAGAAAAGGGAATTACCTCATAGTCAAAGAGTACAATTAATCACAAAAACAGATGAATCCTAAAAATAGAACAGGTTACATGCTTTAAATCTAAACATTTCTTATCTATGTATCCATTACAAAAGTTCATGGTGAGTTTGAATGACGAAGGTTGGCAGGGTCTATGGTTAACAGGGTCTAAAACTTACAAGAGTATACAACTTATCAGTTAGGACAGACCTGACTATATACTATCCAGCTATCTCTTAGTTTGTTATGAGCTCGGGACAATAATTTTGTCTGTCTTTCATTCTAAGAAACAGAGTAAATTCAGACATCTCTAGGTAACTTCATTCCATATAGGTTCACATGGAGTTTAAAGAAATCTGGCTATATTTATGGTCAAATACCAGGATTCGTGGTGCCATCTGTGGTGGAGGCTTATCTGAAGCCACAAATCTGCTGGTAGGCTCTCCTAAGTGAGGCATCTGGAGGTCCACAAAGGTATTTATTGTAGCCATAAACTAATTTTAACTTTTAAAACTATTTGAGCCAAATCAGGAATTCCATAAGCAGGGATTAATTCATCTGGATAACAAAAAGTACATCTTAAATAAGATCCTCTAGGACGTTTGCTCAATCAGAGCTGGTCAGTACCCAGAAAATAACAATTCACACCAATTCCAGATGTATTACTTTTGGTTTTTCGAGAGAGGGATTCTCTGTGTAACCTTGGCTGTCCTGGACTCGCTTTGGAGACCGGGCTGGCCATGAATGTAGTCCTGGCTGTCTTGGACTCACAATGTTGACCAAGCTGGCCTTAGACTCACAGTGATTCACCTGCCTCTGCCTCCCTGGGTGCTGGGATTAAAGGCATGTGCCACCATGCCCGGATCTAATGCCAGATTTCAGAGTGATGCAGCAGTGCACAATTGACAGGGTTGTCAGAGGTTGGAAGTAATTCTGGGGTACATCACGATACAGACCTTGCAAATATCAGACCACCTCCAGAGATCTCTCATGCCTCCTGGACTTTCCCAAATCAATGGCTCCTGACAGCACGTCAGAGTCTAGAAGCAGTTACAGGGTACATCGTGGTATAAGACCTTGCAAACACCAGATCACCTCCTAGACAGCCCACATGCCTAGTGAGCCACCTCAACAGGGCGGCTTTTGGCAAGCTACCACAAGTGTTTCCTCTGTGTGTTCCCATTTGCTTAGAAACAGTATATTTGCTGGCAGAAAAATGCGTTACACTGCCGTTTCACGCTTCAGCAAACACAAGAGTAGAAGGGCAGTGCTAGCAGAAACAACAGTTTCTCGACCTATTCTAACTCAGGGAAGAAGCTGCACACTTCTGAGATGCATTTGGGCATTGTCATCAGAAACGGATTTTTTGCCTAAAGAGGCTTGCATTAGAACACACTAGTTTTGCTCATCGACGTAGCAGTACAGGTTCTGAGTATGTAACTGTGTTCCATGAAATCAGCATTTCTCTTGCTTCCCTGTGAGTAGGGAAGCTCAGGTTTAGTCGCAGTAGCTCCCACAAGGGTTTCCTCAGTGTGTTCACTTTTCCTTAGCAACACTGTATTTGCTGGCATTACTGTGCCTTTTCCCCCTACAGCTAACACATGTGTAGAAAGACAATGGTAGCAGAAACGAGAGTTATCGATGTTTTCTAACTCAGGGAACAAGCTGCACACTTCTGAGATGCATTTTGAGAACTTCATCTGAAATAGGTTTTTTGCCTAAAGAGACTTGCATTAGTGACATTAGTTTTGCCGTTCTACACAGTAGTACAGATTCTGAGTGTGTACCTGTGTTTGGTGAAATCAGCATTTCTTTTGCTTCCATGTGAGTAGGTAAGCCAAGTTTTAGTCACAAAAGCTTCCACAAGGGTTTCCTCAGTGTGTTCTCATTTCCTTAGAAACAGTGTACTTTCTGGCAGAAACATGTGTTTTCTCACATTTCACCCTTCAGCAAACACATGTGTAGAAGTACAGTGCTAGCGGAAAGGACAGTTTCTTGACTTTTTTTTCTCAGAAAATAAGTTGCACTCTTCTGAGATGCGTTTGGACAACTTTGTCAGAAATGAGTTTTTTTGCCTAAAAAGACTTGCATTAAAATGCACTAGTTTTGCCTATCTGCGCAGTAGTACAGATTCTGAGTAGGTAACTGTGTTTGATGAATTCAGCATTTCACTTGCTTTCCTGTGAATAGGAATTTAAGGTTTAGTCACAGTAGCTCCCACAAGAGTTTCCTCAGTGTGATGACATTTACTTAGAAACAGTGTATTTGCTGATAGAAACATGCGTTACTGTGCCGTCTCTGGCTTCAGCCAACACATGTGTAGATGGACATTGCTAGCAGAAAAGACAGATTTTCGACGTTTTCTAACTGAGGGAGCAAGCTGGACACTTCTGAGTTCCATTTGCGCAACTTCGTCTGAAACAGGTTTTTTGCCTAAAGAGGCTTGAATTAGAACGCACTAGATTTGCCAATCTGCGTAGAAGTACAGGTTCAGAGTATGTAACTGTGTTTAAGAAATCAACATTTCTCTTGATTCCCTGTGAGTAGGAAGCTCCGGTTCATCACATGAGCTCCTAAAAGTGTTTTCTCACTGTGTTCTCATTTGCTTAGAAACAGTGTATTTGCTGGCAGAAACATGCTTTACTGTGCCGTTTCATACTTCAGCAAACACATGTGTAGAAGGACAGTGCTAGCAGAAATGACAGTTTCTCAAAGCTTCTAACTCAGGGAATAAGCTGCACACTTCGGTGATGCATTTTGAGGAACTTCGTCTGAAACGGGTTTTGCCTAAAGAGGCTTGCATTAGAACACACTGTATTTGCCAATCTGCGCAGTATTACCAATTCTGCGTTTGTGACTGTGTTTGATGAAATTAGCATTTCTATTGCTTCCTTGTGAATAGGAAGCTTAGGGTTAGTCTCAGAATCTCCCACAAGTCTTTCCTCAGTGTGTTCACATTTGCTTAGAAACAGTGTGTTTGCTAGGAGAAACAGGCGTTACTGTGCCGCTTCAGCCTACAGCAAATACTGTG
>OU015749.1:64375572-64432041 GCA_907169655.1 Acomys percivali | reverse complement strand
GGAGCTCCCACAAGTGTTTCCTCAGTGTGTTCACATTTGCTTAGAAACAGTGTGTTTGCTAGGAGAAACAGGCGTTACTGTGCCATTTAGGCCTTCAGCAAAAACATGTGTAGAAGGACAGTGCTAGCAGAAACGACAGTTTCTCGACGTTTTCTAACTCCGGGAACAAGCTGCACACTTCTGGGATGCGTATGGGGAACTTCTCACGAAACGGGTTTTTTGCCTAAAGACACTTGCTTTAGAATGCATTAGTTTTGCCTATCTGCGCAGTAGTACATATTCTGAGTATGTAAGTGCGTTTGATGAAATCAGCATTTCTCTTGCTTCCCTGTGAGTAGGGAAGCTCAGGTTTAGTCACAGGAGCTCCCACAAGTGTTTCCTAAGTGGGTTCACATTTGCTTAGAAACAGTGTGTTTGCTAGGAGATACAGGCGTTACTATGCCATTTCAGCCTTCAGCAAATACATGTGTAGAAGGACATTGCTAGCAGAAATGACAGTTTCTCTACGTTTTCTAACTCAGGGAACCAGCTAACCACTTCTAGGATTCGTATGGATAACTTCGCCCGAAACGGGATTTTTGCCTAAAGAGACTTCCATAGGAATGCATTAGTTTTGCCTATCTGCGCAGTAGTACAGATTCTGAGTACATAAGTGTGTTTGATGAAATCAGCATTTCTCTTGCTTCCCTGTGAGTAGGGAATCTCAGGTTTAGGTACAGGAGCGCCCACAAGTGTTTCCTCAGTCTGTTCACATTTATTTGAAACAATGTGTTTGCTAGTAGAAACAGGCATTACTGTGCCGTTTCAGCCTTCAGCAAATACATGTGTAAAAGGACAGTGCTAGCAGAATCGACAGTTTCTCAACTTTTCCTAACTCAGGAAACAAGCTGCACACTTCTGGGATGTGTATGGGGAACTTCGCCCTAAAAGGGTTTTTTGCCTAAGAGAACTTCATTAGAATGCATTAGTTTTGCCTATCTGCGCAGTAGTACAGACTCTGAGTACATAAGTGTGTTTTATACAATCAACATTTCTTTTCCTTCCCTGTGAGTAGGGATGTTTAGGTTTAGTCACAGGAGCTCCCACAAGATTTTCCTCAGTGTGTTCACGTTTGCTTAGAAACACTGTGTTTCCTAGGAAAAACAGGTGTCACTGTGCCATTCTAGCCTTCAGAAAGTACATGCGTAGAAGGACAGTGCTTGCAGTAAGGACAGTTTCTCGACGTTTTCTAACTCAAGGACAAGCTGCACACTTCTGGGATGTGTATGTGGAACTTCACCCGAAACGGGTTATTTGCCTAAAGAGACATGTATTAGAAAGCATTTATTTTGCCTATCTGCGCAGTTGTACAGATTCTGAGTACGTAAGTGTGTTTGATGAAATCAGCATTTCTCTTGCTTCCCTGTGAGTAGGGAAGCTCAGGTTTAGTCACAGGAGCGCCCACAAGTATTTCCTCAGTGTGTTCACATTTGAAACAATGTGTTTGCTAGGAGAAACAGGCGTTACTGTGCCATTTCAGCCTTCAGCAAATACATGTGTAGAAGGACAGTGCTAGCAGAATCCACAGTTTCTTGATGTTTCTATCTCAGGGACAAGCGGCACACTTCTGAGATGCATATGGGGAACTTCGCCTGAAACGGGTTTTTTCCCTAAAGAGACTAGCATTATCACGCATTAGTTTTGCCTATCTGCGCGTTACTGTGCCGTTTCTGCCTTCAGAATCACATGTGTAGAAGGACAGTGCTAGCAGAAACGACTGTTTCTCGACGTTTTCTAACTCAGGGAACAAGATGCACACTTCTGGGATACGTATTTGGAACTTTGCCCGAAACAGGTTTTTGGCCTGAAGAGACTTGTATTTGAACGCATTAGTTTTGCCTATCTGCACAGCAGTACAGATTCTGAGTACATAAGTGTGTTTGATGAAATCAGCATTTCTCTTGCTTCCCTGTGAGTAGGGAAGCTCAGGTTTAGTAACATGACTCCCGCAAGTGTTTCCTCAGTGTGTTCACATTTGCATAGAAACAGTGTGTTGCTAGGAGAAACAGGCGTTGATGTGCCGTTTCAGCATTCAGCAAATACATCTGTAGAAGGACAGTGCTAGCAGAAACGAGAGTTTCTCGACGTTTTCTAACTCAGGGAACAAGCTTCACACTTCTGGGACGCATATGTGGAACTTCGCCCGAAACAGGTTGTTGGCCCTAAAGAGACTTGCATTAGAGGTTTTGGCATAAAGCGACTTGCATTTGAATGCATTAGTTTTGCCTATCTGCGCAATCGTACAGATTCTGAGTACGTAAGTGTGTTTGATGAAATCAGAATTTCTCTTGCTTCACTGTGAGCAGGGAAACTCAGGTTTAGTCACAGGAGCGCCCACATTGTTTTCCCAATGTGTTCACATTTGCTTATAAACAGTGTGTTTGCTAGGAGAAACAGGCGTTACTGTGCGGTTTTACCCTTTAGAAAATACAAGTTTAGAAGCACAGTGCTAGCAGAAACGACAGTTTCTCGACGTATTCTAACTCAGGGAACAAGCTGCAGACTTTTGTGATGCGTATGGGGAACTTCGCCCGAAACAGATTTTGGCCGAAAGAGACTTGCATTAGAACTCATTAGTTTTGCCTATCTGCGCAGTAGTACAGATTCTGAGTACGTAAGGGTTTTTGATGAAATCAGCATATCTCTTGCTTCCCTGTGAATAGGGAAGCTCAGCTTCAGTCACAGGAGCGCCCAAAAGTGTTTCTCCAGTGTGTTCACTTTTGCTTAGAAACAGTGTGTTTGCTAGGAGAAACAGGCGTTACTGTGCCGTTTCAGCCTTCAGCAAATACATCTGTAGAAGGACAGTGCTAGCAGAAACGACAGTTTCTCGACGTTTTCTAACTCAGGCAACAGGCTCCACACTTCTGGGATGCATATGGGGACCTTCGCCCGAAAGGGGTTTGTTGGCTAAAGAAACTTGCATTAGAACAAATTAATTTTGTCTATCTACGCAATAGTACAGATTCTGAGTACGTAAGTGTGTTTGATGAAATCAGCATTTCTATTGCATCGCAGTGAGTAGGGAAGCTCAGGTTTAGTCACAGGAGCTCCCACAAGTGTTTCCTCAGTGTGTTCACTTTTGCTTAGAAACAGTGTATTGCTAGGACAAACAGGCGTTACTGTGCCATTTCAGCCTTCAAAAAATAAATGTATAGAGGGACAGTGCTAGCAGAAACAACAGTTTCTCGACATTTACTAACTCAGGGAACAAGATGCACACTTCTGGGATGTTGTATGGGGAACTTCGCTCGAAACGGATTTTTGGCCTAAAGAGACTTGCATTAGAACGCATTAGTTTTGCGTATCTGCGCAGTAGTACAGATTCTGAGTACGTAAGTGTGTTTTATGAAATCAGCATTTCTCTTGCTTCCCTGTGAGGAGGGAAGCTCAGGTTAAGTTACAGGAGCTCCCACAAGTGATTCCTCTGTGTGTTCACGTTTGCTTAGAAACAGTGGGTTTGCTAGAAGAACAGGCGTTACTTTGCCATTTCAGGCTTCGGCAAATACATGTGTAGAAGGACACTGCTAGCAGAAACGACAGTTTCTCGACGTTTTCTAACTCAGGGAACAATCTGCACACTTCTGGGATGCGTATGAGTAACTTCGCCCGAAACGGGATTTGACCTAAAGAGACTTGTATTTGAATGCATTAGTTTTGCCTATCTGCGCAGTAGTACAGATTCTGAGTACGTAAGTGTGTTTGATGAAATCAGTATTTCTCTTGCTTCCCTGTGAGTAGGGAAGCTCAGGTTTTGTCACAGGAGCTCCTACAAGAGTTTCCTCAGTGTGTTCACGTTTGCTTAGAAACAGTGTGTTTGCTAGGAGAAACAGGCGTTACTGTGCCGTTTGAGCCTTCAGCGAATACATGTGTAGAAGAACAGTGCTAGCAGAAACGACAGTTTCTCGAATTTTTCTAACTCAGGGATCAAGCTGCCCACTTCTGAGATGCATTTGGGGAACTTATCCTGAAACGGGTTTTTTGCCTAAAGAGAGTTGCATTAGAACACATTAATTTTGTTTTTCTGGGCCGTTGTTGATATTCTGAGTATATAAATGTGTTAGCTGAAATCAGCATTTCTCTTGCTTCCCTGTGAGTAGAAAAGCTCAGGTTTAGTCATAGTAGCTCACACAAGTGTTTCCTCTGTGTGTTCACATTTGCTTAGAAACAGTGTGTTTGCTAGGACAAGCTGGCATTACTGTGCCGTTTCACCCCTCAGCAAATACATGTCTAGAAAGACAGTGCTAGCAGATACGACAGTTTCTCAATGTTTTCTTACTCAGGGAACAAGCTGCACGCTTCTGAGATGCGTTTGGGGTACTTCGCTCGAAACGGGTTTTTTGCCTAAAGAGACTTGCATTAGAACGCATTAGTTTTCCCTCTCTGCGCAGTAGTACAGATTCTGAGTATGTAAGTGTGTATGGTGAAATCAGCATTGCTCTTGCTTCCCTGAGAGTGGGGAAGCTCAGGTTTAGTGACAGTACCTCCCAGAATTGTTTCTACAGTGTGTTCACATTTGCTTAGAAACAGTGTGTTGGCTAGAAGAAGCAGGCGTTACTGTGCCATTTTACCATTCTGCAAATACATGTGTACAAGGACAATGTTAGCATAAATGACAGTTTCTTGAAGTTTTCTAACTCAAGGAACAAGCTACATGCTTCTGAGATGTGTTTGGGGAACTTCGCCTCAAACGTGTTTATTGACTAAAAAGACATCCGTTAGAACGAATTAGTTTTGCCTATGGGCGCTGTAGCATAGATTCTGAATATGTAAGTGTGTATGATGAAATCAGCATTTCTCTTGCTTCCTTGTAAGTAGAGAACCTCAGGTTTAATCACGGTAGCTCCCAAGAGTGTTTCCTCAGTGTGTTTACATTTGCTTGGAAATAGTTTGTTTGCTAGCAGAAACAGGCGTAACTGTGCCGTTTCACCCTTCAGCAAACACAGATGTAGAAGGACAGTGCTGGCAACAAACGACAGTTTCACGACGTATTCTAACTCAGGAAACAAGCTGCACACTTCGGCGATGCGTTTGGGCAAATTCATGTGAAGCGGGTTTTTTGCCTAAAGAGATTTGCATTAGAACGCACTAGTATTGCCTCTGTGCACAGTAGACCAGATTCTGAGTACATAAGTGTGTTTGACGAAATCAGCATTTCTCTTGCTTCCCTGTCAGTAGGGAAGCTCAGGTTTAGTCACGGTAGCTCCCGCAATTGTTTACCAGGTGTTCACATTTGCTTAGAAACAGTGTATTTGCTTGCAGAAACAGGCGTTACGGAGCCGTTTCACCCTTCAGCAAACACATGAGTACAAATACCGTGCTAGAAGAAACGACAGTTTCTTGACATTATCTAACTCTGGGAACAAGCTGCACAATTCTGAGATGCGTTTGGGCAACTTTGTCTAAAAAGTGTTTTTTGCCTCAAGAGACTTGCATTAGAACGCACAAGTTTTGCCTATGTTCGCAGTAGAAGATATTCTGAGTACTTATGTATGTTTGATGAAATCATCATTTCTCTTGCTGCTTGTGAGTAGGGACGCTCAGGTTTATTCACAGTAGCTCCCACAAGAGTTTCCTCAGTGTGTTCACATTTTCTTGGAACAGTGTATTTGCTGGCAGGAACAGGTGTTACTGTGCCATTTCACAGTTCAACAAAAACAAGTGTAGAAGGACAGTGCTAGCAGAAACGACAGTTTCACAACGTTTTCTATCTCAGGGAATAAGCTGCACACTTCTGAGATGCATTTGGCCAAAGTCGTCTGAAACGTGTCTTTTGCCTAAAGAGACTTGCATTAGAAAGTACTAGTTTTGCCTATTTGCGCAGTAGTACAGATTCTGAGTACGTAAGTGTGTTTGATGAAATCAGCATTTCTCTTGCTTCCCTGTGAGTAGGGAAGCTATGGTTTAGTCATAGGAGCTCCCACAAGTTTTTCCTCAGTGTATTCACATTTGCTTTGAAACAGTGTATTTGCTGACAGAAACAGGTGTTACTGTGCTGTTTCACCCTTCAGCAAACACATGGATAGACGGACAGCGATAGCTGAAATGACAGTTTCTCGACATTTTCTAAGTCAGGGAACAAGCTGCACGCTTCTGAGTTGCGTTGGGCCAACTTCGTGTGAAGCAGGTTTTTTCTCACAGAGACTTGCAATAGAACACACTAGTTTTGCCTATGTGCGCAGTAGTACAGTCTCTGAGTACGTAAGTGTGTTTGATGAAATCAGCATTTCTCTTGCTTTTCTGTTAGGAGGGAAGCTCAGGTTTAGTCACAGTAACTCCCTCAAGTGTTTCCTCATTGTGTTCACATTTGCTTAGAAACAGTGTATTTGCTGGCAGAAACAGGCGTTACTGTGCCATTTCACCCTTCCGCAAACACATGTGTAGTAGGACAGTGCTAGCAGAAATGACAGTTTCTGGACTTTTTCTATTTCAGGGAACAAGCTGCACACTTCTAAGATGCGTTTGGGCACATTCGTCTGAAGCGAGATTTTGCCCATAAAGACTTGCATTAGTACACACAAGTTTTGCCTATGTTCGCAGTAGAAGATATTCTGAGTACGTATGTATGTTTGATGAAATCAGCATTTCTCTTGCTGCTTATGAGTAGGGACGCTCAGGTTTAGTCACAGTATCTCTCCCAAGAGTTTACTCAGTGTGTTCACAATTGCCTAAAACAGTGTATTTGCTGGCAGAAACAGGTGTTACTGTGCCGTTTCACTCCTCAGCAAACACATGCGTAGAAGAATAGTGCTAGCAGAAATGACAGTTTCACGACGTTTTCTAAGTCATGAAACAAGCTGCACACTTCTGAGATGCATTTTGAGAACTTCGTGTTAAACTGGTTTTTTGACTAAAGTGACTTGCATTAGCCACACTAGTTTTGCCGATATACACAGAAGTACAGATTCTGAGTATGTAACTGTGTTTCATGAAATCAGAATTTCTCTTGCTTACCTGTGATTAGGGAAGTCAAATTTTAGTCACATTTGCTTCCACAAGTGTTTCCTCAGTGTGTTCACATTTCCTTAGAAACAGTGTACTTGCTGGCAGAAACTTGTGTTCTGTGACATTTCAGCCTTCAGCAAACACATGTGTAGAAGTACAGTACTAGCAGAAACGACAGTATCTTGACGTTTTTTATCTCAGGAAACAAGTTGCCCACTTCTGAGATGTGCTTGGGCACCTTTGTCAGAAATGAGTTTTTTGCCTAAAGAGACTTGCATTAAAACACACTAGTTTTGCCTATCTGCACAGTAGTAGAGATTCTGAGTAGGTACTTGTGTTTGATGAAATCAGCATTTCTCTTGCTTCCCTGTGAGTAGGGAAGCTCAGTTTTAGTCACAGTAGCTCCCACAAGTGTTACCTCAGTGTGTTCACTTTTTCTAAGAAACATTGTATTTACTGGCAGAAACATGCATCACTGTGGCTTTTCCCCCTACAGCTAACACCTGTGTAGAAGGACAGTGGTAGCAGATACGAAAGTTTATCGATGTTTTCTAACTCAGCGAACAAGATGCAAACTTATGAGAAACATTTTGAGAACCTCTTCTGAAAAGGGTTTTTGCCTAAAGAGACTTGCATTAGCCACACTAATTTTGCCGAGCTACACAGTAGTACAGATTCTGAGTGTGTAACTGTGTAACAGGAAATGAGCATTTCTCTTGCTACCCTGTGAGTAGGGAAGCCAAGTTTTAGTCACAATAACTCTCACAAAGATTTCTTCAGTGTAATCACATTTCCTTAGTAACAGTGTACTTGCTGGCAGAAACTTGTGTTCTATGACGTTTCACCCTTCAGTAAACCTATGTGTAGAAGTACAGTGCTAGCAGAAACAACAGTTTCTTGATGTTGTTAACTCAGGAAACAAGTTGCACAGTTCTGAGATGCTTCTGGCACCTTTGTCAGAAAAGAGCTTTTTGCCTAACGAGACTTGCATTAAAACGCATTAGTTTTGGTATCTGCGTAGCAGTACAGATTCTGAGTAGGTACCTGTGTTTGATGAAATCAGCATTTCTCTTGCTTCCCTGTGAGTAGGGAAGTTAAGGTTTTGTCACAGTAGCTCCCACAAGTGTTATTTCAGTGTGTTCACTTTTCCTAAGAAACATTGTATTTACTGGCAGAAACATGCGTTACTGTGCCTTTTTCCCCTACAGCTAACACATGTGTAGAAGGGCAGTAGTAGCATAAAGGAAAGTTTATCGATGTTTTCTGACTCATGGTAGAAGCTGCACACTTCTGAGATGCATTTTGAGAACTTTGTCAGAAGTGGTTTTTTTGCCTAAAGAGTTTTTCATCAGCCACACAAGTTTTACCGAGCTACACAATAGTACAGATTCTGAGTGTGTAACTGTGTTTCAGGAAATGAGCATTTCTCTTCCTACCCTGTGAGTAGGAAAGCCAATATTTAGTCACAAAATCTCCCACAATGACTTCTTTAGTGTGTTCACATTTCCTTAGAAACAGTGTACTTGCTTGCAGAAACGTGTGTTCTGTGACGTTTCACCCTTCAGGAAACACCTGTGTAGAAGTACAGTGCTAGCAGAAACAACAGTTTCTTGAAGTTTTTAACTCAGGAACCCAGTTGCACACTTCTGAGATGATTTTGGCACCTTTGTCAGAAAAGAGTTTTTTGCCTAACGAGACTTGCCTTAAAATGCATTAATTTTGCCTATCTGTGTAGCAGTACAGATTCTGAGTAGGTACCTGTGTTTGATGAAGTCAGCATTTCTCTTGCTTCCCTGTAAGTAGGGTAGCTCAAGTTTCGTCACAGTAGCTCCCCCAAGAGTTTACTCAGTGTGTTTACTTATCCTTAGAAACATTGTATTTACTGGCAGAAACATGCATTACTGTGCCTTTTCCCCCTACAGCTAACACATGTGTAGAAAGACAGTGGTAGCAGAAAGGAAAGTTTATCGATGCTTTCTAACTCATGTAACAAGTTGCACACTTCTGAGATGCATTTTGAGAATTTCGTCTGAAACGGGTTTTTCGTCTAAAGAGACTTGCATTAGCCACACAAGTTTTGCTAATCTACACAGTAGTACAGCATCTGACTGGGTAAATTAGTTTGATGAAATCAGCATTTTCTTGCTTCCCTGTGAGTAGGGAAGATCAGCTTTTGTTATAGTAGATCACACAAGTGATTCCTCAGTGTATTCACGATTCGTTAGAAACAGTGTATTCGCTGGTATAAACGTGCATTACTGTTCTGTTTCAGCTTTCAGCAAACACGTGAGTAGAAGGACAGTGCTAGCATAAATGATAGTTTCTTGAAGTTTTTTATCTCAAGAAACAAGTTGCCCACTTCTGAGATGCGTTTGGGCACCTTTGTCAGAAATGAGTTTTTTGCCTAAAGAGACTTGCATAAAAACGCACTAGTTTTGCCTATCTGCGCAGTAGTACAGATTCTAAGTAGGTACCTGTGTTTGATGAAATCAACATTTCTCTTGTTTCCCTGTGAGTAGGGAATCTCAGGTTTAGTCACTGTCTCTCCCCCAAGAGTCTCCTCTCTGTGTTATCGTTTGCTTAGAAATACTGTATTTGCTGGCAGAAACATGCATTACTGTTTCGTTTCAGCCTTCAGCAAACACACGTTCAGAAGATAAATGCTAGAAGAAATTATAGTTTCTTGATGTTTATTACCTCAGGAGACAAGTTGCATTCTTCTGAGAGGAACTTGGGCAACTTTGTCAGATATGAGTTTTTTGACTAAAGAGACTTGCATTAAAACGCACTAGTTTTGCTTATCAGCGTAGCAGTACAGATTCTGAGTAGGTAACTGTGTTTGATGAAATCAGCAGTTCCCTTGCTTCCCTGTGATTAGGGAAGATCAGGTTTAGACACAGTAGCTCCCACAAGGGTTTCCTTAGTGTATTCACAGTATCTTAGAAACACTATGTTTGATGGCAGAAACATGTGTTACTCTGCCTTTTCCCCCTACAGCTACCACATGTGTAGAAGAACAGCGGTAACATAAACGACAGTTTATCAATGTTTTCTAACTCAGGCAACAGGCTGCACACTTCTGAGATGCATTTTTTGAACTCGTCTGAAACGGGATTTTTGTCTAAAAAGACGTGCATTAGCCTCACTAGATTTGCCGAGCTACACAGTAGTACAGATGCTGAGTATGTAACTGTGTTTCAAGAAATCAGCATTTCTCTTGCTTCTCTGTGAGTAAGGAAGCTCAGGTATAGTAACAGTAGCTTCCCAAAGAGTTTCCTCAGTTTGTTCTCATTTCCTTAGAAACAGTGTACTTACTGGCAGAAACATGTGTTCTGTGACATTTCACCCTTCAGCAAACACTTGTGTAGAAGTACAGTGCTAAAAATCGAGAGTTTCCTGACGTTTTTTATCTCAGGATACAAGTTGCACACTTCTAAGATATGTTGGAGCACCTATGTCAAAGTGATTTTTTTGCCTAACAAGACTTGCATTAAAACGCACTAGTTTACCTATATACGGAGTAGTACAGATTCTGAGAAGGTAGCTGTGTTTGATGAAATCAGCATTTCTCTTGCTTCCCTGTCAGTAGGGTAGCTCACGTTTAGTTACAGAAGCTCCCACAAGGGTTTCCTCAATGTATTCACATTTCCTTAGAAACAGTGTATTTGCTGACATAAACATGCCTTACTGTTCCGTTTCACCCTTCGGCAAACACATGTGTAGAAGGACAGTGCTAGCACAAACGACAGTTCTTGACGTTTTTTAACCCAGAAATCAAGTTGCATTCTTCTGAGATGCGTTTGGGCAACTTTGTCTTATATGAGTTTTTGCCTAATACGCATTAGTTTCACCTATCTGCGCAGTAGTACAGATTCTGAGTAGTTAACTGTGTTTGATTAAATCAGCATTTCTCTTGCTTCCCTGTAAGTAGGGCAGCTCATTTAGTCACAGTAGCTCCCCGAAGACTTCCCTCAGTGTGTTTACTTATCCTTAGAAACGCTGTATTTCCTGGCAGAAACATGTGTTACTTTGCTTTTTCCCCCTACAGCTAACACATGTGTAGAAGGACAGAGCTAGCAGAAACAACAGTTTATCGATGTATTCTAACTCAGGGAACAAGCTGTACACTTCTGAGATGCATTTGGGGAACTTCATCTGAAACGGAGACATGCATTTAGAACACATTAGATTTGTCTATCTGAGCAGTAGTACAGATTCTGAGTAGGTAGCTGTGTTTGATGAAATCAGCATTTCTCTTGCTTCCCTGTGAGTAGGGAAGCCAAATTTTAGTCACAATAGCTCCCACAAGGGTTTCCTCAGTGTGTTCATATTTCTGTAAAAACAACGTACTTGCTGACAGACATGTGTTACTGTGCCTTTTCCCCCTACCGCTAACACATGTGTAGAAGGACAGCGCTAGCAGAAACAACAGTTTATCGATGAATTCTAACTCAGGGAACAAGCTGCACACTTCTGAGATGCGTTTGGGGAACTTCGTCTGAAACGGAGTCATGCATTAGAACACATTAGTTTTGTCTATCTGAGCAGTAGTACAGAATCTGAGTAGGTAGCTGTGTTTGATGAAATCAGCATTTCTCTTGCTTCCCTGTGATTAGGGAAGCCAAGTTTTAGTCACAATAGCTCCCACAATGGTTTCCTCAGTGTGTTCATATTTCCGTAGAAACAACGTACTTGCTGACAGAAACATGTGTTACTGTGCCTTTTTCCCCTACAGCTAACACATGTGTAGAAGGACAGCGGTAGCAGAAAAGACAATTTCTTGACGTTTTTTATCTCAAGAAACACGTTGTATTCTTTTGAGATGAATTCGGTAACTCTGTCAGATATGAGTTTTTTCTTAAAGTAACATGCATTCAAACACACTAGTATTACCTATCTGCGCAGTAGTACAGATTCTGAGTTGGTAACTATGTTTGATGAAATCATCATTTTTCTAGATTCCCTGTGAGTAGGGAAGCTCAGGTTTAGTCACAGTAGCTAATCCAAGAGTTTCCCCAGCGTGTTCACATATCCTTAGAAATGATATATTTGCTGTCAGAAACATGCATTACTGTGCCTTTTTCCCCAAAGCTAACACATGAATAGAAGGCAGTGGTAGCAGAAATGACAGTTTATCGATGTTTTCTAACTCAGGGAACAAGCTGCACACTTCTGAGATGCATTTTGAGAACTTTGACTAATACGTTTTTTTTTTGTCTAAAGAGACTTGCATTAGGCACAGATGTTTTGCCGAACTACACAGTAGTACAGATTCTGAGTATCTGTGTTTCCTAAAATCAACATTTCTCCTGCTTAACTGTGAGTACAGAAGCTCAGGATTAGTCACAGTAGCATCCCCAAGAGTTTCCTCAGTGTGTTCACATTTCCTTAGAAAGAGTGTGCTTGCTGGCAGAAGTACAGATTCTGAGTACGTAAGTGTGTTTGATGAAATCAGCATTTCTCTTGTTTCCTTGTGAATTGGGAAGCACAGATTAGTCACAATAGCTCCCACAAGTTTTTCCTCAGTGTGTTCACATTTGCTTAGAAACAGTGTATATGCTGGCAGAAACAGGTGTTAATGTGCCGTTTCACCCTTCAGTAAATTCGTCTGAAGCGGTTTTTTTGCCTATAGAGATTTGCATATGAACTCACTAGTTTTGTCCATGAGGGCAGTAGTACAGATTCTGAGTACGAAAGTGTGTTGGATGAAATCATCATGTCTCTTGCTTCCCTGTGAGGAGGGAAGCTCAGGTTTAGTCACAGTGGTTCCCACAAGTGTTTCTTCAGTGTGTTCACATATGCTTAGAAACAGTGTATTTGCTGGCAGAAACAGGTGTTACTGTGCTGTTTCACCCTTCATCAAACACATGTGTAGAATGACAGTGCTAACAGAAACGACAGTTTCTCGATGTTTTCTAACTCAGGGAACAGGCTGCACACTTCTGAGATGCGTTTGGGTAAATTCACCTGAAGCGGGTTTTTTGCATAAAGAGACATGCATTAGAACGCTCTAGTTTTGTCTATGTTCGTAGTAGTACAGATTCTGAGTACGTAAGTGTTTTTGATGAAATCAGCATTTCTCTTGCTTCCCTGTGAGTAGGGAAGCTCAGATTAGTCATAGTAGCTCCCACAAGTGTTTCCTCCGTGTGTTCACATTTGCCTAGAAACAGTGTATTTGCTGGCAGAAATAGGCGTTACTGTGCCGTTTCAACCTTCAGCAAACACATGTGTGGAATGACAGTGCTAGTAGAAATGACAGTTTCTCGATGTTTCTAAATCTTGGAACAAGCTGCACACTTCTGAGATGCGTTTAGGCAAATTCGTCTGAACCGGGTTTTTTGCCTAAATAGACTTGCATTAGAACGCCCTAGTTTTGCCTATGTGCACAGTAGTAAAGATTCTGAGTACGTAAGTGTTTTTGATGAAATCAGCATTTCTCTTGCTTCCCTGTGAGTTCGAAAGCTCAGGTTTAGTCACAGGAGCTCTCTCAAGTGTGTCCTCAGTGTGTTCACATTTGCTTAGTAACTGAATTTGCTGGCAGAAACAGGTGTTATGGTGCTGTTTCACCCTTCTGCAAACACATGTGTAGAAGTACAGTGCTAGCACATACGACAGTTTCACGACGTTTTCAAACTCAGCAAACAAGCTACACACTTCTGAGAAGCGTTTGGGCCACTTAATCTGAGACGTGTTCTTTGCCTCAAGAGACGTGCCTTAGATCGCACTAGTTTTGCCTATGTGATCTGTAGTACCGATTCTGAGTACGTAAGTGTGTTTGATGAAATCAGCATTTCTCTTGCTTCCCTGTGAGTTGGGAAGCTCAGGTTTAGTCACAGTAGCTCCCACAAGTGTTTCCTCAGTGCGTTCAATTTTGCTTAGAAACAGTGTATTTGCTGGCAGAAACAGGAGTTACTCTGCCATTACACCCTTCAGCAAACACATGGGTAGAAGGACAGTGATAGCTGAAATGACAGTTTCTTGACATCTTCAAACTCTTGGAACAAGCTGCACTCTTCTGATATGCGTTTGGGCAACTTCGTCTGAAGCAGGTTCTTGCTCAAAGAGACTTGCATTAGAACGCACTAGTTTTGCCTATGTGCGCAGTAGTACCGATTCTGAGTATGTAAGAGTGTTTGATGAAATCATCTTTTCTCTTGCTTCCCTGTGAGTAGTGAAGCTCAGGTTTAGTGATAGTAGCTCCCACAAGTGTTTTCTCAGTGTTTTTCTTTTGCTTAGAAACAGTTTGTTTGCTAGGACAAGCTGGAATTACTGTGCCGTTTCACCCTTTAGCAAACACATGTGTAGAAGGACAGTGCTAGCACAAACGACAGTTTCTCGACATTTTCTAACTCAGATTACAAGCTGCACACTTCTGAGATGCTTTTGGGCAACTTTGTCTAAAACGTGTTTTTTGCCTAAAAAGACTTGTATTAGAACACACTTGTTTAGCCTATGTGCGCAGTAGAACAGATTCTGAGTATGTAAGTGTGTTTGATGAAATCAGCATTTCTCTTGCTTCCCTGTGAGTAAGGAAGATCAGTTTTACTTACAGTAGATCCCACATGTGTTTCCTCAGTGTATTCATGTTTCATTAGAAACAGTGTATTCATTGGTAGAAACATGCTTTACTGTTATGATTCAGCTTTCAACATACGCATGAGTAGAAGGACAGTGCTAGCAGATACGACATTTTCTTGAAGTTTTTAATCTCAGAAAATAAGTTGCACACTTCTGAGATGCGTTTGGGCACCTTTGTCAGAAATTAGTTTTTTGTCTAAGGAACTTGCATTAAAAGGCAATAGTTTTGCCTACATGTGCAGTAGTACAGATTCTGAGAAGGTAATTTTATTTCATGAAATCAGCATTTCTCTTGCTTCCCTGTGAATAGGGAAGAAAAGTTTTAGTCACAATAGCTAGCACAATAGTTTCCTCAGTGTGTTCACATTTCCTTAGAAACAGTGTACTTGCTGGCTGAAACATGTGTTCAGTGACCTTTCACCCTTCTGCCAACACATGTGTAGAAGCACAGTCCCAGCAGAAACGTCTTTTTCTTGATTTTTTTTTATCTCAGGAAACAAGTTGAACACTTCTGAGATGCGTTTGTACACCTTTTTCAGAAATGATTTTTTTGCCTAAAGAGTCTTGAATTAAAACACACTAGTTTCAACTATCTGCTCAGTAGTACAGATTAAGATTAGATACCTGTGTTTGATGAAATCAGTATTTCTCTGTATTCCTTGTGATTAGGGAAGCTCAGTTTTAGTCACAATATCTCCCACAAGGGTTTCCTCAGTGTATTCACATTTCCTTAGAACAGTGTATTTGCTGGCAGAAACATGCCTTACTGTTCCGTTTCAGCCTTCAGCAAACACATGTGTAGAAGGACAGTACTAGCAGAAACGACAGTTTCTTGAATTTTTTAACTCAGGAAACAAGTTGCACACTTCTGAAATGCATTTGGGCACCTTTGTCAGAAATGAGTTTTTAGCCTAACGAGAATTGCATTAGAACATGCTCGTTTTTCTTATCTGCGCAGTTGTACAGTTTCTGAATAGGTACCTGTGTTCGATGAAATCAGCCACACTAGTTTTGCCGAGCTACTCAGTAGTACAGATTCCTAGTGTGTCACTCTGTTTCATGAAATGAGCATTTCTCTTGCTACCCTGTGAGTAGCGAAGCCAGGTTTTAGTCACAATAACTCCCACAAGTGTTTTCTCAGTGTGTTCACATTTCCTTAGAAACAATGTATTTGCTGGCAGAATCATGCCTTTCTGTTCTGTTTCAGCCTTCAGAACACACATGTGTAGAAGGACATTGATACCATTAATGACAGTTTTTTGACGATTTTTAATCAGGGAACAAGTTGAATTCTTCTGAGATGCGTTTGGACAACTGTGTCAGCTATGAGATTTTGCCTAAAGTTACTTACTTGCATTAAAACACACTTGTTTTGCCTACATGGCAGTAGTACAGATTCTGAGTAGGTAACTGTGGTTTATGAAATCAGCATTTCTCTTGCTTCCCTGGGAGTAGGGAAGCCAAGTTTTAGTCACAATAGCTCCCACAAGGGTTTCCTCAGTGTGTTCACTTTTCCTTAGAAACAGTGTACTTGCAGGCAGAAACGTGTTCTGTGAGGTTTCACTCTTCAGCAATAATATGTGTAGAAGTACAGTGCTAGCAGAAACGACAGTTTCTTTATGTTTTTTAACTCAGGGAACAAGTTGCATTCTTCTGAGATGAGTTTGGGCAACTTTCAGAGAAACGAGTTTTTTGCCTAAAGAGACTTGCATTAAAACGCAATAGTTTTGCCTATCTGCGCAGTAGTACAGATTCTGAGTAGGTAACTGTGTTTCATGAAATCAGCATTTCTCCTGCTTCCCTGTAAGTAGGGAAGCTCAGGTTTAGACACAGTAGCTCCCACAAGTGTTACCTCGGTGTGTTCACTTTTCCTTAGAATCATTGTATTTGCTGGCAGAAACATGGGGTAACTGTGCCTTTTCCATCTACAGCTAACACATGTATGGAAGGACAGTGGTAGCAGAAACGATAGTTTATTGATGTTGTCTAACTCAGTGAACAAGCTGCAGCCATCTGAGATGCATTTTGAGAACTTCGTCTGAAATGGGTTTTTTGCCTAAAGAGACTTGCAATAGCAGGCACTAATTTTGCCGATCTGCACAGTAGTACATATTTTGAGTATGTAACTCTTTAGGCTATAAAATAACGGAAAAAAGTTCAACCACAAAATGTACAGATCCGTAGAGATCAATTGCAAACTCTTAATGACCTTCAAAGTTTATTAAGAGATATTAACTGTTTAAGGCCTACAATCGGGTTAGCTACCTATGAGTTAAGTAACTTGTTCCAAACCTTACAAGGGGATTCGGATTCGAACAGTCTTAGGTGTGAAACCGATGAGTCTGAAAAGGAGTTAATTCTGGTGGAGCAAAAACTTCAAAAGGCATATTTGGATAGAATTGATCCTGAAATTGGTTGCATTCTGGTTATTTTCCCTTTGAAGCATTCTCCTACAGGGCTTCTTATGCAAAGGGAAGACAGGATCATAGAATGGATATTCCTGGCAAATAAACAAAGCAAAAACATGAAAACATACATAGAAAAAATTTCTGAATTGATTACAAAGGGAAGAATAAGGTTGCGCCAACTGTCAGGGATGGACCCGGTGGAAATTGTAGTGCCTCTTACTCATGCTGAGATTATGTCATTATGGGTAATTAATGAAGATTGGCAAAAAGCTTGCAGTAACTATTTGGGAGACATTAACAATAGATACCTCAAGCGCAAACGTATACAGTTTACAAAAAGAACTAAGTGGATCCTTCCAAGTATTGTAAAGAGGTCACCAATCTCAGGGGCACCCACCTTTTTCACTGATGCAAATGAATCAGGTATGGCTAGTTGTAAGTCTGAAAAAATGACCAAGGTGATTAAAACCCATTTACATCAGTTCAAAAATCAGAATTATATACAATCCTTATGATATTGTTAAATTTTCCTGAACCTCTTAATATAATTACTAATTCTCAATATGTTGAAAGAGTTTTTTTTACATATTAAAACTGCTGAATTTACTCCTGATAACACAGAATTGACTACCTTATTTATAGAACTGCAACAGGTAATCAGAAGCAGAAATTATCCCTTCTATATTATACATATTCAATCCCATACAGGTTTACCAGGTCCATGGACCAAAGAAAATGAGGAGATCGACAAATTATTGATAGGTAATGTATTCGAGGCCTCTAAATTTCATGAAAAACATCATGTCAATGGTAAGGGGTTGAATAAAAGATTCTCTATCACTTGACAACAAGCCATAGAAATAATTAATAAGTGTCCTACATGTTCCTTATATAGTCAACTACCATTACCTGCTGGAATTAACCCTAGAGGTAACAAAAGGAATAAAATTTGGCAGATGGTTGTGTTTCATTTTGCAGAATTTAGAAAAATGAGGTATGTGCATCATACCATTGATACATATTCAGGTATTCAACGGGCAACTGCCTTAAGTTCTGAAAGGGCCGACTGTGTGATTACTCATTTACTAGAAATAATGGCATTTATGGGAATACCTGCACAAATTAAGACTGACAATGCTCCTACATAGGTGTCCCTTAAGATGAAAAACTTCTTTATGTACTATAATATAAAACATGTTACTGGTATACCTCGCAACACCACAGAACAAGCAGCTGTGGAAAGAGCAAATCTTACCTTAAAAGAAATGATTTTTACACAAAAGGGAAGAGTGAAGACACCCAGGGACAGATTAAATAATGCTTTGTTGACTCTAAATTTTCTTATGGAAATGATGAAGGGACGTCAGCTGCAGGAGAGACATTGGGTGATAAAAAAAATTGAGAAGTTGGGACAACCAATATTCTACAAGGACTTGTCAAGTATGAAATGGAAACATGCAGTAGTTTTGAGATGGGGTCATGGGTATGCGTATGTTTCCACAGGGAATGAAAAAATATGGCTACCAACTAAACTTATAAAGATTAGATCTGACCATATAACAAGTGAATCTTAAGAGCTACCTTGTTCTTAACAACTTGATGTTGTTTCTTACAGCTTGGAGAACTAAGGCCCTCTTCTGTCCTATTGGTGGATTTACAGGTAGAGCCCTGTATTATTTACAAAAAGCAGGACAATGCTGAAGACGAAGCAGGCAACATGGGTGATATAACCCCAAAAGCATGCCTCTGGCACCTCGAACAAGATGCCTCAACTGATGTTTCCTTGAAAAATTATATATGTACTAACATACCTGTACTAATGATTTCAAAAGTCTGCTTACTTTCAGAGCAAAAAACAGGACAATTATGAAGATCGAACTTCTGCCTCTGGCATCACTGCTTCTTCCAGAAATTGCATGCATATTAACAATAAACCGGCTAGCCGAAAGGATCGATCCCAAAAGCACTGGACAAAAACAGATAGCTTGGGGGCTGGAGAGTTGGATCAGTGGTTAAGAGCACCGTCTACTCTTCCAAAGGTCAGGTTCAATTCTCAGCACCCACATGGCAGCTTACAACTGTCTGTAACTCCAAGATGTGACACCCTCACACCAATGCACATAAATTTAAAAATTAAATAAAAATATTTTTTAAAAAACAGCTAGCTTTTCCAATGCTTGGCTAATACATTATTTTTGTTGGGTACCCGAAAATTTTTCTCCTAAACAGCATAAAGTAATTTTGAGAAAACGACGCCCCCATTCCCAGTAGGTGGGATGGGTGTTTTTGGTGGGTTACCAATGCTCATCTTTGCCTAACGGGGTTAGTTACAATTAATAAAATTTCAGTTGGGGATTTCTTCTTTCTTTCTCTCTTACCTTCTATCCCTTATAATATTTAGGAAAAGGGGGGGAGGAAGGGAGGATACAGGTTTGTAGAATAAAAGGTAGATTATTGAATCTACTAACTTAAAAAATCCGACATTGGTATTGTAGATTGATGAAAATTTAAGACTTTGGAAATCTAAGTCTTCAACTTTTGCTTCACATTGATAAGAACTTAAATTGTATATTGTCATTCATTTTTGCCTCATATATTGTATGTTATATGGTGACAAAATATTATATATTGTATGTTTGAAACTTAAGTTCCTTTAGTTCAATGTTTATTTAAGGAATTAGTCATGAACCACTAATGTCTTATGAAAAACTCTTCAGGAAGATCAGGGATAAAAGTTGGAATTTAGTTCCTACTAGATACAAGCTTACTTTGTCATAGAGCAGGTTTGTTTTATTCCTTGAATATGTCTTCAAAGAAATAAATTGATAACTGTAAAAATAGAGTTGATCTTCAAATTCTTCAGAGATCCACAGAATATGGAATTTAACGAGGAGGGTTTTCCTGACAGAGAGAGACATCCCCTCCTGGCCGCATCTCCATTTGCATCACTGAAGATGGGGGCTTCAAGAGACTCAGGTGACAGAATGGTCACTGGAAGAAAAAACTGCTCTTATCTCTACTGCTGATGACAGGCTGACTGTCTGCAATGATCAACAGAGATGCTGTAAAGTTGACTGTCCAGCTTTGAAGAGACTAGATGGACCAGACCGTGGGATTTCCTGCTTCAAAAAGCAGTTTGTTGGATGTTTTGGGCCCATAAGGCTGAAAACTGATTGCCCTCATGAAGGAGAGAATCCAGAGACTGTCCAGGCTGTCTGCTATCTCTGTCCTATGTAACTTAGAAGTTGCCTGCCAGCTCTTCCTTTATTAGATAGATTTTCCTTCTAGGGTCTCTGATGGGATTGAAGAATAGATAGCCACAGTGTTGCTGGAAGCTTTAGTTTAAGAATTAAAAACACATTTATAGATTGATAACTGCAATTTCTCATGAAAGAAAAGGACTCTCTTTGGTAGGATAGTGGAATACTTTCTCTCAGGTTAACAAGTATAAAAGGATTTGGTTATGTACTTAATACCTATGAGTATGTATATATGTATATGTGTGTATAGAGTTCTTATTTTTTTTTAAAGAGAAGAGGGATGTGTGGGAAAGATTAAGCTTTGTGACAGGTGGAAGCAATCTTGGCGGGCTTTACACTTGGAGCACCCCAAGAATACCTTGGGATAGACTGAGTGGCACCATTCTGTGCCTGGAATTCAAGAAGCAGACCTGGGATCCCCACCTGGGTTATTGTTTTCCTAATGGACCCTCAACAGTAGAAGGAGACCGCCCTTCCCATGTGACTCAGGCAGGTGGGGAAGAGAAAAACAACAGATTCAGGCTGGGGTTTGGGAGCACTTATGGAGTAAGCAAACAGGCTGGACTATCACTCTCCCAGAAAAACACCTAAAGACTCATCCCATGGAACTGATACCAGAAGGTTCACTCTTTGATCCCTTTAACCTTTTTTCCTTCTTGTGTAAGCTAGTTGGGTTGTATAATAAAGTTTAATTATTAAGAAACAGAGGTAACATGAGTAGATAACAGTATTTGATGAAATCAACATTTCTCTTGCTTCGCTGTGAGTATGGAAGCTCAGTTTAGTCACAGTAGCTCCCACAAATGTTTCCTCAGTGTAGTTACATTTCCTTAGAAACAGTATTTGCTGGCAGAAACATGCGTTACTGTGCCTGTTCAACTATCAGCAAACACATGTGTAGAAGTACAGTGCTAGCAGAAACGACAGTTTCTTGATGTTTTTTAACTCAGGAAACAAGTTGCATTCTTCTGAGATGTGTTTGGGAATCTTTGTCAGAATTGAGTTTTTTGCCTAAAGAGAGTTGCATTAAAACGCACTAGTTTTCCTATATGCACAGTAGTACAGATTCTGAGTAGATAACTGTGTTTAATGAAATCAGGATTTCTCTTGCTTCCCTGTGAGTAGGGAAGCTCAGTTTTAGTCACAATAGCTCCCACAAGTGTTTGCTCAGTTTATTCACATTTCCTTAGAAACATTGTATTTGCTGGCAGAAACATGTGTTCTGTGACGTTTCATCCTTTAGCAAACAACTGTGTAGAAGGAGAGTGATACCATTAATGACAAATTTCTTGATGTCTTTTAACTCAGGAAACAAGTTGCATTCTTCTGTGTTGAGTTTGGGCAACTTCGTCATATATGAATTTTTTGCCTAAATAGACTTGCATTAAATGCATTAGTTTTGCCGATCTACACAGAAGTACAGATTCTGAGTATGTAACTGTGTTTCATGAAATCAGCATTTCTCTTACTGCGCTGTGAGTAGGGAAGACAAGTTTTAGTCACAATAGCTCCCACAAGGGTTTATTTAGTGTGTTCACATTTCCTTAGAAATAGTGTACCTGCTGGCAGAAACGTGTTCTGTGACGGTTGACCCTTCGGTAAACACATGTGTAGAAGTACAATGCTAGCAGAAACGACAGTTACTTGAAATTTTTTATCTGATGAAACAAGTTGCACACTTCTGAGATGCGTTTGGGCACCTTTGTGAGAAATGAGTTTTTTTGCCAAACTAGACTTGCATTTAAATACACTAGTTTTGTGTATCCACGTAGTAGTACAGATTCTGAGTAGGTAACTGTGTTTCATGAGTTTTTTTGCCTAAGGAGACTTGCATTAAAACGCAATAGTTTCAAGTATCTGCGCAGTAGTACAGATTCTGAGTACATAACTGTGTTTGATGAAATCAGCATTCCTTTTGGTTCCCTGTGAGTAGGGAAGCTCAGTTTTAGTCACAGTATTTCCCCACAAGTTTTTCCTCAGTGTATTCACATTTCCTTAGAAACAATGTATTTGCTGGCAGAAACATGCCTTAATGTTCCATTTAGGCCTTCTCAAACACATGTGAAGAAAGACAGTTCTCACAGAAACGACAGTTTCTTGACGTTTTTTAACTCAGGAAACAAGTTGCATTCTTCTGAAATGCGTTTGGGCACCATTGTGAGAAATGAGTTTTTTTGCCTAACTAGACTTGCATTAAAACACACTAGGTTTGCGTATCTGCCTAGTAGTACAGATTCTGAGTAGGTAACTGTGTTTCATGAAATCAGCATTTCTCTTCTTTCCCTGTGAGTAGAGAAGCTCGGCTTTAGATACCGTAGCTTCCACAAGTGTTTCCTCAATTTATTCACATTCCCTTAGAAACATTGTATTTGCTGTCAGAAACAGGGGTTACTGGGCCTTTTCTCACTACAGCTAACAAATGTGCAGAAGGACAGTGGTAGCAGCAATGCCAGTTAATTGATATTTTCTAATTCAGGGAACAAGATGCACAGTTCTGCGATTCATTTTGTGAACTTCGTCTGAAAAAGGTCTTTTGCCTAAATAGACTCGCATTACCCACACTGGTTTTGCCGATCTACACAGTAGTAGAGATTCTGAGTATGTAACTGTGTTTCATGAAGTGAGCATTTCTCTGGCTTCCCTGTGAGTAGGGTAGCCAAGTTTTAGTCACAATAGCTCCACAAGGGTTAACTCAGTGTGTTCACAGTTCCTTAGAATCAGTGTACTTGCTGGCAGAAATATGTGTTCTGTGACGTTTCACCCTTCAGCAAACACATGTATAGAAGTACAGTGCTAGAAGAAAAGACAGTTCTTGACGTTTTTTATCTCAGGAAAGAACATGCACACTTCTGAGATGCGTTTGGGAAACTTTGTCAGAGATGAGTTTTTTGCCTAACGGGACTTGCATTAAAACGAACTAGTTTTGCCTATCTGTGCAGTAGTACAGATTCTGAGTAGGTACCTGTGTTTGATGAAATCAGCATTTCTCTCGCTTGCCTCTGAGTAGAAAAGCTCAGTTTTAGTCACAGTAGCTAGCACAAGTGTTTCCTCAGTTTATTCATATTTCTTTAGAAACAGTGTATTTACTGGCAGAAACATGCCTTACTGTTCCGTTTCAGCCTTCAGCAAATACATGTGTAGAATTACTTAGGTAGCAGAAACGACAGTTTATCGATGTTTTCTACCTCAGGGAACAAGGTGCACACTTCTGAGATGCCTTATGAGAACTTTGTCTGAAACAGTTTTTTTTTTTGCCTAAAGAGCCTTGCATTAGCAACACTAGATTTGCCGGTCCACACATAGGGCAGATTCTGTGTATGTAGCTGTGTTTCATGAAATCAGCATTTCTCTTGCTTCCCTGTGAGTAGGGGAGCCAAGTTTTAGTCACAATAGCTCCCACAAGTGTTTCCTCAGTGTGTTCACATTTCCTTAGAAACAGTGTAGTGGTTGGCAGAAACGTGTTCTGTGATGTTTCACCCTTCAGCACACACATGTGTAGAAATACAGTTCTAGCAGAAACGACAGTTTCTTGATGTTGTTATCTCAGGAAACAAGGTACACACTTCTGAGATGCATTTGGGCATCTTTGTCCGAAATGAGTTTTTGTGTAACAAGACTTGCATTAAAACCCACTAGTTTTGCCTCCCTGCGCTGTAGTACAGATTCTGAGTACATAAGTGTGTTTGATGAAATCAGCATTTCTCTTGCTTCCCTGTGAGTAGGGAAGCTCAGGTTTGGTCACAGTAGCTCCCACAAGTTTTTCCTCAGTGTAGTCACATTTCCTTAGAAACAGTTTATTTGCTGGCAGAAACATGCCTTACTGTTCCGTTTAGGCCTTCAGCAAACACATGTTTAGAAGGACAGTGCTAGCAGAAACGACAGTTTCTTGACGTTTTTTATCTCAGGAAACACGTTGTATTCTTTTGAGATGCGTTTGGGTAACTCTGTCAGATATGAGTTTTTTCTTAAAGAGACTTGCAATAAAACACACTAGTATTACCTATCTGCTCAGTAGTACAGATTCTGAGTTGGTAACTATGTTTGATGAAATCATCATTTTTCTTATTTTCCTGTGAGTAGGGAAGCTCAGGTTTAGTCAGAGTACTTAATCCAAGAGTTTCCTCAGCGTGTTCACTTATTTTTAGAAATGCTATATTTGCTGTCAGAAACATGCGTTACTGTGCCTTTTTCCCCTAAGCTAAAACATGTATAGAAGGCAGTGGTAGCAGAAGTGACAGTGTATCGATATTTTCTAACTCCGGGAACAAGCTGCACACTTCTGAGATGCATTTTGAGAACTTCGTGTTAAACTGGTTTTTTGCCTAAAGAGACTTGCATTAGCCACCCTAGTTTTGCCGATCTACACAGTAGTACAGATTCTGAGTATGTAACTGTGTTTCATGAAAAAAGCATTTCTCTTGCTTCCCTGTGAGTAGTGAAGCCAAGTTTTAGTCATAATAGCTCCCACAAGTGTTTCCTCACTGTATTCACAGTTCCTTAGAATCAGTGTACTTGCTGGCAGAAACGTGTTCTGTGACATTTCACCCTTCAGCAAACACATGTGTAGAAGTACAATGCAAGCAGAAACGACAGTTTCTTGACCCTTTTTATCTCAGCAACAAGTAGCATAATTCTGAGATGAGTTTGGGCACCTTTGTCAGAAATGAGTTTTTTGCCTAATGAGACTTGCTTTAAATCGTAGTAGTTTTGCCTATCTGCGCAGTAGTGCAGATTCTGAGTAGGTACATGTGTTCAGTGAAATCATAATTTCTCTTGCTTGCCTCTGAGTATGGAAGCTCAGTTTTAGTCACAGTAGCTCCTGCAAGTGTCTACTCAGTGTATTCACATTTCCTTAGTAACAGTGTATTTGCTGGCAGAAACATGCATTCCTGTTTTGTTTTCGCCTTCAGCAAACTCACGTTTAGAAAGGCAGTGCTAGCAGAAATTACAGTTTCTTGATGTATTTAACTCAGGAGACAAGTTGCATTCTTCTGAGATGTGTTTGGGCAACTTTGTCAGATATGAGTTTTTTTCCTAAAGAGACAGAAATTAAAACGCACAAGTTTTTCCTATCAGCGTAGCAGTTCAGATTCTGAGTTTGTAACTGTGTTTGATGAAATCAGCATTTCTCTTGCTTCCCTGTGAGTAGGGAAGTTCAGGTTTAGTCATAGTAACTCCCAGAATGGTTCCCTCAGTGTATTCACATTTCCTTAGAAACAGTGTATTTGCTAATAGAAACATGTCTTACTGTTCCGTTTCATCCTTCAGCAAACACATATGTAGAAGCACATTGCTAGCAGATAAGGCAGTTTCTTGACATTTTTTAACTCATGAAATAAGTTGCATTCTTCTGAGATGCATTTGGGCAACTTTGTCCTATATGAGTTTTTTGCCTTAAGAGACTTGCATTAAAACGCAATAGTTTTACCTATCTGTGCAGTAGTACAGATTCTGCGTAGGTAACTGTGTTTGATTAAATCAACATTTCTGTTGCTTCCCTGTGAGTAGGGGAGCTCAGATTTAGTCACAGTAGCACCCACAAGTGTTTCCTCAGTTTATTCACATTTCATGGAAACAGTGTATTTACTGGCAGAAACATGCCTTTCTGTTCAGTTTCTGCCTTCAGCAAATACATATGGAGAATTACATAGGTAGCAGAAACGAAAGTTTATCAATGTTTTCTAACTCATTGAACAAGCTGCACACTTCTGAGATGCTTTATGAGAACTTCGTCTGAAACAGGATTTTTGCCTAAAGAGCCTTGCATTAGCAACACTAGATTTGCCTGACCACACATTAGGACAGATTCTGTGTATGTAGCTGTGTTTCATTAAATCAGCATTTCTCTTGCTTCCCTGTGAGTAGGGGAGCCAAGTTTTACTCACAATAGCTCCCACAAGTGTTTCCTCAGTGTGTTAACATTTTCTTAGAAACAGTGTATTAGCTGGCAGAAACGTGTTCTGTGAGGTTTCACCCTTCTGCAAACACGTGTATAGAAGTACAGTGCTAGCAGAAACGACAGTTTCTTGACGTTTTTTATCTCAGGAAACAAGGTGCACACTTCAGAGATGCATTTGGGCAAGTTTGTCCGATATGAGTTTTTTGTCTAACGAGACTTGCATTATAACACACTAGTTTTGCCTCCCTGCGCTGTAGTACAGATTCTGAGTACTTAAGTATGTTTGATGAAATCAGCATTTCTCTTGCTTCCCTGTGAGTAGGGAAACTCAGGTTTGGTCACAGTAGCTCCCACAAGTTTTTCCTCAGTGTAGTCACATTTCCTTAGAAACAGTGTATTTGCTGGCAGAAACATGCCTTACTGTTCTGTTTAGGCCTTCAGCAAACACATGTTTAGAAGGACAGTGCTAGCAGAAATGACAGTTTCTTGACGTTTTTTATCTCAGGAAACACGTTGTATTCTTTTGAGATGCGTTTGTGTAACTCTGTCAGATATGAGTTTTTACTTAAAGAGACTTGCATTAAAACACACTAGTATTACCTATCTGCACAGTAGTACAGATTTTGAGTTGGTAACTATGTTTGATGAAATCATCATTTATCTTGATTCCCTGTGAGTTGGGAAGCTCAGGTTTAGTCACAGTACCTAATCCAAGAGTTTCCTCAGCGTGTTCACTTATCCTTAGAAACGCTATATTTCCTGTCAGAAACATGCGTTACTGTGCCCTTTTCCCCTAAGCTAAAACATGTATAGAAGGCAGTGGTAGCAGAAATGACAGTTTATCGATATTTTCTAACTCCGGGAACAAGCTGCACACTTCTGAGATGCAATTTGGGAACTTCGTGTTAAACTGGTTTTTTGCCTAAAGAGACTTGCATTAGCCACCCTAGTTTTGCCGATCTACACAGTAGTACAGATTCTGAGTATGTAACTGTGTTTCATGAAAAAAGCATTTCTCTTGCTTCCCTGTGAGTAGTGAAGCCAAGTTTAAGACACAATAGCTCCCACAAGAGTTTCCTCAGTGTATTCACAGTTCCTTAGTATCAGTGTACTTGCTGGCAGAAACATGTGTTCTGTAACGTTTCACCCTTCAGCAAACACATGTGTAGAAGTACAATGCAAGCAGAAACGACAGTTTCTTGACGTTTTTTATCTCAGCAACAAGTAGCACAATTCTGAGATGAGTTTGGGCACCTTTGTGAGAAATGAGTTTTTTGCCTAACGAGACTTGCTTTAAAACGCAGTAGTTTTGCCTATCTGCGCAGTAGTGCAGATTCTGCGTAGGTACATGTGTTCAGTGAAATCATAATTTCTCTTGCTTGCCTCTGAGTAGGGAAGCTCAGTTTTAGTCACAGTAGCTCCTGCAAGTATTTCCTTAGTGCATTAACATTTCCTTAGTGTCAGTGTATTTGCTGGCAGAAACGCATTTCTGTTTTGTTTTAGCCTTCAGAAAACTCACGTTTAGAAAGGCAATGCAAGCAGAAATTACAGTTTATTGATGTATTTAACTCAGGAGACAAGCTGCATTCTTCTAAGATGTGTTTGGGCAACTTTGTCAGATATGAGTTTTTTCCAAAAGAGACAGAAATTAAAACGCACTAGTTTTGCCTATCAGCGTTACAGTACAGATTCTGAGTTGGTAACTGTGTTTGATGAAATCAGCATTTCTCTTGCTTCCCTGTGAGTAGGGAAGCTCAGGTTTAGTCACAGTAGCTCCCACAAGGGTTTCCTCAGTGCATTCACATTTCCTTAGAAACAGTGTATTTGCTGACAGAAACATGCCTTACTGTTCCGTTTCAGCCTTCAGCAAAGACATGTGCAAAAGGACAGTGCTATCACAAACAACAGTTTCTTGACGTTTTTTAAATCAGAAAACAAGTTACATAGTTCTGAGATGCGTTTGGGCAACATTGTCAGATATGAGTTTTTTCCCTAAAGTGACTTGCATTAAAACGCACTAGTTTTACCTACCTGCATGGTAGTACACATTCTGAGTATGTAACTGTGTTTGATGAAATCAGCACTTCTTTTGCTTCCATGTGAGTAGGGAAGCTCAGGTTTAGTCACAGTCTCTCCCCCAAGAGTTTCCTCTCTGTTTTATCGTTTGCTTAGAAATACTGTATTTGCTGGCAGAAACATGCATTACTCTTCCGTTTCAGCCTTCAGCAAACACACGTTTAGAAGGGCAATGCTAGCAGAAATTAAAGTTTCTTCATGTTTATTAACTCAGGAGACAAGTTGCATTCTTCTGTGAAGAACTTGGGCAACTTTGTCAGATATGAGTTTTTTGACTAAAGAGACTGGCATTACAACGCACTAGTTTTGCTTATCTCTGTAGCAGTACAGATTCAGAGTAGGTAACTGTGTTTAATGAAATCAGCATTTCTCTTGCTTCCCTCTGAGTAGGGAAGATCAGGCTTAGTCACAGTAGCTCCTACCAGGGTCTTCTAAGTGTATTCACATTTCCTTTAAAACGCTGTATTTGATTGCAGAAACATGTGTTACTCTGCCTTTTCACCCTGCAGCAACCACATGTGTAGAAGGACAGCGGTAGCATAAACGACAGTTTATCGATGTTTTCTAACTAAGGCAACAAGCTGCACACTTCTGAGATGCATCTTTTGAACTCGTCTGAAACGGGATTTTTGTCTAAAAAGACGTGCATTAGCCTCACTAGATTTGCCGAGCTACACAGTAGTACAGATTCTGAGTATGTAACTGTGTTTCATGAAATGAGCATTTCTCTTGCTTCCCTGTGAGTAGGGAAGCTCAGGTTTAGTAACAGTAGCTTCCCAAAAAGTGTCCTCAGTTTGTTCTCATTTCCTTAGTAACAGTGTGCTTGCAGGCAGAAACGTGTGTTCTGTGACATTTCACCTTTCAGTAAACACTTGTGTAGAAGTACATTGCTAGCAAAACGACAGTTTCCTGACGTTTTTTTATCTCAGGAAACAAGTTGCACACTTCTAAGATGCGTTTGCGCACCTATGTCAAAATCATTTTTTTGCCTAATGAGACTTGCATTAAAACGCACTAGTTTACCTATCTGCGGAGCAGTACAGATTCTGAGAAGGTAGCTGTGTTTGATGAAATCAGCATTTCTCTTGCTTCCCTGTCAGTAGGGAAGCTCAGGTTTAGTGACAGTAGGTCCCACAAGGTATCCTCAGAGTATTCACTTTTCCTTAGAAACAGTGTATTTGCTGACATAAACATGCCTTACTGTTCCATTTCACACTTCAGCAAACACATGTGTAGAAGGAAAGTGCTAGCACAAACGACAATTCTTGACGTTTTTTATCCCAGAAATCAAGTTGCATTCTTCTGAGATGCATTTGGGCAACTTTTTCCGACATGAGTTTTTTGCCTAAAGAGACTTGCATTAAAACGCAATAGTTTTACCTATCTGCGCAGTAGTACAGATTCTGATTAGGTAACTGTGTTTGATGAAATCTGCATTTCTCTTGCTTCCCTGTGAGTAGGGCAGCTCAGATTTAGTCACAGTAGCTCCCACAAGAGTTTCCGCAGTGTGATTACTTATCCTTACTAACGCTGTATTTGCTGGCAGAAACATGCGTTACTTTGCTTTTCCCCCCTACAGCTAACACATGTGTAAAAGGACAGTGCTAGCAGAAACAACAGTTTATCGATGTTTTCTAACTCAGGGAACAAGCTGCACACTTCTGAGATGCATTTTGAGAACTTCATCTGAAACAGGTTTTTTGCCTAAAGAGACTTACATTAGCCACCCTAGTTTTGCTGAGCTACACAGTAGTACATATTCTAAGAGGTAGCTATGTTTGTTGAAATCAGCATTTCTCTTGCTTCCCTGTGAGTAGGGATGCAAAGTTATAGACACAGTAGCTCCCCAATGGTTTTATCAGTGTCCTCATTTGCTTAGAAACAGTATACTTGCTGGCAGAAACATGTGTTCTGTAACATTTCACCCTTCAACAAACACATGTTTAGAATTACAATGCTAGCAGAAACGACAGTTTCCTGACGTTTTTTATCTCAGTAAACAAGTTTCACACTTTTGAGATGCATTTGGGCACCTATGTCAGAAATGATTTTTTTGCCTAACGAGATTTGCATTAAAACCCACTTGTTTTGCCTATCTGTGCAGTAGTATAGAATCTGAATAGGTAGCTGTGTTTGATGAAATCAGCATTTCTCTTGCTTCACTGTCAGTAGGGAAGCTCAGTTTTCATCACAGTAGCTCCCCCAAGGGTTTCCTCAGTGTATTCACATTTCCTTAGAGTCAGTGTATTTCCTGACAGAAACATGCCTTAATGTTCCGTTTCAGCCTTCAGCAAACACTTATGTAGAAGGACAGTGCTAGCACACACGACAGTTTTTCGATGTTTTTTTACTCAGGAAACAAGTTGCATTCTTCTGAGATGCGTTTTGGCAACTTTGTCAGATATGAGTTTCTTGCCTAAAGAGATTTGCATTAAAAAGCACTAGTTTTGCCTATCTGCGCAGACATAGAGATTCTGACTAGGTAACTGTGTTTGATGAAATCAGCATTTCTCTTGCATCCCTGTGAAGAGGGAAGCTCAGGTTAATCACATTAGGTCCTCCTAGAGTTTCCTCAGTGTGTTATCATTTCCTTAGAAATAGTGTAGTGGATGGCAGAAACATGCATTACTGTCCCTTTTCCACCTACACCTAATAGATGTGTAGAAGGACTGTGGTAGCAGAAATGACAATTTATCGATGTTTTCTAACTCAGGGAACACGCTGCACACTTATGAGATGCATTTTGAGAACTTCGTCTGAAACGGGTTTTTGCCTAAAGAGACTTGCAAAAGTCACAATAGTTTTGCCGATCTACACAGTAGTACAGATTCTGAGTATGTAACTGTACTCTGAGTACTGAATATGTAACTGTGTTTCATGAAATCAGCATTCCACTTGCTTCCCTGTGAGTAGGGAAGCTCAGGTTTAGTCACAGTAGCATCCCCAAGAGTTTCCTCAGTGTGTTCACATTTCCTTAGAAACAGTGTACTTGCTGGCAGAAACATGTGTTCTGTGACATTTCACCCTTCAGCAAACACTTGTATAGAAGTACAGTGCTTGCAGAAATGACAGTGTCCTGATGTTTTTTATCTCAGGAATCATGTTGAACAATTCTGAGATGCATTTGGGCACCTTTGTCAGAAATGATTTTTTGGCCTAACGAGACTTGTGTTAAAACACACTAGTTTACCTATCTGCGCAGTAGTACAGATTCTGAGTAGGTAGCTGTGTTTGATGAAATCAGCATTTCTTTTGCTTCCTTGTGATTAGGCAAGCCAAGGTTTAGTCACAATAGCTCCCATAAGGGTTTCCTCAGTGTGTTCACATTTCCTTAGAAACAATGTACTTGCTGGCAGAAACATGTGTTCTGTGACATTTCACACTTCAGAAAACACATGTTTAGAAGGGCAATGCTAGCAGAAATTACAGTTTCTTAATGTATTTTAACTCAGGAGATATATTGCATTCTTCTGAGATGCATTTAGTCCACGTTGTCAGATATGAATTTTTGGCTACAGAGACTTGCATTAAAAAGCACTTGTTTTGCCTATCTGCGCAGTCCTACAGATTCTGACTAGGTAACTGTGTTTGATGAAATCAGCATTTCACTTGCTTCGCTGTGAGTAGGGAAGCTCAGGTTTAGTCACAGTAGCTCCCTCAAGAGTTTCCTCAGTTTGTTTAATTATCCTTAGAAACACTATATTTGCTGGCAGAAACATGTACTGTGCCTTTTCCCCCTACAGCTAACACATGTTTAGAAAGACAGCGTTGGCAGAAACGACAGTTTATCAATGTTTTCTAACTCAGGGAACAAGCTGCACACTTCTAAGATGCATTTTGAGAACTTCATCTGAAACAGGTTTTTTGTCTAAAGAGACTTGCATTAGCCACAGTAGTTTTTCGAGATACACATTAGTACAGATTCTGAGTATGTAACTGTGTTTCATAAAATCAGCATTTCTATTGCTTCCCTGTGAGTAGGGAAGCTCAGGTTTTGTCACAGTAGCATCCTCAAGAGTTTCCATAGTGTGTTCACATTTACTTCGAAACAGTGTACTTGCTGGCAGAAACATGTGTTCTGTGACATTTCACCCTTCAGCAAACACTTGTGTAGAAGTACAGTGCTAGCAGAAACGACAGTTTCCTGACGTTTTTTATCTCAGGAAACAAGTTCTGAGATGCGTTTGGGCACCTCTGTCAGAAATGATTTTTTTGCCTAATGAGACTTGCATTAAAACGCACAAGTTTATGAATCTGCATAGTAGTACAGATTCTGAGTAGGTAGCAGTGTTTGAAGAAAGCAGCATTTCTCTTGCTTCTCTGTGAGTAGGGAAGCTCAGGTTTAGTCACAGTAGCTCCCACAAGTGTTTCCTCAGTGTATTCACATATGCTTAGAGACAGTGTATTTGCTGGCAGAAACAGGGGTTACTGTGCCGTTTTACCCTTCAGGAAACACATGTGTAGAAGGACAGTGCTAGCAGAAACGACAGTTTCTCGACGTTTTCTAAATCATGGAACAAGCTGAACACTTCTGACATGCGTTTGGGCAAATTCGTCTAAAGCAGGATTTTTGCCTAAAGAGACTTCCCAAAGTCACACTAGTTTTGCCGATCCACACAGTAGTACATATTCTGAATATGTTACTGTACTCTGAGTACTGTGTATGTAACTGTGTTTGATGAAATCAGCATTCCTCTTGCTTCCCTGTGAGTAGGGAAGCTCAGGTTTAGTCACAGTAGCTCCTCCACGAGTTTCCTCAGTGTGTTTACTTATCTTTTGAAACACTGTACTTGCTGGCAGAAACATGCGTTATTGTGCCTTTTCCCCATACAGCTCACACATGTGTAGAAGTACAGCATTAGCAGAAAGGACAGTTTATCGATGTTTTCTAACTCAGGGAAGAAGATGCACACTTGTGAGATGCATTCTGGGAACTTCTTCTGAAATAGGCTTTTTGTCTAAAGAGACTTGCATTAGACACGAGTTTTTCCGAGCTACACATTAGTACAGATTCTGAGTATGTAACTGTGTTTCATAAAATCAGCAATTCTCTTGCTATCCTGTGAGTAGGGAAGCTCATGTTTAGTCACAGTAGCATCCCCAAGAGTTTCCTCAGTGTGTCCACATTTCCTTAGAAACAGTGTACTTGCTGGCAGAAACATGTGTTCCTTGGCATTTCACCCTTTAGTAAACACTTGTGTAGAAGTACAGTGCTAGCAGAAACGACAGTTTCCTTACGTTTTTTATATCAGGAAAGAAGTTGTCCACTTCTGAGATGCGTTTGTGCACCTCTGTGAGAAATGATTGGTTTTGCCTAATGAGACTTGCATAAAATCACACTAGTTTATGTACCTGCGCAGTAGTACAGATTCTGAATAGGTAGCGGCATTTGATGAAATCAGCATTTCTCTTGCTTCCCTTTGAGTAGGGAAGCTCAGGTTTAGTCACAGTAGCTCTGACAAGTGTTTCCTCAGTGTGTTCACATTTGCTTAGAAACAGTGTATTTACTGGCAAAAACAGGCGTTACTGTGCAGTTTCACCCTTCATCAAACATACGTTTAGAAGGGCAATGCTAGCAGAAATTACAGTTTCTTGATGTTTTTTAACTCAGGAGACAAGTTACATTCTTCTGAGATGTGTTTGGGTAACTTTTTCAGATATGAGTTTTTTTCCTAAAGGGACAGAAATTCAAATGCACTAGTTTTGCCTATCAGCATAGCAGTACATATTCTGAGTTGGTGACTTTGTTTGATGAAATCAGCATTTCTCTTGCTTCCCTGTGAGTAGTGAAGTTCAGGTTTAGTCACAGTATCTCCCACACGGGTTTCCTCAGTGTATTCATATTTCCTTAGAAACAGTGTATTTGCTGACAGAAACATGCCTTACTGTTCTGTTTCAGCCTTCAGCAAACAAATGTGCAGAAGGACAGTGCTAGCACAAACAACAGTCTCTTGACGTTTTTTAACTCAGGAAACAAGTTGCATTCTTCTGAAATACGTTTGGGCAACATTGTCAGATATGAGTTTTTTGCCTAAAGTGACTTGCATTAAAACGCACTAGTTTTACCTACCTGCACGGTAGTACACATTCTGAGTAGGTAACTGTGTTTGATGAAATCAGCACTTCTTTTGCTTCCCTGTGAGTAGGGAAGCTCAGGTTTAGTCATAGTCTTTCCCCCAAGAGTTTCCTCTGTCTGTTTTCGTTAGCTTAGTAATACTGTATTTGCTGGCAGAAACATGCCTTACTCTTCCGATTCAGCCTTCAGCAAACACACGTTTAGAAGGGCACTGCTGGCAGAAATTATAGTTTATTGATGTCTTTTAACTCAGGACACAAGTTGCATTTTTCTGAAATGAGCTTTGGCAACTTTGTCAGATATGAGTTTTTTGCCTAAAGAGACTTGCATTAAAACGCACTAGTTTTGCTTATCTTTGTAGCAGTACAGATTCAGAGTAGGTAACTGTGTTTGATGAAAGCAGCATTTGTGTTGCTTCCCCGTGAGTAGTGTAGCTCAGGTTTAGTCACAGTATCTCTCACAATGGTTTCCTAAGTGTATTCACAGTTCATTAGAAACACTGTATTTGCTGGGAGAAACATGTGTTACTCTGCCTTTTCACACTGCAGCTACCACATGTGTAAAAGGACAGCGGTAGCATAAACGACAGTTTATCGATATTTTCTAACTCAGGCAACAGGCTGCACACTTCTGAGATGCATTTTTTTGAACTCGTCTGAAACGGTTTTTTTTTGTCTAAAAAGACGTGCATTAGCCTCACTAGATTTGCCGAGCTACACAGTAGTACAGATTTTGAGTATGTAACTATTTTTCATGAAATGAGCATTTATCTTGCTTCTCTGTGAGTAGGGAAGCTCAGGTTTAGTAACAGTAGCTTATCAAAGACTTTACTCAGTTTGTTCTGATTTCGTTAGAAACCGTGTACTTGCTGGCAAAAACATGTGTTCTATGACATTTTCCCCTTCAGCAAACACTTGTGTAGAAGTACATTGCTAGCAAAACGACAGTTTCCTGATGTTTTTATCTCAGGAAACAAGTTGCACACTTCTAAGATGCATTTGCGTACCTATGTCAAAATGATTTTTTTGCCTAATGAGACTTGAATTAAAACACACTAGTTTACCTATCTGCGGTGTAGTACAGATTCTGAGAAGGTAGCTGTTTTTTATGAAATCAGCATTTCTCTTGCTTCCCCGTGAGTTGGGAAGCTCAGGTTTAGTCACAGTAGCTCCCACAAGGGTTTCCTCAGGGTATTCACATTTCCTTAGAAACAGTGTATTTGCTGACATGAACATGCCTTACTGTTCCGTTTCATCCTTCAGCAAACATATGTGTAGAAGGACAGTGCTAGCACAAATGACAGTGCTTGACGTTTTTAAACCAAGGAATCAAGTTGCATTCTTTTGCGATGCGTTTGGGCATGTTGGTCGGATATGAGCTTTTTGCCTAAAGAGACTTCAATAAAATGCAGTAGTTTTACCTATCTGCGCAGTAGTACAGATTCTGAGTAGGTAACTGTGTTTGATGAAATCAGCATTTCTCTTGATTCCCTGCGAGTAGGAGAGCTCCGATTTAGTCACAGTACCTCCCCCAAGAGTTTCCCCAGTGTGTTTATATATCCTTAGAAACAGTGTATTTGCTGGCAGAAATGCGTCTCTGTGTCTTTTACCCCTACAGCTAGCACATGTGTATAAGGACAGTGGTAGTAGAAACGACAGTTTTTCGATGTTTTCTAACGCAGGGAATAAGCTGCACACTTCTGAGATGCATTTTGAGAACATCATCTGAAACGGGTTTTTTGTCTAAAGAAATTTGCATTGGCCAAACTAGTTTTGCAGAGCTACACAGTAGTACAGATACTGAGTATGTAACTGTGTTTCATGAAATCAGCATTTCTCTTGCTTCGCTGTGAGTAGGGATGCCAAGTTTTAGTCACAAAAGCTCCCACAAGTTTTCCTCAGTGTGTTCACATTTCCTTATAAATTGTGTACTTGCTGGCAGGAACATGTGTTCTGTGACGTTTCACCCTCCAGCAAACACATGTTTAGAAGTATACTGCTAGCAGAAACGACAGTTTCTTGACGTTTTTTATCTCAGGAAACAAGTTGCACACCTTGAGAAGCGTTTGTGCACCTTTGTCAGAAATGTGTTTTTTGCCTAAGGACACTTGCATTAAAACACACTGGTTTTGCCTATCTGCACAGTAGTACAGATTCTGAGTAGGTAGAAGTGTTTGATGAAATCAGCATTTTTCTTGCTTCTCTATGAGTAGGGAAGATCAGGTTTAGTCACAGTAGCTTCCCCAACTGTTTCCTTATTGTATTCACATTTCCTTAGAGACAGTGTATTTCCTGACAAAAACATGCCTTACTGTTCCGTTTCAGCCTTCAGAAAACACAAGTGAAGAAGGACAGTGATAGAATACGAGACAGTTTCTCGATGTTTTTTTTACTCAGGAAACAAGTTGCAATCTTCTGAGATGCGTTTGGGCAACTTTGTCAGATATAAGTTTTTTGCCTAAAGAGACTTGCATTAAAAAGCACTAGTTTTGCCTATCTGCGCAGTCCTACAGATTCTGACTAGGTAACTGTGTTTGATGAAATCAGCATTTATCTCGCATCCCTGTGAGGAGGAAAGCTCAGGTTTAGTCACAGTAGGTCCTCCAAGAGTATCCTCAGTGTGTTTTCATTTGCTTAGAAATAGTGAAGTTGCTGGCAGAAACATGCATTTCTGTCCCTTTTCCACCTACACCTAACACAAGTGTAGAAGGACTGTGGTAGCAGAAACGACAGTTTATTGATGTTTTCTAACTCAGGGAACACACTGCAAACTTCTGAGATGCATTTTGAGAACTTCGTCTGAAACGGGTTTTTGCCTAAAGAGACTTGCAAAAGTCACACTAGTTTTGCCAATGTACAGAATAGTACAGATTCTGAGTATGTAAGTGTTCTCTGAGTACTGAGTATGTAACTGTGTTTCATGAAATCAGCATAACTCTTGCTTCCCTGTGAGTAGGGAAGATCAGGTATAGTCACAGTAGCATCCCCAAGAGTTTCCTCAGTGTGTTCACATTTCTTTAGAAACAGTGTACTTGCTGGCAGAAACATGTGTTCTGTGACATTTCACCCTTCAGCAAACACTTCTATAGAAGTACAGTGCTAGCAGAAACGACAGTTTCCTGACGTTATTTATCTCAGGAAACATGTTGAACACTTCTGAGATGCATTTGGGCACCTTTGTCAGAAATGATTTTTTTGCCTAACGAGACTAGTGTTAAAACGCACTAGTTTACCATTCTGCGCAGTAGAACAGATTCTGAGTAGGTAGCTGTGTTTGATGAAATCAACATTTCTCTTGCTTCCCTGTGAGTAGGGAAGCTCAGGTTTAGTCACAATAGTTCCCACAAGTGTTTCCTCAGTGTGTTCACATTTGCTTAGAAACAGTGTAAATGCTAGCAGAAACAGAAGTTACTGTACTATTACACTCTTCAGCAAACATGTGTAGAAGGACAGTGCTAGCACAAATGACAGATTCACGACATATTCTAACTCAGGGAACAAGCTGCACACTTCTTGGATGCCTTTTGGCAAGTTCGTCTGAAATGAATTTTTTGCCTAAAAAGACTTGCTTTAGAACACACTAGTTTTGCCTATGTGCGCAGTAGTACAGATTCTGAGTATGTAAGTGTGTTTGATGAAATCAACATTTTCTTGCTTCCCTGTTCGTAGGGAAGCTCAGGGTTAGTCACAGTAGCTCCCACAAATGTGTCTTCAGTGTTTTCACATTTGCTTAGAAACAGTGTATTTGCTGGCTGAAACAGGTGTTAACGTGCTGTTTCACGCTTCAGCAAACACATGTGTAGAAGGACAGTGCTAGCACTAACGACAGTTTCTTTACGTTTTCCAAATCAGGGAACAAGCTGCACACTTCTGAGATGCGGTTGGGGAACTACGCCTGAAACGGATTTATTGCCTAAAGAGACTTGCATTAGAACGCATTAATTTTGCCTTTGTGCGCAATAGTTCAGATTCTGAGTACGTAAGTGTGTTTGATGGAATCAGCATTTCTCTGGCTTCCCTGTGCGTTGGGAAGTGCCAGTTTAGTCACAGGAGCTCCCACAAGTGTTTCCTCATTGTGTTCACATTTGCTTAAAACTGTATGTTTGCTAGGAGAAACAGGCGTTACTGTGCCGTTTCACCCTTCAGCAAACATATGTGTAGAAGGACAGTGCTAGCAGAAACGACAGTTTCTCGACATTTCCTAAATCATGGAACCAGCTGCACACTTCTGAGATGCGTTTGCGGAATTTCGCCTGTAACGGGTTTTTTGCCTAAGAGACTTGCATTAGAACGCAATAGTTTAACCTATGTGCACAGTAGTACACGGAAGTGTGTTTGATGAAATCAGCTTTTCTCTTGCTTCCCTGTGATTAGGGAAGCTCAGGTTTAGTCACAGTAGCTCCCCCAACTGTTTCCTCAGTGTGTTCACATTTGCTTAGAATCAGTGTGTTTGCTAGGAGAAACATGCGTTACTGTGCCGTTTCACCCTTCATCAAATACATGTGTAGAAGGTCATGCTAGCAGAAACGACAGTTTCCCGACATTTCCTAACTCAGGGAAAAAGCTGCACACTTCTGAGATGTTCAGGTTTAGTCACAGGAGCTCCCCCAACTGTTTCCTCTGTGTGTTCACATTTGCTTAGAATCAGTGTGTTTTCTAGGAAAACAGGCGTTACTGTGCCGTTTCACCCTTCAGCAATTATATGTGTAGAAGAACAGTGCTAGCAAAAACGACAGTTTCTATACGATTTCTATCTCAGGGAACAAGCTGTATACTTCTGAGATGCGTTTGGGGAACTTCCCCTGAAACGGGTTTTTTGCCTAAAGAGACTTGCATTAGAACGCATTAGTTTTGCCTATCTGCGCAGTAGTACAGATTCTGAATACGTAAGTGTGTTTGATGAAATCAGCATTTCTCTTGCATCGCGGTGAGTAGGGAAGCTCAGGTTTAGTCACAGGAGCTCCCCCAACTTTTTCATCAGTGTGTTCACATTTGCTTAGAAATGACTGTTTCTCGACATGTTCTGCCTCAGGGAACAATGTGCACACTTCTGAGATGCGTTTGGGGAACCTCACCTGAAGCGGGATTTTTGCCTAAAGAGACTTGCATTAGAACACATTAATTTTGCCTACGTGCACAGTAGTACAGATTCTGAATACGTAAGTGTGTTTGATGAAATCAGCATTTCTCTTGCTTTCCTGTGAGTAGGGAAGCTCAGATATAGTCACAGTAGCTCCCCCAAGTGTTTCCTCAATGTGTTCACGTTTCCTTAGATATATTGTGTTTGCTAGGAGAAACAGGCGTTACTTTATGATTTCACCCTATAACAAATACATGTGTAGAAGGACAGTGCTAGCAGTAACGACATTTTTTCGACGTTTTCTAACTCAGGGAACAAGCTGCACAGTTCTGAGATTTGTTTGGGGAACTTCGCCTGAAATGTGTTTTTTGCCTAAATAGACTTGCATTAGAACGCATTAGTTTTGCCAATGTGCGCACTAGTACAGATTCTGAGTAATTGAGTGTGTTGAATGAAATCAGATTTATCTTGCTTCCCTGTGAGTAGGGAAGCTCAGGTTTAGTCACAAAGGCTGCCCCAACTGTTTCATCAGTGTCTTCACATTTGCTTAGAAACGGTGTGTTTGCTAGGAGAAACAGGCGTTACTGTGCCGTTTCACCCTTTAGCAAATACTTGTGTAGAAGGACAGTGCTAGCAGTAAAGACAGTTTCTCATCATTTTCTAACTCAGGGAACAAGCTGCACACTTCTGAGATGCGTTTGGGGAACTTCGCCTGAAACGGGTTTTTAGCCTAAAGAGACTTGCATCAGAACGCATTAGATTTGCCTTTGTGCGCAGTAGTACAGATTAGGATTATGTAAGTGTGTTTGATGAACTCAGCATTTTTCTTGGTTCCCTCTGAGTAGGGAAGCTCAAGTTTAGTCACAGTAGCTCCCACAAATGTTTCCTCAGTGTATTTGCTGGCTGAAACAGGTGTTACTGTTCCATTTCATCCTTCAGTAAACACATGAGTAGTAGGACAGTGCAAGCAGAAACGAGAGTTTCTCGGCATTTTTTAATTCAGCAAACAAGCCGCACACTTCTGTGATGCGTTTTCGCAAATATGTCTGAAGCGTGTTTTTCGCCTAAAGAGACTTGCATTAGAACGCACTAGCATTGCCTAAGTGCGCAGTATTACAGATTCTGAGTTCGTAAATGTCTTTGATGAAATCAGCCTTTCTCTTGCTGTCCTGTGAGTTTGGAAGCTCAGCTTTAGTCAAAGTGGCTCCCACAAGTGTTTCCTCAGTGTGTTCACATATGCTTAGAAACAGTGTATTTTCTGGCACAAACAGGCATTAATGTGCCGTTTCACCCTATTGCAATTGCAAAGATATGTGTAGAAGGACAGTGCTAGCAGAAACGACAGTTTCTTGGAGTTTTCTAACTCAGGGAACAAGCTGCACACACTGAGATGCATTTGGGCAAATTCGTCTGAAGCAAGTTTTTTGCTCAAAGAGACTTGCAATAGAACGCACTAGTTTTGCCTATGTGCACACTAGTTCAGATTCTGAGTACGTAAGTGTGTTTGATGAAATCAGCATTTCTCTTGCTCCCCATGCATAGGGAAGGTCAGGTTTAGTCACAGTAGCCCCCACAAGTGTTTCCTCAGTGTGTTCACATGTGTTTAGAAACAGTGTTTTTGTTGACAGAAACAGGAGTTACTGTCTTGTTTCACCCTTCAGCAAACACATGTGTAGAAGGACAATGATAGCAGAAATGACTGTTTCTTGACATTTTCTAAGTCAGGGAACAAGGTGCACGCTTCTGAAATGCATTTGGGCATCTTTGTCTAAAGCAGGTTTTTTGCTCAAATCGACTTGCATTAGAACACACTAGTTTTGCCTGTGTGCGAAGTAGTACCGTTTCTGAGTACGTAAGTGTGTTTGATGAAATCAGCATTTCTCCTGCTTCCTTGTCAGTAGGGAAGCTCATGTTTAGTCACAGTTGCTCCCACAAGCGTTTCCTCAGTGTGTTCACATTTGCTTAGAAACAGTGTATTTGCTGGCAAAAACAGGCGTTACTGTGCCGTTTCACCCTTCAGCAAACACATGTGTAGAAAGACAGTACTAGCAGAAATGCTAGTTTCTTGACGTTTTCTAACACAGGAAACAAGCAGCACACTTCTGAGATGCGTTTGGGCAAATAAATCTGAAGTGGGTTTTTTGACTAAAGAGACTTGATTAGAACGCACTAGTTTTGCCTATGTGCGCAGTAGTACAGATTCTGAGTACATAAGTGTGTTTGATGAAATCAGCATTTCTCTTGCTCCCCATGCATAGGGAAGGTCAGGTTTAGTCACAGTAGCCCCCACAAGTGTTTCCTCAGTGTGTTCACATGTGTTTAGAAACAGTGTTTTTGTTGACAGAAACAGGAGTTACTGTCTTGTTTCACCCTTCAGCAAACACATGTGTAGAAGGACAATGATAGCAGAAATGACTGTTTCTTGACATTTTCTAAGTCAGGGAACAAGGTGCATGCTTCTGAAATGCATTTGGGCATCTTTGTCTAAAGCAGGTTTTTTGCTCAAATCGACTTGCATTAGAACACACTAGTTTTGCCTGTGTGCGAAGTAGTACAGTTTCTGAGTACGTAAGTGTGTTTGATGAAATCAGCATTTCTCCTGCTTCCTTGTCAGTAGGGAAGCTCATGTTTAGTCACAGTTGCTCCCACAAGCGTTTCCTCAGTGTGTTCACATTTGCTTAGAAACAGTGTATTTGCTGGCAAAAACAGGCGTTACTGTGCCGTTTCACCCTTCAGCAAACACATGTGTAGAAAGATAGAACTAGCAGAAATGACAGTTTCTTGACGTTTTCTAACTCAGGAAACAAGCAGCACACTTCTGAGATGCGTTTGGGCAAATACATCTGAAGTGGGTTTTTTGACTAAAGAGACTTGCATTAGAACGCAGTAGTTTTGCCTATGTGCGCAGTAGTACAGATTCCGACTACATAAGTGTGTTTGATGAAATCAGCATTTCTCTTGCTTCCCTGTGCGTAGGGAAGCTCAAGTTAGTCACAGTAGCTCCCACAAGTTTTTCCTCAATGTGTTCACATTTGCTTAGAAACAGTGTATTTGCTGGCAGAAACAGGCATTACTGTGCCGTTTCAGCCTTCAACAAACACATGTGTAGAAGGACAGTGCTAGCAGAAATAAGAGTTTTTTCGACGTTTTCTAACTCAGGGAACTAGCTGCACACTTCGGAGATGCTTCTGGGTTAATTCGTCTGAAGCGGGTTTTTTGCCAAAAGAGACTTGCAATAGAACGCACTAGTTTTGCCTATGTCAGCAGTAGTATAGATTCTGAGTATGTAAGTGTGTTTGATGAAAGAAGCATTTCTCTTGCTTCCCTATGAGGAGAGAAGCTCAGGATTAGTCACATTAGCTCCCACAAGTGATTCCTCAGTGTGTTCACTTTTGCTTAGAAATAGTGTATTTGCTGGCAGAAACAGGAGTTACTATGCCGTTTCATCCTTCAGCAAACACATGCATAGAAGGACAGCGATATCTGAAATGACAGTTTCTTGACTTTTTCTAACTCAGGGAACAAGCTGCACCCTTCTGATATGCGTTTGGGCAACTTCGTCTGAAGCAGGTTTTTTGCTCAATGAGACTTGCCTTAGAACGCACTAATTTTGCCTATGTGCACAGTAGTACTGATTCTAATTACGTAAGTGTGTTTGATGAAATCAGCATTTCTCGTGCTTCCCTGTACATAGGGAAGCTCAGGTTTAGTCACAGTAGCACCCACAAGTGTTTCCTTAGTGTGTTCACAATTGCTTAGAAACAGTTTATTTGCTGGCTGAAACAGGTGTTACTCTGCCGTTTCACCCTTCAGCAAACACATGGGTAGAAGGACAGTGATAGCTGAAATGACAGTTTCTCGACATTGTCTAACTCTGAGAACAAGCTGCATGTTTCTGATATGTGTTTGGGCAACTTCTTCTGAAGCAGGTACTTGCTCAAAGAGACTTGCATTAGAACGCACTAGTTTTGCCTATGTGCCCAGTCGTACCGATTCTGAGTATGTAAGTGTGTTTGATGAAATCAGCATTTCTCTTGCTTCCCTGTGAGTAGGGAAGCTCAGATTTAGTCACAATAGCTCCCACAAGTTTTTCCTAAGTGTGTTCACATTTGCTTAGAAACAGTTTGTTTGCTAGGACAAGCTGGCATTACAGTGCCATTTCACCCTTCAGCAAATACATGTGTAGAAGGACAGTGCTAGCACAAACAACAGTTTCCTGACGGTTTCTAACTCAGGGAACAAGCTACACACTTCTGAGGTGCATTTGGGGAAGTTTGCATGAAACGGCTTTTTTGCCTAAAAAGACTTGCATTGGAACGCTTTAGTTTTGCGTATCTGCGCAGTAGTTCAGATTCTGAGTACGTAAGTGTGTTTGATGAAATCAGCATTTCTCTTGTTTCACTGAGAGTAGGGAAGCTCAGGTTTAGTCACGGTAGCTCCCAGTAGTGTTTCCTCAGTGTGTTCACATTTGCTTAGTAACAGTCTCTTTGCTAGGAGAAGCAAGCATTAGTGAGCCGTTTCATCCCTCAGGAAATACGTGTGTAGAAGGACAGTGCTAGCAGAAATGACAGTTTCTCGAAGTTTTCTACCTCAGGGAACAAGCTGCACACTGCTGTCATGCCTTTGTTGAACTTCGTCTGTAACAGGTTTTTTGCCTAAAGAGATGTGTATTAGAATGCATTAGTTTTGTCTATCTGCGCAGTAGTTCAGATTCTCAATACATAAGAGTGTTTGATGAAATAGGCATTTCTCTATTTCCGTGTGAATAGGGAAACTCAGTTTTAATTACAGAAGCTCCTACCAGTGTTTCCTCAATGTGTTCACATTTGCTTAGAATCAGTTTGTTTGCTAGGAGATGCAGGCGATACTGTGCACTAACCCTTCAGCAAATTCATGTGAAGAAAGACAGTGTTAGAAGAAACGACCTTTTCTCAAAATTTTCTAATTCAATGAACAATGTGCACACTTCTGAGATGCTTTTGAGGAACTTCACCTGCAACGGGTCTTTTGCTCAAAGAGACTTGCATTAGAACGCATTAGTTTTGCCTATCTGCACAGTAGTACAGAGTCTGAGTATGTAAGGGTGTTTGATGAAATCAGCATTTCTCTTGAATCCCTGAGAGCAGGGAAGTTCAGGTTTAGACACAGTAGCTCCCACAAGTGATTCCTCAGTGTGTTCACATTTGCTTAGAAACAGTTTCTTTGCTAGGATAAGAAGGCATTACTGTGCCATTTTACCCTTCAGCAAATACACGTGTAGAAGAACAGTGCTAGCATAAACGACAGTTTCTCGACGTTTTCCACCTCAAGGAACAACCTGCACACTTCTGAGATGCGTTTAGTGAACATCGCCTGAAACAGGATTTTGGCCTAAAGAGACTTGCATTAGAACGCATTAATTCTGCCTATCCAGGTAGTAGTTCAGATTCTGAATAGATAAGTGTGTTAGGTGAAATCAGCATTTCTTCGCTTCCTTGTGAGTAAAGAAGCCCAGTTTACTCAACGTAGCTCCCATAAGTGTTTCCTCAGTGTGTTCACTTTTACTTAGAATCAGTGTGATTGCTAGGAGAAGCAGGTGGTACTGGACCACTTCACCCTTCATCAAATACCTGTGTAGAAAAACAGCGCTAGCAGAAACGACAGTTTCTCGAAGTTTTCTAACTCAGGGAAGAAGCTGCACACTTCCGAGATGCGTTTTGGGAACTTCGCCTGAAGCGTGTTTTTTGCCTAAAAAAACTTGCATTAAAATACATCAGTTTTGCCTATCTGCGTAATAGTACAAATTCTAAGTATGTAAGTGTGTTTGATGAAATCAGTATTTCTCTTGCTTCCATGAGAGTAGGGAAGCTCACCTTTAGTCACATTAGCTCCCACAAGTTTTTCTTCAGTATGTTCACATTTGCTTAGAAACAGTGTGTTTGTTAGGAGTAACGGGCCTTTGTGACCTTTCACCCTTCAGCAGAGACATGTGTAGAAGTACAGTGCTAGCAGAATCGACAGTTTCTCGAAGTTTTCTAACTCATGGAACAATCTGCACACATCTGAGATGGGTTTGGGCAACTTCGTCGGAAACGTGTTTTTGGCCTAAAGAGACTTGCATTAGAGTGCTCTAGTTGTGCGTATTTGTGCAGTAGTACAGATTCTGAGTACCTAAGTGTGTGTGATGAACTCAGCATTTCTCATAAGTACTTAAGTATTTAAGTATGTTTTCTGAAATCAGCATTTCGCTTGCTTCCCTGTGAGTAGGGAAGCTCAGGTTTAGTCACAGTAGCACCCACAAGTGTTCCCTCAGTGTATTCACATTTACTTAGAAACAGTGTATTTGCTGGCTGAAACATGGGTTACTGTGCTTTTTCCCCCTACACCTAAAACATGTATAGAAGGACAGTGCTAGCAGAAATGACAGTTTCTCAATGTTTTGTAAGTCAGGGAACAAGCTGCACACTTCTGAGATGCGTTATGAGAACTTCGTCTGAAACTGTTTTTTTGACTAAAGAGACTTGCATTAGCCAGTTTTACCGATCTACACAGTAGTACTGATTCTCAGTATGTAACTGTATTTCATGAAATCAGCATTTCTGTGGATTCCCTGTGAGTAATGAAGCCAAGTTTTAATCCCATAGCTTCGACAAGGGTTTCCTCAGTGTGTTCACATTTCCTTAGAAACAGTGTATTTGCTGGCAAAAACATATGTTCTGTGACGTTTCACAGTTCAGCAAACATATGTGTTGAAGTACAGTGCTGGCAGAAATGACAGTTTCTTCACGTTTTTTAACGCAGGAAACAAGTTGCATTCTTCTGAGATGCGTTTGGGCAACTTTGTAAGATAGGAGTTTTTTGCCTAAAGAGACTTGCATTAAAACACACAAGCGTTTCCTATCTGCACAATCGTACATATTTTGAGTAGGTAGCTGTGTTTCATGAAATCAGCATTTCTCTTTTTCCCTGTGAGTATGGAAGCTCAGATTTAGTCACAGGAGCTCCCACAAGTGTTTCCTCAGTGTGTTCACATGTGCATAGAAACAGTGTGTTTGCTAGGAGAAACAGGCGTTACTGTGCCATTTCAGCCTTCAGCAAATACATGTGTAGAAGGACAGTGCTAGCAGAAACGACAGTCTTGACATTTTCTAACTCAGGGAACCAGCTGCAAACTTCTGGGATGCGAATGTAGATCTTCGCCTGTAACGGGTTTTTAGCATAAAGAGACTTGAGTTAGAACTCATTAGTTTTGCCTATCTGCGTAGTAGTACAGATTCTGAGTACGTAAGTGAGTTTGATGAAATCAGCATTTCTCTTGCTTCCTTGTTAGTAGGGAAGCTCAGGTTTAGTCACAGGAGCACCTACAAGTGCTTCCTCAGTGTGTTCACATTTGCTTAGATACATTTTGTTTGCTAGGACAAACAGGCATTACTGTACCATTTCAGCCTACAGCAAATACATGTGTAGAAGGACAGTGTCAGCAGAAACGAGAGTTTCTTGACATTTTCTAACTCAGGGAACAAGCTGCACATTTCTGGGATGCGTATGTGGAACTTCACCCGAAACAGGTTTTTGGCCTAAAGAGCATGCTTTAGAACGCATTAGTTTTGCCTATCTGCGCAGTAGTACAGATTCTGAGTACGTAAGTGTGTTTGATGAAATCAGCATTTCTCTTTCTTCCCTGTGAGTAGGGAAGCTCAGGTTTAGTCACAGGAGCTCCCAAAAGTGTTTCCTCAATGTGTTTACATTTGCTTAGAAACAGTGTGTTTGCTAGAAAAAACAGGCGTTACTGTGCCGTTTCAGTCTTCAGCAAATACATGTGAAGAAGGACAGTGCTAGCAGAATCTACAGTTTCTTGATGTTTTCGAACTCAGGGAAGCTGCACATTGCTGAGATGCGTATGGGAAACTGCGCCCAAAATGGGTTTTTGGTCTAAAGAGACTTGCATTAGAACGCATTAGTTTTGCCTATCTGCGCAGTAGTACAGATTCTGATTACGTAAGTGTGTTTGATGAAATCAGCATTTCTCTTGCTTCACTGTGAGGAGGAAAGCTCAGGTTTAGTCACAGGAGCGCCCACAAGTTTTCCTCAGTGTGTTCACATTTGCTTTGAAACATTGTGTTTGCTAGGAGAAACAGGCATTACTGTGCCGTTTCACCCTTCAGCAAATACATGTGTAGAAGCACTTTGCTAGCATAATCCACAGTTTCTCGACGTTTTCGAACTCAAGGAAAAAGCTTCACACTTCTGGGATGGGTATGGGAAACTTTGCCCAAATCGGGTTTTTGGCCTTAAAAGACTTTCATTAGAACGCATTAGTTTTGCCTATCTGCGCAGTAGTACAGATTCTGAGTACGTAAGTTTGTTTGATGAAATCAGCATTTCTCTTGCTACCCTGTGAGTAGGGAAGCTCAGGTTTAGTCACAGGAGCGCCCACAAGAGTTATCTCAGTGTGTGCACATTTGCTTAGAAACAATGTGTTTGCTAGGAGAAACAGGCATTACTGTGCCGTTTCAGCTTTCAGCAAATACATGTGTAGGACAGTGCTAGCAGAATCCACAGTTTCTCGACGTTTTCTAACTCAGGGAATAAGCTGCACATTTCTGGGATTCATATGGGAAACTGGGATCAAAACGGGTTTTTTGCCTACAGAGACTTGCATTAGAACGCATTAGTTTTGCCTGTCTGCACAGAAGTACAGATTCTGAGTACGTAAGTGTGTTTGATAAAATCAGCATTTCTCTTGCTTCCCTGTGAGTAGGGAATCTCAGGTTTAGTCACAGGAGCTCCCACAAGTGTTTCCTCAGTGTGTTCACATTTGCTTTGAAACAATGTGCTTGCTAGGAGAAACAGGCCTTACTGTGCCATTTCAGCCATCAGCAAATACATGTGTAGAAGGACAGTGCTAGCAGAATCCACAGTTTCTCGACGTTTTCTAACTTATGGACAAGCTGCACACTTCTGAGATGCATATGGGGAACTTCGCCCGAAACGGGTTTTTTGCCTAAAGAGACTTGAATTAGAACGCATTAGTTTTGCCTATTTGCGCAGTAGTAGAGATTCTGAGTTCGTAAGTGTGTTTGATGAAATCAGCATTTCTCTTGCTTCCCTATGAGTAGGGAAACTCAGGTTTATTCACAGGAGTGCCCACAGTGTTTCCTCAGTGTGTTCACATTTGCTTAGATACAGTGTGTTTGCTAGGAGAAAGAGGCGTTACTGTGCCGTTTCTGCCTTCAGTAAATACATGTGTAGAAGGACAGTGCAAACAAAATCCATAGTTTCTCGATGTTTTCTAACTCAGGGTACAAGCTTCAAACTTCTGGGATGCGTATGTTGAACTTCGCCCGAAACGGGTTTTTGGCATAAAGAGACTTTCATTAGAACGCATTAGTTTTGCCTGTCTGCGCAGTAGTACAGATTCTGAGTATGTAAGTGTGTTTGATGAAATCTGCATTTCTCTTTCTTCCCTGTGAGTAGGGAAGCTCAGGTTTAGTCAAAGGAGCGCCCACAAGTGTTTCCTCAGTGTGTTCACATTTGCTTAGATACTGTGTGTTTGCTAGGAGAAACAGGCCTTACTATACCGTTTCAGCCTTCAGCAAATACATGTGTAGAAGGACAGTGCTAGCAGAAACGACAGTTTCTTGACATTTTCTAACTTAGGGAACAAGCTGCACACTTCTGGGATGTTTATGTGGAACTTCACCCGAAACGGGCTTTTGGCCTAAAGAGCCTGCTTTAGAACGCATTAGTTTTGCCTATCTGAACAGTTGTACAGATTCTGAGTACGTAAGTGTTTTTGATGAAATCAGCATTTCTCTTGCTTCCCTGTGAGGAGGAAAGCTCAGGTTTAGTCACAGGAGCGCCCAAAAGTGTTTCCTCAGTGTTTTCACATTTGCTTTGATACAATGTGTTTGCTAGGAGAAACAGGCGTTACTGTGCCGTTTCAGCCTTCAGCAAATACATGTGTAGAAGGACAGTGCTAGCAGAATCCACAGTTTCTCCACGTTTTCGAACTCAGGGAAAAAGCTGCACATTTCTGGGATGCGTATGGGAATCTTCGCCTAAAACGGATTTTTGGCCTAAAGAGACTTTCATTAGAACGAATTAGTTTTGCCTATCTGCGCAGTAGTACAGGTTCTGAGTACGTAAGTGTGTTTGATGAAATCAGCATTTCTCTTGCTTCCCTGTGAGTAGGGAAGCTCAGGTTTAGTCACAGGAGAGCCCACAAGTATTTCCTCAGTGTGTTCACATTTGCTTAGTTATGGTGTGTATGCTAGGAGAATCAGGCGTTACTGTGCCGTTTCAGCCTTAAGAAAATACATGTATAGAAGGACAGTGCTAGCAGAAACGACAGTTTCTTTATGTTTTCTAACTCATGGAACAAGCTGCAAACTTCTGGGATGCGTATATGGATAATCGTCCGAAACGGGTTTTTGGCATAAAGAGACTTGCATTAGAACGCATTAGTTTAGCCTATCTGCGCAGTAGTACAGATTCTGAGTAAGTAAGTGTGTTTGATGAAATCAACATTTCTCTTGCTTCCCTGTGACTAGGGAAGCTCAGGTTTAGTCACAGGAGAGCCCACAAGTGTTTCCTCAGTGTATTTACATTTGCTTAGATTCAGTGTGTTTGCTGGGAGAAAGAGGCGTTACTGTGCCATTTTAGTCTTCAGCACATACATGTGTAGTAGGACAGTGCTAGCAGAATCCACAATTTCTCGACGTTTTCGAACTCAAGGAAAAAGCTGCACCCTTCTGGGATGCAAATGGGAAACTACTCCCGAAACATGTTTTTACCCTTAAGAGAATTGCATTAGAACGCATTAGTTTTGCCTATCTGCGCAGTAATACATATTCTGAGTACGTAAGTCTGTTTGATGAAATCAGCATTTGTCTAGCTTCCTGTGAATAGGGAAGATAAGGTTTAGTCACAGGAGCACCCACAAGAGTTATCTCAGAGTGTGCACATTGCGTAGAACAGTATGTTTGCCAGGAAAACAGGCATTACATTGCCGTTTCAGCCTTCAGCAAATACACATTTCTGGGATGCGTATTTGGAACTTCACCCGAAACGGGATTTTGGCCTAAAGAGCCTGCTTTAGAACGCATTAGTTTTGCCTATCTGCGCAGTAGTACAGATTCTGAGTACGTAAGTGTTTTTGATGAAATCAGCATTTCTCTTGCTTCCCTGTGAGTAGGGAAGCTCAGGTTTAGTCACAGGAGCACCCACAAGTGTTTCCTCAGTGTTTTCACATTTGCTTTGATACAATGTGTTTGCTAGGAGAAACAGGCGTTACTGTGCCGTTTCAGCCTTCAGCAAATACATGTGTAGGACAGTGCTAGCAGAATCCACAGTTTCTCCACGTTTTCGAACTCACGGAAAAAGCTGCACACTTCTGGGATGCGTATGGGAATTTTCGCCTAAAACTGGTTTTTGGCCTAAAGAGACTTTCATTAGAACGAATTAGTTTTGCCTATCTGCGCAGTAGTACAGATTCTGAGTACGTAAGTGTCTTTGATGAAATCAGCATTTCTCTTGCTTCCCAGTGAGTAGCGAAGCTCAGGTTTAGTCACAGGAGTGCCCAAAAGTGTTTCCTGAGTGTGTTTACATTTGCTTAGATTCAGTGTGTTTGCTGGAGAAACAGGCGTTACTGTGCCGTTTTACCCTTCAGCAAATACAGGTGTAGAAGGACAGTGCTAGCAGAATCCACAGTTTCTCGACGTTTTCGAACTCAAGGAAAAAGCTGCACCTTTCTGGGATGTGAATGGGAAACTACGCCCGAAACGGGATTTTGCCCTTAAGAGAATTGCATTAGAATGCATTACTTTTGCCTATCTGCGCAGTAATACAGATTCTGAGTACGTAAGTGTGTTTAATGAAATCAGCATTTCTCTTGCTTCCCTGTGAGTAGGGAATCTCAGGTTTAGTCACAGGAGCTCCCACAAGTGTTTCCTCAGTGTGTTCACATTTGCTTTGAAACAATGTGCTTGCTAGGAGAAAGAGGCCTTACTGTGCCATTTCAGCCTTCAGCAAATACATGTGTAGAAGGACAGTGCTAGCAGAATCCACAGTTTCTCGATGTTTTCTAACTCATGGACAAGCTGCACACTTCTGAGATGCGTATGGGGAACTTTGCCCGAAACGGGTTTTTTGCCTAAAGAGACTTGAATTAGAATGCATTAGTTTTGCCTATCTGCGCAGTAGTACAGCTTCTGAGTACGTAAGTGTGTTTGATGAAATCAGCATTTCTCTTTCTTCCCTGTGAGTAGGGAAGCTCAGGTTTAGTCAAAGGAGCGCCCACAAGTGTTTCCTCAGTGTGTTCACATTTGCTTAGATACAGTGTGTTTGCTAGGGGAAACAGGCCTTACTATACCGTTTCAGCCTTCAGCAAATACATGTGTAGAAGGACAGTGCTAGCAAAAACGACAGTTTCTTGACATTTTCTAACTCTGGGAACAAGCTGCACACTTCTGGGATGCGTATGTGGAACTTCACCCGAAACGGGCTTTTGGCCTAAAGAGCCTGCTTTAGAACGCATTAGTTTTGCCTATCTGCGCAGTAGTACAGATTCTGAGTACGTAAGTGTTTTTGATGAAATCAGCATTTCTCTTGCTTCCATGTGAGGAGGAAAGCTCAGGTTTAGTTTCAGGAGCACCCACAAGTGTTTCCTCAGTGTTTTCACATTTGCTTTGATACAATGTGTTTGCTAGGAGAAACAGGCGTTACTGTGCCGTTTCAGCCTTCAGCAAATACATGTGTAGAAGGACAGTGCTAGCAGAATCCACAGTTTCTCCACGTTTTCGAACTCAGGGAAAAAGCTGCACACTTCTGGGATGCGTATGGGAATCTTCACCTAAAACGGGTTTTTGGCCTAAAGAGACTTTCATTAGAACGAATTAGTTTTGCCTATCTGCGCTGTAGTACAGATTCTGAGTACGTAAGTGTGTTTGATGAAATCAGCATTTCTCTTGCTTCCCTGTGTGTAGGGAAGCTCAGGTTTAGTCACAGGAGAGCCCACAAGTGTTTCTTCAGTGTGTTTACATTTGCTTAGATTCAGTGTGTTTGCTGGAGAAACAGGCGTTACTGTGCCGTTTTACCCTTCAGCAAATACAGGTGTAGAAGGACATTGCTAGCAGAATCCACAGTTTCTCGACGCTTTCGAACTCAAGGAAAAAGCTGCACCTTTCAGGGATGTGAATGGGAAACTATGCCCGAAACGGGTTTTTGCCCTTAAGTTAATTGCATTAGAATGCATTAGTTTTGCCTATCTGCGCAGTAGTACAGATTCTGAGTACGTAAGTGTATTCTATGAAATCAGCATTTTTCTTGCGTCCCTGTGAGTAGGGAATCTCAGTTTTAGTCACAGGAGCTCCCACAAGTGTTTCCTCAGTGTGTTCACATTTGCTTTGAAACAATGTGCTTGCTAGGAGAAACAGGCCTTACTGTGCCATTTCAGCCTTCAGCAAATACATGTGTAGAAGGACAGTGCAAGCAAAATCCGAAGTTTCTCGATGTTTTCTAACTCAGGGTACAAGCTTCAAACTTCTGGGATGCGTATGTTGAACTTCGCCTGAAACCGGTTTTTGGCATAAAGAGACTTTCATTAGAACGCATTAGTTTTGCCTGTCTGCACAGTATTACAGATTCTGAGTACGTAAGTGTCTTTGATGAAATCAGCATTTCTCTTGCTTCCCTGTGAGTAGGGAAGCTCTGGTTTAGTCACAGGAGCGCCCACAAGTGTTTCCTCAGTGTGTTTACATTTGCTTAGATTCAGTGTGTTTGCTGGGAGAAACAGGCGTTACTGTGCCGTTTTACCCTTCAGCAAATACAGGTGTAGAAGGACAGTGCTAGCAGAATCCACAGTTTCTCGACGTTTTCGAACTCAAGGAAAAAGCTGCACCTTTCTGGGATGTGAATGGGAAACTATGCCCGAAACGGGTTTTTGCCCTTAAGAGAATTGCATTAGAATGCATTAGTTTTGCCTACCTGCGCAGTAGTACAGATTCTGAGTAAGTAAGTGTGTTTAATGAAATCAGCATTTCTCTTGCTTCCCTGTGAGTAGGGATGCTCATGTTTAGCCACAGTAGCTCCCACATGTGTTTCCTCAGTGTGTTCACATTTGCTTAGAAACATTTTTTGCTAGGAGAAGCAGGCATTACTGTGCCGTTTCACCCTTCAGCAAATACATGTATAGAAGGACAGTGCTAGCAGAAATGACAGTTTCTCTAAGTTTTCTAACTCAGAGAACAAGCTGCATACTGCTGAGATGCTTTTGGGGAACTTTGCCTGAGACAGATTTTTTGCCTAAAGAGACTTGCATTAGAACGCATTAGTTTTGCCTCTCTGCGCAGTAGTACAGCTTCTGAGTAAGTAAGTGTGTTTGATGAAATCAACATTTCTCTTGCTTCCCTGTGAGTAGGGAAGCTCAGGTTTAGTCACAGTAGCTCCCACAAGTGTTTCCTAAGTGTGTTCACATTTGCTTAGACACAGTTTGTTTGCAAGGAGAAACAGGCGCTCCTGTGCCGTTCAACCTTCAGCAAATACATGTGTAGAAGGACAGTGCTAGCAAAAATGACAGTTTCTCGAAGTTTTCTAACTCAGGGAACAAGCTGCACACTTCTGATTTGCATTTGGGGAACTTTGCCTGAAACGTGTTTTTTGCCTAAAGAGACTTGCATTAGAATGCATCAGTTTTGCCTATCTGCGCAGTAGTACATATTCTGAGCATGTAAGTTTGTTTGATGGAAGCAGGAATTCGCTTGCTTCTCTGACAGTAGGGAAGCTCTGGTTTAGTCACAGTAGCTCCCACAAGTTTTTCCTCAGGGTGTTCACTTTTGCTTAGAAATATTTCGTTTGCTAGGAGAAACAGGCGTTACTGTGCTATTTCACTCTGCAGCAAATACATGTGTAGAGGGACAGTGGTAGCAGATATGACAGTTTCGTGACGTTTTCTAACTCAGGGAAGAAGCTGCATACTTCTGAGATGCGTTTGGGTAACTTCAACTGAAACGGGTTTTTTGCATAAAGAGACTTGCATGAAAACGCATTAGTTTTGCGTATCTGCGAAGTAGTACGGATTCTGAGTTTGTAAGTGTGTTTGATGAAATCAGCATTATTCTTGCTTCCCTGAGAGTAGGGAAGCTCAGGTTTAGTCACAGTAGCACCAACTAGTGTTTCCTCTGTGTGTTCAAATTACCTTAGAAACAGTTTGTTTGCTAGGAGAAGCAGGCGTTACTGTTCCGATTCACCCTTCAGCAAATATATGTGTAGAAGGACAGTGCTAGCAGAAACGGCAGTTTGTCGATGTATTCTAACTCAGGGAACAAACTGCACACTTCTGAGATACGTTTTGGGAACTTCGCCTGAAACGGGTTTTTTGCCTAAAGAGACTTGCATTAGATCGCTGTAGTTTTGGCTATCTGCACAGTAGTACGGATTCTGAGTTTGTAAGTGTGTTTGATGAAATCAGCATTTCTCTTGCTTAACTGTGCATAGGGAAGCATATGTTTAGTCACAGTAGCTCCCACAAGTGTTTCTTCAGTGTGTTCACATTTGCTTAGTAACAATGTATTTGATGGCAGAAACTGGCGTTACTGTGCCATTTCTCCCTTCAGCAAACACATGTATAGAAGTACAGTGCTAGCAGAAACCACAGTTTCTCTACTTTTTCTAATTCAGGGATCAAGCTGCACACTTTTGAGATGTGTTTGGGCAAATTCGTCTGAAGCGGGTTTTTTGCTTAACGAGACTTGCATTACAAAACACTATTTTTGCCTATGTGCGCAGTAGTACAGATTCTGAGTACGAGTGATTTATGAAGTCAGCATTTGTATTGCTTCCCTGTGAGTTTTGAAGCTCAGGTTTAGTCACAGTCCCTCCCACAAATGTTTGTTCAGTGTGTTCACATTTGCTTATAAACAGTTTTTGCTAGCAGAAACAGGCATTACTGTGCCGTTTCAACCTTCAGCAAATACATGTGTAGAAGTACAGTGTAGGCAGAAACGACAGTTTCTCGACATTTTCTAACTCAGGGAACAAGCTGCACACTTCTTACATGCGTTGGGGTAACTTCGCCTGAAAAAGTTTTTTTGCCTAAAGAGACTTGCATAGAACGCACTAGTTTTTCCTATGTGCGCAGGAGTTCAGATTTTGAGTACATTAGTGTGTTAGATGAAATCAGCATTTCTCTTTCTTCCCTGTCAGTAGGGAAGCTCAGGTTTAGTCACGGTAGCTCCTGCAAGTTTTCCCAGGTGTTCACATTTGCTAAGAAACAGTGTGTTTGCTAGGAGAAGAGGGCGTTATTGTGCCGCTTCACCCTTCAGCAAATACATGTGTAGAAGGACAGTGCTAGCAAGAATGACGGATTCTTGACGTTTTCTAATAAAGGGAACAACCTGCATACTTCTGAGGTGCATTTGAGGAACATCAAAAGAAACGGTTTTTTGCCTACTGTGACCTTCATTAGAACTCACTATTTTTACCTATCTGCACAGTAGTACATATTCTGAGTATGTAAGTGCGTTTGATGAAATCAGCATGTCTCTTGCTTCCCTTTGAGTAGGGAAGCTCAGGTTTAGTCACAGTAACTACCACAAGTGTTTCCTCTGTGTGTTCACATTTGCTTAGAAACTGTTTGTTTGCTAGGAGAATCAGGCATTACTGTGCTGTTTCACCCCTTAGCAAATACATGTGTTGAAGGACAGTGCTAGCAGAAATGACAGTTTCTCGATTTTTTTCTAATTCAGGGAACAAGGTGCACACATCTGAGGTCCGTTTGGGGATCTTCGCATGAAATGGTTTTTGCATAAAGAGACTTGCTTTAAAACACATTAGTTTTGACTCTCAGCGCAGTAGTACAGATTCTGAGTATGTAAGTGTGTTTGATGATATCAGCAATTCTCTTGCTTCCCTGTGAGTAGGGAAGCTCAATTTAAGTCACAGTAGCTCCCACAAGTGTTTTCTCATTGTGTTCACATTTGCTTAGAAACAGTTTGTTTGCTAGTACAAGCTGGCGTTACTGTGCCATTTCACCCTTCTTCAAATACATGTGTAGAAGGACAGTGCTAGCAGAAACGACAGTTTCTCAAAGTTTTCTAACTCAGGGAACAAGCTGCACTCTTCTGATATTAGTTA
>OU015749.1:64317069-64334550 GCA_907169655.1 Acomys percivali | reverse complement strand
CTTGCTTCCCTGTGAGTAGGGAAGCTCAGGTTTAGTCACAGTAGCTCCCAAAAGTGTTTCCTCACTGTGTTCACATTTGCTTAGAAAAAGTGTATTTGCTGACAGAAACAGGCGTTCCTGTGCCATTTCACCCTTCAGCAAAGACTTGTGTAAAAGGACAGTCCTAGCAGAAATGACAGTTTCCCGACGTTTTCTAACTCAGCGAACAAGCTGCACGGTTCTGAGATGAGTTTTGGCAACTTTATCAGAAATGGATTTTTTGCCTAAAGAGACTTGCATCAGAAAGCACTAGTTTTGCGTATGTGCGCAGTAGTACAGATTCTGAGTACGTAAGTGTGTTTGATGAAATCAGCATTTCTCTTGCTTCCCTGTGAGTAGGAAAGCTCAGGTTTACTCAAGGTAGCTCCCACAAGTGTTTCCTCAGTGTGTTCACATTTGCTTAGAAACATTGTATTTGCTGGCAAAAACAGGCGTTACTGTGCCGTTTCACCCTTCAGCAAATACATGTTTAGAAGAAAATTGCTAGCAGAAACGACAGTTTCTTGAAGTTTTCTAACTCAGGGAACAAGCTGCACACGTCTGAGAAGCCTTTGGGCAAAATCGTCTGAAGGCGTTTTTGCCTAAAGAGACTTGCATAAGAACGCACTAGATTTGACTATGTGCGCAGTAGTACTTATTCTGAATACGTAACTGTGTTTGATGAAATCAGCATTTCTCTTGCTTCCCTGTGAGTAGGGAAGCTCAGGTTTAGACACAGGAGTGCCCACAAGTCTTTCCACAGTGTGTTCACATATGCTTAGAAACAGTGTGTTTGCTAGCAGAAACAGGCGTTACTGTACCGTATCACACTTCAGCAAACACATGTGTAGAAGGATAGTGCTAGCAGAAATGACAGTTTCTTGAGGTTTTCTAACTAAAGGAACAAGCTGCACACTTCTCATATGCATTTGGGCAAATAGGTCTGAAGCGGGTTTTTGCCTAAAGAGATTTGCATTAGAAGGCACTAGTTTAGCCTATGTGCGCAGTAGTACAGATTCTGAGTACGTAAGTTTGTTTGATGGAATCAGCATTTCTCTTGCCTCCCGGTGCATAGGGAAGGTCAGGTTTATTCACACTAGCTCCCACAAGTGTTTCTCAGTGTGTTCACATATGCTTAGAAAAGGTGTATTTGCTGGAAGAAACAGGCGTTACTGTGCAGTTTCACTCTACAGTAAACACATGTGTAGATGGACAGTGCTAGAAGAAACGACAGTTTTTCGATGTTTCCTAACTCAGGGAACAAGCTGCCCACTTCTGAGATGCGTTTGGACAACTTCATCTGAGCTGGGTTTTGCCAAAGAGACTTGCATTAGAACGCACTAGTTTTGTCTTTTTGCGCAGTAGTACAGATTCTGAGTATGTAAGTGTGTTTGATGAAATCAGCATTTCTCTTGCTTCTCTTTGCGTAGGGAAGCTCAGGATTAGTCACAGTAGCTCCCACAAATGTTTCCACAGTGTGATCACATTGGTTTGAAAACAGTGTATTTGCTGGTAGTAACAGGCGTTTCTGTGCGTTTACACCCTTCAGCAAACACGTGTTGAAGGACAGTACTAGCAGAAATGACAGTTTCTTGACGTTTTCTGACTCAGGGAACAAGCAGCACACTTCTGTGATGCATTTGGGCAAATTCAGCTGAAGCGGGTTTTTGCCTAAAGAGACTTGCATTAGAACGCACTAGTTTTGACTATGAGCGCACTAGTACAGATTCTGAGTACCTAAGTATGTTTGATGAAATCAGCATTTCTCTTGCTTCCCTGTGCGTGGAGAAGCTCGGGATTAGTCAGTCACAGTACCTCCCACAATTGTTTCCTCAGTGTGTTCACATATGCTTAGAAACAGTGTATTTGTTAGCAGAAACAGGCATTCCTGTGCCGTATCACCCTTCAGCAAACACATGTGTAGAAGGACAGTGCTAGCAGAAACGACAGTTTCTCGACGTTTTCTAACTGAAGGAACAAGCTGCCCGCTTCTGAGATGCGTTTGGGCAACTTCTTCAGATAAGTATTTTTTGCCTAAAGAGACTTGCACTAGAACGCACTAGTTTTGCCTAAGTGCGCAGTAGGACAGATTCTGAATATGTAAGTGTGTTTGATGAAATCAGCATTTCTCTTGCTTCCCTGTGAGGAGGGAAGCTCAGGTTTAGTCACAGTAGCTCCCACAAGTGTTTCCTCAGTGTGTTCACATATTCTTAGAAACAGTGTATTTGCTGGCAGAAACAGGCGTTCCTGTGCCGTTTCACCCTTGAGCAAACACATGTGTAGAAGGACAGTGCTAGCAGAAACAACAGGTTCTCGACGTTTTCTAACTCAGGAAACAAGCTGCACGCTGCTGAGATGCGTTAGGGCAACTTTGTCTGAAAAGTGTTTTTTGCCTAAAGAGACTTGCATTAGAACGCACTAGTTTTGCCTATGTGTGCTGTAGTACAGATTCTAAGTACGTAAGTGTGTTTGATGAAATCAGCATTTCTCTTGCTTCCCTGTGAGTAGGGAAGCTCAGGTTTAGTCACCGTAGCTCCCACAAGTGTTTCCTCAGTGTGTTCACATTTGCTTAGAAACAGTGTATTTGCTGGCAGAAACAGGCGTTCCTGTGCCGTTCACCCTTCAGCAAACACATTTGTAGAAGGACAGTGCTAGCAGAAACGACAGTTTCTCGAAGTTTTCTAACTCAGAGAATAAGCTGCATGCTTCTGAGATGCGTTTGGGAAAATTCGTCTGAAGCGGGTTTTTTGCCTAAAGAGACTTGTATTAGAACCCAATAGTTTTGCCTATGTACACAGTAGTACTGATTCTGAGTACGGAAGTGTGTTTGATGAAATCATCATTTCTCTTGCTTCCCAGAGAATAGGGAAGCTCAGGTTTAGTCACAGTAGCTCCCACAAGTGTTTCCTCAGTGTCTTCACATTTGTTTAAAACAGTGTATTTGCTGGCAGAAACAGACGTTTCTGTGCCGTTTCACCATTCAGCAAACACATGTGAAGAAGGACAGTTCTGGCAGAAATGACAGTTTCTTGACTTTTTCTAACTCCGGGAACAAGCTGCACACTTCTGAGATGCGTTTGGGCAAATTCGTCTGAAGCTGGTTTTTTGTCTAAAGAGACTTGAATTAAAACGCACTAGTTTTGCCTATGTGCGCAGTAGGACAGATTCTGAGTACATAAGTGTGTTTGATGAAATCAGCATTTCACTTGCTTCCCTGTGCGTAGGGAAGCTCAGGTTTAATCACAGTAGCTAACACAAGTGTTTCCTCAGTGTGTTCACATTTGCTCAGAAACAATGTATTTGCTGGCAGAAAGACGCTTTACTGCGCAGTTTCACCCTACAGCAAACATATGTGTAGAAGGACAGTGCTAAAAGAAACGACAGTTTCTTGATGTTTTCTAACTCAGGGAACAAGCTGCACACTTCTGAGAATCGTTTGGGCAAGTTCGTCTGAAGTGGCTTTTTTGCTTAAACATACTTGCCTTAAAACGCACTAGTTTTCCCTATGTGCGCAGTAGTACAGATTCTTAGTACGTAAGTGTGCTTGATGACATCAGCATTTCTCTTGCTTCCGTGTTCGTAGTGTAGCTCAAGTTTAGTCACAGTTGCTCCCACAAGTGTTTCCTCAGTGTGTTCACTTATGCTTAGAAACAGTGTAATTGCAGAAAGAAACAGGCCTTACTGGACCGTTTCACAGTTCTGCAAACACATGTGTAGAAGGGCAGTGCTAGCAGAAACGACAGTTTCTCGACGTTTTCTAACTCAGGGAAAAAGCTGCATGCTGCTGAGATGCGTTAGGGCAACTTTGTCTGAAAAGTGTTTTTGCCTAAAGAGACTTGCATTAGAATTCACTAGTTTTGCCTATGTGCGTAGTAGGACAGATTCTGAATATGTAAGTGTGTTTGATGAAATCAGCATTTCTCTTGCTTCCCTGTGAGGAGGGAAGCTCAAGTTTAGTCACAGTAGCTCCCACAAGTGTTTCCTCAGTGTGTTCACATATGCTTAGAAACGGTGTATTTGCAGGAAGAAACAGGCATTACTGTGCCGTTTCACCCTTCAGCAAACACATGTGTAGAAGGACAGTGCTAGCAGAAACGACGGTTTCTCGACGGTTTCTAACTCAGGAGACAAGCTGCACGCTGCTGAGATACGTTTGGGCAACTTTGTCTGAAAAGTGTTTTTTGCCTAAAGAGACTTGCATTAGAACGCACTAGTTTTGCCTATGTGTACAGTAGTACAGATTCTGAGTACGTAAGTGTGTTTGATGAAATCAGCATTTCTCTTGCTTCCGTGTGAGTAGGCAAGCTCAGGTTTAGTCACAGGAGCTCCCACAAGTGTTTCCTCAGAGTGTTCACATTTGCTAAGAAATAGTGTATTTGTTGGCAGAAACAGGAGTTACTGTGCTGTTTCACCCTTCAGCAAACACAGGGTAGAAGGACAGTGATAGCTGAAATGACAGTTTCTGGACGTTTTCTAACTCAGGAAACAAGCTGCATGCTTCTGATGTGTGTTTGGGCTACTTTGTCTGAGGAACGTTTTTTGCTCAAAAAGACTTGCATTAGAATGCACTAGGTTTGCCTATGTGAGCAGTAGTATAGATTCTGAGTACGTAAGTTTGTTTGATGAAATCAGCATTTCTCTTACTTCCCTGTGAGTAGAGAAGCTCAGGTTTAGTCACAGTAGTTCCCACAAGTATTTCCTCAGTGTGTTCACATTTGCTTAGAAACAGTGTATCTGTTGGCAGAAACAGGATTTACTGTGCTGTTTCACACTTCAGCAAACACAAGGTTAGAAGGCTGTAATGGCACAGTAACACATGTTTCTAACCCTAACAGTAAACCTAACCACATACCTAACTCTAAACCTAACCCTAACTCTACCCTAAACCTAAACCTGACCATAACCATAACCATAACCCTAACCATAACACTCTAACCCTAAACCTAACCCTAACCCTAAACCTAACCCTAACACTAACACTAAACCTAAGCCTAACCCTAACCCTAACTCTTACCCTGAAACCTAACACTAACCCTAACCCTAACCCTACCCTAACCCTAACCCTAAACCTAAATCTGACCATAATCCTTAGTTAGAAAATGTCGATAAACTGTCATTTTTTCTAGCAATGTATTTCTACACATGTGTTTTCTGAAGGTTGAAATGGCACATTAACGCATGTTTCTAACCCTAACCCTAAACTTAACCCCAACCCTAAATCTACATTTAACCCTAACCTTAACCCCTAACCCATAAACCTAACCCTAACCCTAACCCTAAATCTAACCCTAAACTAACCCTAACCTTAAGACCTAACCCCTAAACCTAATCCCTACCGTTACCCTAACCCTATACCTAACCATAACCATAATCATAACCCTAACACTAAACCTAACCTAACCCTAATCCTAACCATAACCATAACCATAACCATAACCTCCCTAACCCTAACCCTAGCCATAACCATAACCATAACTATAACACTAACACTAAAATTAACTCTAAACCTAACCCTAACTTTAAATCCTACCCTAAACTTAACCCTAACCCTAAATGTAACCCTAACCCTTAGTTAGAAAATGCCAATAAACTGTCGTTTTTGCTAGCAATGTACTTCTACACATGTGTTTGCTGATGTGTGAAATGGCACAGTAACACATGTTTCTAAGCCTCACCCAAAACCTAACACCGACCCTAACCTTAAACCTAACCATAACCCTATCCTTAACCTAACACTAACCATTATCCTAACCCTAACCCTAACACCCTAACTGTAACCCTAACCCTAAGCCTAACCCTAACCTAACCTTAACCCTAACCCTAACCCTAACCCTAACCCTGTCCCTAACCCTAACCCCACTATCAACTCAAAGAAAATAACCTGATTGTGGAGAACATATGAAATGATTTGCCAGATTTAATTATTGAATTTTAAGAAGTATTACTGTTCATTAAAGCAATGATGGTTTGTTTTTAAATCTTATTTTATCCCTTCATTCTCTGACTCAAAGATAGGTCATTTAAAAAACATATTTCAGGGGGCTTACCGGTACATGCCTGTAATCCCAGCACCTGGAAAGAAGTGGCAGGCTAATCTATCTGAGTTTGAGGCCATTTTGGTTAATATAATAAATTCCAGTACACCCATGACTCTGTAGAGATAACTTGTCTCAAAAAAAATTCCAAAATGAAACAGTATATCTTAACTTATGGAAATGTTCCTAATATAATACACTATACTGTAACTTGTTTCAAGAAGTTATTTTGTTTTCTTTACTCTCATTAAGAGAACTGTGTTAACAAGGAAAATAGGAAGCAATGTGACAAATCCATTCACAGAGGGATAGAAATCCATTGAATCCTTCACAAGGATGTAGCAAGGATTTCATCACCTTTAGGTGATAGGAGACATAAGTCATCATGGAACATCTTCATCCTCTGCATTATAACAACATAATTGTGAGTTGGAGAGTTAGTAGTTCTGCTCCTCCTACTTACCCAAACTTGGTTCTTAGTACCTACATCGGATGGCTCAGAACCTGTATTTCAAGGACCAGAGCATCAGTGGCACCCTTATTGCCTGCTAGGGTACCACATACACAAATGATGAAAGGACACATACATATGTGACTCCATACTGTAAAATAATGTTTTCTTCATGTATATGTTATATTTTTAATTAAAATTGATTTAATTGAGGTGCATAAGTTTTGCCATTATGTATACCAAGGACATGCCAGGTGTCAGAGGCAGCCAGAAGACAGTGTCTGATTCATGTGATGATTAGTGTTATAGAGAGTTGTGAGCTGTCTCTTGAGTGCTGGGACTCAAAGCTATGTCCTGTGGATGAGCAGCCAGCCTCTTACACTGAGCCATCTTTTCAGCCCCATGAACATGTCATTAATCACTGTAAGGTGTGAATGGTTGATCCTAAGTTCATCTTTAACTCAGCCCCATTGACCTGGAAGAAATATAGGATTGATAGCCCCAGAAACTAACTTAGATCTGGTGTTTAAAGTAGTTTCTCATCCAAAATCTCCACAAAGTTAGGAAAGTGTCCAAAAACGATCAGTAGAGAAACTGACAATACAAGTGGTTAAGAAGTGGCTGACCAACACCACCACACTGAGTATATCTCACATGCAGTAAATAGGCAGCAATGAGAGCCCACAAGGACACATGTAGGGTATATCCCTGCTAGAGTTTATGCCTGCTCTAAGGAGAGAAAAGGATCTTGCTGGAATGAAGACAGACTTTTGTGAATGGGATGGTACTCTGCTTCCCTTTGTCTGCAAAATGTTGTTAGGAGCCCTGAGTGATGGAGACTCCAGATGACATGGAGGTTGTTGTCAAGGCAACCTAGACTGAAACTTCCCTCTAAGGGAAGTGAGGCACTGACAAAGAGCTGTGGAGTTTGGATGAACTCTTAGGGATGGAGCTTTGGGTGCTAAAGGGAAAGGATTAAAAGGTCAGAGAGCAGTGTTTGGGGTGGACTGGAAGACAACTTGGCTCCTGTTTGCTCTGTATCTGCTCATCTGTGGTGAGTCTGCACCTTTCTGGTCTTCCCTTCTTTCCTTTTCTTAGCAACTCCATGTAGCTGTCAGTTTCAGTGCCCTGTAGGTCCCCACTTGGTGTTCTGCAATTGGATCTTAAAGCCCCCTCAGTCCCCACTCTGTCATCTCTGTAACCTGCCTGCATGATAGCAAAAAGATCTTCTAAAGAGACATTTATATCTCTCATTAGGCAAACATCTAATGAAACAATGAACTCCATGAAATTCGAATTTCTCTTGGAATCTCATTCTGGGAAAAGAGTCTTCCACATGAGAACTCTTCTGTTGAATAAGCATGAACTCATTATCTGACTGCCTCATAGAAGAGAATGGAGCTGAGAAGGGGGAGGGATTTACAGATGAGGAACAGAAATGTTTTTGGAGTGAGTCCACTTAAAATCCTTCAGTGTAGCTGGGCTTGGTGGTGCATGCCTTTAATTCCAGTACTCGGGAGGCTAGGCACATGGATCTCTGTGAGTTCGAGGCTAACCTGGTCTACACAGCAAGTCCAGGACAGCCATGGCTACACAGAGAAACTCTGTCTCGAAAAACCAAATATATATATATCAGTCCTTCAGCAAGGATCTATTGGAAGAGAAATCTGGTGCCAGCAGCCCTGGTAATTTCAGATTCCAATAAGGAAAATAAATTATTTTGATTGATTAGATTACTTAGTGGTGCATATCTTTTTTCTTATGTGTAAAGGGATATTAGGATGTTAGGCCTCAAGAATGGATTGGTTACCTCATGTTGGCCTTCATACCCAGGGCAAGCTGCTGAGGTGCCTTTCTGACCTAAGCGAACCTGCCTTCTGGGTTCTCCCAGCATCCCTTGGTCCCTACCTGCTACAGGGTGAGGCTGTCATATCCTGCCCTCTACCCTGAACTTTCCAGCACAGCAACAGGGGCTTCCCCTCCCCCAGGGCTCTCCACTATATAACAGACCTTTTGGTTCCCACTTTTTGCTTTTCTCTCTTTCTGTGTTTCCCCTTCCCCCTTCTCTCTGTTTTTCTCTCTGCTTTCCTCCTCTCCTCTCTCTGTGCCCACTTTCTCTTCCTCCACTTTTAGGTCCCCCCTACCTGGAAGCCTTTCTGGCCCCATTCCTTGGGATCAGTGAAGCTGCAGAGAGGTGATCCCAATAAGCCACATTTAAATACTTTAATGTGTCTTGAATTAGCACATTTCATGGAAAAGAAAGATCACCTACCACCTACCTTCATCACTGGTCAAAATTAGTCACACTGAATAAATATGTTAACATGTTTTCAATTTTTATTCATGATTTGCTTTTTTCCATTGTATTTTTCTTTCCCTTTTTAATTTTAAAGAATAGTCTCACTACGGAACTCAGGCTAACCTAAAACATGTATCTATCTATACTAGGTCAGCCCACCATGCCTCTAGGATGCCTGCATTATCGGCAGACATGCCACAGCTAGTTAATTCATTTCTTTTAATTGTCTTACAGAGGATGAGTGGCTGAGCCTTGCTGGTTAGGGCAGCCAGTACATGGGCTCTGCTCCCAACTCCAGTAACAGAAGAAGGCTCCCATCAAATGCAACCCTGGTGCCTTAAACTTCACTGTCTTCCAACTATGAGCAATATTGGTTTTCTTTGTCACTGAGTCTGTTATAACTCATCAAAGGCCTAGGGGAGAACTCTGTCCTTATTCTACAGATGGGGAAACCCAGGCTCAAGGGGATAAGTGGTTTTTCGGTATTGTTAAGTGTACCTGTTCACCTTACTCATCCATCATTCAAATGTATCATTAAATGAGGTTGAAATCACCTGAACCAGGCATGGTGACAGAAGCCTATAATCATGGTGCTTGGAAAGAGGAGTCAGGAATTTCAAGATTTCAATGTCATCCATGGAAAGGAGGGTGTAGTGGGAGGCCCACAGAACAAAGGAAGACTGTGCTTGGTTCAGGACAATGCCCATAGTCTTCCCTGGGGCTCCAGAAAGTCAGGGCCATGCCAGCAGCATGTTTACTGTACAAGGCAGCTTAGGTCCTTCAGGGTCAAACTCCTGTTAGTCATTAAACAGTGGAGCTTTCGTACAAGTGTGAATTAAGCTCAGGCAAGGATGAGCTCTCTGAACTGCGTATCTAATGTAGTTGAGCTCTGAAACTATATACACATAACGAATAGAAATGGACTCAGTAGGGTTTGTTCATGTATTTGCACATACTTACACATTCTTAAAACGAAGACATTAAAAGGGAAGAATTTAGGAGGGGATGGTGAAAGGACAGGGAAAGGGGGAAATGGTGTAATATATTTTAATTAACATATATAAAATAAGTTTTAAATAAAAAGGCTAGAGAGAGAGCATTGCAGTTCAGAGCAGTGAGTGCTGTTACACAAAACACATGTTCCTTTTCAGAAAACATCTGGTAGCTAGCCATCTCCTGTAACTCCATTCCCAAGCCATCTGATAAACCCTTCTTGCCTCTGCAGGTACTGTGCACAGATACACACAGGCAAAACATTTACATTCATAAAAAAAAATAAAGGTTAAAAACCTGAAATTCTCTACACTGATGTCATAGTCCTGAGAAAGAGAAGCCCACCCAGGACTTGATGGAAGCAAGATGCAGCATCTGTACTTTCAAGCTGGGGATAGTTGGCATCTCTAGCTGTACTTGATCAGGTACCATGTTCTTCTTTATGGGCTCCAACAACCCAATTACACTGTTATGGTCCTGGGAAGAGCCCCATATGGAGACAAGACCATCTTTACTTAGAGCTCCTTTGTTACTGTCCCTGCTGACACTTGTACCACATTGTCTTGCAGTTCCACTTTTCCAGGGACCATCTCTGATGTGTCGCTTCCCAGGGCACTCTCATCATTGCAGCCTTGGGGGTCAATCTGGCTGCTTTGGCTCAGGCACACAGTATGCATACCCCTGGCCTCAGCCTGAACAACATCCTGTACAAGGGGTACCAAGGACAGCTTTTTCCTCTCTAGAACACTCTCACCCAGCCAAGCTGGCCCAAGTCACCTGACCCAATGTCAACACCAAGCCTAGGTCTGTGTTGTGGAATCTATGTGAGACTTTCACCTTCTTGCTTTGGATGACATCTTCTGGGGGTGATCTTCTCTTAGCTGTGCTCTTGGGTGGCCTCTTCAAGTACTTGATGCAGGGTGACTACCAGCAACTCTGAAGCCCCATGGCAGATGGTAAATGGCTTGGTGAAGACTTTTGACATCACATTGTTTTCTTTTTGAGGAGAAAAAAATCTTATTCATCTTTTCATCATAACCTTGAATCAAATAAGTCTTATGTATTTAAGACTGATGGTGGAAATCATTGCATTATGGTTTCAATTTTAAATATTTGAAGTAGAAATTAAAGTGTGCCAAAGGTGTACTAAATTCATCTAGTGAAGGTTTTTTTGGTTCTTACATTCTTTCAGTGGCTTTTGCTCATCTTCTATTGCACTTTCACTTTGTAGTAAGTATTTTTCTGCTTTGCTGTATAGAATGGGATGCCTGTTATTGAAGTGATCCATTGTTTATCTATACATAAGACAATGTGCAATCATACTTTTCAAGGAAGTGTGTCTGTGAAAAGGTGGTGGGCTGTTGTTTCTGGTTTTGTTTTTCATATGTTTACAAACTCCCTTGATATGTTATTGTTTGCTATCCAACCTGGTTTTGATGTTAGTAATTAATCAAGGATACTCTGAACCCCTTCTTCTCATGTTTCAGCATCTTGAGTACAAGTCCAAGGATAGAAGATATACCCCCTAATAGTCCTGATATGCCAGCACATCTTAACAATGTTATTATTAAAATGCTTACATTAAATAACTCATGTGCTTATACAAAGCAACATTTTCATTTATCTGGAAGAAATGTAATACAGTAGGATATCTAGCAATCAAACTGTATTATCTCACAACATAGCTTAATGTGCTGTGGATATGTATAATCTGTCATTTCATGCTTCTCCATGTCCCCATTAGTTATCCCTGGGAGATGCAGGGGTACAGTTTAGTAGTACAAGCAAACCAAAAGTCTTTAGGAGATGCTAGGGAGTGAGAGCTGTTTAGCCAATGGGAATCAAATGTTTCCTATGCTACGAACCATGGAGTATAGTGTATGTCTCAATGGGTAATTAGGAGACCTGAAGCATGTGGCATTTCCTCTTATGTCCCCCAAGGTCATAGAGAATTCCTGAGGACATGTGGTGGCAGTGCCCAGTGGTACAGATGATAGGGAGTTGAAAAGGGCAGGGTCTGTTGTTCCCATTCCAAGATAGTATGGAAGTTTGGCTTCCAGGCAGAGCCAACAATAATTAGTTAGATAGCTATTTGTACTGTTAAGGACTGAAAAAGGTCTGGGGGTATGCACAATATAATTTCCAATTAGTCCCTAGTACCTTAACTAAGCCTTGTATTACCTTAGAGATGAAAGCAGGTCTGATCCTACTGTAGAAGAGAGTCTATTTTCTTGGTTACTGTGGAGGCTATTTCTTTTTTTTTTTTTTTTTTTTTTTTTTTTTTTTTTTTTTTTTGTGAGATAAACCTCAACCAATCCTTAAAAGGCATCTGTAAAGACTAAAAGGTATTTATATCCATATTTAGTAGGTTTTACCTCAGTGAAATCTACTTCCCAGAAGACACTTTTTTTTTCTCTTTCCCTTTTGTTTTGAGGGAGCTCGTTTCTTTGTGGGTTGGTAACCTGGCAAGGGAGACACTGAGTCACACAGTTCTCTACTAACTGGTTTACACTGAAGATCTTAAATTTTGAATGTCCCAGAAGCGCTTTTAACTTTCTTTGGCAAAGATGTGTGTATTTGGTGGATCAGGGACTTGGCCAGTGCAGTTGGGAGGATAACTCAATTTTACCTGTAGTATAGCTCCATCCATCTTGAACCTGTGTGTTTGGCAAAGAGGCAAAGTCTTTATTTTCATGAGCAGAGTATTTGGCATCTCAGACAACGCTGAGGCTGGCATCGTTATCAGTAAGTTGGTAACAGCCACCGTAGTCTCCTGGGCTGTGTGGTCTGATTTATTTTATTTCCCTGGGCTTCTCTGGTGCCCCAGGTAATGGATGGATGATAGCCTGTCTCTTTGGCAGCCAGAGGGCTGACAGTAAGTCTAGGATCTCTTGTTTATTTTTAATAGCCTTTCCTTTGGCTGTTAAGAGTCTGCTTTCTTGATCAATGGCCCCATCCATGCATATGAGCTGTTGCAAATGTAGATATTAACAATTTTGTTCTGCCCCAACTGGAGTGCTTTCATTAATGCTTTTAGTTCAGCCTTTTGGGCAGAAGAGGTAGTAAGGTCGATTCCCAGACAGTTTCTGTAAAGGCTATTACTACCTCCTCTGTGTACCTGGTTCCTTCTCACACGAAGCTGCCACCATCAGTAAAATACACATCTGGATGTGGCCAGGCCATGTGGAGAAGTCCAGCTGAGTTCCATGTACTTGATGAAGAACCTTCACCCAGTCATGTAGAAGATCTAGGTTAAAGTCAGGCAGCAGGGTGACACTCAGGAGCAACCTGATGTGAGGGGAGCTAAAGAGTAGAGCTTGGTAATGAGTCAGTATAGTATTAGTCACCCACTGGTTGGGGAGGGGGGAGGGAGGAATTTTTGAGTATCCCTTTCACTCAATAAGGAGTGATTATAGTCAGAGATTGCCCCAGAGTCAGCTTGTCAGCATCCTTTGAGTAGAAGAAGAGTAGCTACAATAATTCGGAAGCAGCTGGGCTATTTCAATAAGGCACAGTAGTTCCTATCTCAAATTTTAATGGGGCTGAGCAGACAAGATGGTCTTTTCTGTAACTTGTAAGTATCTAGGCACAGGGCATCCTGTAAAATTTGCGGGGAGGGGAGGGCAGTCGACCACAGCTTGGGGTCTCCTTGGGCTCTTAAATATGTGGTCCTCATCATCACTGTGTAGGTGCACAATCAGGGGATGAAATGTTCTGAGTACAGAAAATAATGCCCTTTGGAGACTTAAAAATAGCTTAGTCAGTATCCCTACTCAATGCAAGGCTGCACCTTATAATCAAAACTCAGTGACATCACTAACTTAAGATGAACAGGCACAGTCATACAACCCCATGACACCCACTGGACATTATATAAGCAGAGATCAAGAGCAAGGCTCTGCTTTGCACATCTGGAGAGACACCATCCTGATCTGGTCTGTGGTTGGAGTCTCCCCTAGGATCCTGACCCTCAAAATAGATACTTCTGTTAGAGTCTGGACCTGCCATTCAGCTATGAAAGGTCACACAGATGAATAGCATCACAGAGATTGGCTTAGGACCATAATTAGGCATTTAGAGTCTGAACCTTGTGTGATGACCCTCAGCATAATAAAATAACTTCCATTATACTAATTGTGCACATCTCCCTTCTTGCCTGCAACAACACTTTCTTAGAATAAAGCTTCTTACTCTATTACATTTTAAACAAAAGGAGTTGAAAATTTGGTACAGGATTTCATACACTAATATTTATATTTCAGTGATTTGATTGACTAATCAGTATTTTTGTTCTAGTAAAGACAGAAATAGTTTTCTGTCTTTAAAAAAAGTCATGCTTTAAAATTAATAACACAGACAGAACTATATGTATTGAATGGTCTTATGAATATTGAAAACAACAGGAATTATATTGTGATTACAGAGTAAGGTTGAAATATAGTCAGTTATATTTTTATTTTGCTTTGTTTTTTTTTTTTTTCTTGTCACAGAGATTCATTGTAGTAGCTTTCCACAATCTTGATCATCCTCCCTCACCTGGAGGAAGGAAGCCTGTGAGCTGAAGTGTGGGGACTGAGAGAGCCTGAGGCTAGCACCAACCTTGTCATGCTAATAGACACCGCTGCCATATGTTAATGGAACAGCCACAGGTCCCTTCTGCCAGAGATAAGAAGAATAAAACCTTTTAGCATCAGGAAAGATCATCAAGCCCATGAAGGAATGCTTGCTTTTGTCTAAATGCCAGACTTTGGGAAAAGGAATTTCTTAGGGATATGAGACATGGATTCAGAAATAGAGTTGGGCCCTCAAGCTTGTACAGCATGTACTGTACTGACTGAGTCATGTCCTCAGCACCTAGATCATAGCTGTTTCTATATGTATTTGTATCAGTGATGTGGCATAGATCATGAATCTATGGTAAAGAGATAAATAGTTCTCTATGCAGGTGTGGGGGGGCAGGGTTTAATAGTATGTGTAATAGGATACCTATAACAGAGAAACCCAAAAAGTATACTGGGGATGGAAGGTGCAAAGGGGTGAGAATGTTAGTGGAGGACTTCAAAAGAAGTTGTATTTTAAAAGAACCTGATCCTTGGTATGTTAATTTAAAAAATATCTAACATCATCATGAGTGACCTTTGGCCTTTAAAAATTCTGTGTGTTATTCAAATCATTTTTTTGTTTCTGGAAGGTTGAATTTAAAAGCTGAAAAGTACTCAGCTGTAATGGGATGTCTTCATCAAATCCCTCCTCCCATATCTCAGAGAACCCCTAAGAAGAAGAAAGAAAAATTTTACAAGAGCCTGAGTGGATGTGTGAAAAGAAAGGCAGGGACAAATATCTGGCAAATTAATGGGAGACCAAAACCAGAAGATATGCCTTGCAGGTTAAGAGTTCTGTTTGTGTAGCTACCAAAGTTAAAATGAAGTTCCTGATTGTCCTGTGTCTTAAGGAAACCCATAGGACAAAAACAAAAACAAAACCCCCAAAACAAAACAAAACAAAAGCCAAAACAAAAATCTATGTCCTATGTTGAGACCAAATCTAACTTGAAACCTTGCAAGTTAAGTTTCCTAGTTGTAACTAAGATTAAGTTCCTCACATTGACACAGGAGACAGCTTCCTGAACAGAACACCAATAGATAAGGTACTCAGATCAAGAAATAAGAAATGGGATGTCGGGCTGGAGAGATAGTTCAATGATTAGAGCATTGGCTGCTCTTCCAGAGGTCCTGAGTTCAAGACCCAGCACCCACATGGCAGCTCATGACTGTCTGCAACTCCAGTTCCAGAGATCTGACACTCTCTCCAGACATACATGCAGGCAAAACACAAATGCAAATAAATAAATAAATTGTATATTTAAAAAAAAAAAGAAAGAAATGGGAAGTCATTAAACTGAAAGCTTCTGCAAGGCAAAAAACACCATGAATAAGACAAAACAGCAGCTTATACAAGGGAAAAAGATTTCTACCAACTCAACATCTGGCAGAGGGATAATTTCCAAAATTCATAAAGAACTCAAGAAATTAGACATCAACCAACAAAATAATGCAATTTTAAAAATGGGATAAAGATTCAAACAGAGAATTCTCAACAGCAGAATCTCAAAGGGCTAAGAACCACTCAAAGAAATGTTCAACATCCTTAACCATCCGGGAAAATGCAAATCATAATAATTCTGAGATGCCGTCTTGATCAGGACCTCAGGAAGAACAGTCCGTCCTCTTAACCTCTGAGCCATGTCTCCAGCCCTGAATTATTTTTCTTTAAGGAATGAATTGAATATAATCATGAATAAAGAAGAAAATCAACTACAAGCGGACTACCACAGTTGTTCATTTACTACACATAGTTAAAAAAAAAAAGAGTTATGGTGCATGGGCTGCCAATGCTTCCCACAGAGGCAATAGACTACTGTGTAATAAACCTAGATGAGCATCAATGAACCTTCTTATGGAGATGGTTTCAAATGTGGCAAACAAGCCACTGGGCAAAATGTCCTTGTTTTGGCTACAGACAGAATTCTGCCTGACAATACGCAAGCTTGGATGCAGGCAGAGTCGATGGCCAAAGTCTGCCAAGACAGGGTGAGCAAGTTTCCAATAGTTCCTGCCTCACAAATATGTATGTCAGATATACTGGGACTGAAGGCTGAAGAGTTTTGGGTGACTATTCAGGTAGCAAACTGTCTCTGTCCTTTTCTTTTTTTTTTTTTCCCCCATTTTGGAAGCTGCTAACCAGCACTTCTTGTTTACTAAGGCAATTAATTTTATTCCTTCTGAAGCCTCTGATGTGGTGAAGAACAGATAGTTTAGTTTTACAATGAAACTTAGTTGTTTAGGGGTTAAGATGTTTTTAGGTCTGCATAGATGTTTTAAGTTGATAGAGATGAGATATGATAGATATTGATTTACACTCAGAATTTTAGACTCACCAAGATAAGAAATATGTTTTCTTCAAGGTTGCCAAATACAAATAGCCAAAACACTATGAATGTAACATTAATATAATCCCTGACTGTTTCATGGTTCTTCTTGCTGTATGTAGTTTATTTTATATATGTGTAATAATATAAATGTATAGGTAAAAGAAAAATATCCCCACCAGTACTACAAAGGAAAAAGTTTTGGGTTTTTTGTTTTGTTTTGTTTTGTTTTGTTTTCTGTTTCACATATGGATAGTGCAAGAGACTTGAAAAACCATTTAGGCTTCTGCTGTTTCCCTTTGTTGTATCTCAGAAGCTGATGGTAAGATCCCATTGCTGAAGCCAACAAGCTCTTCAGAAATAAGACTCAGAGAATTCAAGTTGGATCTGTCTTGTAAGCCTCCTGCATGAAGGCAAGCCTTCATTCATAGCACTGCATTGTTTTATGAAGGCTTGTAATGTAGAGAAGCAACCAGTAAGGTTCCACAGCTGTACCTATAAACTACAGCAGTAACTAGTACTAAGGGTTCCATAGTAGCATGCATACCTTGGTTGTAAGTAACACCTGTCTAACTGAACATGAGGCCCAATCGGTAAAATGAAAAATGTGTCTGGTACTAGAACCCTTGCTAAGAACCCCAGATCATTCATTGAGGTCATGGATCTTAGAGAAAACCTACTACACTCACTTTAATAAACCACTGTTAAGGTTATTATTATTATTATTATTATTATTATTATTATTATTATTATTATT
>OU015749.1:64280722-64317059 GCA_907169655.1 Acomys percivali | reverse complement strand
TTATTATTATTATTATTATTATTATTATTATTATTATTATTATTATTATTATTATTATTATTTAACTGTGTTTATTTCTCACTTTCTTTATTAACCTGCCTATCACACAAATAATTGAGACTCTATTATATTATTTAAGAAATAAGGTTCACTGCACAAGAACTGAGCAGTTATTAATCTATTTTTAATCCTCTAAGCTACTTTGGTTTCCTCCCAGAGTATATTCTAGGGATACTTGCACTTTGTAGCTTTTCTGCTCCAGTACCACTCTCTGCATGTCTACTGCACTTTTCCCATGGCTGAATCCCCTACTTCCTCCTCTAACTCCTCCTCCCCTGGCTAGCAGGAAATCCAGGCCTATTCTCTCTCCTGATCAGTGATTGGCTGTAAGATGCTTTATTTGCATACCTGCAGACAATTGGGGAGCAGTGTTTACATAACATTGAGTCTGAAGATTCTCAAAACAAGGATTGCAACCAGAAATGGGGGTTACAGAAATCAGCATTTGTATTACACAACAACCTCACACCTACAAACCACCATAATCCTTTTTTTTTTTTAGTGTGTGGTTTGCGAGACAGGATATCTTTGTGTAGCCTTTGCTGTCCTGGACTTGTTTCATAGACCAGGCTGGCCGTGAACTCACAGTGATCCACCTGCTTCTGCCTCCTCACTCAAGTGTTGGCGTTACAGGCATGCACCACTGTGCCCCCATAATTACCCCCATAATTCTTAACTGCATCCTGATTTATATGCTTCTATAAACAGATAATTGTAGCCCGTGCGCTCATTATAAATGCTCATTTAAATGTGACACTTGGTCAAAATAGAGTAACAAATTATTGTGCAATAACCAGGTCCAACGCATATATCTACCATACAATTTCTGTACCTAAAACTCAGGGAACATAAGGAAAGGGGGCTACAAACACTAGAGGAGACAAAGGACCAAGAAGCATACTGAGAGATTGTGTCTCCTAGAACTAGCAAAAAAGAGTCATCTTTGATTCTTCCAAACTATAGATGCCTAAACCAGACAATATCAATATAGAATCTAAAATGGAAGGGAAGGGGATCACACAGAGTCCCCCATGAGAAAAAGAAAGAAAGGCAACTAAAAAAAGGCTGAGAGAGGAAGCATTAGACTCTTCTAGGGAGGAGCCCCAAAGTTGGCTATTCAATTCAAGTGGCCATCTCTGACCTTCATATACATAAAATCAACAGTAAATAGGCTCAGCAGGCTGTGCTTATATAATCACGGACTTAGGTAATAAAAAGAAATAAAAAATTATGAATTTGGGAGGGAGAAGGAATGGGGCAAATGAAAAGAATGCATGGAGGAAAGGAAAAACGGCTTAATATATGTAATATATATAATTATAGACATATCATGTTATAATTATATCTGGTATATAATTATAAAAATTTTAATTATATGGCATAGAAGTGAAATATGGAATCAAGGACTAGGAACATTATGACAGTATTTTAAGCAGAATTAGATGAAAGTAGATTGCAAAGCAATTTTCTCTGCCATAATGTGGAAAGATGAATGTAGGTGTGGAAAACAATCTGTAATACTAGGCAGTACTGTTTAAAAAGTATTAAAAACTTAGTGCACAAACTAGCTATTTAACAGAATGTATAAACTGAGTAAAATGACCATGATTCCCTGTGAGTCCTGGACAGAAGATGGGGTGCTTCTGGAGGGGATAGGGTTGAACTGAGCCCTCAAAGCAGCGCACTGGAGGTGGGAGTTTCTGAGAATCAAGAGGTCCATCTGGTTTCTTTGAGTTCCTTAAGAGCAGACCCAGCAGCAAGGATTTCTGATGGTTAGTTTGGCAGAGAGCCCGGAGTTTTCAACGCTGCCACCACAGCTGCTGTTCTAGGAACTTATTAATTTCATTCTGAGCAGCAAAGGTGTCCAGAAGAATGCACAGTCCCTGAAAGGGGAGCGTGTTGCAACACTTAATCCTCAGTCAATTCGTTTAGGATCCATGGGTATCTGATGCCAATTACAGGGAGGAAAACTCCTTTGGCCACTTACCAAGGTCTCAGACAGTCAGATATGTTGATCCTGGAAGCAGGTTATCAGAGCTGGGGGTGCTTAGCACTGGGCACTCCAGGCTTTACCTGATTCACATCAGACATGAGCTGACATCATCCTCCAGACAAGCTTGGCTAGGCCAGCTTAATCCTTCCAGGGTCAGGGGGACTACAGTAGGCCCTCAGGCAAATGGCTAGTCACAGAGGATGGGAACCGGGCCATGGCTTCTGGGCCCCAGCTTGATGACATCTGCTCCTCTTTTTCAGTCCTCCACTGGTTTACTAACCTTTCCTCTTCCTCAAGCCTCCACTTTGGATTTAGCATGGTTTCTCTAGGCTGGCCCTGTGCCATTCGACTATGCAAGTTATTTACACACAGACTACCCGAGGGACACCATCCCCACCTCACTTCACTCAGCAGGAACAGCAAATGAGCAAAGTGGGGAAACTGACCGTTCATACACAGATGATGATGACCTAAGAGAGTAATGAAATGCATAAAACCCTATACAGTTACACCAATAAGGATTCCAATGGCATTTGGAATGGTCATTATGCCTGCTTCTCTGTTGACGGCTTTGACCCCACTTTGTCAACCCAGCTTTTCTGAAGTCACAGGAGTCTACACCTTCAGGGTGTCTTCATGCCCAACCTCATTTTCCAGAGTGCATCTGAGAAGCTGATGGGTGGTATCTCAGGCTTCATGTGGGTCTTCTATTGAGGGGAACAGAGGCTCCTTCTGGCATGGACTCTCTTGCTAGCTCTTTGATTACTTCACCCTGGCAGGACTGTCTTACCAAGTCACAGGAGAAAAGGATGTGATCAGTCCTGATGCGACATGATGAACCGGGATGTGTGAGTAGGGGTGCTTCCCTTATGAGGAACGGGGAGCAGTGAGAGGGGATGGGAGGGGGTGTGGGACTGGGAGATCAGGAGGGATGGGGCTACCCCTAGGATGCAAAGTGAAAGAATGATAAAGGGATCAGGTGATGCTCAGACCGAGGATGTGCATGGCGTTGTGGTGCACTGCTGCCTGCCATAGGGAGGACACTGGCCCTTGAGAAGCCTATGCTCTGGCCATAGGGCAGGGACCTTGGGATTATGACTTGGAGAATCAGGAATTCTCCCTGGCAACTGTTTGTATAGTGACTGTGTAGGTGATAACGTAACTCAAGCTGCTCTGCTTATTACGGTAGACCTGATGTACTAGTTTGTTGGTCCCAGCTGTGAAGACTGACCACCTAGGACTCAGGGGACATGGAGGATGATGGACAGATACAGGCGAAAGTTGCTTGGATTTTCCTATGAAGAGATATGCCCAAGGCCAAGAGAGCCAAAACAAATCACAACCACATTTCCAGCTCATTTACAGTGTAAGCAAGGGAATGGTTTAAGGAAGTTTGTTTGCTTTTGTTTGTTTGTTTTGCTTTTTAGCTTCTCACAGGGGAAGATGTGCTGGCTAACAGCAGTGCTTCAAAGTGTTTGTCTTCTATTTCCTGCTTCTTCCCCGCCCCCTCCCCATTGTGTCATACATATCCGGTGGAAATCAGCTGCAGTTCACCTGACCCCAGTGTGAAGTCACAGAACAAAAATCTCATTTTGTTTCCTAAAATCTCTCTTTAATTGTTGATATTTTTGGCACCCTTCCACCTGTGGGACAGATTATACAATCCATTTCAAGTTGAATAATGGGCTGGGCAAGCTAGTCCAGGTAGTCCAGGAGGAAAAGGGGGACGTGCCTACTGGGTACTGGAAAAGAGAAGAGTAGGCTAGTGGAGGACAGGCACAAGTGCTCCTGAAATAAAAAATTTTTGCAGACCTGGAAAAAGTCTGTCCCTGCAATGGAAGCCTGGACCAAGAACCACACTATGCCTTGTGCTTTCAGCACACTCTTACCCTATGGAAGGGGCTTATGTCACTCAAGATTCATTGGACAATGAGGACCTTTTGGCCAACCCTCCAGTTGGAAGAGGAGGAGGGTTCCTCCGGGCACCGTGTTGCAGCTTCAGCGCCACAGCTGAGCAAGCTTGATTATTTCGTGTGATGTGGTCTGAGTAGAGCTTCTGACTGTTCTGAGGGGAAATCAGGCGAGTCCCAAAGGCACGACGTGGTGAGTGTGTGGCGCCGCCATCCAGGGGGATCAGGTTTCTGAATAGCGCAAGCCAGTATGGTTTGTCCTTCCCGAGGACGGGTGGGCGCCAGCAGCCAGATGAGCCACCAGTGAGGTCCCTTGTCTTAGCCACTCCATGAATGCTGTAGCGGCATCAACTACGCTATGGGAATTTCATTTACACAAAGCATTTGCATTAGCGGTGTGAGTGTAGAAATGTCCTTGGCACGATGCCAAACTCGGAGAGGCCTAGCTGGTTTCTTTAGTATCTTCTACAAGTTCATTTGGAGTTAATTTTGTAGAGGTTTTAAATGCCATCTCCTGTGTTGAGTGGCACTTCCATATAAAGTTGTGGCGTATAGGAGGATGTGTGAAGGATTTACCAGTGCATAGGAGATAGGAAGTCACACCAAGTAGAACTTAGATACGGGATATTCTAAAACACCCCACAGATATGCAGCACACTATCCAGGCCTGTTAGAGATTAGGTGCTAAGATATACCTCTTTGCCCGCCAGGGTTGTCTAGAAATTTCTCTCCAACCCATAACCAAGGAGACTCCACCATGATGCATACCAGCCACTAGGCCCATCTCCATGTCAAAGAGCGATCTAACAAGCTGCTGGATGGGGCATTACATGATTTCAGCCAAAATTCGTGGCTGGTGTTGAGAAACCGTAAAATTGTAAAATACAAGATGCTTGTTCGCTTGTCCAGACTTGCTCACCTCTCCCAGTTCTCGTTATTGCTACCTTCAAAAGTTCCACCCTAGTTCCCAGAATAGTTACATGTAAGTTTCCATATATCAGATGTCCCCATACGGCTTTCAGTAACCTTTCTAGAGACCCACACTCAAGCCCCCAAAAGGAGCTGCCCAATGCCAGATGTCCTAATGTCCATATGCTCTAACTTGATAAGCAACCCCACCTGCTTTGCAGTTTTAGTCTTTAAAACTAGCCTGTAACAGCTACTCGGGGTCCTTCACCTCCCAAGTGCTGAGGGACCCTGACACATCAACAATTGACACTTCTAGTGTGTCTGCAATAAATTTTACCAATATCTCTCAGCTGGTGTGACTTGAGTGGTCTCACGGCGACCGCCCCCTTCCCGAATCGGACTTTAGGGTCCAACAGTGTGGCATAAACTTGAAGTTTCCTTCTTGAGAAAAGCATAGTTCTGCCACATGAGCAAGCTATCTGGTGACAACCATTAGAAAAGGAAAAACAAAACAACAACAGCAAAAGAAAAACAAAACAAAAAACACTGCTGTGTTGAGGGCTAACCTGATCAAGCAAGGCTTTCCCTGAGGTCCTCACGTACTGAGAATGACCTAACTCCTTCTGAAACCCAGGAACATACTTGGCAGAGCCACTAATAGCCTGAGCCCAAGGCCTTGGGAGATTTCTCCAAAGAGTCTGAGGCATTCAGAATAAAACCAGGAATAAGCTTGGGGTAGCTGTAGGGCCAGCGCCTTTGAGCAGGGCTTGCTTCGAATTGTGAGACTCCATCTCTTCCCACCACAGAGAGCTATGGTTATCAGTTTCAAGGCCACCGTGGTCTCGGCAAGTAAGGTTCTTGATCTCCTGAGTTTCCTTTGGGCAGCACTGTTTTGCTGGACTCCTCCTGAGTTTGCCCCACTGTATGATAGTGTCTGCTGACTTCATAGATGCCTCCCACATCCCTCTGGGAAGTAGTATACAAGATGCTGTTCTCCTTAAGAACGTCACTTAGTATAAGATGTAGCCTGTGTCAGACCTCCCCACCCCAGGTTCTGTACTTTCTATTATCTACTTTTCTTATCATTTGCATCCTCTTGGACCTTCCACTGAGGACCCTGTCACTGAAGTACAGTGTGCCCTAAAACTTCCTGTTTGTGCAACCTCGGGCCTGAATCTCAAAGAGACTCAAGGATGATTGCATCTATGGAAAGCAAAATCCGTTCCAGGCGGCTCCTCTTTTAACATTAAGCAGAGCTGGTTGCATGCTGCTATGAGAGAGACTTCTCTTTCTCAGCATTTTAGTTGTGTGTGGCGTGATTTCTTCCTGGGAAGGCATATTAATTCTAGAACATCTATAGCTTCAGCCTTTTAGAAAATTATTTCTGAGACAAGCTATGTTGCCTCAGGTCACACTGTTCCTGTTTCATTGCTCCCGCAGAGCAATGGCCTTGCTTTCCTCTTAATTAAACTTCCTAAATTCTTAAGTTAAAGGATGGACCACTGCAGAGTTTTAAAATGACCTGCTTAGGTCATGTAATGACCTCTCCATTGCAGTATCAGGAAACAGTGTTGCTGCCCAGGCCTGCCGGGGTTCGACTAACGCTCGGGTGGAGAATTAGAAACATAGTAATATTCATATGCAGTTCTGGCATACGTAAAGTTAATTATAAAATAAAAATTATATCTAAATATGTAACTCCTGATTTTTTGTTTACCACAAATTACCAAAGCAAAATATAGAATGTTGTTACAGTCAACTTTTCAAATTAAATACATATATGTATGCGTGTGTCCATCCTCTTGACATACCTCCTTAAAATGGCCACATGCTAGGTATGGTGGCACATGCCTTTAATCCCAGCACTTAGGAGGCAAAGGCAGGTGAATCGCTGTAAGTCTAAGGCCAGTCTGGTTAACAAAGGGAGTCCACAACAGCCAATGAAACTCAGTGATACCTTGTCTCAAAAACAAAACAAACAAAAAACAAACAAAACCAAAACCAACAAAAAGAAAAATCTAATCTTTCCCAAGTGTTCCACTAACTAAAAAGCAAATACTCAAAAATATAAGTCTATGTGAGACATTATTATGTAAATACATATCTTTCTTAAACTTTTAGAGAGGGAAACCTATTTTTTATCTGACCAAAATATGCCAATCCTGATGAGACTGTTTATAACATAAAACGCTAAGCCGGCCGGGGTGACACACGCCTTTAATCCCAGCACTCCTGAGGCAGAGGCAGACATATCACTGTGAGTTCATGACCAGCCTGATCTACAAAGTGAGTCCAGGACAGCCAAGGCTACACAGAAAACCCTATCTTGAAACACCAAACACAGGGAGCTAGAGAGATGGCACAGTGGTTGAGTGCCGCCTGCTGTTCCAAAGGTCCTGAGTTCAAATCCCAGGAACCACATTGTGGTTCACAGCCTGTGATCTGATGTCCTCTTCTGGCCTGCAGGTATACATGCAGGCAGAACACTTGAACTCACAACGATCCATCTGCCTCTGCCTCCAGAGTGCTGGGATTAAAGGAGTGCGCCACCACGCGTGGCAAATAATAAATAAATCTTAAAAAGAAAAAACAAAAACAAAAAAACAACATCATAGAATTTCCCAAATTAATATTCCTACTACAGACACACACACACACACACACACACACACACACACATACACACACACACACACACACACACACAAAGAATCAAGGAATAGCAAAGATATCACTGTGTTCCCTGCCATCTCCAACACTTTTGAGAACCCTTGCCACTTCATTTAGAGCAACCCATCCTGCTTACTTCCTGTCACCAAATGTTGACAGTCTCGTTTTTACCTAGCCTGACCATGCAGATTCTCCCCAATTCTAAAATAGGGTCATAATTCAGAATTTCTAAAGTGATAAGATGTTATTGCAGTTAACTTTTCATTTATTTCATTTCTGTTCCTTATGTAATTACTTTGTAGAATACACAACAGCATGTTTATTATATACACAGAAATCATCCACACACTGTGGATTGTACTACAGGTGGTTACTGTATCTCAGAAATTTTCTGTGTGGAATAGAAACTGCCCAAATGCTTTTGACAATCATACAATTTCATCTGCCTATATGATATACCATTAGGGGACTAATTATTAATCCTTGTCTTTTATTAAGAACACTTCACTGGGCGGTGGTGGCACACGCTTTTAATCCCAGCACTCGGGAGGCAGAGATAGGTGGATCGCTGTGAGTTCAAGGCCAGCCTTGTCTACAAAGGGAGTCCAGGACAGCCAAGGCTACACAGAAAGACACTGTCTTGAAAACAAAACAAAAACAAAAACAACAGAAAAAACCAACACTTCAAGAACGAATTAATTTCCAATGCAAATATTAAAACAAATTTCAACATACATTTAGTGATATCTGAACACAGAGCACTAAAAATAAAATGTCAGTTTATATATATATCCTTATGTATTCTTGTGTGTATTGTGGCCAATGGTAGTTCGTTTTGTTTTTTAACTTCCTAAGAGCTAGAAGCATTTGGGAAAAAGAACCCCAACTGAGAAAATGCACCCATAAGCTTGGTCTTCAGTCTAATCTGTGTGTGGGGTGGGGAGCGTTCATGATTGATAATTGGTGTGAGAGGACTCAGCCTATCCTGTACAGTCATTTCTAGGGCAAGTAGTTCTGGGAGGCATGAGAAAGTAGCCGATGAAGGTAGAGACAAGGCTCACTGAGTAAATGCTGACACTCATTCAGAGCCAAGTTCAGTTCCCAGCACCTACATCAGGCAGCCTAGAGCTGCGTTTCACAGTAGCTGCAGGGAAAATACATGCCATTAGTTTGTGTCTGCCATGTGCACACATGCACCCCTCAAAGCAAGCACACAATGATTCTTGCACCATGCCTCCACTTTTGGACCAGAACAGCCCCTCCATATCTCAACCCTCAATGGCATTTGTAGCCCAGGTTTATAAACACCTTCACCATCTTCTAATAACATTGTTGAAAGACATTTAAAAAAAAAAAAAAGCCACAACTTCATGTTTCTCCAGCACCCGGTGAATTTTTCTGGTATCACATTCCATTCTAATTAGATTTACTTATGAGTAAAATAAGCCTGATCAAATCAACTTTGGTATGGAAGGGTTTGTTTGTTTATTTTATCTAGTTTCTTTTTTGTGTATGGTTGTTTTGCTTGCATGTGTATCCATGGATCACATGCCTGGCTGGTGCCAGCAGAGGTCAGCAAAGTGAGTTCAAGCCTATGGACCCAGAGCTTCACACAGTTGTGATTTCTGTGGGTACTAGAGCCAAACCTGGAATCTCTAATAGAGATGCCAGTAAGCCATCTCTGTAGCCCCTTGATATGTTCTTTCAATGTTTCTGATAGCAGTTAATTAACAATCTCTCTCTCTATTCCGATAGGAATAAAAATAGTAACTTCAATTCCAAATTCAAACACACACAGTAGAAATGGAATATTTTTAGAATGGCATGCAAATGTGCTACCTCTTATCTTTGAAGTAGCTGCCTTTCATAGTTCCTCAAGACACAGCATGTAATAATGCACATGTGAATTAAATCACACACACACACACACACACACACACACACACACACACACACTAATATGATGTCTTATTCATTGTTCTATGCTTTGACAAAACACTATGACCCAGGGAATACTTAGGGAAGAAAGCATTTAATTGTAGCTTGCTTACAATTTCAGAGGATGGTCTATTCTCAACATGCTGAGGAGCCTGGAGTCATTCAGGCAGATAGTGCTCTCGTTTTTCAGGCGATTCTAGATCATATCTAATTGATGAAAATGAAACTACCACAGGCCACAGCAATTCACATATTATACACACCTGAATAAGTTAGGCTATGCAAACTGACATTTTATTTTACTTTTAATGCTTTATGTTGAATATATTATAGAAAATACATGCTGAAATTTTTCTAATAGACACACTGGAGATGAATTCTGTTCAAGAAGTACTTGTAATACAAAGACAACAATCAAGATTTTTTTCTAAAGGTGCATCATATAGACAGATGAATTCATATGATTGTCAAAAATATGTGTGTTAAGTTTTCTTTTCCCAATTAAAATGAATGCAGATGCAGGAACTATGTGTGTTCCCATACACAACTTATGTAACTTTGCTCTGTATATAACAAACTGGCTGTTATAATAAGTCTTTTTGAAAGCTAATTATAGCCAGGCATGATGGCGCACGCCTTTAATCCCAGCACTCGGGAGGCAGAGGCATGCGGATCGCTGTAAGTTTGAGGCCAGCCTGGTCTACAAAGTAGCTGTAGGACAGTCAAGACTACACAGCGAAACCTTGTCTTGAAAAACAAAAACAAAAACAAACAAACAAACAAAAGGAAAGCTAATTATGTGAGAAAAAAAAAAAGCAGAAACTACATTCAACACTGACCACAGCAAGGAAGAACTGACATCTTCTCACCTTACAAGTTACTGAACCAATGAAGATCATACATTGTTACCAGGAGAATGCTAAGCCCTCCTGGACAGACAAGGCAAGGCTGATAGGAATGGACCAGGAAAGGATCCTCCAAATGAACTGGCAGCAGTTCTTAACAAGTGCTGGGCACTCCATGGAGCACAATGCCAAGTTGCAAGTGGGATGCCCAAATGGGCATATGGTAGGCTTCATAGAATTGTGACAGATAGCTGACAAGAAATTTTTGTACAGGGGTACAAGAACTCTACCCTCCTGGTTGTTTGAAATGTCTGTTTTAGAATTCCCAGAAAAACACACCCTTAATCTTGCCAAAATCTAAACTGGCCATAATCATACTCTTTCAATTTAATTTGACCTTGATAACTTAAAATGAGAAAGCCTTTCTTTTTTCTAAATACATTTTGTATTTATATAAAGGGAATTGGTACTTAATAGTACCCTAGTTGACAAAGTCCTATTACAGCTAGGTTTGATTTCTGAAAGAGAAGATAAATGGTTCAGTTGTCATTAATATAGAGCTTCTTGATCCACTAGCTTGGCTCTTTCCTTTGCAATCGTGCCAAGCAGACAGAAAAGAAGAGAGACACTGAACTCCTTGGTAACATAGTAAGTGATCTGTTCCTGAGGCCCATGTAGCATGTAGGATAATCATAGTCCCAACTGACATCCTATTTTAGTGTTCATCCAGGGACAGACTAAGTTATAATGGGGTCTAACATGATGTTTATAAAAGAGATTTCCCCCACTTCGATGTAATACACCTATGTCATACTTCCACTAATGAATTTTAAATGCTTTTATTATTTTTAAACTATTTATTTATTAAATACACAGTGTTTTTGCTTGCACGCATACCAGAAGAGCACACCAGATCTTATATTATAGATGGTTTTGAGCCATGTGATTGCTGAGAATTGAACTCATGACCTTTGAAAGAACAGGCAGTGCTCTTAACCTCTGAGCCATCTATATCTCCAGCCCTATGCTTTTATTCTTAACATTCCCTGATCTTTTAGTGTAGGTAAAAAACAAACAAACAAACTATGAGACTTATTATATAAGAAAAGAGATTGGGTATTAATCTAATCTGTTTTACAAGGTCATGGTCACTGATATTTGGCTCCACAGTTTACTTTTATGGTTTGAACGTGTACTTCAGTTGACAGATATGGAAGAGTGGGAATGCTCTTTTGGAGTCCAGGAAATTCCATCATAATCACAAGTAGTTGAACAAGTAGCTACAAGATTTGAGATTTTTAGCTGGGTGAGGTGGTGCACACCTTTAATCCCAGCACTTGGGAGGCAGAGGCAGGCAGATCACTGTGACTTTGGAGCCGACTTGGTCTACAAAGTGAGCACAGGATAGCCAAGATAACGTAGAGAAACCCTGTCTCAAAACAAAAAACAAACAAGCAAACAAAAAACTAGATTTGAGGTTTTCCCTGCTGTATTTTGTTCTTGCTTTGGTCTGTTCATGCTTTTCCCTGCTCTGATTCTTTGTGGAGCAAGATTGTTAATTTTATGGCAACGTATGCTGTAAATGTAACAGTTTGATATAAGAATGTGATAATAAAAAAAAAAAGTAGTTTCCAGTAAGAGCTGATGAAAGAGGTGGTATTTAAATGAGAATGGCTCCCCTAGACTCATAATGTTTAAAGATTTACTTTCCAGCCTGCTGCACTGTTCAGGAAGGAGCACATCTGTGGTCTTTTTGAAAGCAGAATGTCAGATGGGTAGACTCTGAGGCTTTAAAAGCTTATGCCCATGCCCATGGTGCTCACTACCTCTTACCTGAGCTTCAAGATGTAACTCTTCTTGACGCCATATATTTATATTCCAATCATTGATTCTAACCCTTTGGAGCTGTCAGCCCAATTTGATGCTGACAGCTATAGTTTGCCTTGGCCATAGTGTGTTTTATGATAGCAATACAAAGGGAACTATAGAGAAGTTCAGAACACAGAAAATCTCACCCTCCCTACAAAAATCAGGTAGGAATTTTTCTCCTAGTTTTAGTTCTACAGCAAGCAGCATCAGTCCCATGATTTTGAGGTTAGGAGTGATGCTACGATGAACACGTCTAGACTTCCATGAAAAAGCAACCCTGGTAAGAACATCCTCTTAGCTGGGCGGTGGTGGCACATGCCTTTAATCCCAGCACTCTGGAGGCAGAGGCAGGTGGATCATTGTGAGTTTGAGTCACACCTGGTCTACAAAGGGAGTCCAGGACAGCCAAGGCTACACAGAGGTCTCAAAGCCCACCGCCCCCAAAAAGAACATCCTCTTTGTCTTCTAACTACATGAATATCAGATAATTTCTCTGATGCCTCTTCTGTAGAAGAATGTCATGATAACAATAATGGTTCAGAGGGACAGGATCAAATATATACTACTATTTATTACAGACTCAATATGTATTTTATATTACAGTATAATTAGTGCATCAAGGTCAGCTGGGGTTCTAAATGAGACCCTGTCTCAAACAAAAGAAACAAAAATTATATTTCTTAAGGGACAACAACTCCATTTCTTTCCTTTCACTAATTAACATAATGTTAAAATTTGATTTATTTCTACAATGTCCCCAATATAATTTTTGTAATAATGTCCCAAGATAAAGAACAACTTGTTTATTGACTTGTTTTTTCTGTAACCTTGATAATTACACAACATAAATTGTTTCCGTTGTTCACGCTCTGAGAACTGGCTGATAGTTAACTAAATTACTAACTGTAAAAAATCTGTAATCACTTGCTAAGTACCTCAGACTAGAGCCTTACTATAAAAATCTCCCCTGATTTTAAACTGATCTTCTTCTTTCTCCTACTTCAGAGGAGATTTCAAGTTTGGCCCAGGCAGAAAAAAAAATTTTTTTTTGGTTTTTTTTAAAGACAGAATTTCTCTGTGTTAGCCTTTACTGTCCGGGATGCTCTTTGAAGACCAGGCTGGCCTTGAACTCACAGCGATCTACCTGCCTCCTTCTCCCTAAGACTGGGATTAAAGGCATATGCCTTCATGCCTGGCAAAAATGTATATATTTTTTTACCTTACAATATTTTGATGGTTGCTTTCTGCTTTGAGACACTACAACAACAGTCACCTTTTGAAATGATTTAAATGTCCACTGGAATTGTCTGATACTATGGAAGTGACTGTGTAATCAGCATGACCTCAAATTCATGAATATGGATTTGATTCCAAAGTTCTGGGATTAGTGGCATGTGCTACCATACTTGGCAATATTCACTTCTAAAAATGATTATATGTATAGGCACTGGTGGAAGGCATCTGAAATGACATTAAGAGGTATTATATGGCCCTATTTTCCAATGCCCCTTTTTATCTGTTATTTAACTTTTTCTTCTTTTTCAATGTGTATGTGTGTGTGTGTGTGTGTGTGTGTGTGTGTGTGTTTACTCTGTAGTACAGTATTTCCTCAAATCCACAGTGATCACCATGCCCCTGTGCTCTAAGTGCTGGGATTAAAGGAATGCACTACTATGCCCAGCTTCAACACTACATCTGGAATTAACTAAGCCCAAATAGTGGGGAATTTTCCTTAAGCACAGCATTTGGAGTAGGGAAACTCTTCTTTAATCTAGATCTCTGAGGTGGCGAGATTCAACTTTAATCTAGGCCATAGCTTCTGGTTGCATCCTATATACATGAAGGACATTGCAAATGACAGTTCTTTACTTTGTCGGCTTGCCCTATGTCTGGCTAGTAAATTCATTTCTTACTGACATTAGCGGCTTCTTCTTTGGGATTCTGCTATATACTGAAGATCAACTGAGACATCCAGACACACGGACTGAACGTCTACTGGATTCCTCAACTTGCCATTGTTAGTCAGCCACTGTTGGACTAGTTGGACCACAGCCAGTGAGACATAAATCCCCTTTCTACATACACAGAGCAACTCATTCTATCAGCTGTATTCACCTGGGGACCTTTGACTAATACAGCCTTGTATTTGCTTTTCACTTTCCCACTGAGGAAGAGCTGCAGCTAACAGTGCTTTACAGAGGATGCTAGGTTTCCCTCTTTTCTCCAGGGTTGTCTGATTCCTACCAGGTAACATGTTGCAGGAGTTTACCTGAACCCAGCTTGAAGAAACAAAAGTCGTGTCTCCTAAAATCTCTTTTTTATTGCGGAACCCACTGATAATTTCACTGCCAACTGAGTATAGGGCTCTGCAAGTTACCCACCTAGGTACAGGGGGAAGAAGGGGAGGTGCCTGCTGGGTGCTGTGACATAGTGAAGTCAGGGTCTCTGTGCACACACAGGAAGGAGGAGCCTGTGGCTGAGCAGAGGAAACTCAAGTGGTGGATCCTCCCTAGGCTAGTCCGAAAGACGACGTTAAGGCTATTGGAGGACAGTGCTACTGAAATGCAAACCTCTGCACTTCTGGAAAAGGTTTGTCCCTGGCTAGGAAGCTTGGGACTAGGAACCTTGATTCTGTGTCCCCGCAGCACACTCTAGCCCTAGAGGAAGTATTTATGTCACTTAAGATGAACTGGCCAATCAGGGCCTCCAGTTCGACCTGCCAGTCAAACGCGGAAATGAGTTCTTCTCGGAGCCTTGCTGCAGGTTCAGCTCAGAAGCTGAGCAGGCTTGCGAAGTTAGGTGTGCTGTGCTCTGAGCTCTGCTGCTGACTGTTGTGAGGAAGCTCGAGCAAGTTCCAAGGTCCCGACATGGTGAGTGGAGGGTCACCGCCCACGGCAGGGAGCAGCAGGCTGCTGAGCAGAGCTTGCAGGAGGAGTGAGGTGAGTCTCGCGTGGAAAACAGAAGGTTTCGCTTTTGGAGACAGACACTAGTGCTGCTGAAACGCAAATCTCTTCCTATCTGGAAATGGGCTGGAAGTCTGGGCCTGTAAAAAATACTCAGTGTCCTTCCAGCGGCACACTCTCACCCTAAGGGAGGTGCTCGTGTCACTCATGACTCCGCGTCCAATCAGGGCCTCCAGGTGTACTGCCAGCACACAGAGAAGGCGGGTTCTGCTGGGCGCTAAACTGCAGGTTCAGCTGGAAAGGGGAGTTGTCTTGAATGGTTTGGTGTGCTGTGCTTTGAGCACTGCTGCTGGGCGCTGTGAAGGAAGCTCAGGCAAGCTCCAAAGTTGCGGCATGGCGAACTCACGGTCACAGCCCACAACGGGGAAGAGCAGGAAGTTGAGCAACAGCCGCTGGTGTAGTGTGGTGCTTCCTCCCTGGGGTTCTGTGGTATGCATAGGCCAGACTGGGCCACCTGTGAGGTCCCTTGTGATCCTAGTTGTTGGGTCCAGGGCTGCTGGAAAAATCAAATCAGGGTTTACCTGAAAGAGGGAGTGGGGATTGAAAGTAGGATACAGAGACGCGAGAAATAATGAATCAAGTCAAGAAATTTCTGATCAAGATTCATTTATTGCCGACTAGCAGGAACATATATAGAGCAAGGTCAATAGGATCTATTCTAATCTCACTCACCCTAGCCCTGGAGCAAGAATACAATAGCCTTAATAGCTTTCTGTAGAACTTCCTAGTTCTCTGAGTAGTTCCTTGTAAGAACTTCCTAGATCCTCTGGGTGGTTCCAAGTTGGGACTTCCCTACTTCTTTCAAAGATAAATAGTCCGAGGATAGCCTGGAACACAAGACCTCGTGAGGCAAAGGTCAGCAACTCGAAGGTCACAGCATTTAGCCAAAGCACAGGATTGCTGACATGGCAGAATTTGGCATGCCTGGACCCAGCTGTGGCCTTTGAATAACTTCACTATGGGGGCTACATTTGGGTAAAGCTTTTGGGGCAGGACTGGGATATAGAAACATCCTAGGCAGGATGCCAACTCGGAGATCTTTTGTTTCTCTCAGATCTTTTACTAGTTCTGCCCTTAGACTTTAAAATTTAGGTGTAAGATCCATTTGGAGTTAATTTTGTGGAGATTGTAATAGGCATCGCATGTGTTGGGGAGCACTGCAGTGTTAAGCTGTGATGGAGAAAGTAGAATTGATGATGTAAAGCATTAGCCCATGCTTAGAAGACAGTTAGAGACACCAAGTAGAATTTAAGTGAGGGAGGACTGCCTTCAAAATACCCCACAGATAAGTAGTATGCTCACCCAGCTTGTTACAGGTTAGATGCTAGAATATATATGTTTGCTCACTATGATTTTCCAGACATTTGGCTCTAAACCATGGCAAAGGAGTCACCCCTTACTATGACCAGCCACCAGGCCCATCTTCATACCCAAAGACAAGCCTCTAACTAGCTGCTCAAGTATTGAGAATAATGTAGAACTCCTCTACAGCGGGGCCAATGCTTGGGAGAGCTGGTAAAGTTGGGGCCAGGACCTTTGGGGAGGTGTTGCTTCAGCTCCTGAGGAGTCTTGTCACTAGCTAGATCTCTGGTTCTCAGTCCCGCGGGCTCTGTGGGCTTGACCAGTGATGCACCTGAGATGCGCTGTGTTCCCCCTTCTGCAGATTGTTTCATTGGACTCCTCTTGAGTTGTAGCGGAGTTTCTCCTTTTTTTTCCAGTTACCCACTTTAAGAAGAATAGAAGATGCTATTCTTAAAAAGCTTACTCAGCATAACTCAGGGTTGTTTTTACCTGAAATTGTTTAGAAAATTTCTGTGACGGCCTGGGAATATAGCGTGGTGGGTTCCCCTCTTGCCTAATATGCAGAAAGCCTGGGTTAGCTTCCGGGTATTTGGATTTGTGTGGTGGAGCTGAACGAGGAATTCAGAAATCAGGCCATATGGCAGATCCATGAAAGTGGCTTTATTGGGGAAGGGCATACAGAGATTGTCTCTGGAGACACAGGAACATGAGAGAGACGTGGCAGATGGAAGAAATTCTCTTTATGAGATGACCCCAAAGATAGGTGAAATGAGGCAGATGGGGTAATGCACGCTTTTAAACCCAGCACTTGGGACAATCCCAGCACTTGGAACGCAGAGACAGGTGGATTACTGTGAATTTAAGGCAGCCTGGTCTACAAAGTGAGGCTAGGACAGCCAAGGCTACAGAGAGAAACCCTGTCTCAAAAAACAAAACAAAACAAAAAAGGAGCAAAAAGTGCACGCATGGCTTAGGGGACTTCCTTCCAGGGTAGCTGTGAAGTTGTCTGTGTCCTCACTGCATGTCTTCAGGACTGCTGGGGTGCTTGTGTTGTTGCATGCGTTCCTCACTTTCAGTTACTATAAAAGAAAATGAGGAACCAGAAAGGGGCTGATGGTGAAGAGAGGGGATATGGATGATTTTTGTTTCTTCCATCAGGCAGATCCTGCTGATGAGAGGTGTAGTCTCACAGGATGTAGCTGATCCTCCCTGTCAGAACATATTGGATTCTAGTTAGCACCTGGATCTGTGGCCAGGGGCTGATAACTCTGTGAAAGTAACTGATTAAAGGTTTGGTGAGAGACCTTTCACATTTGCTGTTGGAGGAATGTAGAGGAAAAGTTACTACAGCAGGATGCAAACAGTAAGATCAGGGAAATGAGCAGAATGTGGGTCAAGAAGGATGAAATGCACTTCATGCGGATTCTCAGCGCTCCAGGGGTTAGAAGCCACAAGCTTTTTCCCTTTGGTTTTTGTTTGTTTGTTTGTTTTGTTTTGTTGTTTGTTTGTTTGTTTTTTTTATTAATTTATTCTTGTTACATCTCTATGATTATCCCATCCCTTGTATCCTCCCATTCTCCCCTCCCTCCCATTTTCCCCTTATTCCCCTCCCCTATGACTGTTCCTGAGGGGGATTTCCTCCCCCTGTATATGCTCATAGGGTATCAAGTCTCTTCTCAGTGACCTGCTGTCCTTCCTCTGAGTGCCACTAGGTCTCCCCCTCCAGGGGACATAGTCAAATGTGAGGCACCAGAGTACGTGAGAAAGTCATATCCCTCTCTCCACTCAAGTGTGGAGACTGTCCTGTCCATGGGCTAGATCTGGGTAGGGGTTTAAATTTTACCGCCTGTATTGTCCTTGGCTAGTGCCTTAGTTTGAGTGGGACCCCTTGGCCCAAATCTACCTATCATAATGTTCTACTTGTAGGTTTCTAGGACCCACTGGATCCTTCTACATTGCTATTCTCACATGGTTCTCTCATCTAGAGTCCCAATAGGATGTCCTCCTCTCTGTCCCAGTTTCCTGGTAAGGGAAGGCTTTCGTGGGACATGCCCATTGGGGTAGTATGCAGATATAAGTGAGTATATACTATTTGAGTCTTTCTGCTTCTGGGTTAACTCACTCATTATGATCATTTCTAGCTCAATCCATTTATGCACAAATTTCCGGACTCCTTGTTTTTAATAGCTGAGTAGTATTCCATAGTGTATATGTACCACAGTTTCTTTATCCATTCTTCTACTGAGGGACATTTAGGCTGTTTCCATGATCTGGGTATTATGAATAAGGCTGCTATGAACATGGTTGAGCAAATTTTCTTGTTGTGTGCTGGTGCATCTTCTGGGTATATTCCAAAGAGTGGACTAGCTGGGTCTTGAGGAAGCCCTATTCCCAGTTTTCTGAGATAGCACCAGATAGATTTCCAAAGTGGTTGTACTAGTTTGCATTCCCACAAAAATATGGAATGCTTCACAAATTTGCATGTCATCCTTGCGCAGGGGCCATGCTAATCTTCTCTGTATCGTTCCAATTTTAGTATATGTGCTGCCGAAGCGAGCACAAGCTGTTCCCTTTGCTTTGGTTGCCTCAAGTATGGTGTCTTATCTTGTTTTGTACCTGACTGGTTGACATAAAAACAGCATGTCTCTTGTGGAAAGAGACAAAGATCTCCCTTTTCAGCCTTAAGAGGTCTAGTCATCTTCGACTCTGGAGTACCACTGCTACCATAGAGTCAATTTGACCGTGAAGAGTTAATATTGTGTGAACCACTTGATGGAGGTCCTGAATAATCTGAGAAGAAAGCTAACAACATAAAGTTAGTGAAGTACCATTCCCGTTGTCTCAGCTCCGATACAGGCAGTAATTACTGCAACAGCAAGGAGGACATAACTTGAACTGCCCACTTATTAAGATGGGCAGCTACTGAATCCACAGCGTTGATGGGTAAAGGTTCTTCTCAATGTGTCACACCCAATTTGGAGAAGAGAAGCAAAAGAGTTCAAGTTCCTGATGGACCAGCAGGTAGACGATGATACACCTGAGTGTTAGGAAGAATTGAGGTGCTGTGAGCAGTAGGGCGTTAGGGCTGAGATGAGCCGTGGAGGATTCTTGTTTTGTTGCAGTCTAGGTAACTTAACGTTCCTACAGAACGTGTCCCAGATGCCTTGAAACAACTTTATAAGCCAAAGATTGTGTAGTAAAAAGGGTAGGGGTTGTAGCAATGCCTGACTTGGGGCACTTGGTGAATGGCAAGGTGCAGTTATTTAGCAGGGCAACTGGGGACACTGTCAGTGGCAGTTCTGAGCTGTTCTCAGGAGGTACACAGAGCCAACAATTTGCCAAGCAGCCAGGCTGGTGATGTTAGGAAACTTGTAGGGCAAGGTCAGAGTCTGAAGTGAGAGAGGAAATGACCAGTTTGTGTTGTTTAGGGTAGGGGAAGTCAGAAAGGCAATGACCGTGGAGAAGATTTAATCACTTTCTCCACTTCTTGTATATTAAAGGATTGGGTCATTGGGATATATTTTCTCTGCATATGAATGATACTTATTGGAAGTTCAGGTGTGTTCGGCAGGAGAGTTTACCAGTGATGCATGTTTTCCACCTGGTGTCCCATTGGTCCTAGATGTAAAAGAAGAGGCTCTTTCTGTAGAGGTGAAGGAGGTTGTCTCTGTATGTGGATCTGGCACGACCAATAGGGGCAGCCCCCATAAGAGTCCAGTCCTTCCCTCCAGAAACAATCTGTTTGGTAAAAGAGGAAGCTAACAAGCATTCTATCAAATAAAGAGGAGGGATGGATACGTGGGTAATGGTGAATTCACTTGGCTTCTGACACCCAGCCATAGAGAAATTTCCCTACTCTACTCAGAGAGACTGTTATGAACAAATGAGGGTTTCTTGAACCTTGAATCTTGAAGTATAAGGGTTACCCTGTACAACAACAGACCAGGGGGGAGGAGGGAAGCTATGTATCCAATAGAGTAGAGTTGACCATGGCTGCTGGAGTGAAGCCTCACTTTTACAAAGTAGGAGGCAAGGTGGTTGGTCTCAGCATTCCTGGTGCTTAAGGGAGCAGGGCCCTGTTGGAGTTGATAGGTAGGAAGGGGCATTATCTTGACGAGGTGAGTTAAAAGGCCTGAGGTTACATAGGTGAGGGAAGCCTTCCAGTTCTGCAGCTGTGGGAGTCAGAAGATTTACTTTGAAGAGCTCTGCTGTTTAGTGGAAAGAGCTGAGGGACATTGGTCTGGAGGAGACAAATGACCTGATGATCTCCAGTGTTGACAGGAGGGGGACAAGGGTTGGCTAGATGGTGGTCAGTAAAGTCTAATAGTAGGGAGCAGAGATGACACAGTAAGGGGTTGAGTACATGGTCAGGGAGAGGTGCTAATTTAAGTGAAAAAACGGGTATTAGGACTCGTTGTCCACACATGAGATCAAAGGGTGAAATAGAAACAGGTTTCTTAGGGAGAGCCTTCAGCCTGAATAGAGCTAGTGGCAGGAATGTCACCCAGTCAAGGTGAAGTTCCCGTGACAGTTTAATAAGGATATTTTTTAAAGACCAGTTAGTTGGTTCTATATTTCCTGAGAACTGTGGGTAGAATGGGATATGAAAATACCAAGGAATGTATAGGGCTTTAGGTAAAGTCTGGAAAACTTGAGATGTGAACTCAGGATCTTTGTCCAATTGGATGAAGCCAGAGACTCCAGAGTGATGGTTGATCTCTAGAAGGAGGTGTTTGTAGTGGGAAAGGCCTCCACCCATCCCGAGAATGTGTCTGCCAGGACCAGCAGATACCGGTATGCTTGACTGTGTGCATGTGGGTAAAATCATGTTGCCAGTCGGTCCTACGGAGGAAACACCTAACTTGGAGACAAGGGAAAGCGGGGCTAGGATACCTGGAGTTAGGGCTTGACATCTGACAGGTGTTACAGGAGGTAGTAATAGTCTTTAAGATGTTTAAGTTCATGGACATAGGCTGTAGGTGGGTTTTAACAAAATTGCATAAGGCTTGGATATTAGGATGAATAGGACAGAATTTGATGAGTATCAGGATGTGATGTGGGGTGTAATGTCTATTAGCATGGCCTGTAGATTAGTGTTATGGATAGGGAGGGCCTGTGCCTCAAGAACTTTAGTATCCTCCACTATGGTATAGCCAGCTTTTCAGGCTCCTTCATGTATAAAGGAGCTACCAATTGTGTACCAGATATGGAAGGCCTGGTGCAATGTGGCCTCCTGTATATGTGAGGAGGGGCGGGGCAAACGTTTCCCCAAGGTTTCAATGAAAGAATGTGATGGGAAGTTGTTAGCATTAGGTCGAAGTAGAAGATTAAAGATGCGAAGAGGTAGGCATGGTTGGAAGTTCAGTGTTGTGGTGGCATGTGGGGGGACCAGTTAGAATTATGGTACTTTTTTGCCGTCCTCTCTTAGTTAGATTTCTCCTCCTAGGTTTCCTTCCTCCCATACATTATTATCGTCTTCTGAGCTGTCTTTCTTAGGCTTTTGTACCAGGGGAAACACTGTTTGGAGGCTGCAACAAAGGAAGGAGGGAGTGAGAACTCTGCAGCATATAGGAAGTTTTCTTGTCATTTGTTAGTGTCTGTCTAACCAGGTGGTAAATAAAGTATTGCATCAGGAGGCATATCTTTACCTCCATTTTTAGTAAACTAGCTCTTAACATTTATTTCTATCCTCTTCATGTATCTTTATCTAAGTTTGTCTGGTCTAGATGTTGGTGGCTGACTGTAGGTAAAATGAAGAGTGCATTTGAACTTTTTTGAGAATCATATGAGTCCATATATCTCTGTACCCTTTGTTAGAGGTTTGTGGATATTGCGCTCTTACAAGGATACGTTTCTTGTTAGTATCTTAAATCAGGTCATTGCATTTCTAGGGTTTCTATTAACAACACACTAGGACCCACTACAAAAGCTTGTGCGTAACAGGATCAATTGCTAATAGTATCAAAGGTTGAATTGAGAGTGTTACCCATTATATTTTCTTTCTATGGGAGAATGATTCAGGTACTAATATTAATGACCACAAGCCCATATGGTATGTCCTCCACTGTGGGGTGGGTGAGGAAACAGTGGAGTCATTATGAAAGGCTAAAATCAAAAGTTTGTTTCCATGCCTTGATTTAGTAGAAATGATATTTTGTTGGGGCCCATGCAAGGCCACACAGTAGATTCCCTAAAGCATTCAGCTTACATTTAACACAATGGGGATTGAAGACAAGGTTGATCTTTCCCCTCCAGCCGGACAGGGAGCAAGTGAGGCACTGCTATACTACCAGCTACATTTTTTTCATATGTATGTTTTAATAACTTTGCTTCCAATCACCTGTATTGGGATAAACTATATTTTCCCCATTTTTTGACTTGCTTAAATAAAAGCCAAACCATTACTAAGCATCATAATATGTATTTTTGTTATTCATGGTAAAACATATAGGTGAATCAGAATCCTTATCAGGAAATTTATAATCCACATTTTCTTCCTTTTTTTATTTAATTTATTCAGATTAGATCTCAGTTGTTATCACCTCACTTTTCTTTATTTTTTACTTTTTATAATTTTATTTAATTAATTTATTCAGACTACATCTCAATTGTTATCCCCTCACTTGTATGTAGTCTCATTTTTCAAGTAGTGCATATTCATTTAAATATGAACTACTGTTAAGTCCAAAGTGACCCCCACAAATGGCAGTGCAGCTGATAGTGTCGTCAGTGATAGTCTGGACTCAGCTCATCTTGGAATCTGACAGATTTAAACAAAAGCATTTCTCGGTAACATTGTGAAGAGTTTCTGTTTGTCAGGAAAACACATTACTTTCCTTATCCACCCTACAGCTAAGGGACAGCTAGTTCCCTATTAACTCACTCGAACCTGCAACACACACAATCCACACACTAGCACACAGGCTATTGTGGCCCACACAGCCACTCCTGCTCCCGTTGCCAGGCTGCTGCAGCTCACAGGCTCCGTCCTTCTGCAACTTACATACTTCAAACTGCAAGGCTTCTCTTGTTTCTCTTTGTTAGTCTTCTGGGTTTCGTTTTGTCTTGTTTTGCTATTCTCTTAGCACCCAGCCCCTTGAAGATAGCCTTGGCAGTTTGAATTCCCCAAACAAGCTTTATTTTTCTCCCCCTGTAGTGGTCCAGGTCAATGGTGAGAGCATTCTTACTTACAGGTAATCTTCCACACCACTCTGTAGCATTATTTGATACAGTGTAGAAAGCATCCGTCCAAGTAGTTAGAAAGACAATGGCATGTCTTGGATAAAATCCCAATAGTTCCTGTTACCCTCTGTTCCAGATAACTGTTCCTATCATACTTACAGCTACTAAGGCCTCTGAAAGCTGAGCAAGACTCTGTGGAGCCACCGCTCACTTGCACAGATCTCTTGAGCCCCAAAGCAAGTGTGCTTAAGAGCACCTCATGTTACCAGCCTGAGGACTGCATTTAACCAGCAGTGTCATGCCTGTCTTTTTAGACTACTGTCCTATCTCTCGCTGAACTTCAAGCATGGCAGGGTTAGTGTAGACTCCCCTTAGTTTGTTACTGTCTTTTTCTGGACGGTGGCTGTATAACCTCCACCTAAGAAGCTGATATTTCTGCTTGCTTGGAATCCACATGGGTTGATTTACAGTTTCTGGAAAATGTAAGCATATTCTCTCAGCTGTGAATATTGCTGTGGCCCATTCCAAATCTGGTTTCTGTTTTCTCCAACACACTAAAGCATCAGTGTTTTGTAGTATTTTGTGAATTATGTAACTTCATGGGTATGTGGTCCTTTGCATTGCAAGTGAAAAATTTGACAGAAATCTAATAGATTGTGATACGAGGATTTATGACATGACAACAACCCCATGTAGTTATATTCTATAATTAAAGCTTCAGAGGAGCATTCATTCATTCTATCATGGCTTGACCCTGTTGGTGTAAAGTGTATCTTTCTTATGCATAATATTCCATCTTTAACAAAGTGCCTGAAATGTTACTAACATATGCTGAGTCAGTATCTGTTTTAATCTGAGTAGGGTGTGTGTGTGTGTGTGTGTGTGTGTGTGTTTAGTGCTACTGGTATGCATATGATTTCTGGATAAACAATTAGGAAACTTTTCCCCTGTGGAAGACTGTTACTCTTGTCCTCAGCATTTTTTGTTGGCTCTTACTCTTTTAGAACCATAGGACATTGATCCCTTTGTGTTAGCATGTCTTTGGTGTCATTGTGCAGCTCCTGTGTAATTTACTATATTATTAAGCTATCATGGTTGAAGTTTCCCTGTCTTTACTAGAAGACCTAATCCTACTGCAAATCTGCCCAGTGGTATGGCCCTTTAAAATCTTGCCACCTTTCCCCATTTCTGTGATGTTTGCTAAACCCTAGGTTCAGGAGTTGTGTTGCAGACCTTGGAAGGGACCACCTCACAATCAGTTTTCTGCATATGGTGCAGGTGTGGTTTTCTGTGATGATCTTCATTCTGTTCATTGTGAAGAGAAGTTTCTTTGATACGGACAAAACCACAGTTGTCTGTGAGTTAAAGAAAAGTTTTGATTGCAGTTAGAAATAATACTGGTCTAGTAAAAGTGTGGTAGTCGGTTCTCCACTAAGATCCATGATCACACTATCTCTTGGATTTTTGGCAGCTTTCTACAACTGGGCATGTTACAATCCTGTTGAATGTCTCTTAAAACAATTGGGGAACTGGTGCTTTCCAGCAAGATATGAATGCTACTATGGCACCCTTAGGGATGTCTTGTCATGCTAGCCATTTTTTTGTGGATTATGAATAACACTACTGGGTAGGTCTGTCAATTGCTTCCCTCCTTTGCAAGCTTACATAGCACTTTCCATACTATAAAAGTTAGTCCTCATGGGGGAGGCTTTTATCTCAGACCCAGCTCTGATCCTTGAGTGCAGTGTCTGGAGTGCTTGATGCCTTGAACAGAGAGACTTGTCGTCAAACTCTGTGAGGCAACATAGGGAAATGCCAATAGCGTATATTGTCTGAGAGTCTCTGTGATGATCATGATCATGACTCAAAAGGGAGTTTCTCTTCCCTAGTTCTGGAGTTTTATTAAATAGTCTACAGATCTTGATAGAAGTTTGTCCACTCAACTGATGTAATTTCATTAAAGATTATATGTGTATGCATACACATACATATGAGTGCTATGATTCTTTGGGTGAATAAACATTAATAAGGTTCTTTATGTCTTTTCCAACTATCTTTAGTGTAATGTTTTCCTCTTGCTTTCAGTCTGATGTATTGACTTCCCTCAACACCAATAAACACATCCTCCCCATTTGTCCCACATAATCTTCGACCTGCTTTTCCATGTCTAGCCCTGCCCATATTTTCCATTTTCTCATTCCTGGCTTCTGTGGTTACTCCAAGTTATACACTCGCATCTGGAAATTTGGAGCAAGAAACAGCAGATGAGAGAACACACTGCATTTGATTTTCTGAGTCTGTGTTATTTATTCCAAGATATTTTCTACTTCTGTTTGCTAGTAGATTTCCTCGGAAATTTTAATTATTTTTTTCTTTATTTGTATACAATGTTATGTCTGCATGTACACCTGCATGCCAGAAGAGGGCACCAGATCTCATTATAGATGGTTGTGAGCCATCATGGGTTGCTGGGAATTGAACTCAGGACCTTTGGAGGAACAGTCAGTGCTCTTAACCTCTGAGTCATCTCTCCAGCCCAGACTGGACTCGTTTTTAAAAACAAGCTGGCCTCAAACAGACAGTGATCTGCCTGCTTTTGCCTCCTGAGGACATGGGGCATTTCTAATTTCTGTAGCTGTATTTATCTTATATGAAAAACAACACAACTGCTCTCTACCAAGCTGATCAATGTGGCAGTACAGGGTCACAACCAACGGCAAAGCCTGGCATGCCATAAAAGTTCAGTTTTCTTCTTGAAAGAAGCATAGTTCTGCCACATGGGCAATACTGCACTGGGTGACAACACTTTGAAAAGGAAAAACTTGCCAGGTGTCTTGGTACATGTCTGTAATCCCAGCACTCAGGGAGGCAGAGGCAGGCAGATCACTGTGAGTTCAAGACAACGAGAGAGAGAGAGACAGAGACAGAGGGACAGAGAGAGAAGAAGAAGAATAGGAAGAGGAGGAGGAAGAGGAGGAGGAGGAGGAGGAGGAGGAGGAGGAGGAGGAGGAAATACTGTGTTGTATTGAGGGCTGACCTAATCCAGCAAGGCTTTCTCAGAGGCCCACATGTATGGAGAATGGCCTAGATCTTTCTCAAATGCAGGACTACAGGAACATGCTTTGCAGAGCCAGAAACAGCTTGTTGCCTAGGCATTGGGAGCTATCCCCAAGGCCCCTGGTGTATTAAGAATAAAGTAGAGCTCCTTCTCTCAGGAACATGTACAGGAGAGCTTGTATTGGACTGGGGCCAGGGCCTTCTTTCATGTCCTGAAAACCAAACTCTTCCCACCATTCAGTCTTTTGTTTATCAGTTCCAAGGCCACCATTGTCTTGGTCAGTAATGTCCTCAAAATACTCTATGATCCCCTTGAGCAGCATTGCTTTATTAGACTTCTCCTGAGTTTGTTCCATTGTATGATTTTTTATTTTTTATTTTTTATTTTGTTTTGTTTGTTTGTTTTGGTTTTTTTGTTATTTTGTTTTTTGTTTTTGTTTCCAAGACATGGTTTCTCTATGTAGCCTTGGCTGTCCTAGACACACTTTGTACACATGGCTTGTTTCCAACTCCCAGCAATCTGCCTGCCTCTGCCTCCCGGGTGCTGGAATTAAAGGCGTGTGCCACCATGCCCAGCCCATGGTATGATAATTTACACTGACTTCTTAGAAGTCTCCTGTCTCTTTTCAGTATACCAGATACTATTCCTAAGAAGCTTATATGGCATAAGAGATAACTTGTGCAAAACCACCCTACCTCACCCCTATCTTTTCATCTTCTGGAACCTTCCACTTAGCAGCCTGTCACTGATAATGACCGGCTGTTTCAGGGCACTGGGGTACTTAAGAAACATCTCAGGGAATATCTCTGCTATGCAAATCTTCCATCTGTCTACATGTCTAGACTTGCCCTCTGCAGTCCATATTTAAATAGTTCAATACATAACCTGGGTCCTGAACCTTAAAGAGACATGAGGCTGACACTAAAGATGAAATGCAAAATCTGTTCTCAGCTGGCTCTTTGATCATTAGCCAGAGCTGAATGCATGCTGTCATTACAGAGATTTTTTCTTAATTAGTCTTTTAATTGTGTGTTAAGTGATTTCTCCCTGAGAGATTAATTCTAGGACAGCTGCATTTCATGCCTTTAGAAAAATGTTTCTGTGACAATCTGTGTTGACTCAGATCAACTTGATTCCAGTGTGCTGCTCCCCAGGGCAGTGACCTTGCTTTTTTCTTAGGTAAACTTCCTCTGTCCCTTACTAAATGGCTGCAGCACATCAGAGTCTTGAAACTACCTATTTGAGTGATGTAGTGAATTGTCAATTGCAGTAACAGGAGAAGTTTTTCCATAAGGTGCCTGGCTTCTTCTTTCAGACCAGAAGAGGAGGAACAGTTTACTGTGTGCACTGCAGGGTGAAACAAGGTAGTCAATATCTGTACCACAGGGTCAAGTGTAAGAGAGTCAGCTGCAGGGGTCACCATTTTAAGAAGGGCCTGATTTCCACAGGGTAAGTAATTTTGTAATTTCTTAAGATGTATTAATCCATTCATATGAGTGAAAACATTAGATTGGTGGTTATCCAATTTGGGTAGGTTAGCTTGAGGCAGTGAACCCTGAATTTCCAGTTTAGGGACTGTGCTATGCAGTTAAGTGAAATCCTAGTTGACATAGTTATATCAGCTCAGAAATTTGAGACACCGGCTATTGGCTGCAACTGTGCATTAGGTTACAGATGTCAGCAGCTAACAATGTATTTTTCTAAAGCCATTCCATCTAACACAAACTGGCCTGCTGTTTTTCAATGTCAGTAAGCCTATCTGTTTTTGCAATTGTATTCATCTTTTTAAAAAGTTAACTGTTGATGTTACTTTTTTTCTTTGCTTTTTTAAAAATTTTTTATTAATTTATTCATATTACATCTCAATTGTTAGCCCATCCCTTGTATCCTCCCTTTCTTTCCTCCCTCCCGCTTCCCCCCCCTACTCCCTTCCCCTATGTCTGTGACTGAAGGGGACCTCCTCCCCCTGTATATGCTCCTAGGGTATCGAGTCTCTTCTTGGTGACTTATTATCTTTCCTCTGAGTGCCACCAGGCCTCCTCATCCAAGGGACATGGTCCGATTTGGGGCACCAGAGTTTGTGTGAAAGTCAGATCTCCTTCTCCACTTAACGGTGGAGAATGTCCTGTCCATCGGCTAGACTGGGTAGGGGTTCGAAGTTTACTGCCTATATTTTCCTTGGCTGGTGCCATAGTTTGAGGAGGACCCCAGGACCCAGACCTGCCTGTAGTTTTCCAGGACCCTCTGGATCCTTCTATTTCCTCATTCTCCCAGGCTTCTCACCCCTAAAGTCTCAATAGGATTTTCTCTCCTCTGACCCACTTTCCTGGTAGGTAAAGTTTTTCATGGGGGCGTACCCCTTGGACTAGTGTCTCGATATAAGTGAGTATATACCATTTGACTCTTTTTCTTCTGGGTGAACTCACTCATTATGATAATTTCTAGTTCAATCCATTTGTCCACAAATTTCAGAAGTTCCTTGTTTTTAATAGCTGAGTAGTATTCCATAGTAAAAATGTACCACAGTTTCTTTATCCATTCTTCTACTGAGGGACACGTAGGCTGTTTCCATGTTCTGGCTATTATGAATAAGGTAGCTATGAACATGGTTGAGCATATGTCACTGTTGTGTGGTAGTGCATCTTCTGGGTATATTCCAAGGAGTGGAATAGCTGGGTCTTGAGGAAGCCTTATTCCCATTTTTCTGAGAAAGCGCCAGATAGATTTCCAAAGTGGTTGTACTAGTTTGCATTCCCACCAGCACTGAAGGAGTGTTCCCCTCTCTCCACATCCTCACCAGCATGTGGTGTCAGTTGAGTTATTGATCTTAGCCATTCTGATGGGTTACTTTTAAATTTCAATTTTTTATTTGTCACTGCTCTAATCTCCTATTTGTTTCTATTCCCCAGTGTTTCACAGTCCTACCCAAGTTCTGTGGCACATGTCTGTAATCTCAGCCCTCCAGGAGGCAAAGGCAAGCAAAATCTGTAAGTTCAAGGCCAGGCTGATCTACAAAGTGAATCTAGAACAGCCAAGGCTGCATAGAGATATCCCGTCTTTAAAAACCAAAACTGAGTTGCAGAACTGTCTTCCAGGCACTAGAGAGCAGAGCCAGGATTAGGTATTCAAAGGAAGTTTTACCTTAGTAGCATGAAGAAAGGGTGAGCTACAAGAGACATTGTTCAATATAGAAACAAGTGTGAAAGCCCTTGAAAAAAATGAATGAAGGACCTTCGTTTTTTCCCTCAGACAGAATTTCTTTGTGTAGCCTTTGCTGTCTTAGACTCATTTTTCAGACCAGGATAGCCTTGAACTCACAGTTATCCACTTCTCTCTGACTGCTCGAGTGCTGGGATTAGTGACTCAGGCCACCCTGTCTGGAAGCTCTTCACTGTTTTTTTGTTTTTTGGTTTTTTTTTTTTTTTTGGTTTTTTTTTTTGTTTTGGTTTGGTTTTTTTTTTGTTTTTTTGTCTCCTGAAAATATAAATTATTATTCTTTGAGGTCCTCTAATTTTGTTGGTTTGGGGACTTTTTTTGGAGAAACAGTTTTGGTTTTCTCTTCTTGATTCTAAAGATTTGCCTCTCTTCATTTCTTGCCAAATCTGGGCTTTCTGGTTGTTATAATCATCAATGTTTGTGTTTTTGCTACTTAAGTGATTGATGTAGTTAATAAGCACATTTGTTTGGGGTTATTAAATTTTTTTTCATATATCACTTTTTCTGTGTCCTAATTTGATTCAGTTCTCTACAATCCAAAGCAAACTTTTTTTTTTAATCTATGGGTTTAAAAAAAAATTATTTTATTATTTCTACAGTATTCTGCCCACATGTGTGCCTGCCCACCACAAGAAAGGACCAGTTCTGAATACTGGTGGTTGTGATCCACCATGTGGTTGCTGGGAATTGAATTCAGACCTTTGGAAGAACAGACAATGCTCTTAACCTCTGAGCCATCTCTCCATGCCCCAAAGCAACCCGTTATCGGAGGATGTCTCAATTGATGACATGCCCCATCCCACTGGTTGCTTGCTGTGTCTGTGAAAAATTGTGTTGAAGGTTGATTGACATGGGAAGACTCTTCCACTGAGGGTGGCAAAATCCCAAATCAAGTGGGTATGGGCTGCATAAAAGGGCCAAGTGAACATGAGATGCTGGCTGAGGAGAGAACAAGCTATGGAACAGTGTTTATCCATGGCCTTTGTCTTCATTTTCTAGCTTGTGCTTCTGTGCTAAGATCCCAAAATCATGGCCTGTGATCCCACCAGACCATCAATAAAAACTGGTCCTTACCTGAATAGCAAGTTATTACCAAAAGGGGTACACAGAAAGTTATTTTGATGCTGGGCAGAACCTGGGAATATTATCTTTTGAAGGAACGTGGAACACATAAAGACTTGATATGGAAAAAGGACATGGAAAGCTGTAGACAGAACTTAATCTGCTGTTCTTGTAGGACACGGGAGAGCAGAGTGTTGAGAGTAATGCAGACATAGAAATTGAGATCATTGGGTTTCAGTGGAAAATAGACTCCATGAAAAAAATTTTTAGCTAGAGGTCATTTCTGTGATATTTTGGCCCCAAAACATTCTAATTCGGCCCATGCCCTGAGGAATTGAGTAAGGCAGAATTTAAAAATAATGGGTTGATTTCTTAGATGGAATCTTGAATCTGCTGGATTATTACTACTAGTGACTCATTCAGGACTACAGTGTAAAAAAAGCAACAAGAGGGGATGAGATAAATGCAAAGCCTGTGGTTTGTAGAGACAAACAGCAGTATGCAGTTTCAGATAGCCATCAAATGATGAGACAGAGGCAGGGATTTTCAAGGACACTATCATCATCTAAGAGAAGGGCCTTGCTCTGTATTAGATGCTTAAGAAGGTCTAATGCACCTTAAACTCTCTCTAAGGTTATCACTCTCTACTTCTAAGCTCCGAATGAATGGAAGATACACAAAGTGATTCCTACTCCCAGAAAGGAAATTCCTATAAAATCTGCTACAAGTGTGGTCAAATATGGTACAGCCCATCAGAATTTAGAAGCCAACTTGACAGGATCCTTCATTCACTACCAGTTCTGGAAACAAGGAAGATACAAACTTAAAGTACTGAATCTTTTCCTGTTGTTTCAGTACAGACTTTTCCAGCCATTTATCTTTGGCTGGTCGGTGAGGATACTAAGAGTTCATTGTATGAAGCTTTGACGATGAAACCCAAGTCGAATTTAGAGAGCATAAGATGTTGAGATATCAAAACTATGAGAAATCTGCCATGGAGAGATGCATATAGGGAGTGGAAGTAAACAAACTGGTGGATATATGAGAACTTGTGTGGATAGGACTGACTATGCCCTTTAAAACTGAAGCCCCATATGTCTGAGTCAGACTGACATGATTTGGTGTTTGCCCTGTTGGTTAGGTTTGTTGTTCCAGTCTTCCTCACTGTGTACGCATTGTTCTTTATTGGGATAGGAAGGGCTCTCCTGTGCCATTGTATGTTCCAAAGATATTGCTTCTTTCTGATTTTACAAGATGTGGCAGTCAGGAGATTGCCATGACTGTCAAAGGAGCCTTTGGACATTTGAACACTGTACGGGCTGTTGGAGACTAGTAGGGTCATCGAATCTAGACTCAATGTATTTTCATCATGGGATGACCATGAGCCTGTAGTAACCAGAGTCAGAGGGTAGGTGATTCAATCGAAAAGCTCCCAGTTAGGATGATGTCTTTAATACTTGCCTTTGTTTTGTGGCATTCTTTTTTGGAGCTTATGAAAGCTTCTATAAGAGGAGCCTTTCTAAATTCCTTATTGGGGATGGGATGTGAGTGTCTATAGACTCAATCCAGTTCTTGTTCTTTGTGTCTACTGTGTTGTGATTGAAACTCATCAGTCAGCTTCCATATTGTGCTGTCATGCCCTGAGCATTGTACACTCTATCCCTAAATCACATAGGAATAGTAAAAGCTATTCAATGCTATTTGGCTAGAAGAATAATTTATACATTTTTTTAGTTGTTCTTTGTTTTTTATTTTGAAGACAAAATTTCTCTGTGTAGCCCCTGTTCTCCATAAAGTATATTCTGTAGGCTAATCAGGCCTTGAACTTAGAGATCCATTTGACTCTGTCTACAGAGTGCTGAGGTTTGATTGGGCCAAAATGCCTGGCTTGTTTTGTTTTAATATTATTAGCAGATGGGATTGGTGTATAGGTATATGCAAGCATATGCTGTTGTATTTATTTTCATCCACGTCTCGAATTTTGAAATGTGTTGTAGAGTATATTTTACTCTATGACATTAATACTAAATGAGCCTTTTATGTCATTGGGTTTCAGGTGTCTGACATTCTTTCTTTGTGTTGCAGTTGTTTTGAATATTTTGAATAATTGTGTATTTTGCCTATACACAGGAATATGTACATGATGTGTGCCTGATGCTCACAATAGTCAGAAGATGGCCTTAGACATCTAACCATGGTATAATGGGTACTTGTGAGCCTCTATTCTAAATATTGGCATTGGACTCCAATTATTTGCAGGACCCACAAGAGTTGTGTTGTAATGTCTCCTTCCCTATGGGGCTTACTTATGATAAAATTTTATATTGCTAATACATCCATCTGTCCATTTGTAACTATTTCAACATGCATTTTCTTTTAGAGAGATTTTCTTGATGTTACATTTTAAACTAGGACATTTCAGGTTTCTGGAAGATGAATACAGAGCTCGGGTGAATGTGTGTGACCTAGTAGGAACTTCAGTAAACACCTCTGAGTTCTCCCTATCTCTTTTGTTTGATTACTTGATTTTTTTGAGAGAAGTCCGCATCTTCATATGAACCTCATGCCATGCTGAAGCTCATTGCATAGTGTAGGCCAGCATACACCTCAAAGAGATACACCTGCCTCTGTTTCCTGAGTGCTGAGATTATAGGCATAAATAAATACACCCAGCCTTCCCATCATATTTATAGTCAGCAGTTGCTCATATAGTTTTCTGTGATTTGAGTTCAGTACTGTTGGTCAGCTTGATTGTCTCTCTGTTCTCTCTATGTCTGTTGATGGGCATTTCTCTTGCAAAGCTGTATACTGTTCAAGGGGTGCAAGAATAATAGAAGTGAACAACATTATTCAATTTCTACCTAAAATGCCTTGGTGATTACATTAGAATATTTGTGTCAGGAAATAAGTGGAAGAAGCATCAGAATTACGTGAGTCTATTGTCAATGACGTATATGTTTACAGTGTGGTCACTATCATGCTTTGTCTTATACACATGTCTATGGTGTTATAGGATGCAGTGACCTATGATGATGTGCATGTGAACTTCACTCTGGAAGAGTGGGCTTTGCTGGACCCTTCCCAGAAGAGACTCTACAAAGATGTGATGCTGGAGACCTATAGGAACCTCACTGATATAGGTAAGACAGTGATTTCTTTTATCTTTTTAAAATGTAAGGATAACTGTTTCTTTGATACAGTTATTCATTGTAAGTTCAATTGAGAATGAGGTAAATAAATCAGTGATGTTTGTAATGTTTACTGAAGATTGTAACTTAAATTTTGGCTAAATTCCAATAAAAATATTAATCAATTTCTGCTGCTACATTTTAGGCTACAATTGGGAAGACCACAATAGGATTCTCAAGAACATTTTTAATGTTATAGAAGACATGGAAGGTAATTAACATATACAAGTTGATACAAATATGCCTCATAATTTTAATGTGTCCTGCAAGTTTTATGGAAAATCAACAGTGTAAAAATGCACTGCCATAAGTATGTTGATGATTATTATTCTCACAAAACCATGTACATCAAAGGCGGGTATCTGGATAATGTTTGCAAAGCAGTTCTCTAAGAAAGAAGACAAGAAAACCATGCATTAACAGATATCACCATTTGAATCACAGCCCCATGAGTGCTAGACTATATAACTGCTAATGTGTTTAGTCTCAACCACTTAGATATTTTAGGAGCTATGTCCATTGCATAGGATATAAGTCTATGTTCAAAATATCTAATAAGCAAATACTCCATAGTAAAGCTTGTTTTCCTCATTTGCAGGACGGTTGCAAAGTTTAGTGAGTGGGCAGTTTATGAGAGGCAAGAATGTCACTGTGGAGAAACTTTAATCCCTATACTGTATGTCTATAAGGAAAACAAAAGTCAAACTGTGTGACTGCAGTGGGGAACCCTTTCATTTGTTATTCTCCTTTTAGTAAGTATGTCATATGTCACAATGGATGCTACCCATGTGAGCTTAGGGGTATTAAAAGAAGCAATGTGCTCCCTCTAACCTAGAAGAATTAGAAGATATGTAGTAGTCCCCATTGTGCCTAGACTTTCTGAGTACACTACAAGTTTACAATTAATTGATTGTCCAACTTTATTGGCAATAAATCCACAAACTTATACTGTAGAAAATCCTCTTTAGTAATAGGAATGAGACTTCTTTCTGTTTCTCTTGGTTGACTTTGCAAATATAGTATGAGTCACACCATAGGAAAATTTGTGAATGCAATCATTATGGTAGAGCTCTGAGTTCTAACATTTCTCTTCCAATATGTAAAAATCTTCTTATACCTTAGAAAGAGTTTGTAAATATAGTTCATGTAATAAATGCTCTTATACCATCACAGTTATCTTCAAAGATGCAAAACAACCCATAATGAGTGGGAACACCATGAATGTAAACAAAGTGAACATTCCATAATATCTAATTCTTTTTTACAATAAACCAAAATGTAAAATTAAATCATGCAGATTAAAATATTCATCAGTGTAATGACTGTGGTAAAGCTTTCACTTGTGCCAATTATCTTTGCAGGAATGAAAGAAGTCATAGTGGAGAAAAAACCCTCTGAATTTACTCAACATGATAAATTGTTTGCATATCACAGTCATCCTCAGAGGCATAAAAGTACTCATACTGGAGAGAAAGCAAAGGAAGATATTCAATATGGTGAAGCCATTGCACATCACAGTAGTCTCCAAATACATAAAAGAACACACAGTGAACAAAAAACCCATGAAGATAACCAATGTGGTACAACTGGTGCATGTCAAGGTCATCTTCGGAGGGATGAAAGAAATCATATTGGAAAGAAACCATATGAATGTAATCAGTGTGTTAAAGCCATTGCATGTCAGAGTCATCTTCAAAGACATGAAAGAATTTTTACTAGAGAGATATCTTATGAATGTAGGCAATTTGGTATAGACTTTGCAGATCACAGTTCTCTTCAAAGGCATAAAGGAATTCATACAAGATGGAAACCTTATGAATGTAATCAATGTGGTAAAGCCTTTGCATGGCAACGGTCTCTTCAGATGCATGAGAGAATTCATACCGGAGAAAAGCCTTATGAATGTAATCAATGTGGTAAAGCCTTTGCGTTGAACAGCTCTCTTCGAATGCATGAAGGAATTCATACAGGTGAGAAACCTTATGAATGTAATCAATGTGGTAAAGCCTTTGCACGGCACAGTTATCTTCAAATGCACAAGAGAATTCATACAGGAGAGAAACCTTATGCATGTAATCAATGTGGTAAAATCTTTGCACGGCGCAATTCTCTTCAAATGCATAAGAGAATTCATACAGGAGAGAAACCTTATAAATGTAATCAATGTGGTAA
>OU015749.1:64252216-64280712 GCA_907169655.1 Acomys percivali | reverse complement strand
GCATGAAAGAATTCATACAGGAGAGAAACCTTATGAATGTAATCATTGTGGTAAAGCCTTTTCTCAGCACAGTCTTCTTCAAATGCATGAAAGAATTCATACAGGTGATAAACCTTATGAATGTAATCAATGTGGTAAAGCCTTTACACAGCGAAGTTCTCTTCAAATGCATAAAAGAACTCATACAGGGGAGAAACCTTATGTATGTAATCAATGTGGTAAATTCTTTGCACAGCAAAGTTCTCTTCAGATGCATGCAAAAATTCATACGGGAGAGAAACCTTATAAATGCATTCAATGTGGTAAAGCCTTTGCATGTCACCATCGCCTTCAAGTGCATGAAAGCATTCACACAGGAAAGAAACCTTATGAATGTAATCAATGTGGTAAAGCCTTTGCATGGCATAGTCATCTTCAAATGCATGAAAGAATTCATACAGGAGAGAAACCTTATAAATGTAATCAATGTGGTAAAGCCTTTGCACGGCACAGTTATCTTCAAATGCATGAAAGAATTCACACAGGAGAGAAACCTTATGAATGTAATCAGTGTGGTAAAGCCTTTACACAGCACAGTTCTCTTCAAATGCATAAGAGAATTCATACAAGAGAGAAACCTTATGAATGTAATCAGTGTGGTAAAGCCTTTTCTCAGCATAGTTTTCTTCAAGTGCATGAAAGAATTCATACAGGAGAGAAACCTTATGAATGTAATCAATGTGGTAAAGCCTTTTCTCAGCACAGTCTTCTTCAAAGGCATGGAAGAATTCATGCGCGATAGAAACTTTATTAATGTAATTCATGTGGTAAAGCCTTTGTACAGCACAGTTTGCTTCAAAGGCATGGAAGAATTTATGCTTTCTTCATACCTTATGAATATTACTAATGTCATAATGCTTTTGCATGTAACACTCTGTCTCCTAATACATAAAAGCATACATGATGGAGAGATACTCTGTGAATGTCACCAATGTGAAAAGACCTTCGTACATCATGGTCATATTGTAATACATAAAAAAGACATACTGCAGACAAACGCTATGAATGTAAGCAATGTGGTTAAACTTGAATGACAGTTATCTTAAGAGTCATGAAAATATACTGGATGTAAACAATGTAAGAAGTGCATTTAATATGTTGAAGCTTCAGGCTTGGATCACTCTCTGCCCGCTTCTCACCTGTATAGCCTGTCTAGAACACAGATAATATACCAGCAGAGATGAGGTGGGCATGGGATGCACCCCATATTACCCATCACCCTGAGGAGGCTTGAGGGACATGCAAGCAGCTTTAGGCTTGGACCTCTCTCCACATACTATTCTTGAACTGGCCCATCCAGGATATACAGAAAATCAACAGATGAGGCCAGTGGGGTATCTGAGTAGCTTTGGGTGTGACTCTCTTTCCACCAGCTTATCATGAACCTGGCCCACTTGGGACAAAGACAACAAATCAGCAAAAGTGAGTCAGGCTTGGACCAAAATCCACATTGTCCACTATGCCAAGAAGGCCTGTTGGGCACCTAAGAGGCTTTCAGATTGGAGATCTCTCAGCTTGCTTCTCACTTACCTGGACCCAAGGTTGTCATGACCCCTCCAGTGGAGTCTGTGTGACAAATGTTACTGTACAACCCGAGGCGATGACCCCTGTCCAGGGAGAGCTCTTGGAATGGGTCTGATGATCCTATCAGGAGTAACTGATTGTAGCTCTTTTCTTTTTCATTGTGTTGGAATATTTTGTTTTTATTTGTTTTCTGAACTTTACTCTTACATCAGGACTTTTCAGGCATGACAATGTTGTTATGAGATGCCTTTAACTTGGGACTGCAGCCAGGGACGATTCAGCCTTGGATTTTACTTATTGTTCTACTTATTGGAAGAAACGTGGTTAAGAATTAATCATTAGTTAATAATTTATATTATGGCTTACAAAGAAATGAAGTGTTTCAAAATGTTCCAGATAGTGATGCTCAGATATTAGAAAGAAGAACTAAAGAAAAAACTGTCTTAACACACAGGTGTTAGACATAAGTTCCATTTATGAGAGAACATTGACCCTCTGACAAAGGAGACACATGTATACTAATACCGATAACTCAAAAGTAATGATGACTTTAGTGTGTATTCTGTACTCTGTATTGTTTCATTTAAAGTTGTAATTCAAATTATGACAACACTATTACTTTGTATGTTGTACTTGTGTATGTCTGATTGCTCACTGATTTCCTTGAATCTACTCCAAGGAAAAATGTAGCCACAAAACACTCTCTGTTTCAAAACATGTGCATAAAATTCTAGACTGTTTGTCTACAAAACACACTGAGATGTAAACTCTCTCGTGAGTTTGTCTGTTTGTCACTTTGCCAAGTTCTTGTGCACTGATGCTTTTTGAAAATCATTAAGTGTTTTTGATTTATCAATCCTCAGTTGTAACTTTTGTGACATAATAAAGTTGTCACAGATAGTATTCTCTAGGTAACTAATTGGTCTATTATGCTGTAATTTGTCAGGAGCAATTACCAATCCACATTGTGTTAAAGACTCAGTCATATCTTTAAGAATTAAATTTAATCAATTCTTTTGTCTTTTCTGTTATAAGGATATCATCCATATAATGCAAAATACAGGTCTTCCCATATTTACATCTAACAGATTTTAATGCTTGATCCACAAATTTCTGACAAAGAGTGGGACTATTTTCATTCCCCGAAGCAAGACTTTTCACTGATTTCTTTGATAAGGTCTCTGGAAGTTACCTGAAGGTATGCTAAATGTAAATTTATGAGAATCTTCAGTATGTAATTTAATAGTGAAAAAACAATCTTTTAGATCTATAACAATAGTATAATAACCTTCAGGAATAGCTACAGGAGAAGGGAGGACAGGTTGAAAGGCCCCCATATCACACATAGTCTTATTTACAGCTCTTTTTTTTTTTTTTTTTTTTTTTTGGTTTTTCAAGACTGGGTTTCTCTGGGTAGCCTTAGCTGTCCTAGACTCACTTTGTAGTCCAGGCTGGCCTTGAACTCACAGCGATCCACCAGCCTCTGCCTCCCAAGTGCTAGGATTAAAGGCATGCACCACCACCGCCCAGCCTTATTTACAGCTCTTAAATCTTATAAAAAAAACCTCAATTTCCCTGATTTTTTTTCTTTTTTCTTATTTATTTTATGTATACGAATGCTCTATTTGTCTGTATACTTGTACACCAAAGAAGGCACCGGGTCTCATTATCGATGGTTGTGAGCCACCATGTGGTTGCTGGGAATTGAACTCAGGACCTCTGGAAGAGCAGACAATGCTCCCAACCTCTAAGCCATCTCTCCAGCCCCTGATTTTTTTCTTTCTAACAAATACAGGAGTATTCCATGGACTATTTGTTTCTTCTATATGTCTTGCATCAAATTGTTCTTTAACAAGTTGCTCTAATGCCTGCGCTGTACTCATTCACAGAGAAAAATAATAGAGCAGGAACAGCCTTGGTGGACTGGGGCACTAAGTTCTCTGTGGTCCAGGCAGATCTTGAACTCCAGTCAGTCCTTAGGCCAAAGCCTGGCTACTATGTCCTTTCAAATCCATCTTTGAAGGAGGAATCTTGTAACCTGCCCCCCAACAAGGGAGCTACCAAGCTGTCAGTAAGAATGACAGTTCACTTCCTTTCAGCCGCAGGACATCTCTCCTCTACACAGCCATTCACCATGCCTGCTCTCCATCCACACAGGACCAGGCATACACTTTCGAGGTGGGAGCAGTGAGCTGGGTGCCGGGGTACAGAGAATAACAAACTGCACAGGTGAAGACAAGACTCCTGGCCGGAGATGCTGCAGACAATGAGGCCACCCCATGACCTCCCATGTGTGAGGAACGTCTCAGACATGCAGGGGAGGTATGTTCACTCCCCACCCATGGTGGCAGTAGCCTGAGCATCCCACTCTCCAGGCTGAACACCCCAGGGAGGGCAGGAGTGAGTAGCCTATTTCTGTCAGTCCTCCAGGAGGGGAACTCAGAAGGCTGAGGCAGGAGGATCAACACTACAGTGTGTGTTCAAGGCTGACCTGGACTGCAGAGACTGTCTCAAAAGACAAAACCCAATTTAAATTTTCCCTTTTTACTGTATTGCTTTTTAAAATCGTACGAGTATGTGTGTTTTGCTTGAACACATGTCTCTGTGTCACTAGCCTCCAGAGGCTAGAAGAGGACATCAGATCTCCTGGAACCAAAGTGGAAGCTGCCTGTGAGCTGTCATGTAGGTGCAGGGAGTTGAACCCAACTGCTCTGGAAGAGCAGCCAGTGTTGCTAACCACTGAGCCATCCATCTCTCCTGACTCTAAATTTTCTTTTTCTTCTTTGTTTGTTTATGTTTTAGTTTCTCTGTGTGGTCCTAACTGTCCTGGAACTCAGAATTCTGCCTGACTCTGCCCCTCAAGTGCTGGGATTAAAGGTATGCACTATCGGGCTGGAGAGATGGCTCAGAGGTTAAGAGCACTGGCTGCTCTTCCCAAGGTCCTGAGTTCAATTTCCATAATGACATGGTGGCTCACAACCATCTGTAATGAGATCTGGTGCCCTCTTCTGGTGTGCAGATGTACAGCCAAGCAGAGCACTGTATACATTAAATAAATAAATAAACAAACAAACAAATGTGGGTGCCACCATGCCTGGCCTTAAAGTTTCTTTTTGAATAAGGAAAATTGTTGTAATTGACACATGAATTTCTAAAGCAACAACCTGAGAAGGCCTCACAGCATAGGGCTGTCCAGGTAAGAATGGATCAGTGATTGACAGAGGCCTCAGGAACTAAGCCAAGATCCACCTTGCTGGGGGATTCTCAGAACTCCAGATTGTCCTCCAAATAAATTAGACCTGGAGTGGTGGCCACACAAGTTCAATCCCAGCACTTGGGAGGTGGAGGCAGGAGGATCAAAAATTCAAGATCAGCTCAGCCTTATGAGACCAACAAAGTAGATGCCAAGACGGCTCATCAGGTAGAGGCACTTGCTATCAACCCTGATGACCTGTTTGGTTCCAGGAAGCCCAATCTCTTCATTTCTTCTGTGACACAGACTCAGACGGACATGCACACAGACAGACAGACACATACACAGACACATCGACATACACACAGACACGACACACACACACACCGATATGCCACAGACACATAGACATACACACAGACACAGTCATGCACACACACATACACAGAGACATACACAAACACACAGACACACAAGACATGCACAAATAGATACACACATACACAGACACACACAGAGAGAAGTACACACACACACTAAACAAACAAGTACTAAAAAAAAAATCAATACAGTACAAACTGGCCTAGCGAATTCTGTATGTTCAGAGAAGCCCCTGTGGGAGGGAGGTGGCTGAAAAGAACCGTTCTCTAAAGTGAGGTCACCATGCCATTTTAAAGGATGCTGGGACCTTCCAGCCGCTGCATTAGCCACAATAAGTAGTGCTTGTAAACGTGAAGGATCTCACCTCACGGAATGATGTGCTCAGCAAGCCTAGCAGAAGTGCTCTCTACCTTCTGACCTGCCAAGGAAGGGCAGGCCTGTTTGCCACGGGCTGATGGAATAAAATAACCAATGGGCCGCAGCTGAGGGCTGGGATCTGAGGTCAGGCAAACCTTGTGTGGCAAAGAGCAGGAGCATAAACCGGGTGTGTGGTGCATGCTGGGAACCCCAGAACTGAGAGGTGAAGGCAGGAGGCTCAGAAGAAGTTCAAGGTCATCCTCAGCTACTTAACGAGCTCATTCAGGCCACATGCACACACATTCCTGGTTGAAAATTTTGGGGAAACCGAGGACCCTCCCCGGTCCCTGGACCTTTGGGTAGCTATCCCTTCCCACACGTGTGAGCCTAAGCCTCATTTCAGTTATTCTCAAAATGTGACAATCACAGGGAGGGACATGGCTCCCTGTGGCCTTTGCTTCTGCAGCCTCTCCTTTAACAGCCACTTCCTTTAAGGAGCAAATGACTCCGGAAGGGGAAAAAGTGGCTGTGAGCTCTGTTATAAGAGCTCTGAGGAGCCGGGCGTGGTGGCGCACGCCTTTAATCCCAGCACTCGGGAGGCAGAGGCAGGCGGATCGCTGTGAGTTCGAGGCCAGCCTGGACTACAAAGTGAGTCCAGGACAGCCAAGGCTACACAGAGAGACCCTGTCTCGAAAAACCAAAAAAAAAAAAAAAAAAAAAAAAAAAAAAAAAAAAAAAAAAAAAAAAGAGCTCTGAGGCTCTGTGTGTGGCCACGTGCCTTTGTCCCAGCGAAGTACTGGCCTGGCCCAGTTCCATGTGGGGACAGCTTCAGGAGGGGAGAGTCCCGAGGGCCAAAGCGTCACTAAGAGAGCAAGAAACTTTGCAGGGGGCTGGACACAGTGAACAAGACTAGGCGGAGAGCTCCCTCCATTTCCTTTATTGCACGTTCCCGTGTGCTCTGGTGCTCTTCCCAGGAGGCCAGGGGTGCAGAGGCCTCATCTTGTGCACGGGCCAAGAAAAACCACAGCTGGATCAGGGAATGGCTTTTTTATTTTGAGACAGAGCCTCATGAAGCCTAGGTTGGCCTTGAACTCTAAGTAGCTGAGAATGACCCTGGACATCTGAGCCTCCTGCCTCCACCTCCTTGAGTGCTGACATTACTGATGTGCACCTCCACACTGGCCTGGAAGCCAGGGCTTCAAGCATGCTAGAGTGAGCTTCAGGTGAGCACTCTACCAAGGAAGCTGGACTCCCCACCCATGAGCAGCACTGCTCAAGTCCCAAGTCCCAAAGCAAAGATTCTTGCAACTTCTAGTATGTTTCATTTAAAATAACTTCTTTCAATCAGAAGCTGGTGAGGTGCTCAGTGGGTAGTGCCCGCTGTACAAGCATGATGACCTGAGGTCAGAGTCTCCAGAACCCACATAGAAAAGCCAGGCACTGTAGCATGCACCTGGGATCCCAGCACAGGGTAGGTAGAGACGAGAGGCTGAACTGGCCAGCCCAGGTCCCAATAAAAGACCCTGCCTCAAAAAAAAAGGGGGGGGGTGGAGAGTACAAAGGAGGGTACCTGATGTCGACCTGTAGTCTCTACACACGGGCACACAAATGTGCATGTGCACCCTTTACACTTGTGCAGACAGCACACATGTACACAAAAGGCAATCCATTTCTGCCAGAACACTGGAAAGATGAGCCATGGTACCACGGGGTCACAGGGCTGCGTCACAACATGAAAGGGTGCAGGAAAGACTAAAACCAGAGGGACCTACGCACCAAGAGTGATGACGAAACAGTCTCAGACCAGGAGGAGCATAAGCCCTTTTGGGTCCTGGCTCTGGGACGGGTCACTGCTCCCAGCCACTGTCTTCACTGGTCGGCAGCTGGCTCTTCAAGTGTCAGACAGCAACAGGACCTATATGCCGCCTCTCCCCAGAAAACCACATGGGGCTGGCCAAAGGCAGCGAGTAAACGCGCTTGCTGGGCAAACAAGAGTTCAGTTCCTAAAGCCCACCACAGAAGGTGGAAGGAGAGAGCTGGCCTCTGACCTCTACATGTGTGCTGTGGCATACACCCAAGAACATGAATGGGGGCGGGGAGGGGCGGGGGAGCAGGAGAAGAGGGGAGGGAGGGAGAGTGTGCATCAGCCCAGCATTTCAGGAGTCCCCACCCTGGCAGGTCACTGTGGCTAGGCTCAGCTCTGGCCTGAGGTCTCATGTGCTGTGTTCCCTGCAGATCTGTGATCACACCAGCAGCTTCACTCTTGATACCCAGGCTGGCCCTGGGGATCTACATTTTTATCACCCCCCTCCACTCCATCCCCATCCCCAGCCTTCCAAGGGAATCTCCTCCAGAGAGCATGTTTTCAGGAACGTTTATGAAACTGCCAGCGGTGGTGTCACACTGAAGGCGAAAGGCTGGCATGGTGGTCTATGCCTCCTGCAATCCAGCACTCAGAAAGCAGGAGGATTGCCATGAGTTTGAGGCTGGCTTAGGCTTGAGACCATAGCTCAAAATAGTCAGGAAGATTCGAAGCAAGGGTGTTGCTCAGTTGGCAGAGTGCTACACCCAGCACTGTGGAAAGCCAGCAGGGTTGGTGTGGGGTCCATTACAACATGGAAAAGGGGGTTGTCTGCACCTGATGCCCTCTGGAACTTTAAAAAAAAATGGAGAAACTGGGGCTGAATTGAGAACACTTGTTTTGCCGAGGACCCAGGTTGATCACTAACATGACATGGTAGTTAACAAGCTCTGTACCCCAGGGCAGAGGGGATCAGACACCCTACTGCCACACTAAGGACGCCAGGCACAAAATGTAATGTATGCATACAGGCCTAGCACTCACATGCGACATACACATAGACCCAACATTCATATGCACATACACGCATATACACCTGACATATGCACATTCATGTACATGCACTCACATACATGCATACATACGTACATACATACATTCATTCATTCATACAGGTCCAACATGCACATGCACATACATGCACAGAGGCCCAACACTTACATGCACATACATGTGATTAGAGACAACACCTCTCTAGCATTTCCTTTGGCTGGCCAGGAGCTCACTCTGTAGACCAGGCTGGCCTCAAATTCCCAGAGACCCACCTGCCTCTGCCTCCCTACTGATGAGATCAAAGGTGTGTGCCAGCATGCCAGGCTTCATGTGCGTTGCACACAAACCCAGGTTAGCCTAGAATGTATGGGGATGCTTAATGGACTCACTGGACATTTGGAAAGAACCTGGTCCCTCAGGTACACTGTGGGCGGCTTCTCTCCTTCCATGCTAATCTGAGACTCACACCCAGGACTCAGGAGGGCTTAAAGAAGCCCGGGACTGCAGAGCTAACTCTCCAGCTAATGTCACCTGGCTGAAGCACATCTTCTTCGTGAGGATGATGAGACACTCCAGCGGAGCCTGGCCTTCGCCTCAGCCCTCAGCACTCTATATGAATGAAGTTGCTCGCACTGCATCTTAGAACAATTAGCAAAACCAAAAATCATTTGTCCAAATCTTGAATTTGATGCAAAAATAATAATAGTTCTAAACTAGTATTTAGTTGGACCTCATGGTGCAGGCCTGTCCTTCCAAATACTTGGGTTACTGGAAGGGGAGAACGGCCAGTTTAGCGGCTGCCTGGGCTTACAACTCTTAAATTTACGGGCAGGCTGTGCAACTAGTGAGATCCCATCTCAAAACAGAGGATAAGGGCGGGGGAGGGGAGGGAGGTGTTCATTAAGACAGCTTGTTTGGCACATGAAACCTCAAGTTCAACCTTCAGTACTAAAAAAACAAAACTAGCGCCTGCTGTTGTTTGACTGTAGTATCTGCTGTGAGCAAACACAAGCTCTCAGAATCCCATGCTGTATTTCTAGGTGGCCATGTGTATTTCAGAATATTGCAGAGAAAGCCACCACACTCTTGTATAGCCAGGCTGCCAAAGAAGGGACCAGGACGAAGCATCAATGCAACCTTGGATGGAGGCTCTGGGGACAAAAACAGGCACTCCACTCAATCCCTCTATTCTGGCAACTTCCACAGGCCCAGGACTGATCTGTCCAACTCAGCTCAGGAAACCCTTTCAGGAACTGAAGGCAGAACCAGGAAGAGCCCCAGAAAGGGCCAAGCAGGCATCCTCCACTCACAACTGCCCAGAGGACAGCCAATGGCAGAGCCTGTCAGTCTGGAATGAGAGCAGTGTTTCCTGGAACAGTGATGTTCTGATGTTCCGGGAGAGCCACGTGATGGCTTTGGCCCTACCTCAGCATCACAGGCCAGACAAAACTTTTTTTTTTTTTTCACAGAGACTCCTATCTCCCTAAGTTCCATCCAAAGAGCAAGAAGGCTTTGCTATTTCAAAAACAACAGCTCCATCGACCCAAACAAAGGCAGAGCCTAACTCAATGCTCCCAGGGAACTTCTTCTCTGCAGCTCTGGGCCAGCGAGGCCTGCCTTCCTAATATGGAAAGGCCAGCCAGGCCCAACAAACTGCCCAGAGCCCAGACTTGGTCCAGCCCAGCCCAGTCCTATCTGGAATAGGTAGGTGCAATTGGCGAAGTCCACACGTGTAGTAGAAGTTGGGGCTGGGAAGCTAAGAGAAAACAAATGGATTCCTGGGAGGCAGTGTTGCCTTGTTCGCAGAGGTCCACTGACAATAAGGAAACAAGTTTCATTCTGTGGAGGCAAATGTCATCCCACAGAGGCAGTACTTAATGTTCCCTTGGGAGCCAAAGCTTCCAAGGCCCACGTGTGTATGCACACATGGACGGTTGTGGTGTGCACACATGCATGTGTCCGTGTGTGTGCAGGAGGCGGGAAGGGTATAATGCCCTGTTCCATAATTCACCACCTCATGCCTTGGAGACAGGGTGTCTCACTGAACCTGGGGCTCTGCCAGCAGCCAGCAAGGCTGTTTGCACTCCCCATGTGGCTGGGGTTCAGGAATGGGCACCCAGGCCGAGCTGTTACACTGGGTAGGTACAGGAGATTTAAACACGGGTCCTCATGCTTGCATAACAAGCACTCTTTCCCACTGAGCCATCTCCCCAGGCTCAGGACCTTTTTTTCACTCCCTGCTTCATTGAAAAGAGAGGACTGCGTGAGGATTCTGGGTGCTCTTAGCAGAGTGCCCGCAGTCTGCCTAGCAACCTATGATGTCATTATCTGCCTGCCACTAGATTGGCTAGCTGCCAAGGACATAAAAAAAGGCAAATCCAGCTCCTGTGTGTGTCTCTCTCTTCCCCTCTTTTACTCTTCCTCTCCCCCTCTCTGTCCCCCTGGTGCCCCTTTCCTTCTCTTCCCATGCTTTACAATAAGTCTTATACCAGGTTTGTGGCATGGTGTGCATATTTCACATTTAACAGGTGCTCCTCTAAGGTAGAGGGAAAGTAGCAACCAACCACCACATTCCAGCTTTCATCAGAGGGAAACTGAGTCCTATAAAAGCTAGGGAAAAGCTGTCCAAACACCCGGGACCACAGCATTTGAGAGGTGGAGGACCAGAAGTTTAAAAGTCATCCTTTGGAAACATAGCAGTTCAAGGCCTGCTTGGCCTACACGAGGCCCTATCTGAAAAAAGAAAACATGAACTCGCAAGTCCTGTGTGATAGCGTGCTACTACCCTGCAGGAGTACTGCACCCCTGCCCTCTCCAGGTGTCTTCTGTGTGTCCCCACAAATGCTGGAGCCACACACTTAACCATGTCCACAGCAGGTCCTGTGGTCCATCTCTCCTGGCACCTGTCCCTCCTCCTCCCTCTCCTGGCACCTGTCCCTCCTCCTCCCTCTCCTGGCACCTGTCCCTCCTGGTACCTGATGCCTCCCCTAGACACACTTGCGCGTATCCTTTTGCCTCCATCTTGCCCTCTGGCCTTGGTCCCCTGTTAGCACAAGGACCTGTTCCTGCCTCCATCACTACCATCCCTGGCCCAAGTTTGAGCACACAGACTCATCACTCTCTTCCACCACTGATATTAAGAGAGATCAATGAACAGTGGTCTGTGTTTTGGTGGAGGTAGAGGTTATCTGTGTGTGTGTGTGTGTGTGTGTGTGCGTGTGTCTGTCTGTGTGTGTGTGTGTGTGTGTGTGTGTGTGTGTGTGTGTGTGTGTGTCTGTGTGTGAGTGCTTCTCTTCTTTTGGTTTTGCAGATAATGTGAGGTTATTTATATTCTGTGTCCTTTGTTTTTATGTGTGTAGTTAACCTACTTGAGTTGGAGTTTTCCTTCTAAACCCCTCTGTTGCCCTATATTTGTAGATAGATACTGCATAAATGTGATGTTATCATAGAATATCTTATTTTCTCCATTTATGTTGATTAAAATTTTTCTGCATATAGTAATCTGGGTTGGCAACTGTGGAGCACATGTGTCCAAGCTCTCTGGCTTTTAGATTTTCCTTTGAGAAGTCAAGTATAATTCTAATAGGTCTGCCTTGATATGATGCAGGGTTTTTTTTTTTTCTTTGTAGCTTTTAATATTCTTTCCTGCTGCTGTATGTTTGGTGTTAGGATTATTATGTGATGAGGGGATTTCCTTGTCTGGTTCAAACTATTTGTTATTTTGTGCTTTGATAGGCATCTCCTTCTTTAGGAAGGAAATTTTTCTTCTATGGTTTTGTTGGAAAAAAATTTCTAGACCTTTGAGCTGTTATTCTTTCCTTTATTGCTGTTATTTATAGTTGATCTTCTCTTAATGTCCAAGAATCCTGGATATTTGGTACCAGGAAATTTTTAGACTTAACCTTTTTTGTTTTGTCTGTCATATCTTAACTGCCTGAGATTTTTTTCTACCACCTCTATTCTGTGGGTGAATCTTCTATCTGTTGTTTTCCTTTGCTATGCTAAAGTTTTCACTTTCAGGATTCCCTCGGTATGTGTTTCCTGTATTGCTTCTGTTCCCATTTTCAGATCTAAAACACTTCTATTTGTTTCCTTCACGTGTTTGCTTATTCTTGGCTTTATTGGTTTCTTCCAGGTGTGTGTTTGTGCTTTCTTTGTGGGATTTGTTGGTTTCCTCCAATTGTCTGTTTATGTCTTCCCAGACTTCCTTAAGGGAGTTATCTTCATTTTCTCTTTAAGGAACTCGGTCATCTTCATATAGTTGGATTTTAAGACTTTTTCTTGTGCTTCCCCTGTGTTGGAATATTAATGACCTGTTGTGGTAGGACAGCTTGGCTCCATTGGTGACATATTTCTCTGGCTGTGTTTGATCATGTTCTTGTGCTGGTGTCTAGGGTTTGGAGGTTGGGGTGATTATATGTCTAGGTGCTGTGCTGACTTCTGGGTTTCTCTTGGTTGAGTGGGAATGTCTTCCTGGGTTTCTGTTTGCTCTCTGGATTGTCAGTGAGTGTCTTAGCTGAGTGTTGCTTTTCTTTTCTTTTCTTTTCTTTTTTAATTATCTGCTTGGCTGGTGTTGGAGGCTGGAGGAAGAGGAGGTCAGGAAGAGATGATCTTAGGGATCCACAGGAGGCATGGGCAGGAGAAAGGGTAAGCTAAGCTGCCTCTGATGTTCTATTCCAATGCTAGGGGCAACTATGAAAATTAGGTCTGAGGTAACAGTGTTGCAGATCTGTAGATCTACCTTGTCTTCTAGAAGGGGCAGCATGTAGTTAGTTGAGCAGCGAGTGTCTGCCCAAGTCAGGGCTGGAATACTGAAAAGTGGTGGGAAAGGAAGTGTAGATAATGATGATCCATGGGGTACACAGGAGGTGTGAACAGGGAGAGAGGAAATTGTCCCTGGTATTCTGCTCCAGTGCTAAGAGCAACTATGAGAATTGGTCCAGGTTTACAGAATGTGAGGTACTTCTTTAGCCAGACCACCTAGTTTTCTGACAGGCACGGTCTATGGTTAAGCAAGGCATATCTGCCCATAGTTTGTGGCTTGAGCATAGAGATGAGGCCGGAAGAGAAGTGTAAGTGGGGAAGGTCTGGGTATCTACAGGAGGCATGGACAGGGAAGAGGAAGATACAGCTTTGGGGGCATCCTGAGCATTCTGTCTCAGGTAACAGAGCGTGGAGAAGGTCCACAGGCATCCTACCTGGTCCCATACTCAACATCTTAATACTGAGCCATCTGGTTCCCAGGAATTTCTTTATTTATTTATTTAGGTTTTTATTGTTGTTAAGCCATTACGGACTTTTTTCATTTGTGATTAGAAATACTGTGTGTGCTGAGCATGTAATTCAGGAAGTACTATTCTTAGGGATGACCTGAGTTCAGATACCAACACCTGTGTCTGGAGGCTGACAACCACCTGCTGCTCCAGATTCGGGGACACCCTCTTCTCTAGTGTGTCACGTCTATACTCATAGAAGTCATTCTGTCTCACACATACAAACATACACATGAAAATGCAGGTAAACTTTTTTTTTCTCGAGACAGGATTTCTCTGTGTAGCCTTAGCTGTCCTGGACTAGCTTTGTAGACCAGGCTGGCCTTGAACTCACAATGATCCACCTGCCTCTGCCTCCCAAATGCTGGAATTAAAGGCATGCACACCATGCCCGGCTCAAGGATAAACTTGTTTTCAAATGTGCTTATGATTTATTAAGCAATTAAATCAAAACTTTAGGTATATAATACAAATAACACTGTTTCTTAAAAGTCTGTTATCTTGCCTTTGGAATTAAAATTTTTCATTTTTTCACTCTGATTCAGACTTATGTATCATCATCAATCATAGGAAACAGATGTTTTCTAAGGGATCCTAACAGACATCTTTTTCTTTATCATAGGAGGATGAAATACTTCTAATAGTCAAAATTATTTTCGCCAATGTTGAAACATCCGAATGCTTTAAGTGAATCTCTCCAGTTTTGCTGGGATATCCCTCCACTTCTAATGCATTTCCTATTATTGGCAAAGGAGAGAAACAGAATTCACAGAATGAGTGCTGGACAGTGATTTCCTTGACTTTTGGTTTTGATTATAATTTTGTAATTCATGTTGAAACACCTATATGCCAGTCTTTCTGTCTTTTATTTGCTGTATGATTTTTAAAATTATAATCTTAATTGTATTGTTGTTTCTCTGGAAAATGATAGACCTTCACTTATTTTTGTCTTCTGAAAATGTACTATATTATGTTTTGAGTTCCTTGAATTGTTGTTGGTTTGGTGACTTTCTGAGGTGAAATAATTTTAGTTTTTCTCTTCTTGATTCTAAAGGTTTACTTCTCATTTCTTGGTAAATGTGCTTTTATCAGTTGTTGTAATAATTCATGTTTAAGTTTTTGCTTCTTAAATGATTGCTATGGTTAACACATTTGTTTTGAAGTTTTAAATCTTTCTCATGTGTTATCATCTTTTTTGTCCTAATTAGCTGTATTTGTCAATATTTCTGAGCCTGTCATTTGAGAAAGCCTCAATTGAGGGCATGCCCTCAACAGAATGGCTGGTTGTTCTGTCTGCGACTGACTGTGTAGATTCATCAATGATGTGTGAAGGCTCTTCCACTAATGGTGGCAATATCCCTAAGCAAGTCGGCCTGGCTTGGCCTAGCAAGAGGGCAAGACAGAAAACAATGATTGCCCAAGGTTTTTGCCCTAATTTTCTTGAAGCCTTTGTTTCTATCCTAAACTCCCAAAATGATGGACAGTGATCTGACAGGATAAACCAAGAAAACCTGTTCGTTCCTGGGATGCCTTTGCTGAGAGGATTCATTCACAGCAGCTGAGTAACAAATTAGAGTAAAAAGTTGTACCGAAAAATGTATTTTGCTGCTGGACAGAACTCCATAGTGTTCTCTTTTGGAGGAATATAGAAAATAACAGCACTTTAGATGGCAAAAAGCATAGAAATCTGTACATGGAGTTTAATCGGCTATTCTTTTTTATATATTTAATTTTATTTTATGTGCATTGTTGTAGGGGTGTCAGATCCCTTGGAACTGGAATTATAGACAGTTGTGAGCTGCCATGTAGATGCTAGCAATTGAACCCGGGTCCACTGAGCCATCTCTCCAGCCCCCTTAATTGGCTGTTCTTGTAGGGCCTAGATGATCAGACCAGTGAGAGTAATGCAGACAGCGGAAGTCGAGGTCATGGGATTTCAGTGGAAAACACACTCCATGAAAATTTTCACTAGAGGTCATTTGTGTGATATTTTGGCCCAAAATCTTTCTTATTGTGCCCATGCATTGAGAAATTCAGTAAGTCAGAGTTAAAAAATAATATGCTGTTTTCTTAGAAGGAATATTGAATCTGTTGGGTCATTGTTACTAATGACTCATTCAGGACTAAGGTGGAAGAAAGCAACAAGTAGGACAGAAATAAAGGCAAAGTCTGGGTTGTAGAGAAAAACAGCACTGGGTAGTTTCATCTGGTAGTCAAATGTGAAACAGGCAGGAATTTTCAAGGAGATTATCACCATTAAAGTGAGGGGCTTTGCTCTGGATTTAAAAACCTAAGAAGGTACCCAAAGGAAAACATTGTCACCTGCTAAGCCTTCAAGATTAGGCAAACTGACTCTTAATCCCAGGAAGGAGCTGTTTGCCCTGCTGGGTTTCTTGCTTTGGTCCAATTACCCTCACTATGTTCACATTCCTCTTTATTCGAATGGGAAGGTTTATTCTTTGCCCTTGTATGTTGGAAAGATATAACTTCTTTTCTGATTTTAGAAGATATAGCAGCCAAGAGATTGTCTTGAGTATTGGACAAGACTTGAGACATTTAAAGAGTGTATGAGCTGTTTTAGGCTATTAGGACCATTGAAGTTCAGCTAAATGCATTTTCATCATGGGATGACTGTGAGCTCTAGTGACCAGGGCCAGCATGATGTTGATCGAATCAAAAGGCTCCCAGTTAGGAGGACGTCTTTGAGTGCTTTTCTCTTCTTCCAGTATTTGTAGAGCTTGCAGAAGCCTTTGTAAGAGGAACCTTTTTAGATTGTTTATTGGGCATTGGAGATGAGTGTCTATGGACTCTACTCATTTTCTGTTCTTTGTGTTGTGGTTGAAACTGATCGTTCAGATTCCTTCTCATGCTGTCATGCCTTCTCCCTTATAGACTCTATCCCTACATCACATAACATAGAGGAGAAGCAAGTGTTATTCAGTGCTAAGCTGTTTTGCTAGCCTGATGTTTTTGTACTTTTAATTTTGTTCTTTTTTTTGTTTTCTTTTTGAAGAAAATGTTTATGTGTGTAGCCCTGACTGTCCTGAAAGTATTCATGTAGTCCAGGGAGGCCTTGAACTTAGAGGTCCACCTGACTCTGACTCTAGAGTGCTGTGATTAAGTGTTGGCCACTATGATTTTTAAAAATGAATATGAATATTTTGCCTGTGTGTATGAATAGGCACCTCATGTTTGCCTTATCTTCACAACAGTCAGAAGATAACCTCAGAGTGCCTGAACATGGAGTAATGGATAGTTGTGAGCCTCCACGTAAACACTGGAAATTTTGCTCAATTACTTGCAAGACCAACTGCTGAGCCAATCTCTTTTGCCTTATGCTGTTTATTTATGACCAGCATTAACATTGCTAATATTTTCTTCTGTTCATTTGTAACTGTTTAAGCATGCATTCCCTTCTAGTAAGATCTAAGTAATATTACAGTTTAAACTGGGGCAATTCAGATTTGTGGAAGATGAATACAGAACTGGAGTGAATGTATAATTCTTTGTAGGAACTTCAATAAAAACCTCTGAGTTCTTTTGGTTTTTCTTGTTTGTTTGACTTATTGTTGCAGGAGAGACAGGGTCTTAATATGTTTCTCTGGCTGCCTCAGACTCCTTGCATAGACCAGGCTGGCATCCAACTCAATGAGATACAACTGCCTCTGCCTCCGGAGTGCTAGGATTAAGGTCATGAGCTATTACATCCAACTTGCCCATATTTTTTTTGTAGTTACTAATCCTTTATAAAATTTCACTGATGTGCACTCAGTACTGTTCATTTATTTACTCATCTCTCTCTCTTATGTCTGTTAGTCAGCATTTCTCTTGCAAGGCTATCTCCTACTCAAAGGGTACAGGAATGACAGAGGTGAACCTCATCATTCAGTTTCCTTCTAAAATGATATGGTGGTTACATCAGAACTTCTGTGTGAGGAAATAAGTCAGGGAAGCACCAGAATGATATGAACATATTGTCAATGGAGTATACAGTTGCAGTGTTCTCACTGTTGTGCTTTCTGTTGTTCACCTGGATGGGTTATTTTAGGATGCAGTGACCTACAATGATGTGCATGTGAACTTCACTCTGGAAGAGTGGGCTTTGCTGGATCCTTCCCAGAAGAATCTCTACAGAGATGTGATGTTGGACACCTACAGGAACCTCACTGCCATAGGTAAGACTGTGAATTTTTGTTGACTTTTTAAAACAAGGGGACAACAATTGTTGTTATTGTTGATGCTTTTCTAGAATATCAATTGAGAAGGAAGAAGAAAGAGGAGAATAAATTAGGCTTTGTTGTAAGGTTCACTGAAGATAATAAATTAAATTTTGCCTAATTTCCAATAATATATTTTTCTCGTACATATTTTAGGCTACAATTGGGAAGACCATAATATTGAAGAACATTGTCAAAGTTCTAGAAGAAATGGAAGGTAATTTTCATGTGCAAGCTGATTTAAATATGCCTCTGAAAAAAATTTTAATGTATCACAAAAGTTTTAAAGTAAAGCAGCAATGTAAAAAGAAAAAGCATTACATTAAGTGTATACTGATCATGAAATTATCACAAATCCATGTACCTCAATATCAGGTATCTGATTTTGCTTTCAAGGCAGTCCTTTAAGAAAGAATACAAGAAAACAAATGCCTTAACAGACATTACCATTTGATTCATAGTCACATTACAGCTACTCTGTAGAACTGCCAATCTGTTTAATCTCATACCAGTCAGATATTGTAGAATGTATCCACATTGAATAGTATATGTCCAAATTAAGTATATGTCCAAAATAGCTAATAAGGATATTTCATAGCAAAGCTGCTGTTACTCTTATACTTGTGGTAAGATTGCTAAGTTTAGTGTGAGGGGCAGTTTATGAGGGTCAAGATTATTCTTGTGGAGAAATCTTAATCTCTACACCACATGTCTATTAAAAACAAAAACTCAAATTGTGTGAATGAGGAAATCTTTCATTCGTTATTCTTCTTTTAATACATATATCATTTGTCAAAATGGATATAAGGCATATGGACATAGGGAAATTGAAAGAAGTGAAATACCTTTCTCTCCCAGAGCAATGAAAAATATGTAGTAGTCCCTATGTTGAGGAGACTTTCTGAATATGATACAAAATTACAATTAACTAATTATTAATTGATTAGTAATAATTAAGTTCTTACTTTAAAAGTGAAAGGAGGTTCACTCTTACCTATGGCAGTGAGGTTCCTGTAGGTCTCCAGAATCACATCTTGTAGAGTCTTTTCTTGGAAGGATCCAGCAAAGCCCACTCTTCCCTAGTGAAGTTCACATGCACAGCATCATAGGTCACTGCATTCTAAAATATCTTATACATGGGTAGAACAGATTGCATGATAGTGTAAATATATACTTCACTCATTCGTTGATTATTAATAATAAATTAATTGTAAATAGGTATCACAGTCAGAACATCTACTCAAAGTGTGGGACTACTAATAATTTAAACTAATATAATTAATTAGTTTTCCCATTTCATTGAAAATACAGTCACAAAATCACAGTGCAGAAAATCTCTTCTGTTTGTTCTGGTTCACTTCAGAAATATTGTATGACTCATAGTATGGGAAAATTTATGAATTCAAACAGTATGGTAAAGCTGAGTTTTTCCATTAATCTTACACTATGTGAAAAATGATATATTGAATAAGGATGCTATATGCCAGATGTGGTGGTGAATGCCTTTAATCCCAGCACATGGGAGGCAGAGGCAGGGGGATCTCTATAAGATCAAGGCCAGCCATGACTACAAAGCAAGTCCAGGACTACCAGAACTAGAAGAAAAAATGCTGTTAAAAAAAAAAAAAAAAGAATGGTATAAGTGAGCCATGTAATTATGGTAATTACCACCACTGGCATCTTCAAAGGTGCAAAACAAAACAAAATAAAACAAAACAACCCATAATGGAAGTGAAAACTATCAATGGAAACAAAGTGATAAAACCTTTCTAATTCTTCTTTACATTTAGACCAAATTATAAAATTAATTCATATAGATAAAAATGTATCAATGTGATGAATGTGGTAAAGCTTACACCTGTACCAATTATCTTTGCAGGTATGAAAGAACTTATACTGAAGAGAAACCCTATGAATGTAATCAGTGTGGAAAGTCTTTGCACATCACAGTGATCTTCAAAGGCATGAAAGAATTCATAATGGAGAGAAGCCCTACAAATGTAATCAGTGCGATAAAGCCTTCTCACAACACAGTCATCTCCAAACACATAAAAGAACACATACTGGAGAGAAACCCTACAAATGTAGTCAATGTGAGAAAGCCTTTTCACTACATGGTAATCTCCAAATACATAAAAGAACACACACTGGAGAGAAACCCTATAAATGTAATCAATGTGGAAAAGCCTTCTCATAACACAGTCATCTCCAAATACATAAAAGAACACATACTGGAGAGAAACCCTACAGATGTATTCAAAGTGATAAAGCCTTTTCAAAACACACTTGTCTCCAAATACATATAAGAACACATACTGGAGAGAAACCCTACAAATGCAATCAGTGTGATAAAGCCTTTGTATATCGTCATGATCTTCAAAGGCATGAAAGAATTCATACACCCTACAATCATTACCAAAGGGTTAATGCCTTTTATAACACAGTAGTCTCTGAATACAGAACACACACTGGAGAGAAACCTTATGAATGTAATCAAGGCGATAGAGCATTTTCACAACACATTCATCTCCAAATACATAAAAGAATGCATACTGGAGAGAAAGAATGTAATCAGTGTGATAAAGCCTTTGCTTGTCCCAGTGATCTTCACAGGCATGAAAGAAGCCATACTGGAGCAGACACCCTGTGAATGTATTTAATATGATGAAGCCTTTGGACATTTTTATATTCTTCATTATTGTGAAGTAATTTATACCGAAGAGAAAGCCTATGAATGTATTTAATATGGCGAATGCATTCTTTGCACTTTCATCTGTCTGGTAGAGAAGTAATATAGTAGTATAATTACCAACCAACTGTAGATCTCAGAACATATCTTGATGTGCCGTGGATATGTATCTATTATTTGATGTTCCATGATTTATTATGTTCTCATTAGTTATGTATTTGCAACTTCATCCTGACCTTCAATGGGAATTACATAGAGATGCAAGATAATGTAACAGCAATGAGATTTATTAAAAAATCATTTCGTGTGTGTGTGTGTGTGTGTGTGTGTGTGTGTGTGTGTGTGTGTGTTGATTTTTGGGTTTTTGGACATGGCAGATCTGTGGAGACTGGGAGAAAACTGTGTGTTCTACTTGGGTATCTTTATATGGTGGTCAAGGTCAGGTTGCCAACGTTGCACACCATACTGATCTGTTTCGCTGATGCTCAGATAGGATTAGTTGAGACATTAAATCAGAAAAATATTGTTTGATTTTCAGATTGTAACCATATTGTCATCTTAGGAGGGATGAAAATCTATTTTCAGATGAAAGTGATATATTGTTATATATTTTTGGAATGTGTTGGTGTATTCTTAGGAATAAACACTTGTTTATAACATTTCTCAGACCCACAAATGAATGCCAGAGAATTGTCTCAGTGGGCAAAGGTGGTTGCTGCTAAGCATGATGACCTGAGTTAAAGCTCTGAGAGACTCATATTACTCTGAAATATTTTTCTCTTATTTCTACACTTGGGCTATGGCATATGTACACTTGTACCACATTGTCTTGCAGTTCCACTTTTCCAGGGACCATCTCTGATGTGTCGCTTCCCAGGGCACTCTCATCATTGCAGCCTTGGGGGTCAATCTGGCTGCTTTGGCTCAGGCACACAGTATGCATACCCCTGGCCTCAGCCTGAACAACATCCTGTACAAGGGGTACCAAGGACAGCTTTTTCCTCTCTAGAACACTCTCACCCAGCCAAGCTGGCCCAAGTCACCTGACCCAATGTCAACACCAAGCCTAGGTCTGTGTTGTGGAATCTATGTGAGACTTTCACCTTCTTGCTTTGGATGACATCTTCTGGGGGTGATCTTCTCTTAGCTGTGCTCTTGGGTGGCCTCTTCAAGTCCTCGATGCAGGGTGACTACCAGCAACTCTGAAGCCCCACGGCAGATGGTAAATGGCTTGGTGAAGACTTTTGACATCACATTGTTTTCTTTTTGAGGAGAAAAAAAATCTTATTCATCTTTTCATCATAACCTTGAATCAAATAAGTCTTATGTATTTAAGACTGATGGTGGAAATCATTGCATTATGGTTTCAATTTTAAATATTTGAAGTAGGTATTAAAGTGTGCCAAAGGTGTACTAAATTCATCTAGTGAAGGTTTTTTTGGTTCTTACATTCTTTCAGTGGCTTTTGCTCATCTTCTATTGCACTTTCACTTTGTGGTAAGTATTTTTCTGCTTTGCTGTATAGAATGGGATGCCTGTTATTGAAGTGATCCATTGTTTATCTATACATAAGACAATGTGCAATCATACTTTTCAAGGAAGTGTGTCTGTGAAAAGGTGGTGGGCTGTTGTTTCTGGTTTTGTTTTTTTCATATGTTTACAAACTCCCTTGATATGTTATTGTTTGCTATCCAACCTGGTTTTGATGTTAGTAATTAATCAAGGATACTCTGAACCCCTTCTTCTCATGTTTCAGCATCTTGAGTACAAGTCCAAGGATAGAAGATATACCCCCTAATAGGTCCTGATATGCCAGCACATCTTAACAATGTTATTATTAAAATGCTTACATTAAATAACTCATGTGCTTATACAAAGCAACATTTTCATTTATCTGGAAGAAATGTAATACAGTAGGATATCTAGCAATCAAACTGTATTATCTCACAACATAGCTTAATGTGCTGTGGATATGTATAATCTGTCATTTCATGCTTCTCCATGTCCCCATTAGTTATCCCTGGGAGATGCAGGGGTACAGTTTAGTAGTACAAGCAAACCAAAAGTCTTTAGGAGATACTAGGTAGTGAGAGCTGTTTAGCCAATGGGAATCAAATGTTTCCTATGCTACGAACCATGGAGTATAGTGTATGTCTCAAAGGGTAATTAGGAGACCTGAAGCATGTGGCATTTCCTCTTATGTCCCCCAAGGTCATAGAGAATTCCTGAGGACATGTGGTGGCAGTGCCCAGTGGTACAGATGATAGGGAGTTGAAAAGGGCAGGGTCTGTTGTTCCCATTCCAAGATAGTATGGAAGTTTGGCTTCCAGGCAGAGCCAACAATAATTAGTTAGATAGCTATTTGTACTGTTAAGGACTGAAAAAGGTCTGGGGGTATGCACAATATAATTTCCAATTAGTCTCTAGTACCTTAACTAAGCCTTGTATTACCTTAGAGATGAAAGCAGGTCTGATCCTACTGTAGAAGAGAGTCTATTTTCTTGGTTACTGTGGAGGCTATTTCTTTTTTTTTTTTTTTTTTTTTTTTTTTTTTTTTTTTTTTTTGTGAGATAAACCTCAACCAATCCTTAAAAGGCATCTGTAAAGACTAAAAGGTATTTATATCCATATTTAGTAGGTTTTACCTCAGTGAAATCTACTTCCCAGAAGACACTTTTTTTTTCTCTTTCCCTTTTGTTTTGAGGGAGCTCGTTTCTTTGTGGGTTGGTAACCTGGCAAGGGAGACACTGAGTCACACAGTTCTCTACTAACTGGTTTACACTGAAGATCTTAAATTTTGAATGTCCCAGAAGCACTTTTAACTTTCTTTGGCAAAGATGTGTGTATTTGGTGGATCAGGGACTTGGCCAGTGCAGTTGGGAGGATAACTCAATTTTACCTGTAGTATAGCTCCATCCATCTTGAACCTGTGTGTTTGGCAAAGAGGCAAAGTCTTTATTTTCATGAGCAGAGTATTTGGCATCTCAGACAACGCTGAGGCTGGCATCGTTATCAGTAAGTTGGTAACAGCCACCGTAGTCTCCTGGGCTGTGTGGTCTGATTTATTTTATTTCCCTGGGCTTCTCTGGTGCCCCAGGTAATGGATGGATGATAGCCTGTCTCTTTGGCAGCCAGAGGGCTGACAGTAAGTCTAGGATCTCTTGTTTATTTTTAATAGCCTTTCCTTTGGCTGTTAAGAGTCTGCTTTCTTGATCAATGGCCCCATCCATGCATATGAGCTGTTGCAAATGTAGATATTAACAATTTTGTTCTGCCCCAACTGGAGTGCTTTCATTAATGCTTTTAGTTCAGCCTTTTGGGCAGAAGAGGTAGTAAGGTCGATTCCCAGACAGTTTCTGTAAAGGCTATTACTACCTCCTCTGTGTACCTGGTTCCTTCTCACACGAAGCTGCCACCATCAGTAAAATACACATCTGGATGTTGCCAGGCCATGTGGAGAAGTCCAGCTGAGTTCCATGTACTTGATGAAGAACCTTCACCCAGTCATGTAGAAGATCTAGGTTAAAGTCAGGCAGCAGGGTGACACTCAGGAGCAACCTGGTGTGAGGGGAGCTAAAGAGTAGAGCTTGGTAATGAGTCAGTATAGTATTAGTCACACACTGGTTGGGGAGGGGGGAGGGAGGAATTTTTGAGTATCCCTTTCACTCAATAAGGAGTGATTATAGTCAGAGATTGCCCCAGAGTCAGCTTGTCAGCATCCTTTGAGTAGAAGAAGAGTAGCTACAATAATTCGGAAGCAGCTGGGCTATTTCAATAAGGCACAGTAGTTCCTATCTCAAATTTTAATGGGGCTGAGCAGACAAGATGGTCTTTTCTGTAACTTGTAAGTATCTAGGCACAGGGCATCCTGTAAAATTTGCGGGGAGGGGAGGGCAGTCGACCACAGCTTGGGGTCTCCTTGGGCTCTTAAATATGTGGTCCTCATCATCACTGTGTAGGTGCACAATCAGGGGATGAAATGTTCTGAGTACAGAAAATAATGCCCTTTGGAGACTTAAAAATAGCTTAGTCAGTATCCCTACTCAATGCAAGGCTGCACCTTATAATCAAAACTCAGTGACATCACTAACTTAAGATGAACAGGCACAGTCATACAACCCCATGACACCCACTGGACATTATATAAGCAGAGATCAAGAGCAAGGCTCTGCTTTGCACATCTGGAGAGACACCATCCTGATCTGGTCTGTGGTTGGAGTCTCCCCTAGGATCCTGACCCTCAAAATAGATACTTCTGTTAGAGTCTGGACCTGCCATTCAGCTATGAAAGGTCACACAGATGAATAGCATCACAGAGATTGGCTTAGGACCATAATTAGGCATTTAGAGTCTGAACCTTGTGTGATGACCCTCAGCATAATAAAATAACTTCCATTATACTAATTGTGCACATCTCCCTTCTTGCCTGCAACAACACTTTCTTAGAATAAAGCTTCTTACTCTATTACATTTTAAACAAAAGGAGTTGAATATTTGGTACAGGATTTCATACACTAATATTTATATTTCAGTGATTTGATTGACTAATCAGTATTTTTGTTCTAGTAAAGACAGAAATAGTTTTCTGTCTTTAAAAAAAGTCATGCTTTAAAATTAATAACACAGACAGAACTATATGTATTGAATGGTCTTATGAATATTGAAAACAACAGGAATTATATTGTGATTACAGAGTAAGGTTGAAATATAGTCAGTTATATTTTTATTTTGCTTTGGTTTTTTTTTTTTTTTTCTTGTCACAGAGATTCATTGTAGTAGCTTTCCACAATCTTGATCATCCTCCCTCACCTGGAGGAAGGAAGCCTGTGAGCTGAAGTGTGGGGACTGAGAGAGCCTGAGGCTAGCACCAACCTTGTCATGCTAATAGACACCACAGCCATATGTTAATGGAACAGCCACAGGTCCCTTCTGCCAGAGATAAGAAGAATAAAAACCTTTTAGCATCAGGAAAGATCATCAAGCCCATGAAGGAATGCTTGCTTTTGTCTAAATGCCAGACTTTGGGAAAAGGAATTTCTTAGGGATATGAGACATGGATTCAGAAATAGAGTTGGGCCCTCAAGCTTGTACAGCATGTACTGTACTGACTGAGTCATGTCCTCAGCACCTAGATCATAGCTGTTTCTATATGTATTTGTATCAGTGATGTGGCATAGATCATGAATCTATGGTAAAGAGATAAATAGTTCTCTGTGCAGGTGTGGGGGGGCAGGGTTTAATAGTATGTGTAATAGGATACCTATAACAGAGAAACCCAAAAAGTATACTGGGGATGGAAGGTGCAAAGGGGTGAGAATGTTAGTGGAGGACTTCAAAAGAAGTTGTATTTTAAAAGAACCTGATCCTTGGTATGTTAATTTAAAAAATATCTAACATCATCATGAGTGACCTTTGGCCTTTAAAAATTCTGTGTGTTATTCAAATCATTTTTTTGTTTCTGGAAGGTTGAATTTAAAAGCTGAAAAGTACTCAGCTGTAATGGGATGTCTTCATCAAATCCCTCCTCCCATATCTCAGAGAACCCCTAAGAAGAAGAAAGAAAAATTTTACAAGAGCCTGAGTGGATGTGTGAAAAGAAAGGCAGGGACAAATATCTGGCAAATTAATGGGAGACCAAAACCAGAAGATATGCCTTGCAGGTTAAGAGTTCTGTTTGTGTAGCTACCAAAGTTAAAATGAAGTTCCTGATTGTCCTGTGTCTTAAGGAAACCCATAGGACAAAAACAAAAAACAAAACCCCCAAAACAAAACAAAACAAAAGCCAAAACAAAAATCTATGTCCTATGTTGAGACCAAATCTAACTTGAAACCTTGCAAGTTAAGTTTCCTAGTTGTAACTAAGATTAAGTTCCTCACATTGACACAGGAGACAGCTTCCTGAACAGAACACCAATAGATAAGGTACTCAGATCAAGAAATAAGAAATGGGATGTCGGGCTGGAGAGATAGTTCAATGATTAGAGCATTGGCTGCTCTTCCAGAGGTCCTGAGTTCAAGACCCAGCACCCACATGGCAGCTCATGACTGTCTGCAACTCCAGTTCCAGAGATCTGACACTCTCTCCAGACATACATGCAGGCAAAACACAAATGCAAATAAATAAATAAATTGTATATTTAAAAAAAAAAAGAAAGAAATGGGAAGTCATTAAACTGAAAGCTTCTGCAAGGCAAAAAACACCATGAATAAGACAAAACAGCAGCTTATACAAGGGAAAAAGATTTCTACCAACTCAACATCTGGCAGAGGGATAATTTCCAAAATTCATAAAGAACTCAAGAAATTAGACATCAACCAACAAAATAATGCAATTTTAAAAATGGGATAAAGATTCAAACAGAGAATTCTCAACAGCAGAATCTCAAAGGGCTAAGAACCACTCAAAGAAATGTTCAACATCCTTAACCATCCGGGAAAATGCAAATCATAATAATTCTGAGATGCCGTCTTGATCAGGACCTCAGGAAGAACAGTCCGTCCTCTTAACCTCTGAGCCATGTCTCCAGCCCTGAATTATTTTTCTTTAAGGAATGAATTGAATATAATCATGAATAAAGAAGAAAATCAACTACAAGCGGACTACCACAGTTGTTCATTTACTACACATAGTTAAAAAAAAAAGAGTTATGGTGCATGGGCTGCCAATGCTTCCCACAGAGGCAATAGACTACTGTGTAATAAACCTAGATGAGCATCAATGAACCTTCTTATGGAGATGGTTTCAAATGTGGCAAACAAGCCACTGGGCAAAATGTCCTTGTTTTGGCTACAGACAGAATTCTGCCTGACAATACGCAAGCTTGGATGCAGGCAGAGTCGATGGCCAAAGTCTGCCAAGACAGGGTGAGCAAGTTTCCAATAGTTCCTGCCTCACAAATATGTATGTCAGATATACTGGGACTGAAGGCTGAAGAGTTTTGGGTGACTATTCAGGTAGCAAACTGTCTCTGTCCTTTTCTTTTTTTTTTTTTTCCCCCATTTTGGAAGCTGCTAACCAGCACTTCTTGTTTACTAAGGCAATTAATTTTATTCCTTCTGAAGCCTCTGATGTGGTGAAGAACAGATAGTTTAGTTTTACAATGAAACTTAGTTGTTTAGGGGTTAAGATGTTTTTAGGTCTGCATAGATGTTTTAAGTTGATAGAGATGAGATATGATAGATATTGATTTACACTCAGAATTTTAGACTCACCAAGATAAGAAATATGTTTTCTTCAAGGTTGCCAAATACAAATAGCCAAAACACTATGAATGTAACATTAATATAATCCCTGACTGTTTCATGGTTCTTCTTGCTGTATGTAGTTTATTTTATATATGTGTAATAATATAAATGTATAGGTAAAAGAAAAATATCCCCACCAGTACTACAAAGGAAAAAGTTTTGGGTTTTTTGTTTTGTTTTGTTTTGTTTTGTTTTCTGTTTCACATATGGATAGTGCAAGAGACTTGAAAAACCATTTAGGCTTCTGCTGTTTCCCTTTGTTGTATCTCAGAAGCTGATGGTAAGATCCCATTGCTGAAGCCAACAAGCTCTTCAGAAATAAGACTCAGAGAATTCAAGTTGGATCTGTCTTGTAAGCCTCCTGCATGAAGGCAAGCCTTCATTCATAGCACTGCATTGTTTTATGAAGGCTTGTAATGTAGAGAAGCAACCAGTAAGGTTCCACAGCTGTACCTATAAACTACAGCAGTAACTAGTACTAAGGGTTCCATAGTAGCATGCATACCTTGGTTGTAAGTAACACCTGTCTAACTGAACATGAGGCCCAATCGGTAAAATGAAAAATGTGTCTGGTACTAGAACCCTTGCTAAGAACCCCAGATCATTCATTGAGGTCATGGATCTTAGAGAAAACCTACTACACTCACTTTAATAAACCACTGTTAAGGTTATTATTATTATTATTATTATTATTATTATTATTATTATTATTATTATTATTATT
>OU015749.1:64239476-64252206 GCA_907169655.1 Acomys percivali | reverse complement strand
TTATTATTATTATTATTATTATTATTATTATTATTATTATTATTATTTAACTGTGTTTATTTCTCAGTTTCTTTATTAACCTGCCTATCACACAAATAATTGAGACTCTATTATATTATTTAAGAAATAAGGTTCACTGCACAAGAACTGAGCAGTTATTAATCTATTTTTAATCCTCTAAGCTACTTTGGTTTCCTCCCAGAGTATGTTCTAGGGATACTTGCACTTTGTAGCTTTTCTGCTCCAGTACCACTCTCTGCATGTCTACTGCACTTTTCCCATGGCTGAATCCCCTACTTCCTCCTCTAACTCCTCCTCCCCTGGCTAGCAGGAAATCCAGGCCTATTCTCTCTCCTGATCAGTGATTGGCTGTAAGATGCTTTATTTGCATACCTGCAGACAATTGGGGAGCAGTGTTTACATAACATTGAGTCTGAAGATTCTCAAAACAAGGATTGCAACCAGAAATGGGGGTTACAGAAATCAGCATTTGTATTACACAACAACCTCACACCTACAAACCACCATAATCCTTTTTTTTTTTAGTGTGTGGTTTGCGAGACAGGATATCTTTGTGTAGCCTTTGCTGTCCTGGACTTGTTTCATAGACCAGGCTGGCCGTGAACTCACAGTGATCCACCTGCTTCTGCCTCCTCACTCAAGTGTTGGCGTTACAGGCATGCACCACTGTGCCCCCATAATTACCCCCATAATTCTTAACTGCATCCTGATTTATATGCTTCTATAAACAGATAATTGTAGCCCGTGCGCTCATTATAAATGCTCATTTAAATGTGACACTTGGTCAAAATAGAGTAACAAATTATTGTGCAATAACCACGTCCAACGCATATATCTACCATACAATTTCTGTACCTAAAACTCAGGGAACATAAGGAAAGGGGGCTACAAACACTAGAGGAGACAAAGGACCAAGAAGCATACTGAGAGATTGTGTCTCCTAGAACTAGCAAAGAAGAGTCATCTTTGATTCTTCCAAACTATAGATGCCTAAACCAGACAATATCAATATAGAATCTAAAATGGAAGGGAAGGGGATCACACAGAGTCCCCCATGAGAAAAAGAAAGAAAGGCAACTAAAAAAAGGCTGAGAGAGGAAGCATTAGACTCTTCTAGGGAGGAGCCCCAAAGTTGGCTATTCAATTCAAGTGGCCATCTCTGACCTTCATATACATAAAATCAACAGTAAATAGGCTCAGCAGGCTGTGCTTATATAATCACGGACTTAGGTAATAAAAAGAAATATAAAATTATGAATTTGGGAGGGAGAAGGAATGGGGCAAATGAAAAGAATGCATGGAGGAAAGGAAAAACGGCTTAATATATGTAATATATATAATTATAGACATATCATGTTATAATTATATCTGGTATATAATTATAAAAATTTTAATTATATGGCATAGAAGTGAAATATGGAATCAAGGACTAGGAACATTATGACAGTATTTTAAGCAGAATTAGATGAAAGTAGATTGCAAAGCAATTTTCTCTGCCATAATGTGGAAAGATGAATGTAGGTGTGGAAAACAATCTGTAATACTAGGCAGTACTGTTTAAAAATTATTAAAAACTTAGTGCACAAACTAGCTATTTAACAGAATGTATAAACTGAGTAAAATGACCATGATTCCCTGTGAGTCCTGGACAGAAGATGGGGTGCTTCTGGAGGGGATAGGGTTGAACTGAGCCCTCAAAGCAGCGCACTGGAGGTGGGAGTTTCTGAGAATCAAGAGGTCCATCTGGTTTCTTTGAGTTCCTTAAGAGCAGACCCAGCAGCAAGGATTTCTGATGGTTAGTTTGGCAGAGAGCCCGGAGTTTTCAACGCTGCCACCACAGCTGCTGTTCTAGGAACTTATTAATTTCATTCTGAGCAGCAAAGGTGTCCAGAAGAATGCACAGTCCCTGACAGGGGAGCGTGTTGCAACACTTAATCCTCAGTCAATTCCTTTAGGATCCATGGGTATCTGATGCCAATTACAGGGAGGAAAACTCCTTTGGCCACTTACCAAGGTCTCAGACAGTCAGATATGTTGATCCTGGAAGCAGGTTATCAGAGCTGGGGGTGCTTAGCACTGGGCACTCCAGGCTTTACCTGATTCACATCAGACATGAGCTGACATCATCCTCCAGAAGAGCTTGGCTAGGCCAGCTTAATCCTTCCAGGGTCAGGGGGACTACAGTAGGCCCTCAGGCAAATGGCTAGTCACAGAGGATGGGAACCGGGCCATGGCTTCTGGGCCCCAGCTTGATGACATCTGCTCCTCTTTTTCAGTCCTCCACTGGTTTACTAGCCTTTCCTCTTCCTCAAGCCTCCACTTTGGATTTAGCATGGTTTCTCTAGGCTGGCCCTGTGCCATTCGACTATGCAAGTTATTTACACACAGACTACCCGAGGGACACCATCCGCACCTCACTTCACTCAGCAGGAACAGCAAATGAGCAAAGTGGGGAAACTGACCGTTCATACACAGATGATGACCTATGAGAGTAATGAAATGCATAAAACCCTATACAGTTACACCAATAAGGATTCCAACGGCATTTGGAATGGTCATTATGCCTACTTCTCTGTTGACGGCTTTGACCCCACTTTGTCAACCCAGCTTTTCTGAAGTCACAGGAGTCTATACCTTCAGGGTGTCTTCATGTCCAACCTCATTTTCCAGAGTGCATCTGAGAAGCTGATGGGTGGTATCTCAGGCTTCATGTGGGTCTTCTATTGAGGGGAACAGAGGCTCCTTCTGGCATGGACTCTCTTGCTAGCTCTTTGATTACTTCACCCTGGCAGGACTGTCTTACCAAGTCACAGGGGAAAAGGATGTGATCAGTCCTGATGCGACATGATGAACCGGGATGTGTGAGTAGGGGTGCTTCCCTTATACATGAGGAACGGGGAGCAGTGAGGGGGGATGGGAGGGGGTGTGGGACTGTGAGATCAGGAGGGATGGGGCTACCCCTAGGATGCAAAGTGAAAGAATGATAAAGGGATCAGGTGATGCTCAGCCCGAGGATGTGCATGGCGTTGTGGTGCACTGCTGCCTGCCATAGGGAGGACACTGGCCCTTGAGAAGCCTATGCTCTGGCCATAGGGCAGGGACCTTGGGATTATGACTTGGAGAATCAGGAATTCTCCCTGGCAACTGTTTGTATAGTGACTGTGTAGGTGATAACGTAACTCAAGCTGCTCTGCTTATTACGGTAGACCTGATGTACTAGTTTGTTGGTCCCAGCTGTGAAGACTGACCACCTAGGACTCAGGGGACATGGAGGATGATGGACAGATACAGGCGCCAGTTGCTTGGATTTTCCTATGAAGAGATATGCCCAAGGCCAAGAGAGCCAAAACAAATCACAACCACATTTCCAGCTCATTTACAGTGTAAGCAAGGGAATGGTTTAAGGAAGTTTGTTTGCTTTTGTTTGTTTGTTTTGCTTTTTAGCTTCTCACAGGGGAAGATGTGCTGGCTAACAGCAGTGCTTCAAAGTGTTTGTCTTCTATTTCCTGCTTCTTCCCCGCCCCCTCCCCATTGTGTCATACATATCCGGTGGAAATCAGCTGCAGTTCACCTGACCCCAGTGTGAAGTCACAGAACAAAAATCTCATTTTGTTTCCTAAAATCTCTCTTTAATTGTTGATATTTTTGGCACCCTTCCACCTGTGGGACTGATTATACAATCCATTTCAAGTTGAATAATGGGCTGGGCAAGCTAGTCCAGGTAGTCCAGGAGTAAAAGGGGGACGTGCCTACTGGGTACTGGAAAAGAGAAGAGTAGGCTAGTGGAGGACAGGCACAAGTGCTCCTGAAATAAAAAATTTTTGCAGACCTGGAAAAAGTCTGTCCCTGCAATGGAAGCCTGGACCAAGAACCACACTATGCCTTGTGCTTTCAGCACACTCTTACCCTATGGAAGGGGCTTATGTCACTCAAGATTCATTGGACAATGAGGACCTTTTGGCCAACCCTCCAGTTGGAAGAGGAGGAGGGTTCCTCCGGGCACCGTGTTGCAGCTTCAGCGCCACAGCTGAGCAAGCTTGATTATTTCGTGTGATGTGGTCTGAGTAGAGCTTCTGACTGTTCTGAGGGGAAATCAGGCGAGTCCCAAAGGCACGACGTGGTGAGTGTGTGGCGCCGCCATCCAGGGGGATCAGGTTTCTGAATAGCGCAAGCCAGTATGGTTTGTCCTTCCCGAGGACGGGTGGGCGCCAGCAGCCAGATGAGCCACCAGTGAGGTCCCTTGTCTTAGCCACTCCATGAATGCTGTAGCGGCATCAACTACGCCATGGGAATTTCATTTACACAAAGCATTTGCATTAGCGGTGTGAGTGTAGAAATGTCCTTGGCACGATGCCAAACTCGGAGAGGCCTAGCTGGTTTCTTTAGTATCTTCTACAAGTTCATTTGGAGTTAATTTTGTAGAGGTTTTAAATGCCATCTCCTGTGTTGAGTGGCACTTCCATATAAAGTTGTGGCGTATAGGAGGATGTGTGAAGGATTTACCAGTGCATAGGAGATAGGAAGTCACACCAAGTAGAACTTAGATACGGGATATTCTAAAACACCCCACAGATATGCAGCACACTATCCAGGCCTGTTAGAGATTAGGTGCTAAGATATACCTCTTTGCCCGCCAGGGTTGTCTAGAAATTTCTCTCCAACCCATAACCAAGGAGACTCCACCATGATGCATACCAGCCACTAGGCCCATCTCCATGTCAAAGAGCGATCTAACAAGCTGCTGGATGGGGCATTACATGATTTCAGCCAAAATTCGTGGCTGGTGTTGAGAAACCGTAAAATTGTAAAATACAAGATGCTTGTTCGCTTGTCCAGACTTGCTCACCTCTCCCAGTTCTCGTTATTGCTACCTTCAAAAGTTCCACCCTAGTTCCCAGAATAGTTACATGTAAGTTTCCATATATCAGATGTCCCCATACGGCTTTCAGTAACCTTTCTAGAGACCCACACTCAAGCCCCCAAAAGGAGCTTCCCAATGCCAGATGTCCTAATGTCCGTATGCTCTAACTTGATAAGCAACCCCACCTGCTTTGCAGTTTTAGTCTTTAAAACTAGCCTGTAACAGCTACTCCGGGTCCTTCACCTCCCAAGTGCTGAGGGACCCTGACACATCAACAACTGACACTTCTAGTGTGTCTGCAATAAATTTTACCAATATCTCTCAGCTGGTGTGACTTGAGTGGTCTCACGGCGACCGCCCCCTTCCCGAATCGGACTTTAGGGTCCAACAGTGTGGCATAAACTTGAAGTTTCCTTCTTGAGAAAAGCATAGTTCTGCCACATGAGCAAGCTATCTGGTGACAACCATTAGAAAAGGAAAAACAAAACAACAACAGCAAAAGAAAAACAAAACAAAAAACACTGCTGTGTTGAGGGCTAACCTGATCAAGCAAGGCTTTCCCTGAGGTCCTCACGTATTGAGAATGACCTAACTCCTTCTGAAACCCAGGAACATACTTGGCAGAGCCACTAATAGCCTGAGCCCAAGGCCTTGGGAGATTTCTCCAAAGAGTCTGAGGCATTCAGAATAAAACCAGGAATAAGCTTGGGGTAGCTGTAGGGCCAGCGCCTTTGAGCAGGGCTTGCTTCGAATTGTGAGACTCCATCTCTTCCCACCACAGAGAGCTATGGTTATTAGTTTCAAGGCCACCGTGGTCTCGGCAAGTAAGGTTCTTGATCTCCTGAGTTTCCTTTGGGCAGCACTGTTTTGCTGGACTCCTCCTGAGTTTGCCCCACTGTATGATAGTGTCTGCTGACTTCATAGACACCTCCCACATCCCTCTGGGAAGTAGTATACAAGATGCTGTTCTCCTTAAGAACGTCACTTAGTATAAGATGTAGCCTGTGTCAGACCTCCCCACCCCAGGTTCTGTACTTTCTATTATCTACTTTTCTTATCATTTGCATCCTCTTGGACCTTCCACTTAGGACCCTGTCACTGAAGTACAGTGTGCCCTAAAACTTCCTGTTTGTGCAACCTCGGGCCTGAATCTCAAAGAGACTCAAGGATGATAGCATCTATGGAAAGCAAAATCCGTTCCAGGTGGCTCCTCTTTTAACATTAAGCAGAGCTGGTTGCATGCTGCTATGAGAGAGACTTCTCTTTCTCAGCATTTTAGTTGTGTGTGGCGTGATTTCTTCCTGGGAAGGCATATTAATTCTAGAACATCTATAGCTTCAGCCTTTTAGAAAATTATTTCTGAGACAAGCTATGTTGCCTCAGGTCACACTGTTCCTGTTTCATTGCTCCCGCAGAGCAATGGCCTTGCTTTCCTCTTAATTAAACTTCCTAAATTCTTAAGTTAAAGGATGTACCACTGCAGAGTTTTAAAATGACCTGCTTAGGTCATGTAATGACCTCTCCATTGCAGTATCAGGAAACAGTGTTGCTGCCCAGGCCTGCCGGGGTTCGACTAATGCTCGGGAGGAGAATTAGAAACATAGTAATATTCATATGCAGTTCTGGCATACGTAAAGTTAATTATAAAATAAAAATTATATCTAAATATGTAACTCCTGATTTTTTGTTTACCACAAATTACCAAAGCAAAATATAGAATGTTGTTACAGTCAACTTTTCAAATTAAATACATATATGTATGCGTGTGTCCATCCTCTTGACATACCTCCTTAAAATGGCCACATGCTAGGTATGGTGGCACATGCCTTTAATCCCAGCACTTGGGAGGCAAAGGCAGGTGAATCGCTGTAAGTCTAAGGCCAGTCTGGTTAACAAAGGGAGTCCACAACAGCCAATGAAACTCAGTGATACCTTGTCTCAAAAACAAAACAAACAAAAAACAAACAAAACCAAAACCAACAAAAAGAAAAATCTAACTTTCCCAAGTGTTCCACTAACTAAAAAGCAAATACTCAAAAATATAAGTCTATGTGAGACATTATTATGTAAATACATATCTTTCTTAAACTTTTAGAGAGGGAAACCTATTTTTTTATCTGACCAAAATATGCCAATCCTGATGAGACTGTTTATAACATAAAACGCTAAGCCGGCCGGAGTGACACACGCCTTTAATCCCAGCACTCCTGAGGCAGAGGCAGACATATCACTGTGAGTTCATGACCAGCCTGATCTACAAAGTGAGTCCAGGACAGCCAAGGCTACACAGAAAACCCTATCTTGAAACACCAAACACAGGGAGCTAGAGAGATGGCATAGTGGTTGAGTGCCGCCTGCTGTTCCAAAGATCCTGAGTTCAAATGCCAGGAACCACATTGTGGTTCACAGCCTGTGATCTGATGTCCTCTTCTGGCCTGCAGGTATACATGCAGGCAGAACACTTGAACTCACAACGATCCATCTGCCTCTGCCTCCAGAGTGCTGGGATTAAAGGAGTGCGCCACCACGCGTGGCTAATAATAAATAAATCTTAAAAAGAAAAAAACAAAAACAAAAAAACATCATAGAATTTCCCAAATTAATATTCCTACTACAGACACACACACACACACACACACACACACACACACACACACACACACACACACACACAAAGAATCAAGGAATAGCAAAGATATCACTGTGTTCCCTGCCATCTCCAACACTTTTGAGAACCCTTGCCACTTCATTTAGAGCAACCCATCCTGCTTACTTCCTGTCACCAAATGTTGACAGTCTCGTTTTTACCTAGCCTGACCATGCAGATTCTCCCCAGTTCTAAAATAGGGTCATAATTCAGAATTTCTAAAGTGATAAGATGTTATTGCAGTTAACTTTTCATTTATTTCATTTCTGTTCCTTATGTAATTACTTTGTAGAATACACAACAACATGTTTATTATATACACAGAAATCATCCACACACTGTGGATTGTACTACAGGTGGTTACTGTATCTCAGAAATTTTCTGTGTGGAATAGAAACTGCCCAAATGCTTTTGACAATCATACAATTTCATCTGCCTATATGATATACCATTAGGGGACTAATTATTAATCCTTGTCTTTTATTAAGAACACTTCACTGGGCGGTGGTGGCACACGCTTTTAATCCCAGCACTCGGGAGGCAGAGATAGGTGGATCGCTGTGAGTTCAAGGCCAGCCTTGTCTACAAAGGGAGTCCAGGACAGCCAAGGCTACACAGAAAGACACTGTCTTGAAAACAAAACAAAAACAAAAACAACAGAAAAAACCAACACTTCAAGAACGAATTAATTTCCAATGCAAATATTAAAACAAATTTCAACATACATTTAGTGATATCTGAACACAGAGCACTAAAAATAAAATGTCAGTTTATATATATATCCTTATGTATTCTTGTGTGTATTGTGGCCAATGGTAGTTCGTTTCGTTTTTTAACTTCCTAAGAGCTAGAAGCATTTGGGAAAAAGAACCCCAACTGAGAAAATGCACCCATAAGCTTGGTCTTCAGTCTAATCTGTGTGTGGGTGGGGAGCGTTCATGATTGATAATTGGTGTGAGAGGACTCAGCCTATCCTGTACAATCATTTCTAGGGCAAGTAGTTCTGGGAGGCATGAGAAAGTAGCCGATGAAGGTAGAGACAAGGCTCACTGAGTAAATGCTGACACTCATTCAGAGCCGAGTTCAGTTCCCAGCACCTACATCAGGCAGCCTAGAGCTGCGTTTCACAGTAGCTGCAGGGAAAATACATGCCATTAGTTTGTGTCTGCCGTGTGCACACATGCACCCCTCAAAGCAAGCACACAATGATTCTTGCACCATGCCTCCACTTTTGGACCAGAACAGCCCCTCAATATCTCAACCCTCAATGGCATTTGTAGCCCAGGTTTATAAACACCTTCACCATCTTCTAATAACATTGTTGAAAGACATTTAAAAAAAAAAAAAGCCACAACTTCATGTTTCTCCAGCACCCGGTGAATTTTTCTGGTATCACATTCCATTCTAATTAGATTTACTTATGAGTAAAATAAGCCTGATCAAATCAACTTTGGTATGGAAGGGTTTGTTTGTTTATTTTATCTAGTTTCTTTTTTGTGTATGGTTGTTTTGCTTGCATGTGTATCCATGGATCACATGCCTGGCTGGTGCCAGCAGAGGTCAGCAAAGTGAGTTCGATCCTATGGACCCAGAGCTTCACACAGTTGTGATTTCTGTGGGTACTAGGAGTCAAACCTGGAATCTCTAATAGAGATGCCAGTAAGCCATCTCTGTCGCCCCTTGATATGTTCTTTCAATGTTTCTGATAGCAGTTAATTAACAATCTCTCTCTCTATTCCGATAGGAATAAAAATAGTAACTTCAATTCCAAATTCAAACACACACAGTAGAAATGGAATATTTTTAGAATGGCATGCAAATGTGCTACCTCTTATCTTTGAAGTAGCTGCCTTTCATAGTTCCTCAAGACATAGCATGTAATAATGCACATGTGAATTAAATCACACACACACACACACACACACACACACACACACACACACACACACTAATATGATGTCTTATTCACTGTTCTATTGCTTTGACAAAACACTATGACCAAGGCAACACTTAGGGAAGAAAGCATTTAATTGTGGCTTGCTTACAGTTTCAGAGGATGGTCTATTCTCATCATGCTGAGGAGCCTGGAGTCATTCAGGCAGATAGTGCTCTCGTTTTTTCAGGCGATTCTAGATCATATCTAATTGATGAAAATGAAACTACCACAGGCCACAGCAATTCACATATTATACACACCTGAATAAGTTAGGCTATGCAAACTGACATTTTATTTTACTTTTAATGCTTTATGTTGAATATATTATAGAAAATACATGCTGAAATTTTTCTAATAGACACACTGGAGATGAATTCTGTTCAAGAAGTATTTGTAATACAAAGACAACAATCAAGATTTTTTTTCTAAAGGTGCATCATATAGACAGATGAATTCATATGATTGTCAAAAATATGTGTGTTAAGTTTTCTTTTCCCAATTAAAATGAATGCAGATGCAGGAACTATGTGTGTTCCCATACACAACTTATGTAACTTTGCTCTGTATATAACAAACTGGCTGTTATAATAAGTCTTTTTGAAAGTTAATTAAGCTAATTATAGCCAGGCATGATGGCGCACGCCTTTAATCCCAGCACTCGGGAGGCAGAGGCATGCGGATCGCTGTAAGTTTGAGGCCAGCCTGGTCTACAAAGTAGCTGTAGGACAGTCAAGGCTACACAGCGAAACCTTGTCTTGAAAAACAAAAACAAAAACAAACAAACAAACAAAAGGAAAGCTAATTATGTGAGAAAAAAAAACAGAAACTACATTCAACACTGACCACAGCAAGGAAGAACTGACATCTTCTCACCTTACAAGTTACTGAACCAATGAAGATCATACATTGTTACCAGGAGAATGCTAAGCCCTCCTGGGCAGACAAGGCAAGGCTGATAGGAATGGACCAGGAAAGAATCCTCAAAATGAACTGGCAGCAGTTCTTAACAAGTGCTGGGCACTCCATGGAGCACAATGCCAAGTTGCAAGTGGGATGCCCAAATGGGCATATGGTAGGCTTCATAGAATTGTGACAGATAGCTGACAAGAAATTTTTGTACCCCTAAGAACTCTACCCTCCTGGTTGTTTGAAATGTCTGTTTTAGAATTCCCAGAAAAACACACCCTTAATCTTGCCAAAATCTAAACTGGCCATAATCATACTCATTCAATTTAATTTGACCTTGATAACTTAAAATGAGAAAGCCTTTCTTTTTTCTAAATACATTTTGTATTTATATAAAGGGAATTGGTACTTAATAGTACCCTAGTTGACAAAGTCCTATTACAGCTAGGTTTGCTTTCTGAAAGAGAAGATAAATGGTTCAGTTGTCATTAATATAGAGCTTCTTGATCCACTAGCTTGGCTCTTTCCTTTGCAATCGTGCCAAGCAGACAGAAAAGAAGAGAGACACTGAACTCCTTGGTAACATAGTAAGTGATCTGTTCCTGAGGCCCATGTAGCATGTAGGATGATCATAGTCCCCACTGACATCCTATTTTAGTGTTCATCCAGGGACAGACTAAGTTATAATGGGGTCTAACATGATGTTTATAAAAGAGATTTCCCCCACTTCGATGTAATACACCTATGTCATACTTCCACTAATGAATTTTAAATGCTTTTATTATTTTTAAACTATTTATTTATTAAATACACAGTGTTTTTCCTTGCACGCATACCAGAAGAGCACACCAGATCTTATATTATAGATGGTTTTGAGCCATGTTATTGCTGAGAATTGAACTCATGACCTTTGAAAGAACAGGCAGTGCTCTTAACCTCTGAGCCATCTGTATCTCCAGCCCGATGCTTTTATTCTTAACATTCCCTGATCTTTTATTGTAGGTAAAAACAAACAAACAAACTATGAGACTTATTATATAAGAAAAGAGATTGGGTATTAATCTAATCTGTTTTACAAGGTCATGGTCACTGATATTTGGCTCCACAGTTCACTTTTATGGTTTGAACGTGTACTTCAGTTGACAGATATGGAAGAGTGGGAATGCTCTTTTGGAGTCCAGGAAATTCCATCATAATCACAAGTAGTTGAACAAGTAGCTACAAGATTTGAGATTTTTAGCTGGGTGAGGTGGTGCACACCTTTAATCCCAGCACTTGGGAGGCAGAGGCAGGCAGATCACTGTGACTTTGGAGCCGACTTGGTCTACAAAGTGAGCACAGGATAGCCAAGATAACATAGAGAAACCCTGTCTCAAAACAAAAAACAAACAAACAAACAAAAAACTAGATTTGAGGTTTTCCCTGCTGTATTTTGTTCTTGCTTTGGTCTGTTCATGCTTTTCCCTGCTCTGATTCTTTGTGGAGCAAGATTGTTAATTTTATGGTAACGTATGCTGTAAATGTAACAGTTTGATATAAGAATGTGATAATAAAAAAAAAAAAGTAGTTTCCAGTAAGAGCTGATGAAAGAGGTGGTATTTAAATGAGAATGGCTCCCCTAGACTCATAATGTTTAAAGATTTACTTTCCAGCCTGCTGCACTGTTCAGGAAGGAGCACATCTGTGGTCTTTTTGAAAGCAGAATGTCAGATGGGTAGACTCTGAGGCTTTAAAAGCTTATGCCCATGCCCATGGTGCTCACTACCTCTTACCTGAGCTTCAAGATGTAACTCTTCTTGACGCCATATATTTATATTCCAATCATTGATTCTAACCCTTTGGAGCTGTCAGCCCAATTTGATGCTGACAGCTATAGTTTGCCTTGGCCATAGCGTGTTTTATGATAGCAATACAAAGGGAACTATAGAGAAGTTCAGAACACAGAAAATCTCACCCTCCCTACAAAAATCAGGTAGGAATTTTTTCTCCTAGTTTTAGTTCTACAGCAAGCAGCATCAGTCCCATGATTTTGAGGTTAGGAGTGATGCTACGATGAACACGTCTAGACTTCCATGAAAAAGCAACCCTGGTAAGAACATCCTCTTAGCTGGGCGGTGGTGGCACATGCCTTTAATCCCAGCACTCTGGAGGCAGAGGCAGGTGGATCATTGTGAGTTTGAGTCACACCTGGTCTACAAAGGGAGTCCAGGACAGCCAAGGCTACACAGAGGTCTCAAAGCCCACCGCCCCCAAAAAGAACATCCTCTTTGTCTTCTAACTACATGAATATCAGATAATTTCTCTGATGCCTCTTCTGTAGAAGAATGTCATGATAACAATAATGGTTCAGAGGGACAGG
>OU015749.1:64199479-64234476 GCA_907169655.1 Acomys percivali | reverse complement strand
TCAGCCTGAATAGAGCTAGTGGCAGGAATGTCACCCAGTCAAGGTGAAGTTCCTGTGACAGTTTAATAAGGATATTTTTTAAAGACCAGTTAGTTGGTTCTATATTTCCTGAGAACTGTGGGTTGAATGGGATATGAAAATACCAAGGAATGTATAGGGCTTTAGGTAAAGTCTGGAAAACTTTAGATGTGAACTCAGGATCTTTGTCCAATTGGATGAAGCCAGAGACTCCAGAGTGATGGTTGATCTCTAGAAGGAGGTGTTGGTAGTGGGAAAGGCCTCCACCCATCCCGAGAATGTGTCTGCCAGGACCAGCAGATACCGGTATGCTTGACTGTGTGCATGTGGGTAAAATCATGTTGCCAGTCGGTCCTACGGAGGAAACACCTAACTTGGAGACAAGGGAAAGGGGGGCTAGGATACCTGGAGTTAGGGCTTGACATCTGACAGGTGTTACAGGAGGTAGTAATAGTCTTTAAGATGTTTAAGTTCATGGACGTAGGCTGTAGGTGGGTTTTAACAAAATTGCATAAGGCTTGGATATTAGGATGAATAGGACAGAATTTGATGAGTATCAGGATGTGATGTGGGGTGTAATGTCTATTAGCATGGCCTGTAGATTAGTGTTATGGATAGGGAGGGCCTGTGCCTCAAGTATCCTCCACTATGGTATAGCCAGCTTTTCAGGCTCCTTCATGTATAAAGGAGCTACCAATTGTGTACCAGACATGGAAGGCCTGGTGCAATGTGGCCTCCTGTATATGTGAGGAGGGGCGGGGCAAACGTTTCCCCAAGGTTTCAATGAAAGAATGTGATGGGAAGTTGTTAGAATTAGGTCGAAGTAGAAGATTAAAGATGTGAAGAGGTAGGCATGGTTGGAATTTCAGTGTTGTGGTGGCATGTGGGCGGACCAGTTAGAATTATGGTACTTTTTTGCCGTCCTCTCTTAGTTAGATTTCTCCTCCTAGGTTACCTTCCTCCCATACATTATTATCGTCTTCTGAGCTGTCTTTCTTAGGCTTTTGTACCAGGGGAAACACTGTTTGGAGGCTGCAACAAAGGAAGGAGGGAGTGAGAACTCTGCACATATAGAAAGTTCTCTTGTTGTTTGTTAGTGTCTGTCTAACCAGGTGGTAAATAAAGTGTGCATCAGGAGGCATATCTTTACCTCCATTTTTGGTAAACTAGCTCTTAACATTTATTTCTATCCTCTTCATGTATCTTTATCTAAGTTTGTCTGGTCTAGATGTTGGTGGCTGACTGTAGGTAAAATGAAGAGTGCATTTGAACTTTTTTGAGAATCATATGAGTCCATATATCTCTGTACCCTTTGTTAGAGGTTTGTGGATATTGCGCTCTTACAAGGATACGTTTCTTGTTAGTATCTTGAATAAGGTCTCTGAACGTTAGGTGAAGTTAAAGAAAAGGCAAAGTGTTGACAGTAGCGTTCAGTGGAATGGTAAAAAGACAATCTTGGAGATTCAATGACAATAATATTATCATCTTCTGAATGACAGGAGGTGATGGTAGCCCAGGCTGAAGGCCTTCCATGCTTTCAATTATTGTTCTATGTCTTGTGATATTCTCCATATGCCTGTTTTTGTTTTTGTTTTTTTCCAAGAACCAACATTGGGGTCTGGAGAGATGGCTCAGTGGTCACCTTTTTTATTTGGGAGACATGGGTGTTCCTCTCACCCAGTGTCCCTGGATCAATGGTGTCTAACATATTTAGGAGCTACAGTAACAGTAGATAAGGGAGCACCATTTCCTCTTGCAATGGTGTCCTCTCCTGCAGGGAAGGCATAGCAAAGGATATGAGCTTGGATCTGGACCCCACGTGGGATCAGGAGTAGTAAAGTTCATTTGTCTCCTGCCTTATTAGGACACTGTCTGCTAATATGTCTAGACTTGCTGTATGAGTAGCCTCTGTAAGCCATGACTCCCTGTAGCTAGACACTGGGTAGCAGTCTGGCCTTGCAGAGCAGCTATAACAGTTATACCTGGGGATATGAGGAAGTAACTTTAGGGCATGCATTAATAAAATCACTATTTTGACACTCTCTAGTTGGTCTCAGTAATGACTGACAAGTAGGTGTAGCATTTTCAAAGGCCAGTTGCTTTAAAATTATATCTATCAGAGATAGAAACTACCTTTTCCTCTGTTCTGTCAGCTGGACAATAAGTTCCTCAAAGGGCTCCTCTAGTTTCTCTTTCTGATTAGCAAGCCCTGTAGTGTTTGTGTCTCCCATAGGTAAAGAGAACTGTCTGTCTGTAGGTTCACCTTGTCCTGTCCTGAGTGATATTGAGACATGTGCACAAAGATGTCAGTACCCAACAAAAACCATCTGGGTTCTTGGAGAACATGGCTTATCAACCTGTGCTGGGTCAACGGGAAACCCACCTATTCTTTCTCAGCTTTCTGCTAAGGGCTCTGCAACAGTTCAGGTGAGGTCCTAGCTAGATTTACCTTCCTCAAGTCCCTATTCTAAGGTCCGAGAATGCCAGAGACCAGCTCCAGCACACGGTGTAAACCAAAGCAAGTCTCAGCAATGGTGAAAGACCAGCTGTTGGCTGGTGTTTCTCTATATAATTTAAGTCTTTATCATTCATGGTCATAGGCTCTCCATTTATACCTTAACTCTTAAAGTTCCAGGCAGGTAGCCTTGCTATTAATAACTTGGCAGGCAAAACAAGCAGATTTTTACAAACCTCACACACACATATGCACACATACAATCTATAGACTAAACAAGGGATCTTTCAAAGACACTGTTCATCCACCTATAAGTAAACAAATATATATATATACATATGTACATACATATATATGTATATACATACATACTTGTTGATAATATACAAAGCCAGACATATAAATAGAGAGACACATTTTTGGGTGAAGCAGATGGCTTCAATAACTGTCTAATTCTGTCTTGGGTCTATTTTTTTAAGATTTATATATTTATTCTGTATACAGTGTTTTGCTTGCATGTATGTCTGCACACCAGAAGAGGCCACCAGATCTCATTATAGGTGGTTACGAGCCATCATGTGGTTATGGGAATTGAAATCAGGACCTTTGGAGGAGCAGGCAGTGCTCTTAACCTCTGAGCCATCTCTCCAGGCCCTGTCTTGAGTTTTTATATGATCCAATACAAAGGTTTTCTATGTATAGAAAAAATTACCTCATGCAAAAATCGATTCAGTCATTACATAAAAAGGGAGTTACAGTAGGGCTATTAATCCTAATATCTAACTATATATAATAAGTTTAAAGAAGTGGTTTTAACTATATGCTCATTATGAGTTCAAAGCAGAAGTTTGATCTTTTTCTTATTTGAAATGCATGTTTTGTGTTCAAAGCAAGAGTTTTTTATGTCAAAGTTTTTCTAAGAAGAAGGTGCCTGTCTTGTCCTTTTACGATAACCATTCATTCTCTGTTTCTATATTCACAGGGTTTTACTTTTCATGGTGTACATATGGGCCTATCCTTGGTTAAACCTAGAATGAATGCATTTCCTGGATTACTAATTCATTTTAATCTTGTTTTCTTTCTTGTTGTAATTCACAAAGAGGTTCATAGACCTTGCAGTTTTTGCTATATTTCTGGGGGATGGGAATTAAAGTTCTTTGAATCAATTAGAAACCATTACCAGGAATTATAAAATCATCTATAGGAAACCTACCCAACAGAGAGAAGCACCTATGAATGACTAGGATTATGCTATAGGCAGTGAGAGTCTATGCCAAGCCAGATGTCTGAAACAAGCATGGAAAGGCAGTATAGCAACACTAAGCAGTCCTGAGGAAAAATCCTTCAGCTTTGCCTAAACCGGGGACACACCCATTTGTCAGCCATGCCAGACCAAGTGGGCTGCCTCCAGGGAGCTGCCTTGCTTGCTTTTGCCAATCCAGTATATGGTTGCTGCAAGCAATAAGTTAATTTTATGAGCCCATAATCACCCTGATCCCCAAACTACATAAAGATTCAACAGCAAAACAGACTTGCAGACCAATCTCCCTTATAAACATAGATACAAAACATTCATTAAAATACTGGCAACTTGATGCAAGAACTCATCAAAGAGATCATCCAACATGGTAAATTAGGCTTGATCTCAGAAGTATAGAAATGTTTCAACAGACAAATAAAATAAAATAAAAATAAATGCAATCCACCATGTAAACAAATTGCAAGGAAAAAAATGATCATTTCATTAGATGCTGAAAATGCCTTTGACAAGATTCAACACCCTTTGATGATAAATGTCTTAGATCAGAGATACAAGGGACATATCTTGTATACAAAACCAAACCAAACCAAACAAAAAAAACCCATAATTTGTAGCAAGCTTATGAGCAAGATCAAATTATATTGGGAGAAACTCAATGAAAGTCCACTGAAATCTGGAAAAAGAAAAGGTTGTTGCCTCTCTTCATAAATATTCAATAAAGAACTAGAAGGTCTAGCTAGAGCATTAAGACTATTAAAAGAGATAAAGGGAATGAAAAGTGGAAAGGAAGAAGTCAAACTATCATCATTTCAGGATGATATGATAATATAGATAAGTGACCAGGCTTCTCACAAAACTGATAAGCACATTCAGTGAAGTGGGTGGATACAAGATTAGCTAAAATAAGTCAGTAGCCCTTCTATAAACAAATTAGAAATAGTCTGAGACAGAAATCTGGGAAACAACAGCCTATATCATAGCCACAAATAATAGAAAATACCTTGTGGTAATTCTAATCAAAAAAGTGAAAGATATCTATGACAAGATATTTGAGTGTTTGAAGATACAGATTGAAGAAGGTATGAGAAGATAGAAAGATCTCCCATGTTCAAAAATTCATAGGATTAACCTAGTAAAAGTGGGCATCATACCAAAAGCAATTTAGAGATTCAGGCAATCCCCATTAAAATTTTAACACCATTATTTACAAAACTGAAAGAAAAATACTCAACTCTCTAGGGAAAAGAAATCTGGAAATCTAAAACATTCCTATGCAATAAAAGAACTTCCAGATATATCACCATCCCTGATTTCGATCCACAGATCTGGAGAGGTGAGTTAACAAGGAGGCTTGAGGGGAGATTATGGAACTCCCTAGGAAGGAGAAGTACATTAGATTTTCCAAATGTACTGTGGTTAGGGTGTGGGGACAGGAACAGGAAGAATGTGTGTTGGGGCAGGGAGGGAGGGAGAGAGTCTGAAGAGAGACAACTGGAACAGGGAGCTTTTGGGAGGCAGTATGGAAACCTCGCAGTTAATAGTCCCTGGATTCGACAAGGTGACTCTAGTGAGGACTCTTAGGAATGTGAGATAAGGAGCTTGAACAGGACAACTTCTCTAACAAGACAAGGCTTTCAGTGTTGGTACTGGGACCCCAACCAAGACACAAAACCTCAGACCTACAATTTGTCCTGCCTGCCTATGTGCTGGGGTGTTAGTGGCTCAGAACTTGTGGCAGTGGACAACCAATTACTGGTCTCACACCATGCCCAGCACTGCCTGGGTTGCCAGGAACCTGACTCTGAATAGCTAAAGGATCTAGGATAAAACAAAATTAGACATGGAAAAAAAGAGAAAAGGTCACTGTAATGATTCTTAGTGATATTTTGCTATACTAATAGAATGCTGCCTAGCTCAACTGTCATCAGACAGGAATCATTCCTCAACTCTTTAGTGGGACTAAATAAATTGAAAATTTCTGCCTTTTCTTTACAACTTAACTGTCTTCTGGTACCACCTAGTGTTATTTTTTTTCTACAAAAGACAGTTTTTTTCACTTCTTTCTGGGCACATTGTTTGAATTTCACCATAGACCTGAATGGATTATCAGTAGTTACCATCCAACAGAATCAATATTTTGTCCAAGAAAATCCCCCAATTACTTTGTAATTGTGCCTTACTCAATTTCTCAGGACATGGGGAGAATAAAGAAATATTCAGGACTAAAATAGCACACAAATGACCTCTAGCCAAAATTTTAATGGAGCCATTTTCCCAGTAAAATCCTATTTATTACCTTGACCTCCACTGTCCGCATTTCTCTCAACTCTCCCATCTTCCCAGTCCTTTCAGAACTTCCTGTTAGCCTGTGTGTACAGCTTTCTAAGGGTTTTACCATCTAAATTCCTGGTACCTTTAACAATCCTCCTAAAGTCAACATTAACAGGTCCTTCTCACAAAGAAAATCAATTTTAGGTACCATTCTTTTTTATTTTAACTTGTGTTAAATCTCCTGTTGTGATTAAATTCTCTAACCAAGAGCATCTCAGGCCATTGTCAACAGAGTTAATCATTGTGAGAGCTTAGGATAGAAACTCAAGATAGTAACTGAAGACAGAATACATGGAGAAATCCTTTTTTCTGCATTTCTCTCTTCTTGGTCATTGTTCTGTGCTTAAGTAGCTCTTTTATCCATCCCACTTGGTTGAGGATCTTGCTAATTTAGTGCACGAACATTCCCACATCAAATGTCAATCAACACAATCTCTTACAGACATAGAAACCAGCCATTGTTATAATGGTATGCCCTCAATTAAGTATACCTCATGACTATAGGCTCTGACATTTTGAAAGCCATGGCTATTTCAGACAAAGAGAAAATAGTATATGAGAAGGTTTTAAAGATCCAAACCAATTTACTAATTATTTCATTCACTTAAGAATAAAAAATTCAAATATCGAGGATAGTAACAACTAAAAAACGGAGATATGCTAAGAAAAAGCGTTAGTGATTCTAAGATCAAGAAGAAAATTAAAACATATTTCCACTAAAAGTTCCCAAACCAACAAAAATTCAAGGAAGTCATAACATAATGTAGTGAATTTTCTAGAAGACAACACTGGTGAAGATATATTATTTTCTAGAGAAACAACAATAAAATTAGACTATAATTATTAAAATAACACAACATCGGTGGCACTACTGACAAAACAAGGCACAAATACATACCTACAAATATGCCATGGTCCCTTAAACAGGAACTATAAGATCCTGATCAATATCATAGTCAAGAAATCACTAGGCAGCATTCGCCCAGTGTACTCTAGTTCTGTGCTTTGTCAATAGGAGAAACTGAGTTGGCCAAGGAGGCCTGATCCACCAAAACTAGACATTTACTTAGAAGTCACCTGATGTTCTAACATGTAGAAAACAGTTTTGAGTGCTAAAAGTACCTTATTTTCTTATAATAAAGAAAAACATGTGTGTGAGAATCACTTAGAAACCATGGTGTTTCCTATAATTGATGATTACATAGAAGTGTGCTTCAGAATGAGGAAATGATGAATTTTTCAAACTAAGTACAGGACAACAGATTTTTATAGAAATATTGTGTGGTTTGTATTACACACTGAAAGCAGCTTGCTTTGTACTAATTGCTATATAAGTCACAAGCATTTTTGAAGACAAGTGTATCCTCATTTTTATGTATATGTTGATGGGTGAGAGAGAATATTTCCAAATGTTCACAGGGGACACAGCAGAGATAAGGGTGTCAGATACTTTGGACCTAGAATAACAGGTGTTTTTGACCTTTCATACTTAGTTGTTGGAATCATGTCCAAGAAGAATACATCTGAGAGACCTTCCCGGCCCTATAGTACTTTTTACCCAATGACCTAAAAGTCTTTTTCAAATTAACAACATCAACAAAGTAAACGAATGATCCTTAGGAAAATAATGCATCAATATTAAGATGTGGCTTGTGTTAATTTTTAAAAATTTTATTTAAACAATTTACTCAGATTACATCCTGATTGTTATCCCCTCACTTGTATCTGTCCATTTCCACTTCCTTCCTTCTTTCACCCTATTCCCCTTTCCTATGCCTGTGACAGAAGGGGACTTCCTCCCCCACCATATGACCACAGCCTATCAGGTCTCATGTGGACAGCCTACTTCCCATTCCTGAGTGCCACCATGCCTCCCCACCAAGGTGAAGTGGTCAAATAGGGGGACATCAGAGTCAGTCCCCGCTTTCCACACAACTGTGGAAAATGTGCTGTCCATTGGCTAGAACAATTCTTATTAAAGTTAATATTGCAGCTACCATTGACCTAAATAATATTTTTAAAGATTTATTTACTTATTATGTATACAGTGATCTGTTTGCTTGTACCCCTGCAGGCCAGGAGAGAGCATCAGATCACATTATAGATGGTTGTGAGCCATCATGTGGATGCTGGGAATTGAACTCAGGAGGACCTCTCAAAGAGCAGTCAGTGCTCTTAACTGCTGAGCCATCTCTCCAGCCCCTACCCAAATAATTTTTTAAAAACTGTTTTAAATGTCAGAATTTTCCAGCATTGCATTAAAATTACCAGAGGACATTCTTCTGATATATTTACTGAACACAGGATAGATGAGGGGCTTGAAGCATAAACACAGCTTTGATTGTTGTGCTGTCAATGCTTTGCATTAAATAGAAACTATTACTTGTTACCTGAGATAAAGAATTACCACAGTGCATTTCTAGGTTTTCTATTAACAACACACTAGGACCCACTACAAAAGCTTGTGTGTAACAGGATTGATTGCTAATAGTATCAAAGGTTGAATTGAGAGTGTTACCCATTATATTTTCTTTCTATGGGAGAATGATTCAGGTACTAATATTAATGACCACAAGCCCATATGGTATGTCCTCCACTGTGGGGTGGGTGAGGAAACAGTGGAGCCATTGTGAAAGGCTAAAATCAAAAGTTTGTTTCCATGCTTTGATTTAGTAGAAATGATATTTTGTTGGGGCCCGTGCAAGGCCACACAATAGATTCCCTAAAGCATTCAGCGTACATTTAACACAATGGGGATTGAAGACAAGGTTGATCTTTCCCCTCCAGCTGAACAGGGAGCAAGTGAGGCACTACTAAACTACCAGCTACATTTTTTTCATATGTATGTTTTAATAACTTTGCTTCCAATCACCTGTGGGATAAACTATATTTTCCCCACTTTTTGACTTGCTTAAATAAAAGCCAAACCATTTTTTTGTTATTCATGGCAAAACGTATAGGTGAATCAGAAGCCTTATCAGGAAATTTGTAATCCCGATTTTCTTTCTTTTTTTTTTTCATTTAATTAATTTATTTAGATTAGATTTAAATTATTATCCCCTTTCTGGTTATTTCTTTTTTGGTTTTGTCAAGATTAGGACTCTCTGTGTTAGCCTTGGCCATCCTAGACTCGTTTTGTAAAACAAGCTGGCCTTGAACAGACAGTGATCTGCCTGCTTTTGCCTCCTGAGGACATGGGGCATTTCTAATTTCTGTAGCTGTATTTATCTTCATATAAAAAACAACACAACTGGCCTCTACCAAGCTGATCAAGGTGAGCAGTACAGGGTCACAACCAACATTAATGCCTGGCATGCTATAAAAGTTCAGTTTTCTTCTAGAAACAAGCATAGTTCTGCCACATGGTCAAGACTACTTTGGTTGACAACACTTTGAAAAGGAAAAACTTGCCAGGTGTCTTGGCATATGTCTGTAATCCCAGCACTCAGGAGGCAGAGGCAGGCAGATCACTGTAAGTTCAAGGCCAGCCTGGCCTTCAAAGCAAGTTTAGGATAGCCAAGGAGACACATGGAAACTGTGTCATGAAAAACAAACAAACAAACAAAAAAACAAGGAAAGAGAGAGAGACAGAGACAGAGACAGAGACAGAGAGAGACACACAGAGAGAGACACACAGACAGAGACAGAGAGACAGAGAGAGGAAAAACACCGTTGTGTTGAGGGCTGACCTAATCAATCAAGGCTTTCTCAGAGCTCCGCATGTATGCAGAACGGCATAGATCTTTCTCAAGTGCAGGACTACAGATACATGCTTTGCAGAACCAGAAACAGCTTGTTGCCTAGGCATTGGGAGCTATCCCCAAGGCCCCTGGTGTGTTAAGAATAAAGTAGAGCTCCTTCTTTCAGGAACATGTGTAGGAGAGCTTGTATTGGTCTGGGGCCAGGGCCTTCTTTCATGTCCTGAAAACCAAACTCTTCCCACCACTCAGTCTTTTGTTTATCAGTTCCAAGGCCACTATTGTCTCAGTCAGTAATGTCCTCAAAATACTCTATGATCCCCTTGAGCAGTATTGCTTTATTAGACTTCTCCTGAGTTATTTCATTGTATGATTTTTTGTTTTGTTTTGTTTTTTGAGATATGTGGCCTTGTCTGTCCTAGACGCACTTTGTAGAGAAGGCTGGTCTCGAACTCTCAACTATCTGCATGCCTCTGCCTAATTCTGCTACAATTAAAGGCATGCACCACTACTGCCGGCCCATGGTTTGATAATTTACACTGACTTCTTAGAAGTCTCCCATTTCTTTCCATTTTTCCCCCTGTAAGTAGTTACCAGATACTGTTCCTAAGAAGGTTACATGGCATGAGAGATAACTTGTGCAAAACCACCCCACCCCACCTCATCTTTTATACTTCCTACCTTCTACTTTTCATATCTTTTCATCTTCTGGAATCTTCCACTTAGCAGTCTGTCACTGAATAATGACCTGCTGTTTCAGGGCACTGGGATACTTAAAAAACATCTCAGGGAATATCTCTGCTATGCAAATCTTCCATCTGTCTACATTTCTAGAATTGTCCTCTGTAGTTCATATTTAAATAGCTCAAAACATAACCTGGGTCCTGAACCTAAAAGAGACATAATGGTGACAGTAAACATGAAATGCAAAATCTTTTCTCAGCTGGCTCTTCTTTACTCATTAGCCATTCAGCAATGCATGCTGTCATTAAAGAGATTTTTCTTAAGCAGTCCTTTAATTGTGTGTGAAGTGATTTCTCCCTGGGAGATTAATTCTAGGACAACTGCATTTCATGCCTTTAGAAAAATGTTTCTGTGACAATCTGTGTTGACTCAGATCAACCTGATTCCAGTGTGCTGCTCCCCTGGCAGTGACCTTGCTTTTCACTTAGTTAAACTTCCTTTATTCCTTACTAAATGGCTGCAGCACATCAGAGTCTTGAAACTACCTATTTGAGTCCTGTAGTGAACTATCAATTGCAGTAACAGGAAAAGTATTTCCATATGGTTTCTGGGTTCTTCTTTCAGACCAGAAGAGGAGGAACAGTTTACTGTGTACACTGCAGGGTGAATCAAGGTAGTCAAGTTTAAGAGAGCAGCTGCAGGGGGTCACCATTTTAAGAAGGGCCTGATTTCCACAGGATAAGTAATTTTGTAATTTCCCAAGATATATTGATCCATTCATATGAGAGAAAACATCAGATTGGTGGTTATTCCATTTGGGTAGGTTAGCTTGAGGCAGTGAACACTGAATTTCCAATTAAGGGACTGTCCTATGCAGTTAAGTGAAATCCTAGTTGACATAGTTATATCAGCTCAGAAATTTGAGATACAGGCTATTGGCTGTAACTGTGTGTCAGGTTACAGATATCAGCAGCTAACACTGTATTTTTCTAAAGCCATTCCCTCTAATGCAAACGGGCTTGCTGTTTTTCAATTTCAGTAAGCCTACCTGATTTTGCAATTTTATTCTTTTAAAAAGTTAGCTGTTGATGTTACTTTTAATTTTCATTTTTTTTTTATTTGTCACTGCTCTAATCTCTTATTTGTTTCTATTCCCCAATGTTTCATAGTCATTAAGAACTTCCTTCCTAGCCAAGTGCTGTGGCACATGCCTGCAATCTCAGCCCTCCAGGAGGCAGAGGCAAGCAGAAATCTGTGAGTTCAAGGCCAGGCTAATCCACAAAGTGAATCTAGAACAGCCAAGGCTGCCTAGAGCTACCCTGTCTTTCAAAACCCAAAACTGAGTTGCAGAACAGTCTTCCAGGCACTAGAGAGCAGAGCCAGGATTAGGTGTTCAAAATAAGTCTTACCTGAGTAGCATGAAGAAAGGGTGAGCTACAAGAGACATTGTTCAATATAGAAACAAGTATGAAATCCCTTGAGGAAATTGAATGAAAGATATTCTTTTTTCCCCCTAGACAGGATTTCTTTGTGTAGCCTTCTCTGTCTTGGACTCATTTTTTCAGATCAGGATGGCCATGAACTCACAGATATCCACATCTCTCTGACTACTTGAGTGCTGGGATTAGTGACTCAGGCCACCCAGTCTGGAAACCCTTCACTGGTTTTTTGTTTGTTTGTTTGTTTGTTTGTTTTGTTTTTGTTTTGTTTTTTTGTTTGTTTGTTTGTTTGTTTTTGTCTCCTGAAAATGTAAATTATTATTATTTGAGGTCCTTTAATTTTTTTTGGTTTGGGGACTTTTTTGGAGAAACAGTTTTGGTTTTCTCTTCTTGATTCTAAAGACTTGCCTCTCTTCATTTCTTGGCAAATCTGTGTTTTCTGGTTGTTATAATCATCACTGTTTGTGTTTCTGCTACTTAAGTGATTGATGTAGTTAATTAGCACATTTGTTTGGGGTTATTAAATTTTTTCATGTATTACTTATTCTGTATCCTAATTAGATTCAGTTCTCTACAATCCAAGGCAAACTTTTTTTTACATCTATGGTTTTTTTTAAAAGATTTATTTATTATTATATATACAGTGCTCTGCCTGTAAATACACCTGTAGGCTGGAAGAGGGCATCATATCATATTACAGATGGTTGTGATCCACCATGTGGTTGCTGAGAATTGAATTCAGGACCTTTGGAAGAGCAGACGGCACTCTTAACCACTGAGCCATCTCTCCAGCCCTATGGTTTTTTTTTTTTTTTTTAAGATTTATTTTATTATTTATACAGTATTCGGCCCATGTGTATGCCTGCCCACCACAAGAAGGCACCAGATCTCATTACTGGCAGTTGTGAGGCACCATGTGGTTGATGGGAATTGGACTTGGACCTTTGGAAGAACAGACAGTGCTCTTAACCTCTGAGCCATCACTCCATGCCCCAAAGCAACCTGTTATCGGAGGATGCCTCAATTGAGGGCATACCTCTTCCCACTGGTTGCTTGCTATGTCTGTGAAAAATTGTGTTGATGGTTGATTGACATGGGAAGACTCTTCTACTGAGGGTGGCAAAATCCCAAATCAAGTGGGTATGGGCTGCATAAAAGGTCCAAGTGAACATGAAATGCTGGCCGAGGAGAGAACAAGCTATGGAACAGTGTTTATCCATGGCCTTTGTCTTCATTTTCTACCTTGTGCTTCTGTGCTAAGCTCCCAAAATCATGGCCTGTGATCCCACCAAACCATCAATAAAAACTGGTCCTTACCTGAATAGCAAGTTATTACCAAAAGGGGTACACAAGAAGTTATTTTGATGTTGGGCAGAACCTGGGAATCTTATCGTTTGAAGGAACGTGGAACACATAAAGACTCGATATGGAAAGGCATGGAAAGCTGTAGACAGAACTTTATCTGCTGTTCTTGTAGGAGAGAGAAGATTGGAGTGTTGAGAGTAATAAAGACATAGAAAGCTGAGGTCATAGGGTTTCAAGGGAAAATAGACTCCATGAAAAAATTTTAGCTAGAGGTCATTTCTGTGATATTTTGGCCCCAAAACATTCTAATTCTGTCCATCCCCTGAGGAATTGAGTAAGGCAGAATTTAAAAATAATGGGTTGATTTCTTAGATGGAATCTTGAATCTGTTGGATTATTATTACTAGTGACTCATTCAGGACTAAAGTGTAAAAAAAGCAACAAGAGAGGCTGAGATAAATGCAAAGCCTGTGGTTTGTAGAGAGAAAGAGCACTATGTAGGTTCAGATGGTTGTCAAATGATGAAACAGAGGCAGGGATTTTCAAGGACACTGTCGTCATTAAAGAGAAGGGCCTTCCTCTGTATTAGAAGCTTAAGAAGGTGCCCTAAGGTTAACACTCTCTACTTCTAAGCTTTGAATGAATGGAAGATACACAAAGTGATTTCTACTCCAAGAAAGGAAATTCCTACAAAATCTGCTACAACTGTGGTCCAGTATGGTACAGCCCATCAGAATTTAGAAACCAACTTGACAGGATCCTTCATGCTCTACTGGTTCTGAACACAAGGAAAATAGAAAATTTAAGTTACTGGATCATCGAATCTAGACTCAATGTATTTTCATCATGGGATGACCATGACCCTGTACTAACCAGGGTCAGAGTGTAGTTGATTCAGTCAAAAAGCTCCCAGTAAGGATGATGTCTTTATTTTATTGCAATCTTTTTTGTTGTTTCAGTTCAGAACTTTTTGAGCCATTTATCTTTGGCAGAATCAGATGCTCAGTAAGGATACTGAGACTTTATTGTATGAAGTTGTGAGGATGAAGCCCAAGTCTGTTTTTTAGAGCATAAGATGTTGAGATATCAAAACTATGAGAAATCTCCCATGGAGAGATGCAGATAGGGAGTGGAAATAAGCCAACTGATGGATATATGAGAACTTGTGTGGATAGGGCTGACTGTGCCCTTTGAAACTGAAGCCCCATATGTCCAAGTCAGACTGACATGATTTGGTGTTTGCCCTGTTGGTTTACTTTTCTTGGTCCAGTCTTCCTCACTGCGTATGCATTGTTCTTTATTGGGATGGGAGGGGCTCTCCTGTGCCATTGTATGTTCAAAAGATATTGCCTGTTTTCTGATTTTGCAAAATGTGGCAGTCAGGAGATTGCCATGACTGTCAAAAGAGTCTTTGGACATTTGAACACTGTATAGGCTGTTGGAGACTAGTATGGTCATCAAATCTAGACTCAATGTATTTTCATCATGGGATGACCATGACCCTGTAGTAACCAGGGTCAGAGTGTAGTTGATTTAATCAAAGAGCTCCCAGTAAGGGTGATGTCTTTATTTTATTGCAATCTTTTTTGGAGCTTATGAAAGCTGTTATAAGAGGAGCCTTTCTAAATTCCTTATTGGGGATGGGATGTGAGAGTGTCTATAGACTCAATCCATTTGTTGTTCTTTGTGTCTGCTGTGTTGTCATTGAAACTCATCAGGGGGCTTCCATCTTGTGCTGTCATGCCCTCAGTATTATACACTCTATCCCTAAATCACATAAGGAACAGTAAAAGCTATTCAATGCTATTTGGCTATGGGGGTATTTTTTATATTTTTTTGTTGTTCTTTGTTTTTTATTTTGAAGACAAAATTTCTCTGTGTAGCCCTTGCTCTCCAGAAAGTAGATATGTAAACCAATCAGTCCTTGAACTTAGAGATCCATCTAACTCTGCTATAGACTGCTAAGGTTTGATTGGGCCAAAATGCCTGGCTTCTTTTGTTTTAATATTATTATCAGATGGGATTGGCGTGTAGGTATATGCAAGCATATGCTGTTGTATTTATTTTCATCCACATCTTTTAATTTTGTAATGTGTCATAGAGTATATGTTATTTCTCAGGATGGCCTGTGGTTTTCCAACTTCATTGGCAATAAATCCACAAACTTATACTGTAGAAAATCCTCTTAAGTAATGGGAATGAGAAATTCTTCTGTTTCTCTCTGCTCATTTTCCAAATATAGTATGATTCACACTATAGGAAAATTTATGAATGCAATCATTGTGATAGAGCTCTGAGTTCTACCATTTCTCTTCCAATATGTGAAAATCTTCTTATATATTAAAAGGATGTTGTAAATGTATTAATGTAATAAATGCTTTTACCATCACATTTATCTTCAAGGATGCAAAACAACCCATAATGAATGGGAACACCATGAACGTAAAGAAAGTGAACATTCCATAATATCTGATTATTCTTCTTTACAATTAGACTAAAATGTAAAATTAAGTCATACAGATGAAAATATTCATCAGTGTAATGAATGTGTTAAAGCTTTCAATTGTGCCAATTATCTTTGCGGGAGTGAAAAAAAGTCATAGCGGAGAAAAATCCTTCTGAATTTACTCAACAAGGTAAATTGTTTGCGTATCACAGTCATCCTCAGAGGCATAAAAGTACTCATACTGGAGAGAAAGCAAGGGAAGATATTCAATATGGTGAAGCTATTGCGCATCACAGTAGTCTCCAAATACATAAAAGAACACACACTGAACAAAAATTCCACGAAGATAACCAATGTGGTGCATGTCAAGGTCATCTTCGGAGGGATGAAAGAAATCATATTGGAAAGAAACCATATGAATGTAATCAGTGTGTTAAAGCCATTGCATGTCAGAGTCATCTTCAAAGGCATGAGAGAAATATTACAAGAGAGAAATCTTATGAATGGAGGCAATATGGTAAAGATTTTGCAGATCACAGTTATCTTCAAATGCATGAAAGAATTCATACAGGAGAGAAACCTATTGAATGTAATCGATGTGGTAAAGCCTCTACGCAGAAGAGTTCTCTTCAAATGCATGAAATAATTCACACAGGAGAGAACACTTATGAATGTAATCAATGTGGTAAAGCCTTTGCACAGCAGTCATCTTCAAATGCATAAAGGAATTCACACCAGAGAGAAACCTTATGAATGTAATCAATGTCGTAAAGCCTTGTCTCTGGCCAGTCTTCTTCAAATTCATGAAAAAATTCATACAGGAGAGAAACGTTATAAATGTAATCAATGTGGTAAAACCTTTTCTAAGCACAGTCTTCTTCAAAGGCATGGAAGAATTCATACGAGATAGAAACTTTATGAATGTAATCCACGTGGTAAAGCCTTTGCACAGCACAGTTTGCTTCAAAGGCATGAAAGAATTTATGCTTTTATTCATCCCTTATGAATATTACTAATGTCATAATGCTTTTGCATGTAACACTCTGTCTCCTAATACATAAAAGCATATGTGCTGGAGAGATATCCTGTGAATGTAACCAATGTGGAAAGACCTTTGTATATCATGGTCATATTGTAATACATAAACGAACACATACTGCAAAGAAACCCTATGAATGTAAGCAATGTGCTAAAATTTTTGAATGGCAGTTATCTTTTTTTTTAATTTTTTTGTTAATTTATTCTTGTTACATCTCAATGGTTATCCTATCCCTTGTATCCTCCCATTCTTCCCTCCCTCCCATTGTCCCCTTATTCCCCTCCCCTATGACTGTTCCTGAGGGGGATTACCTCCCCCTGTATATGCTCATAGGGTATCAAGTCTCTTCTCGGTAACCTGTTGTCCTTTCTCTGAGTGCCACCAGGTATCCCCCTCCAGGGGACATGGTCAAATGTGAGGCACCACAGTATGTGAGAAAGTCATATCCCACTCTCCACTCAAGTGTGGAGACTGTTCTGACCATTGGCTAGATCTGGGTAGGGGTTTAAAGTTTACCACTTGTATTGTCCTTGGCTGGTGCCTTAGTTTGAGCGGGACCCAAGGGCCCAAATCTGCCTATCATAATGTTCTACATGTAGGTTTCTAGGACCCACTGGATCCTTCTACATTGCTATTCTCACATGGTTCTCTCATCTAGAGTCCCAATAGGATGTCCTCCAATCTGTCTCAGTTTCCTGGTAAGTGATGGCTTTCGTGGGCTACTAAGCAGATACAAGTGAGTATATACCATTTGAGTCTTTCTGCTTCTGGGTTAACTCACCCATTATGATCATTTCTAGCTCAATCCATGTATCCACAAATTTCAGGAATTCCTTGTTTTTAATAGCTGAATAGTATTCCATAGTGAATATGTACTACAGTTTCTTTATCCATTCTTCTACTGAGGGACACTTAGGCTGTTTCCATGATCTTGCTATTATGAATAAGGCTGTTATGAACATGGTTGAGCAAATTTTCTTGTTGTGTGCTAGAGCATCTTCTGGGTATATTCCAAGGAGTGGAACAGCTGGGTCTTGAGGAAGCCCTATTCCCAGTTTTCTGAGATAGCACCAGATAGATTTCCAAAGTGGCTTTACTAGTTTGCATTCCCACCTGCAATGAAGGAGTGTTCCTCTCTCCCCCATCCTCACCAGCATGTGGTGGCACTTGAATTTTTGATCTTAGCCATTCTGATGGGTGTAAGATGGAATCTCAGAGTTGTTTTGATTTGCATTTCCCTGGTGACTAAGGAGGTTGAGCATTTCTTTAAGTGTTTCTCAGCCATTTGATATTCCTCCGTTGAGAATTCTCTGTTTAGTTCCAAGCCCCATTTCTCAATTGGGTTATTTGGTTTGGTAGTGTTTAATTTCTTGAGTTCTTTATATATTTTGGATATTAGACCTTTGTCAGATGTAGGGTTGGTAAAGATCTTTTCCCAGTCTGTAGGCTGTCGCTTTGTTCTCTTGACAGTGTCTCCAGCCTTATAGAAGCTTCTCAGCCTCATGAGGTCCCATTTATTAATTGTTGACATTAAGGCCTGGGATGTTAATGTTCTGTTCAGGAAGTTGTCTCCTGTGCCAATGTGTTCCAGGCTCTTCCCCACTTTTTCTTCTAAGTGACTTAGTGTCTCTGGTTTTATGTTGAGGTCTTTAATCCACTTGGATTTGAGTTTTGTGCAAGGTGACAAATATGGGTCCAGTTGCATTTTTTTTCCACATAGACCTCCAGTTAGACAAGCACCATTTGTTGAAGATGCTATCCTTTTTCCATTGAATGGATTTGTCTTCTTTGTCAAAAATCAAGTGACCGTATGTGTGTGGATTCATATCTGGGTCTTCGATTCGATTCTACAGATCAACCAGCCTGTTGTTGTGCCAGTACCATGCTGTTTTAATTACAATTGCTTTATAGTACAGTTTGAGATCAGGTATGGAGATTCCTCCAGAGCACCTTTTATTGTACAAGATTGTTTTAGCTATTCTGGGTTTTTTGTTTTTCCATATGAAGTTCAGAATTGAACTTTCAATGTTTTTAAAAAATTGTGTAGGTATTTTGACAGGGATTGCATTGAATCTGTATATTGCTTTTGGTAGGATGGCCATTTTTACTATGTTACTTCTCCCGATCCATGAGCAAGGAAGATCCTTCCATATTCCCATGTCATCTTCAATCTCTTTCTTCAGAGTTTTGAAATTTTTTTTCAAACATGTCCTTCACTTGCTTAGTTAGAGTAACTCTTAAATATTTTATATTGCTTGTGGCTAATGTGAAAGGTATGGCTTTCCTAATTTCTTCCTCTGCAAGCTTGTCATTTGTGTATAGGAAGGCTACAGACTTTTTGAGTTAATTTTGTATCCAGCCAAATTGCTGAAAGTATTTATCAGCTGTAGGAGTTCTCTGGTGGAATTTTGAGGGTCACTTATGTACACTATCATATCATCTGCAAATAAGGATAGTTTGATTTCCTCCTTTCCCATTTGGATACCCTTGATCTCCTTTTGTTGTCTTATTGCTCTGGCTAGAACTTCGAGTACTATATTGAAGAGATATGGAGAGAGTGGGCAGCCTTGCCTTGTTCCCGATTTTAGAGGAATTTCCTTGAGTATCTCCCCATTTACTTTAATTTTGGCTATTGGCTTGCTGTAGATAGCCTTTATTATGTTGAGGAAAGTGCCTTGTATCCCCGATCTCTCTAAAACTTGAAACATGAATGGGTGTTGGATTTTATCAAATGCTTTCTCTGCATCTAAAGAGATGATCATGTGGTTTTTTATTTTCAGTTTGTTTATATGGTGGATTACATTGATGGATTTCCATATATTAAACCATCCCTGCATGCCTGGAATGAAGCCTACTTGGTCATGATGAATGATACCCTTTATGTATTCTTGTATTCGTTTTGCAAGAATTTTATTTAGTATTTTTGCATCGATGTTCATAAGAGAAATTGGTCTGAAATTCTCTTTCTTTGTTGAGTCTTTGTGAGGCTTAGGTATCAACGTGACTATGGCCTCATAGAATGAATTTGGTAATGTTCCATCCAATTCTATGTTTTTGAGTAGCTTGAAGAGTATCGGTATTAGCTCGCCTTTGAAGGTCTGGTAGAATTCTGCACTGAAACCATCTGGCCCTGGGCTTTTTTTGGATGGGAGACTATCAATGATTGCTTCTATTTCTGTAGGGGAAATGGGACTATTTAGCTTGTTTATCTGTTCTTCACTCAATTTAGGCAAGTGAAATTGATCAAGAAAGTCATCCATTTCCCTTAGATTTTCAAATTTTGTGGCATATATGCCTTCAAAGTAGGATCTTATGATTCTTTGTATTTCTTCAGTGTCTGTTGTTATGTCTCCCTTTTCATTTCTGATTTTGTTGATTTCAATGCTGTCTCTCTGCCTTTTAGTTAGTTTGGCTAACGGTCTGTCTATCTTATTGATTTTCTCAAAGAACCAGCTTTTGGATTTGTTGATTCTTTGGACTGTTTTCTTAGTTTCTAATTTGTTAATTTCAGCCCTGAGTTTGATTATTTCCAGACGTCTACTCCTTTTGGGTGTTTCTGCTTCTTTTTTTTCTAGGGCTTCCAGCTGTTTTGTTAAGTTGCTTATGTGCGATGTTTCCAATTTCTTTTTAAAGGCACTTAGTGCTATGAGTTTTCCTCTTGACACTGCTTTCAATGTATCCCACAAATTTGGGTATGTTGTTCCCTCATTTTCATTGAATTTCAGAAACTCCTTGATTTCTTTCTTTATTTCTTCCCTGACCCATGTGTCATTTAGCAGAGAGTTGTTTAGTTTCCACGTACGTGTAGGCTTTTTGTTGTTTCTGTTGTTGTTGAATTGCAGCCTAAGAGCATGGTGATCTGATAGGATACAAGGTATTATTTCAATCCTCTTGTATCTGTTGAGGCTTGCTTTGTGACCTACGATGTGAACAATTTTGGAGAACGTTCCATGGGGTGCAGAGAAGAAGATATATTCTTTCTTGTTTGGGTGAAAGGTTCTATAGATATCTGTTAGATCCATTGGACCCATGGCATTGGTTAATGATGATATTTCTTGGCTTAGTTTCTGTTTCAATGACTTATCCTTCAGTGAGAGTGGGGTGTTGAAGTCTCCCACTATTATTGTGTGGGGATCAATGTGTGGTTTAAGCTTTTTTAGCAGATCTTTGACAGATGTGGGTGCCCTTGTATTGGGAACATAGATGTTCAGAATTGTGATGTCATCTTGGTTGACTTCATCTTTGATGAGTATGAAGTGTCCTTCTGCATCCCTTTTGATTAATTTTGGTTGAAAGTCTATCTTGTTTGATATTAAAATGGCTATGCCTGCTTGCTTCTTGTGACCATTTGCTTGGAATACTTTTTTCCAACCTTTTACCCTGAGGTAATTCCTATCGTTATGGGTGAGATGTGTTTCTTGAATGCAGAAGAATGTTGGATCTTGTTTACGCACCCATTCAGTTAGTCTGTGTGTTTTTATTGGAGAATTGATGCCATTGATTTTGAGAGATATTAACGACCAGTGACTGTTAAGAGTCTTAATTTTGATGTTGTTTCCAATCGAGTGTTTGTGTAGTTGTGTTTTTGCCATGGTATAGTTACCTATTTCCTGAGTAGTTTTGGTTGTAGCTTGACCCTTTTGGATGGAGTTTTCCTTCTAGTACCTTCTGTAAAGCTAGATTTGTGGATAGGTACTGTTTGAATTTGTTTTTGTCGTGGAATATTTTGTTTTCTCCATCAACGGTTATTGATAGTTTTGCTGGGTAAAGTAGTCTGGCCTGGCATCTGTGGTCTCTTAGGGTTTGCAGGATCTCTGTCCAGGCTCTTCTGGCTTTTATGGTCTCTGCTGAGAAATCGGGTGTAATTCTGATAGGTTTGCCATTAAATGTTATTTGGCCCTTTTCCCTTGCAGCTTTTAATATTTTTTCTTTGTTCTGTATGTTTTGTGTTTTGATTATTATGTGATGGGCAGTTTTTCTTTTCTGGTCAATTCTATTTGGTGTTCTGTAGGCCTCTTGTATGTTTATAGGCATCTGTTTCTTTAGATCAGGGAAATTTTCTTCTATGATTTTGTTCAGAATAGTTTCTGGGCCTTGGAGTCTGATATCTTCTTTTTCTTCAATGCCTATTATCCTCAGATTTCGTCTTTTCATGGTGTCCTTAATTTCTTGGATGTTTTGTGTCAGGAGTTTTCCAGATTTGGCATTTTCTTTAATGGTTGCCTCAAGATCTGTGATTGTATCTTCTAGACGTGAGGTTCGTTCTTCCATCTCTTGGATTCTGTTAGAAAAGCTCACCTCTGTGTTGCTCACCTTCTTCTCTGAGGTCTCACGTTCTCGTCTTTCTTCTGTCTGTGTGTTTATCATCGAATCCATTTTCATCTTCAGATCTTAAACTGATTTTTTTATTTCTTTCATCTGATTGTTTGTATATTCCTGTGTTTCTTCCATTTCCTCTTTATAGGTCTTCAGAGCTTGAACCGTTTTATTTATTTCTTTCATCTGGTTGTTTGCCTTTTCCTGAAATTTTTCCAGTTCCACTTTTTGTGCTTCTTTTATGTCTCTCACCTGTTTGGCTGCGTCTTCCTGTATTTGATTACGAATTTTATTTGTTTCCTCCGTTAATATGCTCATTACTAAGGATTTGAGGTCATTTTCTTGTATTTCTGTTGTATTTCAGTTCTCTGGGTTATTTTCTTTGGGATAGCTGGAAACTGGAGACTCCATGTTGTTTTGGGTTTTTTTTGCGTATGTTTTACACTGTCCTTTAGACATCTTGCTGGCTTTGTTTTTGTTGGGTAGCTTCCAGAGTTGTATGGTGGGAGTCTGATGATAGATTCACTTGTTTTCTCATGATTTCCATAGGCTGGATACTCTGATACTTCACTAGGGTGGATGGCTAGAGGTTAGCCCTGTTGTTTTGGACTCTCACAGCCAGTGATCCTCAGCTCCCCTGAGCTGTGGGTCTTGCAATCGTTCTGGGTCTCTGAATGAGCATTAGTTCAGGCCTAGGTATCCACAGCCTTCTGGGTTACCTGCCAAGTCCAGCCAGGGACACTGGTCCCGAACCACACGCCAAACTCAGCTAGATTCTCAGGGCCTGAACTGTCTGCCGAGCTCAGCTACGCATTCTGGGCCCAAAATGCACACAGGTCCAGCCAGAATTATTTGGGCTGGGACTGCGCAGCAAGCTTAGCTAGGGACTCTTGGCTCAAAGTGCTTGCTGTGGTCAGTTATTGACTCAGAGCCTGAACCATCTGCCATGCTCAGCCAGGAATTCTGGATTCAAACTGCACACTGTGTCCAACCAGAGTCTTAGAGCCGGGACTATGCCAAAAACTCTGCTAGAGTCTCTGGGACCAATCTGTCTGCCAAGCACAGTTAGAGACGCTGGCCCTAAACTGCACGCCAAGCTCCACCAGAGTCTCTGGGGCAGAATTGTGCACCAAGCTCAGCCAGGGACTATGGACCCACACTGCACGCTGAATTCAGCCCGGGACTCCGGGCCTATACTGCGTGGATAGTCCAGCCAGAGTCTTGGGGCTGCCGAGCCTGTGTGCACAGCTCAGCTAGAGTCTCTGGGCCTAAACTGCCTGGCAAGTCCAGCTAGGGCCTCTGGGCTGAATCTATGTGCTGACCTCAGCCTGCGTTAGTGCCCCAGAACTGCCCACTGAGCTGAGCTAGTGTCTCGGGCAGAACTGCTCGTTGAGGTGAGCTAGTACATCCGGTGGAACTGAGCTCTCCTCCCAGCCTGTATCACAGCCAGAGAACTGTGGCTGCACTGAGCTGGTGCCTCCGGTGCAACTGAGTGCTCCGCCCAACCTGTGTCACAGCAGGAGAACTGCCGCTGCGTTGAGGTAGCGCCTCCAGTGGAACTGAGCTCTCCACCCAGCCTACGTCACAGCCGGAGAACTGCAGCTGTGCTGAGCTGGCGCCTCCGGTGGAACTGAGCTCTCTGCCCAGCCTGTGTCACAGCCAGAGAACTACTGCTGCGTTGAGCTGGTGCCTAGGGTGGAACTGAGCGCTCTGCCCAGCCTGCATCACAGCAGGGGAGCTGTGGCTGAGCTGAGCTGGTGCCTCTGGCAGAATTGCTTGTTGCGCTGAGGCATCGTCTCCACGGCACTGCACATTGAGCTGAACCTGGGACTCTGGAGCTGAACTTTCCTCCAAGTCCAGTTTGGGTCACAAGGCACCATGTGACTCAAATCCAGAGTCCCCTCTCCCACAGCAACTCCCACCGGCCACCACACCAATCGCCTCCACCCGAAGGCTCTGAGCTGGAAACCTCAGCCACTGCCGCTGCTGCAGCTGGTGCCACTGGTGCTGCTGCTGCTGCTGCCTCTGCTGCTCCGATCTGAGAAAAATCTGTGCTCTTCCCGTGTGTAGGAACACACAAGTCCTCCGCACCCTGGTCCCTCTGAACCGTGGAGCACTCCTGCTGCCGTGGTGTTGGTACCTTGGTGTTCCTGGCTCAGAAATCTGTGCAATTCCCTGAATTGTTCACTGGAGCTTTCAAACACGGTCCACACTGCTCACCACCATCTTGGATCTCCAAATGGCAGTTATCTTAAGAGTCATGAAAATATACTGCAAATAAACAATAAGTGCATTTAATATGTTGAAGCTTCAAACTTGGTTCACTCTCTGCCCACTCTTCACATGCATGGCCTGTCTAGGACATAGACAGTTAACAGCAGAGATGAGGTGTTCATGGGCTGCACCCCACATTACCCATCTCCCTGAGGAGGCCTGAGGGACACACGAGCAACTTTAGGCTTGAACCTCTCTCCATATACTCTTCTCTAAACTGCCCCATCCAGGATGCACAGAAAATAAGCAAGTGAAGCCATTGGGGTATCTGAGTAGCTTTGGGTGTGGCTCTCTTTTCACTGGCTCCTTGCCAGCTTGGCCCACTTGGGACAAAGACAGCAAATCAGCAAAGTGAGTCAGGCTTGGACCAAAACCCACATTGTCCACTGTACCAAAAAAGCCTGTTGGGCACCTAAGAGGCTTTCATATTGGAGATCTCTCACCTTGCTTCTCACTTACCTGGACCCAAGGTTGTCATGACCCCTCTAGTGGAGTCTGTGTGACAAATGTTACCATACAACCCGAGGCGGTGACCCCTGTCCAGGGAGAGCTCTTGGAATGGGTCTGATGTTCCTGTCAGGAGTAACTGATTGTAGCTCTTTTCTTTTTCATTGTGTTGGACTATTTTGTTTGTTTGTTTGTTTTTTTTTTGAGACAGGATTTCTCTGTGTAACAGCTCTGGCTGTCCTGGAACTCGCTTTGTAGTCCAGGCTGGCCTCGAACTCAGAGATCCGCCTGCCTCTGCCTCCCAAGTGCTGGGATTAAAGTGTGCACCACCACAGCCTGGCTTTTTGTTTGTATTCTTATTCTTAACTTTACTCTTATATTAGGACTTAAAAGTGATGATGACTTAAGTGTGTATTCTGTACCCTGTATTGTTTCATTTAAAGTTGTAATTCAAATTATGACAACACTATTACTTTTTATTTTGTACTTGCATTGTGTATGTCTGATTGGTCACTCATTTCCTTGAATCTACTCCATGGAAAAATGTAGCCACAAAACACTCTCTCTTTCAAAAAATGTGTATAAAATTCTAGACTGTTTGTCTACAAAATACACTGAGATGTAAACTCTCTCATGAGTTTGTCTGTTTGTCACTTTGCCAAATTCTTGTGCACCGACGCTTTGAGAATTTCTGTTCCCAAGAACCTATGCCCAACTGAGACGGTCTGTGACAGGTGGCACCCAACTCATGGGGCTCGAAGTAAGGTAAGCTTTCTCTCCTCTTTCTTATATACTTTTTCACACAAGAATAGGACCTTGCCAGAGTGCTGCAGACTCCTCAGCAGAGAAAAGACTGAACTAAGGTGAGTAGGTAAGAATCATGGGGCATTCACAGTCCAAGAATGGGCATGTTCCTGGCAGTATAGAGTGATATACTCTCTGGCAAAAACTAATCAGATCAATTAGAAAAAACAGAGGCTAGGCAAGATTACATTGAAGCATGTATGGATGCTGCACCAGCGGTGGTTCAGGGTATGACCTACGCTGTAGCTTTGCAAGATTTTTGCACCTATGGTTCAGAACTTAAAAGGAAGTAACAACCAAAAATTTTCATACTTTTCTTGTGGTCAGCAGGATCACATTAGTTGTGACTGCACCAGGGAAAGGCAGACCTCCAATAATGAAGTTTAGCCTCCAGGCGCAAGCCCTCATCCCTGAAGTAAAAAGAGAGCATAAAGAGGATGAACAAAGTAACTTAAATCCTCTCGCCCCTGAATTTAACATCTTAGATCTGCTAAGACCAACACCAGGAAATGTAAGGTTAGATCTTGCAATAGACAAAGATTATCTGGTTTCTCTTTATGAGGAAGTATAATTGGTAGGAACAAGATTTAATGGGCCATTAGTTTCAGGTACTTTCAGTCTTATAATTGGAAGGAGTTCAAATTGTAAGAAAAACCTTGAAGTTCCCCCGGAGTAATTGACTCTGACTTCCAGGGGAAAATAAAAATTATGATTAGGCCTTTTAAGGAAACTGTACAATTACACAAAAATCAGCTGGTGGCTCAGATTCTGTTGCTCCCTATGTTCAACTGCCTAATCCAACTTTAAAGCAAGACACAGGCAAAGAGGACTTTGGGTCTACTGAAGTAGTAGCCTGTTTGGATTAATCAGTGGCCCCTAACACAAGGGAAAATACAGGCATTAGAGCAACTTGTTAAAGAACAATTTGATGCGGGACATATAGAAGAATCAAATAGTCCATGGAATACTCCTGTATTTGTTAGTAAGAAAAAATCAGGGAAATGGAGGTTTTTTACAAGGTTTAAGGGCTGTAAATAAGACTATGTGTGATATGAGGGCTTTTCAACCTGTCCTCCCTTCTCCTATAGCTATTCCTGAAGGTTATTATACTATTGTTATAGATCTAAAAGATTGCTTTTTTCACTATTAAATTACATTCTGAAGATTCTCATAAATTTACAATTAGCATACCTTCAGGTAACTTCCAGAGACCTTATCAAAGAAATCATTGAAAAGTCTTTCCTCAGGGAATGAAAAATAGTACCACTCTTGGTCAGAAATTTGTGGATCAAGCACTAAAATCTGTTAGATGTAAATATGGGAAGACTTGTATTTTACATTATATGGATGATATCCTTATAACAGCAAAGACATAAGAATTGACTAAATTTATTCTTAAAGATATGACTGAGTCTTTAACTCAATGTGGATTGGTAATTGCCCCTGACAAAATACAGCATCATAGACCAATTAGTTACCTGGAGAAAACTATCTATGACAACTTTATTATGTCACAAAAGTTACAACTTGGGATTGATAAGTTAAAAACACAACGATTTTCAAAAATTATTGGGAAATATAAATTGGATTAGACCCTATTTTAAAATAACTACTGGACAATTGTATCATTTGTTTGAAACTCTGAAAGGAGATGCAGATCCAAGATCTCCCAGACAGTTAATTCAAGAAGACTTACAACAACTAGAACTAATAGAACAAAGGATAAAAGATGACAGAGTACAACAAATTTATTATGCTAAGCCTTGGTCTCTCATTATATTAAAAACTAACTATATGCCTACTGTCTGCCTCTGACAAGATGAGATTTTAGAGTGCATTCATTTGTCTCATATACAAGTAAAAATGGTTTCTTCCTATCCATATATGTGTAGCCAATTAATTATAAATGAAGATTAAGATCTCGAGAGTTATTTGGAAAAGAAATGCAAAAAATAATTATTCCTTATAATAAAGAACAGTTGGATACTCTTACAAATATGTGACTATGGGAATTGCTCTATCATATTATATGGGTCAAACAAAATTTAATATACTTAAGCATCCTATATTAAAATCTGTGGAAGAGACAGACATGATCTTTCCTTCACAAATAACAAAGGATCCTATAACAGGAGCTCTTTTGGTTTTTACTGATGGATCTTCAAATAGAACTTCATCAATATATATTAAAGGTAGATCCCCAATTATGAAAAAGTCACCACAGATTTCTACTCAACAAGCAGAGATCATTGCAGTGCTCACTGCTCTAGAAAATTTACATGAGTAAGTTGAATAAATACTGATATAAATAAAATGAATAAGTACTGAGTAGTATTCCATTGTGTAAATGTATCACATATTCTATATCCATTCTTTGGTTGAGGGACATCTAGCTTGTTTTCACATTCTAGTGTTGTTGTGTGGTGGAATGGCAATTAAAGAAATACTCAGTGTCTTTAGTCATCAGAGATAAGCAAATCAAAACAACTCTGACAGCAGTCAGAATGCCTAAGATCAAAACCTCAAATGATAGCACATGCTGGTGAGGATGTGGAGGAAGGGGAACACTCCTCCATTGCTGGTGGGAACGCAAATTTGTACAACCACTTTGGAAATCAATTTGGCACTTAGAACATTGGGAAGATGACTCAACCCCTGACAATATTAACTACAGTCTGCTATGCTTCCAAACAGACTTGTTCTTAGAGAGGCTTATGCCTTTTCCTCCAAAGGAAAGAGAGAGAGAGAGAGATGCTACAGAGCATCTCCTCGAAACAGATGCTGAGACTGAAAACCAAGCATTGTACAAGGTGTAGGGAGCCTTATGGAAAAACAAGAGGAAGGAGAAAAGGACTAGCAGGTGACAAGAACTTCCCAAGACCAACAGAGGCGACAAATCCGGGCCCAAAGGGGCCTGATAAGATTTAAACACCAACCAAGATCTTGCATAGACTTGACCTAGGGTCCCTACAAAATGTAGCTGAAGTGCAACACAGGCTTCATATGGTCCCCTGGTAAGTGGAGCAGAAGCTCTCTCCAGCATCAACTTTCTTGCCAGCTTTTCAATTATTTCCCGCTGGTGGGACTTGCCAGGCCACAGGTGAATATGACACACTCATCCCTAATACAACTTGATGAACTTGAGTGGACAAGAAGTGAGCTCCACTTTTCAGAAGAATAGCAGAGCGGGACCAGGAGAAGGAGGGAGGGTGAGGCTGGGAGGTGAGGAAAGATGGAGCTAAGATCAGGATATAAACTGAATAGATAGATGATAGATAGATAGATAGATAGATAGATAGATAGATAGATAGATGAATAGATAAGTACCTGGTTGAATCGGAGGTCAAAAGAATGCCTTACTCCTGTACCTGGAAATACAGGTAGTTTTGAGCCATCTGATGTGCAGGCTAGGAAGCAAACTTAGGTCCCCAAGAGGACCCATACAACTAATTTTTCAGCTCTTCAATATGTCATAATGCAGAGGATGAAGATGGCCCAATACTCCATGTGTGTCCTTTTATTTGAAGGTGATGAAGTCCTTGCTAGTTGGGTGTTGAAGGACTCAATGGATTTCGATTCCTCTGTGAATGGAATCTCCAAATTGCTTCTCATTTTCATTGTTAAAACAGTTCTCTTCGTGTGAGTATACATAACAAAGTTTTTTTTAAAAAACTAGTTAGATTCCAGTCAGATTCTATTAGGAAAATCTCCATAATTTGAGACATTTTTGTTTTAGTAATCTTTTTGAAACAGGATATTGCTACATAGCCATGGCTGTCATAGAACTCACTATGTGGGGTGAAGCTGCCCTCATATTCAGATTGTCCTGCCACAGTCTTCCAGGTCCTGAGATTGCAGAGATACACCTCTAGTCCTAGCTGAGATATGATTTTAAAATAACCCATCTTCGAATGATAAAATTAAAGGATAAAATAAGATTTAAAAAGAGCCATAACCGCTTTGATGAACATTACTACTTCTTGAAATTCTACAATCATTTAAATTGACAAATTATTTCATATGTTCTCAATATATATGGCTATTTTCTTTGCTTTGTTAATTTTATCTATTAAATAGAACAAGTGTTTGAACTGTGTTTGTGAGTATACACCTGTGCCATGGTGTGCATGTGGAAGTGAGAGAGGAACTTATTACTGTCTATTATATGCTTCTCCTAAGGGAGTTCTAGACATGAAACCCAGGGAATCTTCTGTTTCCTGTTACCTCACTGGCCATTATTGGGTTTAAAATTATTTATGTATGTACTTGTCTGTGAGTATGTATATGCCAAAAGCCCAAGTGTAGAAATAAGAGAAAATTTTGTAGAAGTAATATGGGTCTCCCAGAGACTGAATTCAGGTCATCAGGGTTAGGAACAACCAACTTTATTTACCCACTGAGACAACTGACAATTATCTAGCATTCACTTACGCTTCTGAGAAAGTGCTATGAGCAAGTGTCTACTACTAAGAGTAAAGTATCCCATTCAAGAAAAAAAAAAAAAAACAGCAGTATATATCATTTTCATTTGCAAACAAGACTTATTATTCAAATCATCATGTTTTCCTTCATCTGACGATGACAATATGTTTATGTGGAGGAATGCTGAGTGAATGTATCAACCGTCAATAAAGTGTTGTTTAGCCAATCAGCTGGGCAGAAGGACAGGAAGTGGAAGGCAGGACTTTCTGGAGGGGAGGAGAAAGTTTGATGGTTGGAGAAGGAAGAAGTTTTTTTGACAGTTGGAGGAGGATGGTGGGGACTTGATGAGGACTAGCCCAGGGAGCATAGTGCCAAGTGCTTGGAATATATGTATGTTATAAGGTTTAGAGTAGTTTGATTAGTTTACGAGTAGATTAGAATCAGTTCAGATTCTGCCCAGCAAAGTGCTGGCAGCTTTAAACTATGTTTCAGTCTTCCTGTATCAGTTATTTGCTTTGTATGCCAAACGGATACAAAATACTGTAATAAATTGGTGCCTAGCGTATTCTGTGTATCCACACCCTTGAAAAAGGATACCTTATTATAGTTTGGTGGGAAAAATAGCTCACAAAGAAAAGTTATACTTTGTTATAATTTGGTAGTTTAAAGATGCAAGATACACTAACAAAATATTTGGGCCTTGATAAATGCCTTTTTAATAATGCTGTCATACAAATAAGAGAGAAAGAAATTGTGCTATTGGTTATGGACACTATTTTTATTTTACTCAGCTTTCTATAATTTTTCAAGGGAAAAGGCATTAAAGAAAAAATTTAGGGAAAGGACTGAGGAAAATACTAGACAATGGGACACAAAGCAAAATGAAAAATATGAAATTTGGTAACAAACTTTAGAAGAGAAGTTAGAAAAGCTTATAACTAAGAATAGTAATACAGAGATAGAAACTGAAGAAAAAAGGTCAGAACATAGAACACAAAATTGTAACAAGACTACAAGGCATTCATTATTTGTTAATAAACCAAAAATGATTTTCCCGGCTTTCATAAGAGAACTCCCAGGAGATGTGAAAAATCCACAAGGTTATCAAGGTTTTGATTGGCAACCTATAGAGGCACAAGAATTAAAAGGGTTTAAGGAGGCAATAAGCAGTTATGGTTCACACTTGCCATATGTTAGACAGATACCTAATAATTTGCCCACAGACAATCATGTAATTCCAAAAGATTGGAGAGAGTTAATGACTGCCATTTTAGAGCCACGTCCCCAGTTACAATGGCTGGCAGGGTGGAAAGATGAGGCCGCACTTGTGGAGCAGTGCAATAGGACTAGAGGCATTGACATTGTCAGGGATCAGTTGTTAGGTGAAGGCCCATATTCTGAATTAGTAGTACAGTTTGCCTTTGATGATAATGTCTTAGATCAATGCCGAACAATATCTATGAATGCTTGGGACAAGGTTAAACAACAGGGACAAATGGAATCATTTACAAAAATAACCCAGGGTTCAAATGAAACATTCACTGACTTTTTCCAGAGAATAATTAAAGCTCTGACTAGAACCATAGCAGATCCAAATGCTAGAGAAATCCTACTTCCATCTCCAGCTTTTGAAAATGCAAATGATGAATGTAAAAAATCTATTAGGCCCTTGAGGGCAAGATCTGCACCACTTCATAAATGGATTAAAATCACTTAAGGTATAGAAGTAAATACTTGTGACTCAGCTATGATTGAACAAAAAACTACAGGAGCCATCAAAACAAAATGCTCACTGCTGTGATTTTAAAAATTCGAATCATACTGAGCAAAATATTCCTAAGATAAATTATTTTATAATGATAATAATTCAGGGAGAAAGTTTCCTGTAAAATGTAGATGATGTGGAAGGAACGGTCATGTAGCTCATGAATGTAGGTCATCCACAGATATCCAAGGCAATTCCCTGATTTCGGAAAACTGACTAAGGTACTATGCTCAAGGCCCCACAAAAAAACAACATGAGCCATTCATTTCCTATTCACCAAAAAGGGATTATTCTAAAAGACAACAAGAAAATTCAAGGTTTTATAAAACAAATAGGGCTGCTGAAGACTTAGAAATCCATTTAATGGAGAAAATAATGCCCCTAGAGATAAAATAAGAGACACTGGAGATACTAAAAAACAAATATTTTGGCAAACTACTAAAATTAGACCACAGAAAGTGCAAATCAGGAGAGATCAATTAAGAACTCTTAATGGTTTTCAAAAATTGCTGGGAGATATTAATAGGCTGTGGTCTACAATTGGCTTAACTACTCAAGAACTAAATAATTTATTTCAAACACTACAAGGTGATAAGGACTTGAATAGCTTAAGAAAGCTACCAGCTGAAGCTGAAAAGGAATTGGTTCTGGTAGAAAGGAAATTACGAGATTCATATATTGACTGCATTGATCCAAAGAAGACATGTATTTTAGTTATCTTGCCTTCAATTCATTCTCCTACAGGAATTCTTATGCAAAGGAAAGATTGTTTGTTAGAATGGGTATTTTTAAAACATAAACAAAGTAAGAAATTAAAAACCTACATAGAGAGGCTGGAATGATGGCTCAGAGGTTGGGAGCACTGACTGCTCTTCGAGGGGTCCTGAAGTCAGTTCCCATGGTGGCTCACAACCATCTATAGTGATGCCCTTTCTGGTGTGCAGGTGTACATGCAGGCAGCACATTGTATAAACGATAAATAAATAAATATTTAAAAAGAAAAAACCTACATAGAAAAGGTTTCTGAATTGATTGTAAAAGTAAAAACGAGACTTCGCCAGTTAGGTGGAATAGATCCAGCAGATATGGTGGTACCTTTTACTAAGGCTGAGATTGCCTCATTATGGGCCAACAATACACATTGGCAGAGGGCTTGTAGTAATTTTTTGGGAGAAATTAACAACAGATATCCCAAAAGCAAGAGATTTCAATTCATAAAAAGAACTAATTGGATTCTTCCTCATTTAGTGAAGCAGATTCCAATTTCTGGTGCTTCTACATTTTACACTGATGCCAATAAGTCAAAAAGAGCAGGCTATAAATCAGAAAATATTAGTAAGGTAGTTGAGAGTCCTTATGATTCCGTGCAAAAATCAGAATTATATCCAATTCTGCTGGTCTTATCAGAGTTTGAAGACTCTCTTAACATAGTTACCAACTCTCAGTATGCTGAAAGAGTTGTGCTGAATATAGAAACAGATGACCTAATTCAAGATGATTCTGAATTAAGTTCACTATTTATTCAATTACAACCAATGATTAGAAATAGAAACCATCCATATGGGTATATAACCCATATAAGAACTCAAACGGGTTATTCAGGACCTATAGCACAAGGTAATGATGAGATTGATCAACCATTGATAGGAAGTGTGTTAGAAGCTTCAGAGTTTCATTAAAAAAAAAAACATGTTAACAGTAAAGAATTTTAAAAAGGCGTTTTCTATCACTTGGCAACAGGCCAAGGAAATTGTGAAAAAAAATGTCCTATTTGTTCTATATATAACCAAACTCCATTATCTGCAGGAAGTAACCCTAGGGGGAATCAAAGAAATGAAATTTGGCAAATAAATGTATTTCATTTTATAGTGTGTGGAAAATTGAAGTATGTGCACCATACTATAGACACATATTCAGGATTTCAATGGGCAACAGCTTTAAGTTCTGAAAAGGCTGATTCTGTTATTACTCATTTACTAGAAGTCATGGCTACTATGGGTGTACCTAAACAAATTAAAACTGACAATGCTTCATCTTATGTCTCTAATAAAATGAAACATTTTAAAATTTATTATAACATAAAACATGATACCAGTATACCATATAATCCCATAGGACAAGCAGTCATTGAAAGATCCAATCGTACTTTAAAAGAAATGCCCATCAAACAAAAAGGGATATCAAAGACCCCAAGAGATGGATTACATAATGCCTTATTGACTTTGAATTTCTTGAATGCTAATGAACAAAACATGACAGCTGCAGAGAGACATTGGATTTTAGAAAAATCTGCCAAAATAGATCAGCCTGTCTATTTCAAGGACATCCTGACCTCAGAATGGAGAACAGAAAGTGTGTTACGATGGGGTAGAGGTTTTGCATATGTTCATACAGGAAAAGAAATTGTAGGTTCCATCTAAAATGATAAAAATTAAATATGATAGAGGAAGACCACCTGTAAATCATACATACAGCCTTAATCCTAACACCATGAAGACAAGGACACACAGATCTCTGTAAATTCTAGACTGGGCTGGTCTCCACAGGTCTCCCTTACTGATAAGTTACTTGTCAAACAGCCTAGGATTTAAACTGACAAATTTCTCATTAACAAATATGCAAACTGTGTGTCTCCCATGTTGAAAGGCTTTTTGCTTGCAGAGTTAAGGTGTCACTGCTCTGGCAGCTGGCTTATCCCTCTACATATGAGCTGCTTTCATAGGGGACAATTGGCGGTCACAGCAGATGCAAAAAGACACCGAGGACTTACAGGTGACAAAATACTCGCCAGCCTAGTTAGACCCTAAAATCTCAAAGGATAAAATTCACATACTAAAAGGGTAACCTTAATGCCTTCTCTTCTTTTGGTCAGTGCAACCGGCTTGTCTCTAAAAGGGGGTGTATTTACTTGGGAGACAGGTAGCAGCCTTACCTATCCATCAGGTGCCATAGAGCCTAGAGAAGGACATTTAGTCTAAAAGGTGAAAGTGTCCATCCCTATGGAGAGAAGGGGTGAGACAAAAGCACCTGCAACAAGTGTGAAAACCCAGGTACATGGTGCCTACGGTATGCATAAACTTCTCAAAAATAGGAGTTTATGTAAGTGTGTAAACCCAGGTACAAGGTGCCTAGGATATGCATAAGTTTATTTAAGGATTAATTCCTTCTCTTCTTTTGCTCAGGGCAACTGGCTTGTCTCTAAAATGGGGTAAATTTCCTCAGGAGAGAGGTAGTGGCTTAGCATACCCATCAGGTGCCATAGAGCCTAGAGAAGGACATTTAGTCTAAAAGGT
>OU015749.1:64185152-64199469 GCA_907169655.1 Acomys percivali | reverse complement strand
CATCAGGTGCCATAGAGCCTAGAGAAGGACATTTAGTCTAAAAGGTGGAAGTGTCTATCCTCTATGGAGAGAAGGGGTGAGACAAAAGTACTTGCAACAAGTGTGAAAACCCAGGTACAAGATGCCTAGGGTATGCATACACTCCTCAAAAATAGGAGTTTATATAAGTGTGTAAACCCAGGTACAGGATGCCTAGGGTATGCATAAACTCCTCAAAAGTGGGAGTTTATATAAGTGTGTATGCCGAGAGCCGCCCTGGTGAGGGGGCTCACTAGGCATGTGGGCTGTCTAGGAGGTGATCTGGTGTTTGCAAGGTCTTATACCACGATGTACCACGAAACTGCTTCCAGCCTCTGATATGCTGTCAGGAGCCATTGATTTGGGGAAGTCCAGGAGGCATGAGAGATCTCTGGAGGTGATCTGATATTTGCAAGGTCTGTATCGTGATGTGCCCCAGAATTGCTTCCAACCTCTGACTACCCTGTCAGTTGTGCACTGCTGCATCTCTCTGAAATCTGGCATTAGAGCCGGGCATGGTGGCACATGCCTTTAATCCCAGCACCCAGGGAGGCAGAGGCAGGTGAATCACTGTGAGTCTAAGGCCAGCTTGGTCTACAGGGTGAGTCCAAGACAGCCAGGACTACATTCATGGCCAGCCCGGTCTACAAAGCGAGTCCAGGACAGCCAAGGTTACACAGAGAAACCCTGTCTCGAAAAACCAAAACTAAATACATCTGGAATTGGTGTGAATTGTTATTTTCTGGGTACTGACCAGCTCTGATTGAGCAAACTTCCTAGAGGATCTTATTGAAGATGTACTTTTGTTATCGAGATGAATTAATACCTGATTATGGAATTCCTGATTTGGCTCAAATAGTTTTAAAAGTTAAAGTTAGTTTATGGCTGCAATAAATACCTTTGTGAACCTCCAGATGCCTCACTTAGGATAGCCCACCAGCAGATTTGTGGCTTCAGATAAGCCTCCACCACAGATGGTGCCACGAATCCTGGTATTTGACCATAAATATAGCCAGATTTGTTTAAGCTCCATGTGAACCTATATGGAATGAAGTCACCTAGAGATGTCTGAATTTACTCTGTTTCTTAGAATGAAAGACAGACAAAATTATTGTCCTGAGCTCATAACAAACTAAGAGATAGCTGGATAGTGTATAGTCAGGTCCGTCCTAACTGATAAGTTGTATACTCTTGTAAGTTTTAGACCCTGTTAACCTTAGACCCTGCCAACCTTCGTCATTCTGAACTCACCATGAACTTATGTAATGGATACATAGATAAGAAATGTTTAGATTTAAAGCATGTAACCTGTTGTATTTTTAGGATTCATCTGTTTTTGTGATTAATTGTACTCTTTGACTATGAGGTAATTCCCTTTTCTCAGAAGTATAAGTATGGGCTACAATAAACGTGAGGAGAAGGAGAACGAAGGAGAAAATGAGGGAGAACTGAGGAGAACGGAGGAGAATGCAGGAGAAAATGGGAGAGAACAGAGGAGAAAAGATTGAGCAGCTTAGCTTCAGTTGAAGTTAAGATGCCTGACTTCATCCACCTTTTCTCCTGATCCTCTTCTCTTGAACGTATGTGTGTGAGTGGTTTATTTTCTATCTTTCTCTTACTTCTTATTTCTCTATAGATTTGCAAATAAGTTAACAGACTCAGAGGCATCAGCCTTCTATGACTAATAAGCCTAAGTGTACACCAACTTATTGGAGATCTCTGTAAAGAGGCCTATCTACAGATCAAAGAGCCTCCTTTTACGACCCCCGTGCAGTTTCTTGCCAGAAGCCGCTTTTACAGCCTCAGTCATAGGAAAAAAGGTGGTCAGTTTAAGTTCTCCTCAGTCACAGTACAGCCAGTCCCTAGAGAAGAAACCTTGGGCTTTTTTTCCCCTTCCTTCCCTTTTCTTCTTTCAATCCTGATCAGTTGCCTGAGCCATCAGCTCTGGCCACCCAAGAGATAAAGTGAACTAGAAGGGCATCCGCATTCCAACACCCCAGAGAGAAACTACCCTGGACCCTCTCCGGAGCACCAGCCGGGCATTAACATGTGTAAACCCAGGTACAGGATGCCTAGGGTATGCATAAACTCCTCAAAAATGGGAGTTTATATAAGTGTGTAAACCCAGATACAAGGTGCCTAGGATATGCATAAACTCCTCAAAAATGGGAGTTTATGTAAGTGTGTAAACCCAGATACTAATGCCTAGGGTATACATAAGTTTATTTAAGGCTTAGTGCCATTTCTTTTGCTCAGGGCAATGGGCTTATCTCTAAAATGGGATGCATTTCCTCGGCAGACAGGTAGTGGCTTAACCTATCCATCAGGTGCCACAGAGCCTAGAGAAGGACATTAAGAACTATACAATCTTGTTTTGATTTCAATTAAATAATGATTATATGTCCTTTGGTAATGGTAATATACTTCCTCTTTGAAAGAGGTCAAAATTAAACAGACCTGGATGAAAAGGAGACTGCTGACTTAAGTCAGTCTATACATACATGAATTCAAACTATACAGTACTAGCCTCAATTGTATAATGCTTCTGCATCCTGCACACCTCATGTATTTATAGTTTTGAAATTGTATAAAGCTTGTGAGAATTATATAATTTCAGAATTAAAGTACCAGACACTGATGCTGGATCAGACCTGACAGGATTCATCCACCAGCATGCTGATATGCTGCGTTCCTCATGTTCCATCCACAACTGCTTCAGTTGCTGTTGTCTTCATAACAGAACATCTCCCATGACAGCTTTGGAGAAAGCTCCTGATTCCAAATGGTCCAGCATATCTAACCATTCCACACAGGACTTTTATTAGGCTTGAATTTTTCAACATTTAGAGACAGGACCACAAATGCTATGTCTAGCTTGTTTAACCATTTTCCTAGTTTTATTTGGACCCCTATATATGTATTATTTGTCCCAAATCAGCTTGAAGAAGCTTTAAAAAGAGAATGCCATCCTATTTCCCTTAAAGGGGGCTTGAGTTAGGTTTGAGGCTATGAAGGCTTATCTTCATTGAGAATTGATTGTGTTATTATTGGCTTTGTTCAGAGAAAGAATGAGGCGTAACTCAGGGATTTTTCTCTGAAAATATAAAAATATATAGAAATGATAGGACAAAAGGTTAATTATTGAATTTACTCTTCAACTTAAGGCCTTAATTGTTACTCATACAACTAGTTTAATTCATTGGTATAGAATATTAAATATTGATGTAAAATAGGTTTATTTTTAATTCATTGTACTATTCGATTTTATCACAAGCCTATACATCTTAGGTTTAATATAGACAGATAAGGTAAAATATTTAGATTAAGTCTTCAAAAACCTCAGAGACCTACAGAATATGGCATTTAAAGAAATTTTATTTGTTTTGAGGATTCTTTGAAAATGAGACATGTTGACACCTGGCAATACCCAGCCTGAAAAAAGGTAAAGAGTATCGAGGAACCTACATATGGAGATGGGTTCAGATATGGCAAATCTGCCTCTGGGCAAAAAATGTCCTTATTGTCTGCCACAGAAAGAATTCTGCCTGAAATGGGCAAACTTGGATGCAGGTGGAGTTGACAGCCTAACTCTGCCAAGACAGGGTAAGCAAGTCCTCAATAGTCCCTGCTTCACAAACGTGTCTGTCAGATAAAGTGGGCAAGAAGGCTGAAGATGATGCTCCAACATGTTAGAGAGTTTCAAGTGACTATTCTGGTAGCAAAGTGTCTCTGTCATTTTTTTTTTTTTTCATTTTGGAGGCTGCTAAACTGCACTTCCTATTTATAGCTAATTAATTTTATTCCTTTTCAAGTCTGTGATGGGGTTGAAGACAGCAAAACATTATAACATAAATATAATGATTGTTTTGTGGTTCTTGTGTATATTGTATACTGGTGTAATGATATAAATGTATAGGTAAAAGGGCTTTTTTTATTGGACTAAAAGGAGGAATTGTGGAGGAATGCTGAGTGAATATATCAACTGTCAATAAAGTGCTGTTTAGCCAATTAGCTGGGCAGAAGGACAGGAAGTGGAAGGCGGGACTTCCTGGAGGGGAGGAGAAAGTTTGATGGTTGGAGGAGGAAGAAGGTTTTTTGACAGTTGGAGGAGGATGGTGGGGACTTGATGAGGACTAGCCCAGGGGTCATAGTGGCAAGTGCTTGGAATATATGTATGTTATAAGGGTTAGAGTAGTTTGATTAGTTTATGAGTAGATCAGAATCAGTTCAGATTCTGCCTAGTGAAGTGCTGGCAGCTTTAAAGTATGTTTCAGTCTCCCTGTGTCAGTTATTTGCTTTGTAGGCCAAACGGATACAAAATACTATAACATGCTTACAATCTAAAAACAAGACAATATTTTACTAATGTAATGTTTCAACAAATTTTATATGAACATCAGTGAGATGGCTCAGTAGGAAAAGTCTTTTGTGTGCACTGCTGGCAACCTGACATTGATCATATATAAAGATAGCCAAATCAGACCCCACACACACGGATCAAAAATTTTTTAAAATATACCTCATTATTGTTACACTATTTAGCATGCCTATATAATTCATTTAGTAGGCATACTTCAAGTTAAAGTCCTAAATGGTAAGTAATGAGAATATGAAAAAGCATGGATCATATATATATATATATATATATATATATATATATATATATATATATATATATGTACTGCCTCAGATTGTGTTTTCTTTGTTGTTTCTAATTCCCTTTTTAGGTCTTGAATAGCTTTATTCATTTCTTTCTCCTGTTTGATTGTATATTCTTGTTATTCTTTATAGAATTTATTATATTCCTTCATCTGTTTCAATGTATTTTCTTGTATTTCCTTGAGAGATTTATTTTCCTCCTTCAAGCCTTCTATCATTTTCAAAATCTCAGATGTGAAATATTCTTGCAATCCAAGGGTGTTAGTATCTCCAGGGCTGGCTGTTTTAGGACGGCTGGCATCCAATTCTGCCAGAGGGGTCTAAAGTTTGTTTTCTGTGTTCTTACACTGGCCTCTTGCGATCTGGTAGTTCCTCTTGTTAGCAGGCCTGGAGGTCCTTCCAATGGGGTCTCAGGTGGGTGAGGCATGTCAGAGGTATTCAAAGAGAGCTCCAAACCAAAGGCTGCTTGCTAGGAATCCCCAGAGGCTGCCTTAGGATGGCAGATGATTCAGATTAGAGCCTAAAACCAGCTCAGATATGCGGAGTTCTCTGTTTCCAAGCTGGGCCAGGTAAGTGAGAAGCAGCCTCAGAGATATCCAATCCGACAGCTGCTCAGGTGGCCAACAGGCATCCAAGGTACGATGGACAATGTGGCTTTTGGTCCAAGCCTGACTCACTTTTGCTGGTTCGCTCTCTGTGTCTCAAGTGCACTAGGCTGGTGAGTAGGCAGATAGAAATCCAAGCCCAAAGCTGTTTTGATGCCACTTCTGCTATTTTGATCTCTCTGTTCGTTTGCTTTCTGTGTATAAGACTGGCTAAACCAGTCAGATGCTGGTGGAGTGAGAGTCACACCCAAAGCTACTCAGGTTCTCCACTAGCTTCAATTGCTGATATTTCTCTCTATGTTCTGGATGGGCCAGTTCAGAGACGAGTTTGTGGAGAGAGGTCCAAGCCTAAAGATGCTCCATGTGTCCCTCAGGCCTCCTCAAGGTGGTGGGTAAAGTGGGGTACAGCCCATGCCCACCTCATTCCTGTTGGTTAACTGTCTATGTCCTAGACAGACCATGAAGGTGTGGAGTGGCCAGAGAGTGATCCAAGCCTGAAGCTTCAACATATTAAATGCACTTCTTACATTATTTCCCAAATATTTTCATGTTTCTTAAGATAACTGTCATTCAAAAGTTTTACTGCATTGCTTACACTCACAGGGTTTCTCTGTATTATGCCTTCTTTTATGTATTAAAATATGACTATGATATACAAAGGACTTTCCACATTGATTGCATTCATACAGTATCTCACCAGCATGTATACTTTTACGTATTAGGAGACAGACTGTTATGTGCAAAAGCATTATGACATTATTAATATTCATAATGTTTGAATGAAAGTATATATTCTTTCATGCCTGTAAAGAAAACTGTGCTGTGCAAAGGCTTTACCACCGGAATTACATTCATAAAGTTTCTATCTCATATGAATTCTTCCATGCTTTTTAAGAAGACTGTGCCGAGAAAAGGCTTTACCACATTGATTACATTTATAAGGTTTCTCTCCTGTATGGATTCTTTCATGCAACTTAAGAGAACAGTTCCATGCAAAGGCTTTACCACATTGATTACATTCATAAAGTTTCTCTCCTGTATGAATTATCTTATGCATTTGAAGATAACTGTGCCGTGCAAAGGCTTTACCACATTGTTTACATACATACGGTTTCTCTCCTGTGTGAATTTTTTCATGATTCTGACGATTCCTGTGACATGCAAAGGCTTTACCACATTGATTACATTTATAAGGTTTCTCTCCAGTATGAATTCTTTCATGCATGTGAAGATGACTGTGGCGTGCAAAGGATTTACCACATTGACTACATTCATAAGGTTTCTCTCTTGTGTGAATTCTTTCATGCATGTGAAGATGACAGTGTCGTGCAAAGGCTTTCCCACACTGATTACATTCATAAGGTTTCTCTCCTGTATGAATTCTTTCATGCATCTGAAGATGACTTTGCTGTGCAAAGGCTTTACCACATTGATTACATACATAAGGTTTCTCTCCTGTATGAATTCGTTCATGCATGTGAAGATGACTGCGCCGTGCAAAGGTTTTACCACATTGATTACATTCATAAGGTTTCTCACCTGTATGAATTCCTTCATGCATTTGAAGAAGACTGTGTTGAGAAAAGACTTTACCACATTGATTAAATTCATAAAGTTTCTCTCCTGTATGAATTTTTTCATGCATCTGAAGAGAATTGCTCCATGCAAAAGCTTTACCACATTGATTACATTCATAAGGTTTCTTTCCTGTATGAATTATTTTATGCCTTTGAAGAGAACTGTGATCTGCAAAGTCTATACCATATTGCCTCCATTCATAAGAGTTCACTCTTGTAAAATTTTTTTCATGTCTTTGAAGATGACTCTGACATGCAATGGCATTAACACACTGATTACATTCATATGGTTTCTTTCCAATATGATTTCTTTCATCCCTCCGAAGATGACCTTGACATGCACCAGTTGTACCACATTGGTTATCTTCATGGGTTTTTTGTTCAGTGTGTATTCTTTTATGTATTTTGAGACTACTGTGATGCGCAATGGCTTCACCATATTGAATACCTTCCTTTGCTTTCTCTCCAGTATGAGTACTTCTATGCCTCTGTGGATGACTGTGATATGCAAACAATTTACCACGTTGAGTAAATTCAGAGGGTTTTTTCTCCAGTATGACTTTTTTCATTCCTGCAAAGATAATTGGCACAAGTGAAAACATTAACACAGTCATTACATTGATGAATATTTTTATCTGTGTGATTTAATTTTACATTTTGGTGAATAAGAATCAGATATTACAGCCTGTTCACTTTGCTTACATTCATAATGTTCCCATTCATTATGGGTTGTTTTGCATATTTGAAGATTATTATGATGGGAAGAGCATTGCTTACATGAACTACATTTACAACATCCTTTTAATATATAAGATTTCCACATATTGGAAGAGAAATGGTAGAACTCAGAGCTCTCCCACAATGATTGCATAAATTTTCCTATAGTGTGACTCATACTATATTTGCAAGACAACCGAGAGAAACAGAAAGAAGTCTCATTCCTATTACTAAAGAGGATTTTGTATAGCATAAGTTTGTGGATTTATTGCCAATGAACTTGGAAAAACAATTAATTGTAAACTTGTATTAAATTCAGAAAGTCTAGGCACAATGGGGACTACTATATATCTTCTTATTCTTCTAGGTTAGAGGGGAGCACATTGCTTATTTAATTACCTCTAAGCTCACATGGGTAGCATCCATTGTGACATATGACATACTTATCAAAAGGAGAATAACAAATGAAAGGTTCCCCCACTGCAGTCGCAGAGTTTGGCGTTTGCTTGCCTTATAGACATATGGTATAAGGATTAATGTTTCGGTACAATAACATTCTTGGCTCTCATAAACTGCCACTCACTAAACTTTGCAACATTCCTGCACATAAGATGAGGAAAACAAGCTTTATTATGGAGTATTTGCTTATTAGATGTTTTGAACATAGACTTATTGCCTATGGGCAATGGGCATAGCTTCTGCAATATCTAAGTGGAATGAGACTAAACACACTGGCAGTTGTATAGCCTAGCTCTCATGGGGCTGTGATTCAAATGGTGATATCTGTTAATGCATGGTTTTCTTGTCTTCTTTCTTAGAGAAATGCTTTTCAAACATAAATCAGATACCAGCCATTGAAGTACCTGGTTTTGTGAGAAATTAATAATCATCACTATACTTAAGGCAGTGCATTTTTACACTGTTGATTTTCCTGAAAACTTGCAAGAAACATTAATAATTTTTAGAGGCATATTTGTATCAACTGTCGTATTCTAATTACCGTCCATGTCTTCTAGAACATTGAACATGTTCTTAAGAATTGTATTGTGATCCTCCCAATTGTAGCCTAAAACATAATAGTGAAAATTGATTATTATTATTATTATTTTTGGAAATTAGGCAAAATTTAAATAAGCATCTTCAGTAAAAATAATTTATTTATTTATTTACCTCATTCTCAATTGAACTTATTTATTTATTTACCTCATTCTCAATTGAACTTACAACAAATAACTGTATCAAAGAAAAGTTGCCCTTACATTTTAGAAAGAAAGAAGAAATTACTGTCTTACCTATATCAGTGAGGTTCTTGTAGGTCTCCAGCATCACATCTTTGTAGAGTCTCTTTTGGGAAGGATCCAGCAAAGCCCACTCTTCCACAGTGAAGTTCACACACACATCATCATAGGTCACTGCATCCTATAACACCACATATGTGAATATAAAACAAAGTATGATCGTGACAACACTGTAAATGTATACATCATTGACAATAGACTCATGTAATTCTGATGCTTCTTCCACATATTTTCTGACACAGATATACTAATAATGTAATCACCAAGGCATTTTAGATAGAAATTGAATAATGATGTTCACTTCCATCATTCCTGCACCCTTGAACAGAATACAGCTTTGCAGGAGGAATGCCCATCAACAGACATAAAGAGAGAGAAACAGAGAGACAATCAAACAGACCAACAGCACTGAACTCACATCACAGAAACTGTATGAGCAACTGCTGACTATAAATATGAGGGGAAGGCTGGGTATATTTATTTATGCCTGTTATCCCAGCACTCAGGAGACAGAGGCAGGTGTATCTCATTGAGATGTATGCAGGCCTACACTATGCAATGAGCTTCAGCACAGCATGAGGTTCATATGAAGACTCTGACTTCTCTCAAAAATATCAAGTAATCAAACAAAAAAGATAGAAAGAACTCAGAAGTGTTTACTGAGGTTCCTACAAAGTAATACACATTCACCCCTCCTCTGTATTCATCTTCCAGAAAACTCAAAAACTCCAGTTTAAAATGTAACATCACGCACACATCATGTACATATTCCTGCATACAAGCAAAATACACATTTATTCAAAAAATTCAAAGCAACTGCAACAGAAAGAATGTCAGACACTTGAAATCCAATGATGGAAAAGGCTCATTTAGTATTAATGTCATAAACACAGGCCATCCTGAGAAATAAAATATACTCTATGACACATTTCAAAATTCGAGACATGGATGAAAATAAATACAACAGCATATGCTTGCATATACGTATACACCAATCCCATCTGCAAATCATATTAAAACAAAAGAAGCCAGGCATTTTGGCCCAATCAAACCTCAGCAGTCTATAGCAGAGTTAGATGGATCTCTAAGTTCAAGGCCTGATTGGCCTACAGAATATACTTTCTGGAGAACAAGGGCTTCACAGAGAAAAATAAATACAAAGAACAATTAAAAAGTAAAAATTATCATGCTAGGTAAATAGCAATGAATAGTTTTTAGAGTTCCTTATGTGATTTAGGGATAGATTGTACAATACTGAGGGCATGACAGCACAAGATGGAAGCTCCCTGATGAGTTTCAATGACAACACAGTAGAAACAAAGAACAAGAACTGGATTGAGTCTATAGACACTCACATCTGATACCCAACAAGGAATTTAGAAAGGCTCTTCTTATAGCAGCTTCCATATGCTCAAAAAAAGAATGCAATAAAATAAAGACATCATCCTTATTGGGAGCTTTTTGATTGAATCACCTACCCTCTGACCCTGGTTACTACAGGCTCATGGTCATCCCATGATGACAATACATTGAGTCTAGATTCGATGACCCTACTAGTCTCCAACAGCCCATACAGTGTTCAAATGTCCAAAGGCTCCTTTGACAGTCATGGCAATCTCCTGACTGCCACATCTTGTAAAATCAGAAAGAAGCAATATCTTTGGAACATACAATGGCACAGGAGAGCCCTTCCCATCACAATAAAGAACAATGTGTACACAGTGAGGGAAGACTGGACTAAGAAAAGTAAAGCAATAGGGCAAACACCAAATCGCGTCAGTCTGACTCAGACATATGGGGCTTTAGTTTCAAAGGGCATAGTCAGCCCTATGCACACAAGTTCTCATATATCTATCAGTTTGTTTATTTCCACTCCCTATATGCATCTCTCCATGGCAGATTTCTCAAAGTTTTTTTAAAATTTCATTAATTTATTCAGATTACAACTCAACTGCCATCCCATCACTTGTATCCTCCCACTCCTCCCTCCATCCCACTTTTACCCTATTCCCCTCCCCTAGGTCTATGATGGAGGATGACCTGCTCCCCCATCATATGGTCACAGGCCATCAAGTCTCATTCAGGGATAATGCCCACTCTTTCTCTGAGTGCCACCAGGCCTCCCCACCAAGGGGGAGGGGTCGTCAAATATGGAGCACCAGAGTTCATGTCAAAGTCAGTCCATCACTGTTTTGAAATCTCAATATCTTATGCTCTCAAAATTAGACTTGGGCTTCATCCTCAAACCTTCTTGCAATAAACTCTCAGTATCCTCACTGAGCATCTGATTCTCCCAAAGACAAATCGGCGAAAAAGTCTGAACTGAAACACGTGGAAGGATCCAGGACCTTTTTTTTGTTTTTTCTTTTGGTGTTTTGAGACAGGGTTTCTCTATGTAGCTTAGCTATCCTGGACTCACTTTGTACCAGGCTGGCCTCAAACCCACAGCAATCCACCAACCTCTGCCTCCCCAGTGCTGGGATTAAAGGCATGTGCCACCATACCTGGCTAATGACCTTACAGTTTATATCTTCCTCGTTTCCAAAACCAGTAGAGCACGAAGAATCCTGTCACATTTGGCTCCTAAATTCTGATGAGCTGTACCATAGGACCACACTTGTAGCAGATTTTATAGGAATTTCCTTTCTGGGAGTAGGAATCACTTTGTGTATTTTCCATTAACCCAAAGCTTAGAAGTAGAGAGTGTTAACCTTATGGCACCTTCTTAAGCTTCTAATACAGAGCAAAGGCCTTCTCTTTCATGACGAAAGTGTCCTTGAAAATCCCTGCCCCTGTTTCATCATTTGATGGCCATCTGAACCTACATAGTGCTATTTGTCTCTACAAACCACAGGCTTTGTATTTATCTCAGCCTCTCTTGTTGCTTTTTTTACACTGTAGTCCTGAATGAGTCACTAGTAATAATAATCCAACAGATTCAAGATTCCATCTAAGAAATCAACCCATTATTTTTAAATTCTGCCTTACTCAATTCCTCAGGGCATGGACAGAATTAGAATGTTTGGGGGCCAAAATATCACAGAAATGACCACCAGCTAAATTCTTTTCATGGAGTTTATTTTCCACTGAAACCCTATGATCTCAACTTTCTATGTCTGCATTACTCTCAACACTCCAATCTTCTCTCTCCTACAAGAACAGCTGACTAAGTTCGGTCTACAGCTTTCCATGCCTTTTCTGTATCAAGTCTTTATGTGTTCCATGTTCCTTCAAAAGATAATATTCTCAGGTTCTGCCCAGCATCAAAATAACTTTCTGTGTACCACTTTTGGTAATAACTTGCTATTCAGGTAATGAACAGTTTTCAATTGATGGTTATGTGGCATCACGGGCCATGATTTTGGGAGCTTAGCACAGAGACACAAGCCAGAAAATGAAGACAAAGACCATGGTGGGTAAACACTGTTCCATAGCTTGTTCTCTCTTCGGTCAGCATCTCATGTTCACCAGGCCCTTTTAAGCAGCCCATACCCACTTGTTTTGGGATTTTGCCACCCTCAGTGGAAGAGTCTCCCACATCAATCAACCATCAACACAATTTTTCACAGACATAGGAAGCAACCAGTTTGATGGGAGCACAGCCTCAATTAAGGCACCCTCAGATAACAGTCTGCTTCAGATTGAAGAGAAATGAATCTAATTATGACACAGAAAAAGTGATATAGGAAAAACTTTTAATAGCCCCAAACCAATGTGCTAACTAACTACATCAATCACCTAAGTAGCAAACCCACAAACATTGATGATTACAACAACCAGAAAACACAGATTTGCCAAGAAATGAAGAGAGGCTATTCTTTAGAATCAAGAGAAAACAAAATCTTTTTCTCCACAGAAAGTCCCAAACCAACAAAAATTCAAGGACCTCATAGAATACTAATGAAATTTTCAGAAGACAAAAAAACAGAAGAGTGTCCAGATAGGGTGGCCTGAGCCACTAATCGTAGCACTCGAGGAGTCAGAGGCAGGTGGCGCTCTGTGAGTTCAAGGCCATCCTGGTGTACAAAATGAATCCAAGACAGTGAAGGCTACACAAAGAAATCCTGTCTTGGGAGGAAAAAAAAAGAATTTCATTCATTCCTTTTTCTCAATGGCTTTCATACTTGTTTCTATATTGAACAATGTCTCCTGTAGCTCACCTTCATGCTACTCAGGTAAGACTTGTTTGAATACCTAATCCTGCCTCTGCTGCCTAGTGCCTGGAAGACAATTCTGCAACTCAGTTTTGGTTTTTCAAGACAAACTATTTCTGTGTAGACTTGGCTGTTCTGGATTCAATTTGTAGATCAGCCTGGCCTTGAACTCAGAGATCTGCTTGCCTCTGCCTCCTCCTAGAGAGCTGACATTAAAGGCCTGTGCCACTGCATTGGCTATGAAGTAAATTCTTAATGACTGAGAACCATTGGGGAATAGAAACAAATGGGAGATTAGAGCAGCGATGAATTTAAAAATGAAATTTAAAACTAACATCAACAATTAATTTTTTAAACAGATGAATATAATTGCAAAAACAGAAAGGCATATTGACATTGAAAAACAGCACACCAGTCTGTCTGCAAGGGACTGGAATTAGAAAAATACATTGTTAGCTGCTGAATTCTGTAACCTGACACACAGTTGCAGCCAATAGCCTGGGTCTCAAATTTCTAAGCTACCATAACAATGTCAACTAGGATTTCACTTAATGGCATAGGACAGTACCTTAATTGGAAACTCAGGGTTCACTGCCTCAAGCTAACCTACCCAAATTGAATAACCACCAATCTGATGTTTTCACTCATATGAATGGATTAAATGATGGAAGAAATCACTTCACACACAATTAAAAGACTGCTTAAGAAAAATCTCTTTAATGACAGCATGCATTCAGCTCTGGCTAATGCTCAAGGAAAAGCCAGCTGAGAACAGATTTTGAATTTCATGTTTAGTGTCAGCCTAATGTCTCTTTAAGGTTTGGGACCCAGGTTATGTTTTGAACTATTTAAATATGGACTGGAAAGGGCAAGTCTAGAAATGTAGACAGATGGAAGATTTGCATAGCAAAGATATTCCCTGAGATGTTTCTTCAGGAGCTGTACTTTATTCTTAATACACCAGGGGCCTTAGGGATCGATGTCAATGCCTAGGCAACAGGATAGGTGCCAATGCCTAGGCAACAGGATAGATGCCAATACCTAGGCAACATGATAGATACCAATGCCTAGGCAAAAAGCTGTTTATGGTTCTGCAAAACATGTTCCTGTAGTTCTGCATTTGAGAAAGATTTAGGCCATTTTTCATTCTTGTGGGCCTCTGAGAAAGCCTTGTTTGATTATTTCAGCCATCAACACAATAGTTTTTCCTCTTTGTCTTTTCTCTCCTCTCTCTCTCTCTCTCTCTCTCTCTCTCTCTCTCTCTCTCTCTCTCTCTCTCTCTCTCTCCC
>OU015749.1:64152469-64179152 GCA_907169655.1 Acomys percivali | reverse complement strand
AGGGAGCAGAGATGACACAGTAAGGGGTTGAGTACATGGTCAGGGAGGCATGCTAATTTAAGTAAAAAAAAAAATGGGTATTAGGACTCATTGTCCACACATGAGCTTAAAGGGTGAAATAGAAACAGGTTTCTTAAGGAGAGCCCTTAGCCTGAAAAGAGCTAGTGGCAGGAATGTCACCCAGTCTAGGTGAAGTTCCTGTGACAGTTTAATAAGGATATTTTTTTAGAGACCAGTTAGTTGGTTCTATCTTTCCTTAAAACTGTGGGTAGTGTGGCATATGAAAATACCAAGGAATGTATAGAGCTTTAGGTAAAGTCTGGGAAACTTGAGATATGAACTCAGAATCATTGTCCAACTGGATGAAGCCAGAGACTCCAAAGTGATGTGTGTTCTCTAGAAGGAGGTGTTAGTAGTGGGAAAGGCCTCCACCCATCCTCAGAATGTGTCTATCTGGACCAGTAGATACCTGGCATGCATGACTGTGTGCATGTGGGTAAAATCGTGTTACCAGTCAGTCCTAGGGAGGGAGCCTCTAACTTGGAAACTAGCAAAAATGGGGCTAGGATACCTGGAGTTAGGGTTTGACATATGACGGGTATCACAGGAGGTAGTAATGTCTTTAAGATTTTTTTAAAATTTAATTTATTCTTGTTATATCTCAATGGTTATGTAGGTGGGTTTTTTACAAAGTTACATAGGGCTTGATATTAGGATGAATAGGACAGAATTTGATGAGTATCAGGAGTTGATGTGGGGCGTGAGGGTTGTAGGGTATGGATTTCTAGTGATGGGTGAGACAAGTTTAGGCTTCCAAGGGCCACAGCACTAACTGCCTCATCAGTCTAGTTATTTCCTTTAAAGACTATAGAATTATCACTCTGGTGTGACCTAGGGTGGAGAATTCCAATAGATGTGGAAATGTGGTAGGCTTTTAGCATGGCCATGACCTCATCTGCTTTAGTTATAGATCATCCCTCTTTTGTTAGTAACCTGTGCTCTTTCCAGATAGCAGCATCAGACAGGAGGATATGAAAGCATATTTGTGGTCCTTATAAATATTTCAGGATTGTCCCTGTGCCAACTGGAAGGCGTGGGTAATGTCTATTAGCTTGGCCTGTTGATTAGTGGTATGGGTAGGGAGGGCCTGTGCCTCAAGAACCTTAGTATCCTCCACTAAGGTATAGTCAGCTTTTCAGGCTCCTTCATGTACAAAGAGCTACCAATTGTGTACCAGATATTGAAGGCCTGGGCAATGTGCCCTCCTGTATATGTGAGGAGGGGCGGGGCAAGTGTTTCCCCAAGGTTTCAATGAAAGAATGTGATGGGAAGTCGTTAGCGTTAGGTTGAGGAAAAAGATTAGAGATTCTAAGAGGTGGGCATGGTTGGAAGGTAAGTGTTGTGGTGGCATGTGGGGACACCAGTTAGAATTATGGTACTTTTTTGCCTCCTTCTTCAAGTTAGATTTCTCCTCCTAGGTTAACTTTGCCTTATACATTATTATTGTCTTCTGAGCTGTCTTTCTTAGGCTTTTGTACCAGGGGAAACACTGTTTGGAGGCTGCCGCAAAAGAAGGAGGGAGTGAGAACTCTGGAGCACATGGGACGCTCTCTTGTCGTTTGTCAGTGTCTATCTAACCAGGTTATAAATAAAATATGCATGAGGAGGCATGGTGCATGAATGGTCACTGCCCACAAATGGGAGAACCAGGCTGCTGAGCAAAGCTAGCTGGAGTGGTGTGTCTTGCCTGGGTCTTGGTGGGAAGACACATGGGTAGGCTATCTGAGGTCAGGCAGGAGTGCTACTTAAAGGCAAATCTCTAGAGATCTGGAAAAGGTAGGACCCTGGACTGGAAGCCTGAGCCTGGAATTATTATGCTGTGTCCCTACAAGCACAATCTCATCCTGAGGGAGATGCTCATGTCACTCAAAACTGCCTGGCCAATCAGGGCCTCCAGGCATGTCTGCAAGAAGAAGAGCACTCTGGTACTTTCAGGTGCCTGATTCAGCTCCATGTCAGTATAGACTTAAAGTTGATCTGTGTATCTGAGTGGGCTTGAATGGATCCCTGCGATGTGCTCTGATGGCAGGTGCTAGGTGTTGTGAGGGAAGCCTAGGAAAACTGCAGAGTCACAGCATGGTGACTACAGAGTCACTGCCCACAAAGGGAGGAACAGGCAGATGAGCAGCAGGAGTTGTGGCAAGTTCTTCGTGGGCCTGGTTGGTAAAGTGCCCCCACATGCTGTGACCTTGAAGTCCATTGTGGCTCTAGGCATGCCCTGGATCTAGTGGTGGCCTCTGAAAAACTTCACTGTGTGGGCTGTAACTGCATAAAAGTTTTGTAGCATGGGCTTTTATGTAGAAACAGCCTTCCCAGGATTCCAAACTAGGAGAGACCTAGCCTCTCTAACACAGCTACATGATCTGTCCTTAGCATTTACCATTTACTTTAAGGTCCATTTGGAGTTAATTTTCTGGAGGTTATAGCACTCCAATAAGCTGCTATGTTTAAGAGAAGAACTTATAATATAAAGGATTTACCAGTGCTTAAAAAATAGTAAGTGGCACCAAGTAGAGTTTAACAGACAGGGGTATTCCTCCAAAACACCTCATAGAAAAGTAGTATGCTACTCAGGCTGATAAGAGATTAGAAATCTTGGGGCTGGAGAGATGGCTAAGAGGTTAAGAGCGCCACCTGCTCTTCCAGAGGTCCTGGGTTCAATTTCCAGCAACTACATGGTGGCTCAAAACCATCTATAATGTGACCTCATGCCTTCTTCTGCAGATAAAGCACTCATATACAATAAATAAATAAATCTTTAAAAAATAAGAAAGAAATCTAGGAAACACAAGTTTATGCAAAGGTACTGTCCTGAAATTTGGCTCCAAACCATGACAGTGGAGACCTCCTTTCATACAACCAGCTACTAGGTCCATCTTCACATAAAACACTACAAAATTGGCCTCTACCAAGCTGATCAAGGTGGGCATTACAGCGTCACAAGCAACATTAAGGCCTGGTTTACGTCAAAGTTCAGTTTTCTTCTTGAAACAAGCATAGTTCTGCCACATGGGCAAGACTACATTGGATGACAACACTTTGAAAAGGAAAAAATTTCCAGGTGCTTTTCACATGTCTGTAATCCCAGCACTCAGGGAGGCAGAGGCAGGCAGATCACTGTGAGTTCAAGGCCAGCCTGGCCTTCAACGGAAGTTTGGAATAGCCAAGGAGATACATAGAAACTGTGTCTTGAAAAACAAACAAAGAAAGAAACAGAGAGAGAAGAAAGAAAGAGAGAGCAAGAAAAGAGAGAGAGAGAGAAGAGAAGAGAGAAGAAGAGAAGAGAAAAGGAGGAAAAACTCTGTTGTGTTGATGGCTGACATAATCAAGCAAGGCTTTCTCATAGGGCCATAAGAATAGAAAAGAGCCTAGATCTTTCTCAAATGCAGAACTACGGGAACATGCTTTGCAGAACCAGAAACAGCAGCCTGTTGCCTAGCCATTGGCATCTATCCCTAAGGACCCTGGTGTATTAAGAATAAAGTAGAGCTCCTTCTTTCAGAAACATGTACAGGAGAGCTTATATTGGTCTGTTGCCAGGGCCTTTGTGGAAGGCTTGTTTCATGACCTGAGAACCAAACTCATCCCACTATTTGGTCCTATATTCATCAGTTCCAAAGCCACTATTGGCTTGGTCAGTAATGTCTTCCAATACCCTATGTTCCCTGGAGCAGCATTGCTCTATTAGACTCCTCCTGAGTTTGTTCCATTGTAGGATAATTTATGCTGACTTCTTAGAAGTCATTTTCCTCCCTTGTAAAGTATCCAAGATTCCTAAGGAGCTGACATGGCGTAAGAGATAGCTTGTGCAAGACCTCCCCACCCCATCTTTTATACTTCCTACCTTCTACTTTTCCTATGTTTTCATCTTCTGAGACCTTCCACTTAGCAGCCTGTCACTGAATAATGACCTGCTGTTTCAGGGCACTTGTGTACTTAAGAAACATCTCAGGGAATATCTTTGCTATGCAAGTCTTCCATCCGTCTGCATGTCTTGACTTGCCCTTTCCAGTCCATATTTAAATAGTTCAGAACATAACCTGGGTCCTGAACCTAAAAGAGACATAATAGTGACAGTAAACATGAAATGCAAAATCTTTTCTCAGCTGGCTCTTCTTTACTCATTAGCCATTCAGCAATGCATGCTGTCATTAAAGAGATTTCTCTTAAGCAGTCCTTTAATTGTGTGTGAAGTGATTTCTCCCTGGGAGATTAATTCTAGGACAACTGCATTTCATGCCTTTAGAAAAATGTTTCTGTGACAATCTGTGTTGACTCAGATCAACCTGATTCCAGTGTGCTGCTCCCCTGGCAGTGACCTTGCTTTTCACTTAGTTAAACTTCCTTTATTCCTTACTAAATGGCTGCAGCACATCAGAGTCTTGAAACTACCTATTTGAGTCCTGTAGTGAACTATCAATTGCAGTAACAGGAAAAGTATTTCCATATGGTTTCTGGGTTCTTCTTTCAGACCAGAAGAGGAGGAACAGTTTACTGTGTACACTGCAGGATGAATTAAGGTAGTCAAGTTTAAGAGAGTCAGCTGCAGGGTCACCATTATAAGAAGGGCCTGATTTCCACAGGATAAGTAATTTTGTAATTTCCCAAGATGTATTAATCCATTCATATGAGTGAAAACATCAGATTGGTGGTTATTCCATTTGGGTAGGTTAGCTTGAGGCAGTGAACCCTGAATTTCCAATTAAGGGACTATCCTATGCAGTTAAGTGAAATCCTAGTTGACATAGCTATAGTAGCTTAGAAATTTGAGACTCAGGCTATTGGCTGCAACTGTGTGTCAGGTTACAGAGTTCATCAGCTAACATTGTATTTTTCTAATGATATTCCCTCGAAGACAGCCTGGCCTGCTGTTTTTCAATGTCAGTATGCCTATTTGTTTTTTGCAATTATATTCATCTGTTTAAAAAATTAATTTTTATGTTAGTTTTAAGTTTCATTTTTTAAATTCATTGCTGCTCTAATCTCCCATTTGTTTCTATTCCCCAATGGTTCTCAGTCATTAAGAATTTACTTCCTAGCCAATGCAGTGGCACAGGCTTTAATGTCAGCTCTCTAGGAGGCAGAGGCAGGCGGATCTCTGTGAGTTCAAGGCCAGGCTGATCTACAAAGTGAATCCAGAACAGCAAGGATACCTTGTCTTGAAAAACCAAAACTGAGTTGCAGAATTGTCTTCCAGGCACTAGGCAGCAGAGGCAGGATTAGGTGTTCAAAGCAAATCTTACCTGAGTAGCATGAAGGTGAGCTACAGGAGACATTGTTCAATATAGAAACAAGTTTGAAAGCCCTTTAGAAAAAGGATTGGATGAATTTCTTATTTCCTCCAAGACAGGATTTCTTTGTGCAGCCTTCACTGTCTTGGATTCATTGTGTACACCAGCTGGCCTTGAACTCACAGATAGCCACCTGCCTCTGACTCCTCGAGTGCTGGGATTAGCAGCTCAGGCCACCCTGTCTGGAAGCTCTTCTGGTTTTTTGTTTGTTTGTTTGTTTGTCTTTTGTCTTCTGAAAATATCATTAGTATTCTATGAGGTCCTTGAATGTTTGTTGGTTTGGGGACTTTCTGTGGAGAAAAGGTTTTGCTTTTCTCTTGATTCTAAAGACTTGCCTCTCTTCATTTCCTGGCAAATCTGTGTTTTCTGGTTGTTGTAATCATCAATGTTTCTGTTTTTGCTGATTAAGTGATTGATGTTGTTAGTTAGCACATTGGTTTGAGGTTATGAAAAGTTTTTCATACATCACTTTTTCTGTGTTGTAATTAGATTCAGTTCTCTACAATCTGAAGCGAACTGTTATCTGAGGGTGCCTCAATTGAGGACATGCCCCCATTACGTCGTTAATTGCATTGTCTGTGAAAAGTTGTGTTGATTGTTGATTGACGTGGGAAGACTCTTCCACCGAGGGTGGCAAAATCCCAAATCAAGTGGGTATGGGCTGCATAAAAGGGCCAGGTGAACATGAGACGCTGACCAAGGAGAGAACAAGCTATGGAACAGTGTTTATCCATGGCCTTTGTCTTCATTTTCTAGCTTGTGCTTCTGTGCTAAGCTCCCAAAATCATGGCCTGTGATCCCACCAAACCATCAATAAAAACTGTTCATTACCTGAATAGCAAGTTATTACCAAAAGTGGTACACAAGAAGTTATTTTGATGCTGGGCAGAACCTGGGAATATTATCTCTTGAAGGAACGTGGAACACATAAAGACTTGATATGGAAAAAGGCATGGAAAGCTGTAGAGCGAACTTAGTCTGCTGTTCCTGTAGGACATGGAGGGTCAGAGTTTCGAGAGTAATGCAGACATAGAAAGTTGAGATCATAGGGTTTCAGTGGAAAATAGACTCCATGAAAAAAAATTTAGCTAGAGGTCATTTCTGTGATATTTTGGCCCCAAACATTCTAATTCTGTCCATGCCCTGAGGAATTGAATAAGGCAGAATTTAAAACAATGGATTGATTTCTTAGATGGAATCTTGAATCTGTTGGATTATTATTACTAGTGACTCATTCAGGACTACAGTCAAAAAAAGCAACAAGAGAGGCTGAGATAAATGCAAAGCCTGTGGTTTGTAGAGACGAACAGTACTATGTAGGTTCAGATGGCTGTCAAATGATGAAACAGAGGCAGGGATTTTCAAGGACTCTATCATCATTAAAGAGAAGGGCCTTCCTCTGTATTAGAAGCTTAAGAAGGTGCCCTAAGGTTATCACTCTCTACTTCTAAGCTTTGAATGAATGGAAGATACACAAAGTGATTCCTACTCCCAGAAAGGAAATTCCGATAAAATCTACTGCAAGTGTGGTCCAGTATGGTACAGCCCATCAGAATTTAGGAGCCAACTTGACAGGATCCTTCATGCTTTACCAGTTCGGGAAACAAGAGAGATACAAAAGTTAAGGTCCTGAACCCTGTGTGGTGGGACATGCCTTTAATCCCAGCACTTGGGTGGCAGAGTCTTGTGGATTGCTGTGGTCTACAAAGGGAGTCCAGGATAGCTAAGGTTACACAGTGAAACATTGTGTCAAAACACCAAAAACAAAAACAAAAACAAAAAAGGTCCTGGATCCTTCCACTTGTTTCAGTTCAGGAATTTTCCAGCCATTTATTTTTGGGAGAATCAGATGCTCAGTGAGGATACTGAGAGTTTATTGCATGAAGCTTTGAGGATGAAGCCCAAGTCGAATTTTGAGAGCATAAGATGTTGAGATATCAAAACTATGAGAAATCTGCCATGGAGAGATGCATATACGGAGTGGAAGTAAACAAACTGGCGGATATACGAGAACTTGTGTGGCTAGGACTGACTATGCCCTTTAAAACTGAAGCCCCATATGTCTGAGTCAGACTGACACGATTTGATGTTTGTCCTGTTGGTTTACTTTTGTTGGTCCAGTCTTCCCTCACTGTGTACACATTGTTCTTTATTGTGATGGGAAGGGCTCTCCTGTGCCATTGTATGTTCCAAAGATATTGCTTCTTTCTGATTTTACAAGATGTGGCAGTCAGGAGATTGCCATGACTGTCAAAGGAGCCTTTGGACATTTGAACACTGTATGGGCTGTTGGAGACTAGTAGGGTCATCGAATCTAGACTCAATGTATTGTCATCATGGGAAGACCATGAGCCTGTAGTAACCAGGGTCAGAGGGTAGGTGATTCAATCGAAAAGCTCCCAATAAGGATGATGTCTTTATTTTATTGCATTCTTTTTTTGAGCATATGGAAGCTGCTATAAGAAGAGCCTTTCTAAATTCCTTATTGGGAATGAGATTTGAGTGTGTATATATTTAACCCATTTCTAGTTCTTTGTGTCTACTGTGTTGTGATTGAAACTCATCAGTCAGCTTCCATCTTGTGCTGTCATGCCCTCAGTATTGTACACTCTATCCCTAAATCACATAAGGAATAGTAAAAGCTATTCATTTGGCTAGCGTGATATTGTTTTACATTTTTTTTGTCGTTCTTTGTTTTTATTTTTAAGAGAAAATTTCTCTGTGTAGCCCTTGTTCCCCAGAAAGTATGTCATGTAGACCAATCAGGCCTTGAACTTAGAGATCCATCTGACTATATCTACAGAGTATTGAGGTTTGATTTGGCAAAAATGCCTGGCTTCTTTTGTTTTAATATTATTAGCAGATGGGATTGGCGTGTAGGTATATGCAAGCATATGCTGTTGTATTTATTTTCATCCACATCTTTTAATTTTGTAATGTGTCATAGAGTATATTTTATTTCTCAGATGGCCTGTGTTTATGACATTAATACTAAAGGAGCCTTTTACGTCATTGGGTTTCAGGTGTCTGGTATTCTTTCTTTCTGTTGCAGTTGTTTTGAATATTTTGAATAAATGTGTATTTTGCCTGTATGCATGAATAAGTACATGATATGTGCCTGATGCTCACAATAGTCAGAAGACGGCCTCAGAAATCTAACCATGGTATAATGGGTAATTGTGAGCCTCCAATCTAAATACTGGCAATGGACTCCAATTATTCTCAGGACCAACAAGAGCTCTGGTATACCATGTCTCTTTCCATACGTGGCTTATTTATGATAAATATTTATGTTGCTCATATATCCATCTGTCCATTTTTAACTGCTTAAACATGCATTTCCTAATACAGAGATGTTATTATTGTTACATTTTAAACTGGGGCATTTGAGTTTTCTGGAAGATGAATATAGAGCTGGGGTGAATGTGTATTACTTTGTAGGAACTTCAGTAAACACTTCTGAGTTCTTTCTATCTCTTTTGTTTGATTACTTGATATTTTTGATAGAAGTCAGGGTCTTCATATGAACCTCACGCTGTGCTGAAGCTCATTGCATAGTGTAGGTCTGCATACATCTCAATGAGATACACCTGCCTCTGTCTCCTGAGTGCTGGGGTTACATGCATAAAAAAATACACCCAGTTTCCCCATTAAATTTGTAGTTAACAGTTGCTCATACAGTTTCTGTGATGTGAGTTCAGTGCTGTTGGTCAGCTTGATTGTCTCTCTGTTTCTATGTCTGTTGATGGGCATTTCTCTTGCAAGGCTTTATCCTGTTCAAGGGGTGCAAGAATAATAGAAGTGAGCATCATTATTCAATTTCTATCTAAATGCCTTGGTGATTACATTATTAGTATATCTGTGTCAGAAAATATGTGGAAGAAGCATCAGAATTACAGAGTCTATTGTCAATGGCATGTACATTGACAATGTTGTCACGATCATACTTTGTCTTATATTCATATATGTGGTGTTATAGGATGCAGTGACCTATGATGATGTGTGTGTGAACTTCACTGTGGAAGAGTGGGCTTTGCTGGATCCTTCCAAAAAGAGTCTCTACAAAGATGTGATGCTGGAGACCTATAGGAACTTCACTGATATAGGTAAGACAGTGATTTCTTCTTTCTTTTTAAAATGTAAGGACAACTGTTTCTTTGATACGGTTATTCATTGTAAGTTCAATTGATATGAGGTAAATAAATCAGTGATGTTTATAATGTTTACTGAAGATAGTAAATTAAAATTTGCCTAATTTCCAAAAAAATATATTAATCAATTTCTGCTATTACATTTTAGGCTACAATTGGGAAGATCACAATACAATTCTTAAGAACATTTTCAATGGTCTAGAAGACATGAAAGGTAATTAGCATATACAAGTTGATACAAATGTGCCTCTATAGAAATTTTAATGTGTCCTGCAAGTTTTGTGGAAATTCAACAGTGCATTGTTAGCACTGCCTTAAGTATATTGATGATTATTATATTCTCACAAAACCATGGTCCTCAAAGGCAGGTATCTGGTTAATGTTTGCAAAGCAGTTCTCTAAGAAAGAAGACAAGAAAACCATGCATTAACAGATATCACCGTCTGAATCACAGCCCCATGAGAGCTAGACTATACAACCGCCAGTGTGTTTAGTCTCATATCACATTTTGCAGAAGCTAAGCCCATTGCATAGGCAATAAGTCTGTGTTCAAAACAGCTAATAATCAAATACTCCATAATAAAGCTTGTTTTCCTCATCTTATGTGCAGGAATGTTGCAAAGTTTAGTGAGTGGCAGTTTATAAGAGGCAAGAATGTTACTGTGGAGAAACTTTAATCCTTATACCGTATTTCTATAAGGAAAGCAAAAATCAAACTGTGTGACTACAGTGGGGAACCTTTCATTTGTTATTCTCCTTTTAGTAAGTATGTCATTTGTCACAATGAATGCTACCCTTGTGGGCTTAGAGGTATTAAAAGAAGCAATGTGCTCCTCTCTAACTCAGAAGAATAAGGAGATATGTAGTAGTCCCCATTGTGCCTAGACTTTCTGAATTTAATACAAATTTACAATTAATTGGTTTTCTAACTTCATTGACAATAAATCAAAAAACTTGTGCTATGCAAAATCCTCTTTAGTAATAGGAATGAGACTTCTTTCTGTTTCTTGGTTTGCTTTGCAAATATATTATGAGTCACACTATAGGAAAATTTATGAATGCAATCATTGTGGTAGAGCTCTGAGTTCTACCATTTCTCTTCCAATATGTGAAAATCATACATATTAAAATGATGTTATAAATGTAGTTCATGTAATCATTGCTCTTACCATCACAGTTATCTTCAAAGATGCAAAACAACCCATATTGAATGGGAACATTATGAAAGTGAACATTTCATAATATCCGATTCTTCTTTACAATTGGAACAAAATGTAAAATTAAATCATGCAGATGAAAATATTCATCAATGTAATATCTGTGTTAAAGTTTTCACTTATGCCAATTATCTTTGCAGGAATGAAAAAAGTCATAGTGGAGAAAAAGCCCTCTGAATTTACTCATCCTGGTAAATTGTTTGCATATCACGGTCATCCTCAGAGGCATAAAAGTACTCATACCGGAGAGAAAGCAAAGGATGATATTCAATATCATGAAGCCATTGCACATTACAGTAGTCTCCAAATACATAAAAGCACACATACTGAACAAATAACTCATGAAGATAACCAATGTGGTAGAACTAGTGCATGTTAAGGTCAACTTCAGAGGGATGAAAGAAATCATATTAGAAAGAAACCATATGAATGTAATCAGTGTGTTAAAGCCATTGCATGTCAGAGTCATCTTCAAAGACATGAAAAAAATTTTACAAGAGAGAAATCTTATGAATGGAGGCAATATGGTACAGTCTTTGCAGGTCACAGATCTCTTCAAAGGCATAAAATAATTCATACAAGAAAGAAACTTTATGAATGTAAGTACTGTGGTAAAGCCTTTTCATGGCACTGTCATCTTCAAAGGCATGAAAAAACTCATACTGGAGAGAAATCTTATGAATGTAGTCAATGTGGTAAAGCCTTTGCATGGCACAGTCATCTTCAAATACATAGTAGAATTCATACTGGAGAGAAACCTTATGAATGTAATCAGTGTGGTAAAATCTTTTCTCAGCCTAGTCTTCTTCAAATGAATGAAGGAATTCATAGAGAAGAGAAACCTTATGAATGTAATCAATGTGGTAAAGCCTTTGCATGTCACAGGAATATTCAGAAGCATCAAAAAATTCATACAAGACAAAAACTTTATGTATGTAATCAATGTGGTAAAGCCTTTGCACAGCAATTTCATCTTCAAAGGCATGAAAGAACTCATACAGGAGAGAAACCTTATGAATGTTATTAATGTGGTAAAGCCTATGCACAGCACAGTCATCTTCAAATGCATAGTAGAATTCATACTGGAGAGAAACCTTATCAATGTAATCAATGTGGTAAAGCCTTTGCACAGTGTAGTTCTCTTCAAATGCATGAGAGAATTCATACCGGAGAGAAACCTTATAAATGTAATCAATGTGGTAAAGCCTTTGCGTGGAACTGTTCTCTTCAGATGCATGAAAAACTTCATACAGGAGAGAAGCCTTATGAGTGTAATCAATGTGGTAAAGCCTTTTCTCGGCACAGTAGTCTTCAAAGGCATGAAACTATTCATACACAATAGAAACTTTATGAATGTAATTCCTGTGCTAAAGCCTTTGGACAGCACAGTTTTCTTCAAAGGCATGAAAGAATTTATACTTTCATTCAAACCTTATGAATATTAGTAATTTCATAGTGCTTTTGCACATAACATTGTGTTTCCTAATACATAAAAGTATACATCCTGGAGAGATACCCTATGAATGTAACCAATGTGATAAGACCCTTGTACATCATGGTCATATTGTAATACATAAAAAACACATACTGCCGAGAAACCCTATGAATGTAAGCAATGTGGTTAAACTTCAATGACAGTTATCTTATGAGTCATGGAAATATACAGGAAATAAACAATGTAAGAAGTGAATTTAATACGTTGAAGCTTCGGGCTTGGATTACTCTCTGCCCACTCCTCACTTGCATGGCCTATCTAATCTAGGACACAGACAGTTAACCAGCAGAGATGAGGTGGACATGAGCTGCACCCCATATTACACACCACCCTGAGGAGGCTTGAGGGACATGCGAGCAGCTTTAATCTTGAACCTCTCTCCATTTACTCTTCTCTGAACTGGTCGATCCAGGACACACAGAAAATCAGGAGATGAAGCCAGTGAGGTATCTGAGTAGCTTTTGGTGTGGCTCTCTTTCCACTGGCTCTTCACCAGCCTGGCCCATTTTGGACACAGACATTAAATCAGCAAAAGTGAGTCAGGCTTGGACCAAAAGCCACATTGTCCACCAATGTGGACACCTCTTGGGCACCTGAGCAGCTTTTGAATTTGGGATCTCTCAGCTTGCTTCTCACTTACCTGCACCAACTGGGGCAGAGACAGAGAACCCAGCATATCTGAGCTGGTTTTAGGCTCTAACATGAATCATCTGTCATACTAGAGTGGCCTCTGGGGATTCTTAGCAAGCACCTTTGTCCTGAAGCTCTCTTTACCTGCTTCCGACCTTAGACGCAGATATTGACTTGATTGGAGGGACCTTCTGTCCTGCTAACAACAGAAACTACCAGATGGCTAGAAAGCAGTGTGAGAACACAGGAAACAAACCTTAGAGCCCTCTGAGAGCACTGGAAGCCAGCAGTCCTCCCAAAGCTACCCTGGGAAATACTAGCATCAATGAAGTGCAGGAAGATTTCAAATCTGGAGTGCTAAAAATGATAGAAGCCTTGAAGGAGGAAACTAAGTCTCTCAAGGAGATACAGGAAAATACATTGAACCAGGTGAAGGAATGAATAAATCCTATAACGAATTACAAGAATATACAATCAAACAGGAAAAAGAAATGAATAAAGCTATTCAAGACCAAAAAAGTTAATTAGAAGCAACAAAGAAAACAGAATCTGAGGCAATCCTGGAACAGAAAAAGCAAAGGAAAAGAACAGACACTGCCAACACAAGCAACACCCACTGAACACAAGAGATGAAAGAGAGAGTCCCAAATGTGGAAGATACAGATGGGGTATTTGATATATCAGTCAAAGAAAATGTTAAAAATAAAACATTTCTGAAACAAAACATCCAAGAAATCTTTACAGCATATAGAGACCTAACCTAAGAATATTAGGAATAAAAGAAAGAAAAGCCTCCAACCTCCATAGCCCAGACAATATTTTGAACAGAATCATGGAAGAAAATTTCCCTAAAATAAAGAAAGTGATGTCTGTGAAAATAGAAGAAGCCTACAGAACTCCAATAGTCAAAACACTAATGTGCAGAACAAAGAAAGAACATTAAAAACTGCAAGAGAAAAAGGCCAAGTCACATAGGAAAGGCAAACATATCACAATTACACTTGACTTCTCAACAGACACTATGAATGCCAGAAGGGTCTAGACAGGTGCCAGTCGACCCTAAGAGGACACAGATGCAACCCATACTACTCTACCCACCAAAATATCAATCACCATGGATGAGAACACAAGATATTGTACAACAAAGCCAAGTTTAAACAGTACCTAGCCACAAGTCCAGCCCTACAGATGATATAGTAGGGAAAAACCGAACAATGGAAAACTCCGTGCTGCATATATAGTTCAGTTGGTAGAGAGCCTGGGTAGTCCACACTGGGCTCTGCGGTCACCCCAGCACCTCATTCACTGGGCAGAGAACGTGTTGCTGTAGTCCCAGCACCTAGGCAGTGAAAACAAGAGGATAAGCCTTCAGCTAGTTCAAGGCCAACCTGGCCTATGTGAGGAAAAAAGATTTGGCTTAGTTAGGTAAACTGGGGTGTCCTTGGGTAAATATCCTAGGTTCAGAGCCCCTGTCTCCCCATCTGTGGGATGGGCCCGACTCTGAAGGGCATTACAGGAACTGCAAGAGGTATGTTAGAAATACTCTTGTTGGGGGCTGGTGAGATGTCTCAGCAGTTAAGAGCAGTTTGCTTTTCCTGAGGACCCGGGTTCAATTCCCACTATCCACATGGCAGCTCACAATTGTCTGTAACTCCAGTTCCAGGGATTCTGACACCTTCAGACCAATGCACATAGAATAAAATTAAGTTGTTTTTTTTTTTTTAAAGAAATAGTTTTATCCATGCCTGGTATGTAGAAAGTGCAGCACTCCCCTGCGTGCATCATACTCTCGCCAGCCTTGTCCTAATGCACCAGGGGTGCATGGGTATGTATGCTGAAGTCAGGTCTGCTATAATGGACAAGTAGCCATACTGAGTGTGTCACCATGGGAGACCATGAGTCAGCTGACATGGTGTCTGTGCTGGGTCAGGTCGAATCTTGGACTACCTGAAGGATGGGCTGGGCTTCTCCAAGTTCCCGGCTAGCCTGGAAGCATATCAAAGCCAAAGAGGCCTTCTGCATCCTGGCGGTTCTGGGGCAGCTTATCTGGAGCCTGAGGAATCTGAAAAAACTATCGCAGATTTAGGCTAAATTCTCTTGAAGAGCTTCTCAAGGCCTCCTGGACTGTGGTGGGGCCTGGGTGGGATGGAGAGGGGAGAGAAGGCAGGTACTGCAGCCAGGCCATCCCAGAGGGTTCTGATAGGCGCGTTCTGAAGGGAATGTTGTGGGTCTGAGAAGGAACCATTCCTGTCTGTGTGAAGGCATTTTAAAGCCAGCAGACCGCAGGAATAGTTTAAGGACTCCTGATCATTCACTAAGAGCTCATGCAGACTTGCGTGCATTTGTGTTTGTCAAGCCCTTAGTTTTTGTTTTGGTGTGTCTGTCTGTCTGTGTGACCCACCTGTGGGCCTGGAGGCCAGACGATGACCTTGAAGAGATGTTTCCTTGTACTTTTACATGGGTTCCAGGGACCCAACTCAAGTTGCATGGCAAGTGCCCTTACCTGCCGGGTGGTCATCCCATCTGGGTGGCCCAGGCCTGCATCCTTGTGTCCTCTGTGACTGCGAACATCTGTCTTCTTCCGAGTCTGACTCTTTGAGGCCTTTGCCTCATGCTAGGGCTCTGCCTCCATCTCCTGAGTGTGGTGGCTCCCAGATACCTCTTCGTAGGAACCGGGCAGACTCAAACGGCTCTGTGCTCCTCCATCCTCCCCTGCCAAGGAAGCACAGTGCACGGGCAGCCGAGTCCACCTGGCACATGCTCCTGGGACAGGAAACACGGGCACTGTATGCTCTTAATGGGGATTTCAGGGTGGGCGGGGTTGGCATCTTTGAGGAAGTGGTACTTCGACTGAGATTTTAGTCACCAGTCCAAGCCCTTGATAAGGGCATCAGAATAGAGTACCAAGGTCAGGGCCACGGCTCAGTTGGCAGTGTGCTTGCCTATCATGCACAAAGCCATCCCCAGCCCTGCATAAACTGGGTGTGGGGGTGCTCACCTCTAATCCCAGCATTCTGCTGGTGAAGGCAGGAAGAGTAAAACTTCAGGGACATCCTGAACCCCCTAAGACGCTGTGTCTCATAAAACAGACAAAGCTGTACCATAAGTGGAGTGTACCTGTATAAAAATAGGAATAAACAGGCACGATACAGGTCTGTGATGTGGGCAGGGAGATCACGAGTTTCCAACTGGCCGGGCCACATGGGGAGACCCTTCCTTAACAAGCCAATTAATTGATAGGAGTTCCATGGGATTTAATGACCTAGAGTTTAACCGAAGAGGAAAAAGTTGCAGGGGGCCAGGCACAGAGCAGTTAGTACATGTGGAAAATTAATGCCCAGCCTCCATGAGCTCATAGAATGCAAACACACTGCAGGAAGGCCGAGTGCACATGCGTTTAGAAAGTGCTGGATCCATAAAGTAGCTGGGTCCTGTTACTTGGCCCCTAGTGCACTGCCTCCCTGGCAGCATTCTGGAGTTCACCCTTGCTGCGACTTAGTTCCTCTATTCCAGAGCCATGGAAGACGCTGGCCTTGTGTCTTCATCTGCTCCCAATTCCCCACCTTCCGGCATGTGTGTGGGGCCCATAGGATGTACATAGAAGATTCTGAGACTGTTCACCGGGAGGGTGGCATGTGGTCCTGTGGCCAGAGCCCTAGGAGCACAGCCATCCCGACCCTGCTGGCCCTACCTGTGCAGTCGCTTGGCTCACTAACAAAGCCAAAGAGTGTGCCTTGCAGCTGGGTGCAGTGGTACAGGCTGGAGGATGTTACCTCTGTCTCAAAAGAGAGACTGAAGACTAAGACCCTACTTGAGAGCTGTCCCCTACCCTACAGAGACAGCGAGGAGCCATTCATTGTACTGTAAAACTCAGGGAGCCAGGGTCCTTGTGGTGCTCAGGCAAGCAGGAGTGTGTGCAAAGGCCAGCACAGCCACACAGGCCAGGGATGCTGACCCTGAGTGTACAGGAAGCTTCACAGAAAAGGGCGCTGTTGTCAGAGGGTGAAGATGCTGTATATTCTTGGCTTACCAGGCATGTACACTTTAGCAAAATTCTCCTGTCCCAACCTCTCATCTCACAGTAGAGGTGCTGGTGTGTGTATATGTGCATGCACGTCGATGCGTGTGTGCACATGTGTGCATGTATGTGTGCATGCGTGTGTGCCTGTGTGCACCCCTGCCCAGCCACTACACATGAGAGACCAGAGGCTGTCACCAGGTCTTAGTGTCTCCATCTTATGTTTTGAGTCAGGTTCTCTCCCTGAACCTGGAGTTTACCTGTCTGGTTAGGCTGGCTGCCAGTCCCTGAGCCACAGACATTCTATTGTCCACCTCCCCAGCACTGACATTACAGATGTGTGATGCTCAGCTTGACATGAGTTCTGGGCGTGGAACTCAGATACTCATGCTCGCATGGCAAGCACTTTACCAACCAAGCCATCTCCCCTGCCCTTCTCTTTGTAAGCATTGGTAAGATTTGTGATGAATGCCTTTGGGTAGTGAGAACCAGACTATCCTTACAGGTCAGAAGCCAGCACTAGAGTGCTTGTCTAGCATCTGCTAGTGAGGGGCTAAGCGTGGCTCAGCAGTCAAGCATTTGCCTAGAATCCCCCAGTGAGGGGCTGGTGGTGTGGCTCAGTGGTAGAGCACCTGCCTAGAATCCCCCAGTCAGTGGCTGGTGGTATGGCTCAGTGGTAGAGCACCTGCCTAGAATCCCCCAGTGAGTGGTTGGTGGTGTGGCTCAGTGGTAGAGTACTTGCCTAGAATCCCCCAGTGAGGGCCTGGGGTGTGACTCAGTGATAGAGCACCTGCCTAGAATCACCTTGTAAGGGGCTGGGGTGTGGCTCAGTGGTAGTTTGCCTACCCAGCATGCATGAGGCCTTGAGTTCAAATCACACCATTACAACCCCCTCCACACACACACACATACACAAATCTGCTTCTGTGATGCTTTCATAACAGCTACAAAACCTCCCTGGCTCAGCTAATGCCACCCTCAGCTGAGAGCAGAGTGGGCCTCTGTGAATGGGCTTCACAGTGGTGGTAGAGTATCCGCAGCCCACCATGGGTCCACAGCCACTGGAGGGTGGGCTAGGGGTGGGGCAGGGAGGTGATAGCCTTTCCTGGCAATGTCCACTCAGCCATACTTGAGCCCCTGCCACCACCCACCCCCACGAGTCATTGACTCTCCCTGGCCAGTCTGAGTGTAATTGGCTTTGGTTCCCTTGTGCTTCTTTGTTGTTGTTGTTGTTTTACATTTATTTATTTATTTATTTACTTACTTACTTTATCACTCACTCTTGTGGGGGAGATGGGTGAATGTGTAGTCAGATGACAACGTAATGGGGTCAGTTCTCTCCTTCCACTATGTGAGTCCCAGATTTTAAACTCAGATTGTCAGGCTTGGCAGCAAGCATCCTTACCTACTGAGTCATAAAACATGTTAGAGAGAGAGAGAGAGAGAGAGAGAGAGAGAGAGAGAGAGAGAAAGAGAGAGAGAGAGAGAGAGAGATGCTCGTGACTGAACCTAGCACTAAGCACGCACTTTATCACAGAGCTACATCCCTCCGCATTGCTTTTATTCAACAGGGCTGGCCTTGAACATCTCATGATCCTCCTGCCTCAGCCACCACCCTTGTCCCCCTTTCCTCCTGCTGCTCCTTTGAAGAAAGACCTGAGCCCTGGCCCCTGATGCTCATCCTCTGTGTTTCAGGGCTCCTGGGTAGCAGTCCTTGAGGTGGTTCCTCAGCTGCTTCAGAAGCCCGCAACCTCTGTGGCCCTGGCTGCTTGATATTTCAAGCACAAACCTATATAGGCTTTCCGCCAATGTGCATGGAGATGCCACATGGAGACCCGGGGCCTCCAATAAGAATGGGGCAAGTTAGAGGACCTGAAAAATGTCAGGGGGAAAATGATCTTCTGGGCTGTAATATCCAGATACCCATTTTGTACAGGACCACCCAGTGAGGTGGGAACAGACACTAAGCAACAGGAGGGTCTGCAAGGAATATATGAGCATTTAGGGGAATTGGGGGTGGGTATTAATAGACAGTCTCTGGCTAGGGTTTTTCACACCAGTATTATGGGTGGAATTCAGAGCCTCTTAATGGGGGTGGGGGGATTCTAGGCAGGTGCTCTACCACTGAGCCACACAGCAGCCCCTCACTGGGGGATACTAGGCAACTGCTCTACCACTGAGCCACACCCCAGCACCTCACTGGGGGATTCTAGGTAGGTGCTCTACCACTGAGCCACACCCCAACCCCTCACTAGAGGATTCTAGGCAGGTGCTCTACCACTGAGCCACACCCCAGCCCCTCACTGGGGGATTCTAGGCAGGTGCTCTACCAGTGACCCATGTTCCCAGCTCTTAGTTTTACTATTTTGAGATGGGATTTTATTAAGTTGTCCAGGCTGGCCTTGAACTCTTGGTCTCCCTCATTCCTCAGCCCCCCCCCCCAAGTAGCTAGTTTTATACGCCTTCAGGCTTCTGGAGCTATTTTTATTACAGAGCAAACCATGCTGACTAATGGGCCATCAGGGATCAGGGCCAAGGATGAGATATACATAACAGATAAACAGAGAAGCAAGCCAGCTCCTCCCCAAGTGATTATTCAGCGTTATTAATCTGCTTTATGGCCCAGTTTCCCCAAATGGGTAATTGCTCCTTCATAGTATTAAAACCTGTTTAGAAACCTAGGTACCTGCAGGAGAGGGAAAAGGCTTGACAGCTGTTGCTGAAAACAATTCCTTTCCCTGGCTGCAGAGTCTCCTTTAGCCCAGGTTAGCCTCACACTGCAGTCCTTCTGCCTCAGCCTTCCACACCCTGGGATTCCCAGCATAGGGCACCATGCCAGCTGTGGGTCCATTTAGTCCATGTGCCTCTCCTTGCTGTGTTGTCTCTCCTGGTTCTTTTTTCCTTTCAGAATACAAATTTTCTATTTATTTTATTTTATTTTTACAATTTATGTATGTATTGTCTTGGGGAGGGGGGTGGACATCATGGTTAGGGTATGGAGATCAGAGGACAATTTGGGGAGGCGTGTGGCTTCCTGGACTCTTTAACGCAAATCATCTTAGCTGCTGGCTGATCCATCTCGCCCACCCTGGATCTTTCTAGGCCATGTGGGTCTGGGTAGCATCCTGTCTTGCTAAGGTTGCAGAACTGTGCCTTGGTACTGGTTCTGAGGCTCAGGCTTCTTTGAAATTTGGGTACAGGTAGGACTAGCGGAAGGCGAAGCAGCCCAAGGCCTCTGGGAGACCTGCTGGGCTGTCATTCCCAGGAGCTCCATAGTTGACGCTGTAGAAGAGTGGGAGGTTTAAGCCAAATAAGGGCTCTTTCAAATTCCTTGAGCTAATAAGAGATTCCTTTGTCTTGTTTAGATCTTGATCTGGGCTGGTGTAGAGGTCTCTAAGCTGGAGTCCCCACTGCTTTGTAAACATCTCTGGCTGCCAGCTGCTGCCTCCTACCTCTGGAGAACTGGAAGCTTCCTCTGCTTTTGATCAGATATCAGTGGCTGCTGATGGGCCCCATCAGCCCAAGTGCAGGATAGACCTGGAAGGAAGGTGCTTCCTAAGCGGAGAGGCCGGCTTAAACCAACCCGGATTCTAGAACTAGGTTATGCTGGGGCTAGCCTTGTGGGCAAGTCTGCAATCCCACATTGGGGAGGCAGAAGAGTAGTACAGATTTGAGGCTAGCCTGGGCTACATAACTTTGAGGCCAGCCTGTAACTATACAGTAAGACTGTCTCATAACACACACACACACACACAAAAGAGAAAGCAACAAATGTTTAGAAGTCCCTGTTTCCTAGTGGGAGGAGCTAGAAGGTTACAGTTCTGAGATGTGTCAAGGGCTGAGATTGGCTGCTGACTATGACCACAGCTCTGTCATCCTTTTTGCTTGATCCCTCTGAGAACGTGGTAGCTACTGCTTCTCCGCAAGCCTGGGGTCTACAGGCTTGCCTGTTCCTAAAGACCCCATATTTGACTTCAACTTCTCTTTCAGTGGGTCCTTGAGTTAGGGATTGAGTATCTAATATAAAGAAATGCATTTGTTTAATGTGTGTATGTATGTCCACACACTTGGTCACATGATATCACAGCACATGTGTGGTGGTGAGAGAACAGCTTGTGGGAGTCAGTGTTCTCCCTCCACCATTGGGTCCCGGGGAATCCTCTACCCTCCAAACCATCTTGCTGCATTTCCTTGGACTTCAGAGACATCAATGTTGCCAGCGCCCTGCTGGGTGGCTTCCTGCTAAGGCAGTTGCTCCTGCCTTGCTCCTAGAAGGAGGAAATTGAGGTGGTAGAGCTGCTAAGCTTGCAGTGGGGGAGGTGCAGGTTCCAGGTCACTGTGCACAGGGTGAGGCCACTTTTAACAGACACTGGGCCCTGGAGGAGCCCCAATGCCCACACATGAGCCCACGGCAGGTCCACGGCATATGTTTCTTTTCTATATGTCAATGGTACTTGTAGGATTGTCCCTCATACTCTTTCTGGGTACACGCTCCTGGTTTGTTCATTCATTCGTTTGTTCCTTCATCCATCCATCCATTCATCCATCCATCCATTCATCATTGTGTATTGGGGGGGGTGAGGGTGGGTGGATGTGTGTGTACCATGGCACCATGCAGATATCAAGAAAACTTCAGGATTCAGTTTTCTCCTTCCACCATGTGTACTAGGGGATCAAACTCAGACCATCAGGCTTGGTGGCAAGCATCTTTCCCTCCCTGAACTATCTCTTTTGGAATCTAACCTCAAACTCACTGTGTAGCCAAGGATAACCTTGAACTGATCCTCTTGCCTCCGCCTCCCAAATGCTGGGATTACAGGCCTGAGACACCAGGCTCGATTTTTACAGTGCAGGGTAGGGTGAGGGGGGTGGTGGGATGGGACCCAGGGCTTGATGCACGCCGGGCCAGTATTGCCCCAGCTGATCTACATCCATACTCTGGGCCTTGAACTTGGGATCCCCCTGCCTCCGGCTCTTGAGTTGTTGAGTAGAGAAAATTAGCCAGCCTCTACCACCATGTAAGACTGCTGCCAGAGTCCCTGGGTAGACTGCAATCTTGAGAACGTTCTAGTCTGTGGTTTAAATGTGCGCTGCAGTTCTGTTTCTAGCGTCGGGGCCTGCTACCCTTTCACTTTGCTGACCTGTCGAGGTGGGGACTTCTCTCTGTTTATGCATCCAAACACCTTCAGGTCCATTCATGATTAAACCCTGTACAAACAGGGATTCCCGACAGGCGCATGGGCGAGGCCGCTGAGGGGCTAGGAGTGTGGCAGGCGTGGCAGGCGGCTCCTTTCCATCTGTTTGGTTTATTTCAGGTGGATGAGAGGTGCTATTTAGAGATGGGCAGGCACGTGCCTTTCATCCCAGCACTGGGAAGGCTGAGGCAGGATGGTCACAGGCACAGCAGTAGCCTGTCTACAGAGTGAGACTCAGAAAACAAAACCCAGCATTGTGGGATGGACTTGAGCATGCCCAGAGCCCTGGCCCCATCCCCAGCACTGCGTTATTAGGTGCCTGTGTGGTAAACCCTTTACCTGCTACGCCAGTGTCCCAGCCACCCTCCCCATCCCTGAGGACAGAGGGAAGTAACCCTTACACAGCTCATTCTGTCACTTTAAAATAGTGAAAACAAAGGGGCATTTTGTTTTATTTTGTATTTCATTTTACTTCTGTGTGTGTGTGTACATGTGAGTATATATGTGAGTGGACATGTTTGTGCATTCACAGAGGCCAAGAAAGACCTTGGATACCTGATCTGTCAATTGTCTGTGGTCATATTTCTTTGAGATAGGGTCTCTCACCAGGCCAATGGCCAGGAAGTCCAGCCAGCCATCCTCCTGCGTACACCTCCCATAGTGTGGGAGTTCCAACTATGTGTACATGCGATGCCCTGCATTTTATGTGGGTGCTTGAGTCCCAGCTCGGGTCTTCCTGTTTGCCTAGCACAGTGTGAGTCCTGACACTGACCCCTGAGGTTTTTTTTTTTTTCATACATGTACTTACTTTGATGTGTGTTTATGGCTTGTTTGCTGTTTTGGGTGTTGGTTGGTTGGTTTTTCTGAGATGGCATTTCTTTGTGTAGTCCTGGCTATCCCAGATTGTGTTAGAATTAAAGGTGTGCACTATCACCGCCCAGGCTGTTGTGTGTTTTTTGGGGGGGGCAGTGTGGGGGGACTGCATACCATGGCGTGGATGGGCTTAAAACACAACTTTCTCCTTCCACCACGTGGGACCCGGGAATCAAACTCAGGTCATCAGGCTTGGCAGCAAGTACCTTTACCCACTGAGCCATCCTGCTGTTTTTGAGACAAAAGTCTCTTTCTGTAGTCCAGGCTGGCCTGGAACTCACTAGGTAGCCCAGACTGGCCTCGTATTCACTGCAGCCCTCCTGTCTCAGCCTCCCAGTGCTGGGGTTACAAGCATGTGTCACCATGCCCACTGAGAAATGTTCCTCATGTGTGGCTATTTCTGTTCTGTTGTGCCTGGCCCCTGGGCACTGTGTGGAAAAAAACTAAGGCAGGAAAGAACTAGAACATAAAGCTAGGCACAGTGATACAGACATGTCCATCCAGGGTTTGACTAAAGAGATTGAATTTGAAGCCAGCCTGGGCTAGTCAGTCTTCCTAGTCCCCAGCCCCTACCACCCAGTACTCACACATAGATTTTGGTGACGCCACCAGGATCAATCAGTCACCTAGAGAGGTAGAGTGTCAAGCTGGGCATGGTGGAGCACGCCTATGATCCCAGCACTCAGAGGCAGAGGCAGGCGGATCTCTGTGAGTTCAAGGCCAGCCTGGTCTACAAAGAGAGTCCAGGACAGCCAGGGCTACACAGAAGAGGCCAGCCTGATCTACAAAGAGAATCCAGGACAGCCAGGGCTATACAGAGAAACCCTGTCTCGAAAACAAAGAGACAGATAGACAGACAGACAGATGGTGTCATGGCAGCTGTCCTTGCTTTTGAAGCTTGCCATCTCAGTTTCTCTTTATTTTTTTCTTGTCTGTGAATGGTTGTTTTGCCTGCACGTCTGTCTGTCGGTGTATGGCATGAATGCCTGGTGATCGTGGAGGCCAGCAGAGGACGATGGATCCCACATGGCTGTAACTGCAGGTGGCTGTGAGTCATCTCCTGGGCCCTCTCCAGATCGCTGAGCCTTCTTAAAATGTTGAGACATCTCTTCAGCCCTCAGCAAGACCCAGGGACCCTCCTGTGTCTGCCTCTCTGTTGTGATTATAGGCAGGAGCCAGCCTCACTCATTTTTTTTTACAAGAGATCTGAGGGTCTTGGGTACTCCTGCTCACATGACTGATGGGGCCATCTCCTAGCAGTGTGCTTTTGTTTAGAGAGGTTTTTAATGTATTATTGTTGACGATGATGATGTTGTTGTTGTTGTTTGTATGTGGTGGGGATGGAGGGATCGGAGCACAGTTCTCTCTCCCTCCTCTCCTGTTGAGTTCCAGGGTGGAACCCAGGCCATCAGCCTTGTATAGCAAGAGTTTTTTATCCCCCAAGCCATCTTGAGGGCTCCGTTTTGTGGTGAGTGGAGACCAGACCCTAGAGGCCAGGTTGACCAGCATTCTTCAGTCTCTGCCTTCTACATGTTGAGATTTCAGGCCCTTGAGCTCTGTGCCAGGCCAGCTGTGGTGTCGCCCAGCCGGCTGTGCAGTTTTCACTAGCCGACCCTACATGCAGCAGCCGGAACACTTTCTGACTACACCTCTCATTTCCACAATTCTAATGCACACTACTGGTGTTTTTTTCTCACTTCATGCCACTTGCCTTCCTCGAAGAATCCGATTTCTGCTGCCTGTCTTCTCTGTGGAGAGTCGATCATGGCCTATCACCACAGGAGGTGTGAGTGGGTGTGGAGGTAGATGTCCTTGCCATGGGTGGGGCCACACTGGGCACCAGCCCTGTGCCTGGAAGTTACCTGAAGTGTGTGATGGCTAATCTTGGGTGTCACTTTAGTGGGATTTAGAAGCCCTGGAGGGCTGGGGCTGGGCTCAGTTGGTAGCTGGCTTGCCTGGAATTCGGAGTCCCTTACCATATACACCCAATGCAGTGTCTGTCATCCTGACACTTGGGAGGTGGAGGCAGGAGGATCAGTAGTTCAATGTCATCCTTGGCCAGCCTAGGCTACAGGAGACCCTGTCTGGACAAACAAAACAAAAACAGCAGAATCACCATGGAAACAGCAGGCTTGTCCATGAGGGAGTTCCTACAGTTGGTTAGCTCAGACCCACCCTGATTGAGGGCCATCATTCCATAGTTTCCAGGCTGGATGAGACCAGATGGAGTGGCTGAGGTCAGCCTGAGGGCACCTCTGAAGCCGCAGGCCCTGGGGAGGCCTTGGAGTTGGCTCTGACTGCCCTGCCTGGGTTTTCGGGGCCTTATCCACTCATGATCTTCCATCTGTAGATCAGTCTTTTCTGTTGGTGCAGTCAGCTTTGGAAATTTTTTAGCCACCATTTCTCTGGCTGATTCACTCCTCACTTTCTGTGGATGGCAAGTCCTTGCAGGGAGTGCCCCTCTGCCCCAAGCCTCTTAGCACTTACTTTTTAAAGGAACTTTTATTTACCTGTTTCAGTTGTTGTCTGGGAGGCTTCCTGTCTCTGTCTGCTAACCTAGGCCTAGTCCTGGAAGCTCCTGGCCTCCGGACAATCTAACCTAGGCCTAGAATGTTTTCAGCCTCTGAGACTTACTGCTGAATAAGCTCACCCTTTCTTGCTCTTACTGAGCTCTGGGTTGGCTGGTTCAACTCAGCTGTTCTGGCAGCTCCTCTCCCAGGTGACTGATTCAGTCTGGCTTCTCTCTTGGCCCCTGAATTGCTCTGCTTGGCCTGAAACTAGCTCAGCGGTCTGCTCTCATCTTCTGGCTCCTCATTCTCTGGTCTACTCGGTCTTCACCTGAGTTCTCTCTCTCTCTGCAACTTGTCTATTACTGTCCTGGCAAAACTCCCCCCGCGCCCCCCCTGGCCCCTTAAGTAGCTGTAGCTTTCCTGTCCTCTCCTTCTTGTGAGAGCTGAACATATCCCATTCTGTCAAGTCTTTATCTGATTCATCTCGTTCTCTGACACTCAACTAGACATCACTTCAAACATGGATGCTTCCTTCTACAAACTAACTTTACCTTCATTGTTTGGGATTAAAGCCATGTTCCACCACACTTGAACCTAAGCTTTTCTTTACCTAAAGCTTGCTCTATTCCAGGCTGGCCTTGAACTCAGACCTGTTTGCCTCTGTCTCCTGGATTAAAGGCCTGTTTGTACTGCAGTTGGATCACACAGACCTAGAAGGTCTTTGGATGTGATCTCTTGCCAGATGAGCCATGTTCTGAATTAAAATCACTCCACACTTACTTTCAGTTTCTTTGCTTGGTCATCAGGGCTGGGTGCTTTTATCCTGCCAGCTCCAGACTCATTACTGGCCCCTCTTCCTCTTCTTCCCCCTCCTCCCCCTCCTTCTCCCTCTTTTTAACATGTATTTATTTTGTGGGTGTACACATGCCACAGCACACATGTTTAGTCAGAGGAAAAGTTGAAGGCATCAGCTCTCTCCTTCCACTGTGTGATTTAGGCCTTGAGCTCAGGACATCATGCCTGGCTGGAAGTGCCCTTAAGTGCTCAGGCACTTTTTTCACTAGCCCTTTGGTTGTGGCTTTTGTTGATTCGGGAGCCCAAGGCTACTCCCAGCTCTCTTCTGGGCTGCTCATCCTACCTGAGGTCATGGTTCAAGTTACTATACCTTTTTGATTGTAAGATTTCCCTTCAGGTCTTTCTTCTTCTTCTTCTTCTTCTTCTTCTTCTTCTTCTTCTTCTTCTT